>CAWUFW010000292.1:4284020-4893775 GCA_963921515.1 Calotriton arnoldi | reverse complement strand
ACTGCCCTAAACCCTGAAACACCACCCCCAGCACGACCCCCTACACTGCCCGAACACCACTGCACTGCCTAAACCCTGAAACACCACCCCCAGCAAGACCCCCTACACTGCCCGAACACCACTGCACTGCCCTAAACCCTGAAACACCAGCCCCAGCACGACCCCTACACTGCCCGAACACCACTGCACTGCCCTAAACCCTGAAACACCACCCCCAGCACGACCCCCTACACTGCCCGAACACCACTGCACTGCCCTAAACCCTGAAACACCACCCCCAGCACGACCCCCTACACTGCCCGAACACCACTGCACTGCCCTAAACCCTGAAACACCACCCCCAGCACGACCCCCTACACTGCCCGAACACCACTGCACTGCCTAAACCCTGAAACACCACCCCCAGCACGACCCCCTACACTGCCCGAACACCACTGCACTGCCCTAAACCCTGAAACACCACCCCCAGCACGACCCCCTACACTGCCCGAACACCACTGCACTGCCCTAAACCTGAAACACCACCCCCAGCACGACCCCCTACACTGCCCGAACACCACTGCACTGCCCTAAACCCTGAAACACCACCCCAGCACGACCCCCTACACTGCCCGAACACCACTGCACTGCCCTAAACCCTGAAACACCACCCCCAGCACGACCCCCTACACTGCCCGAACACCACTGCACTGCCCTAAACCCTGAAACACCACCCCCAGCACGACCCCCTACACTGCCCGAACACCACTGCACTGCCCTAAACCCTGAAACACCACCCCCAGCACGACCCCCTACACTGCCCGAACACCACTGCACTGCCCTAAACCCTGAAACACCACCCCCAGCACGACCCCCTACACTGCCCGAACACCACTGCACTGCCCTAAACCCTGAAACACCACCCCCAGCACGACCCCCTACACTGCCCGAACACCACTGCACTGCCCTAAACCCTGAAACACCACCCCCAGCACGACCCCCTACACTGCCCGAACACCACTGCACTGCCCTAAACCCTGAAACACCACCCCCAGCACGACCCCCTACACTGCCCGAACACCACTGCACTGCCCTAAACCCTGAAACACCACCCCCAGCACGACCCCCTACACTGCCCGAACACCACTGCACTGCCCTAAACCCTGAAACACCACCCCCAGCACGACCCCCTACACTGCCCGAACACCACTGCACTGCCCTAAACCCTGAAACACCACCCCCAGCACGACCCCCTACACTGCCCGAACACCACTGCACTGCCCTAAACCCTGAAACACCACCCCCAGCACGACCCCCTACACTGCCCGAACACCACTGCACTGCCCTAAACCCTGAAACACCACCCCCAGCACGACCCCCTACACTGCCCGAACACCACTGCACTGCCCTAAACCCTGAAACACCACCCCCAGCACGACCCCCTACACTGCCCGAACACCACTGCACTGCCCTAAACCCTGAAACACCACCCCCAGCACGACCCCCTACACTGCCCGAACACCACTGCACTGCCCTAAACCCTGAAACACCACCCCCAGCACGACCCCCTACACTGCCCGAACACCACTGCACTGCCCTAAACCCTGAAACACCACCCCCAGCACGACCCCCTACACTGCCCGAACACCACTGCACTGCCCTAAACCCTGAAACACCACCCCCAGCACGACCCCCTACACTGCCCGAACACCACTGCACTGCCCTAAACCCTGAAACACCACCCCCAGCACGACCCCCTACACTGCCCGAACACCACTGCACTGCCCTAAACCCTGAAACACCACCCCCAGCACGACCCCCTACACTGCCCGAACACCACTGCACTGCCCTAAACCCTGAAACACCACCCCCAGCACGACCCCCTACACTGCCCGAACACCACTGCACTGCCCTAAACCCTGAAACACCACCCCCAGCACGACCCCCTACACTGCCCGAACACCACTGCACTGCCCTAAACCCTGAAACACCACCCCCAGCACGACCCCCTACACTGCCCGAACACCACTGCACTGCCCTAAACCCTGAAACACCACCCCCAGCACGACCCCCTACACTGCCCGAACACCACTGCACTGCCCTAAACCCTGAAACACCACCCCCAGCACGACCCCCTACACTGCCCGAACACCACTGCACTGCCCTAAACCCTGAAACACCACCCCCAGCACGACCCCTACACTGCCCGAACACCACTGCACTGCCCTAAACCCTGAAACACCAGCCCCAGCACGACCCCCTACACTGCCCGAACACCACTGCACTGCCCTAAACCCTGAAACACCACCCCCAGCACGACCCCCTACACTGCCCGAACACCACTGCACTGCCCTAAACCCTGAAACACCACCCCCAGCACGACCCCCTACACTGCCCGAACACCACTGCACTGCCCTAAACCCTGAAACACCACCCCCAGCACGACCCCCTACACTGCCCGAACACCACTGCACTGCCCTAAACCCTGAAACACCACCCCCAGCAAGACCCCCTACACTGCCCGAACACCACTGCACTGCCCTAAACCCTGAAACACCACCCCCAGCAAGACCCCCTACACTGCCCGAACACCACTGCACTGCCCTAAACCCTGAAACACCACCCCCAGCACGACCCCCTACACTGCCCGAACACCACTGCACTGCCCTAAACCCTGAAACACCACCCCCAGCACGACCCCCTACACTGCCCGAACACCACTGCACTGCCCTAAACCCTGAAACACCAGCCCCAGCACGACCCCCTACACTGCCCGAACACCACTGCACTGCCCTAAACCCTGAAACACCAGCCCCAGCACGACCCCCTACACTGCCCGAACACCACTGCACTGCCCTAAACCCTGAAACACCACCCCCAGCACGACCCCCTACACTGCCCGAACACCACTGCACTGCCCTAAACCCTGAAACACCACCCCCAGCACGACCCCCTACACTGCCCGAACACCACTGCACTGCCCTAAACCCTGAAACACCACCCCCAGCACGACCCCCTACACTGCCCGAACACCACTGCACTGCCCTAAACCCTGAAACACCACCCCCAGCACGACCCCCTACACTGCCCGAACACCACTGCACTGCCCTAAACCCTGAAACACCACCCCCAGCACGACCCCCTACACTGCCCGAACACCACTGCACTGCCCTAAACCCTGAAACACCAGCCCCAGCACGACCCCCTACACTGCCCGAACACCACTGCACTGCCCTAAACCCTGAAACACCACCCCCAGCACGACCCCCTACACTGCCCGAACACCACTGCACTGCCCTAAACCCTGAAACACCACCCCCAGCACGACCCCCTACACTGCCCGAACACCACTGCACTGCCCTAAACCCTGAAACACCACCCCCAGCACGACCCCCTACACTGCCCGAACACCACTGCACTGCCCTAAACCCTGAAACACCACCCCCAGCACGACCCCCTACACTGCCCGAACACCACTGCACTGCCCTAAACCCTGAAACACCACCCCCAGCACGACCCCCTACACTGCCCGAACACCACTGCACTGCCCTAAACCCTGAAACACCACCCCCAGCACGACCCCCTACACTGCCCGAACACCACTGCACTGCCCTAAACCCTGAAACACCACCCCCAGCACGACCCCCTACACTGCCCGAACACCACTGCACTGCCCTAAACCCTGAAACACCACCCCCAGCACGACCCCCTACACTGCCCGAACACCACTGCACTGCCCTAAACCCTGAAACACCACCCCCAGCACGACCCCCTACACTGCCCGAACACCACTGCACTGCCCTAAACCCTGAAACACCACCCCCAGCACGACCCCCTACACTGCCCGAACACCACTGCACTGCCCTAAACCCTGAAACACCACCCCCAGCACGACCCCCTACACTGCCCGAACACCACTGCACTGCCCTAAACCCTGAAACACCACCCCCAGCACGACCCCCTACACTGCCCGAACACCACTGCACTGCCCTAAACCCTGAAACACCACCCCCAGCACGACCCCCTACACTGCCCGAACACCACTGCACTGCCCTAAACCCTGAAACACCACCCCCAGCACGACCCCCTACACTGCCCGAACACCACTGCACTGCCCTAAACCCTGAAACACCACCCCCAGCACGACCCCCTACACTGCCCGAACACCACTGCACTGCCCTAAACCCTGAAACACCACCCCCAGCACGACCCCCTACACTGCCCGAACACCACTGCACTGCCCTAAACCCTGAAACACCACCCCCAGCACGACCCCCTACACTGCCCGAACACCACTGCACTGCCCTAAACCCTGAAACACCACCCCCAGCACGACCCCCTACACTGCCCGAACACCACTGCACTGCCCTAAACCCTGAAACACCACCCCCAGCACGACCCCCTACACTGCCCGAACACCACTGCACTGCCCTAAACCCTGAAACACCACCCCCAGCACGACCCCCTACACTGCCCGAACACCACTGCACTGCCCTAAACCCTGAAACACCACCCCCAGCACGACCCCTACACTGCCCGAACACCACTGCACTGCCCTAAACCCTGAAACACCACCCCCAGCACGACCCCCTACACTGCCCGAACACCACTGCACTGCCCTAAACCCTGAAACACCACCCCCAGCACGACCCCCTACACTGCCCGAACACCACTGCACTGCCCTAAACCCTGAAACACCAGCCCCAGCACGACCCCCTACACTGCCCGAACACCACTGCACTGCCTAAACCCTGAAACACCACCCCCAGCACGACCCCCTACACTGCCCGAACACCACTGCACTGCCCTAAACCCTGAAACACCACCCCCAGCACGACCCCCTACACTGCCCGAACACCACTGCACTGCCCTAAACCCTGAAACACCACCCCCAGCATGACCCCCTACACTGCCCGAACACCACTGCCCTAAACCCTGAATCACCACACCCGCACGACCCCCTACACTGCCCGAACACCACTGCACTGCCCTAAACCCTGAAACACCACCCCCTGCACGACCCCCTACACTGCCCGAACACCACTGCACTGCCCTAAACCCTGAAACACCACCCTCAGCACGACCCCCTACACTGCCCGAACACCACTGCACTGCCCTAAACCCTAGAACACTACCCCCAGCACGACCCCCTACACTACCCGAACACCACTGCACTACCCTAAACCCTAAAATACTACCCCCAGCCCGACCCCCTACACTACCCGAACACGACTGCACTGCCCTAAACCCTAAAACACTCCCCCAGCACGACCCCTACACTACCCGAACACCACTGCACTGCCCTAAACCCTAAAACACTCCCCCAGCACGACCCCCTACACTACCTAAACACCACTGCACTGCCCTAAACCCTAAAACACTACCCCCGCATGACCCCCTACACTACCCAAATACCAATGCACTACCCTAATCCCTAAAACACTACCCCCGCACAACCCCCTACACTACCCAAAGACCACTGCACTACCCTAAACTCTAAAACAATACCCCCGCATGACTCCCTACACTACCCAAAGACCACTGCACTACCCTAAACCCTAAAACACGACCTCCTACACTACACAAACACCACTGCACTACCCTAAACCCTAAAAAACTACCCCAGCACGAAACCCTACACTACCCAAACACCACTGCACTACCCTAAACCATAAAACACTACCCCCAGCAGTACCCCCTACGCTACCCAAACACCACTGCACTACCCTAAACCCTAAAACACTACCCCCAGCAGTACCCCTACACTACCCAAACACCATTGCACTACCCTAAACCCTAAAACACTACCCCCAGCAGTATCCCCTACACTACCCAAACACCACTGCACTACCCTAAACCCTAAAACACTAACCCCCAGCACGACCCCCTACACTACCCAAACACCACTGTACTACCCTAAACCCTAAAACACTCCCCCAGCACGACTCCCTACACTACCCAAACACCACTGCACTACCCTAAACCCTAAATCTACCCCCAGCATGACCCCCTACACTACACAAACACCACTGCACTACCCTAAACCCTAAAACACTACCCCCAGCACGACCCTCTTCACTACCTAAACACAACTGCACAATTTGTTACAGGCGTTGCAACGCAGGCCTGTGGTGCTTACTGGAAGTACCTGGTGGGCTAGTTGGGCCCCAGGGACTCTCAGGATTCAAGGTGACCTAATCCCCCAACTTAAAACGCGCCACAGGGCGCGTTTGCACAGTGATGAAGGGAGAGGGCGGGGCCTCAGGTGACATGTGCGCAAACACGCCCTGTGGTGCGTTTTAAGTTGGGGAGTTAATTCCCTTTGAATCCTGGGGGCCAACTAGCCCACCAGGTACCTTCAGTAAGCACAACAGAGTTGCGTTGCAGAGAGGTGAAAAAAGGTGCGTGGCCTCGGAACGCCTCTCTGCAACTCAGCTCTGTGGTCCTAACTGTAGGTACCTGGGGGGTTAGTTGGGCCCCAGGGACCCTCAGGATTCAAGGGGACTTAATCCCGCAACTTAAAACGCGCCACGAGGTGCGTTTGCACACATGTCACCTCAGGCCCCCTCCCTTCACCACTGTGCAAACGCGCACTGGCTCTGGTTAGTCAGAGTCAGTTACCACCAGTACCCGTCTGAAAAAGTTGTGGGCACAGGATGATTTTGCAACAAGGCCTCTTTCTGCTCCTCTGTTGGTTCTTTCTGCACATCTTTTGCTTCTTTCTGTGCGTTTTTCTTCTTTCTTCACATGTCCTACCTCTGTAGGCATAGTTAGAAACTAGCATTTAAAAAACCTTTGAAATTCACTTAAAAAATCATAGGTTTCAGGCACGTTATAGTTAGAAATTAGCATTTAAAAAACCTTTGAAATTCACTGAAAAAACCGTAGGTTTCAGACATGTTATAGTTAGGAATTAGCATTTAAAAAACCTTTGAAATTCACTGAAAATACCATAGGTTTCAGACACGTTATAGTTAGAAATTAGCATTTAAAAAACCTTTGAAATTCACTGAAAAAACCATAGGTTTCAGGCACGTTATAGTTAGAAATTAGCATTTAAAAACCTTAGAAATTCACTGAAAAAACCATAAGGTTTTAGGGACAGTTATAGTTAGTTGGACATTGCACTCGTACAAAACCTGTGAACTTCCCCGTTATAGTTAGTTCAGGTAACTATAACTCGCGCCCCGCAATGCACTGCTGATGACGTCACATATTACATCACTCATGACATGGTCAGTGACATCACTGATGACATCTCAAATGACATCACTGATGACATGACTGATGACATCATCCATGTGAGAATTTAATGCATCTTCTCACACCCTAATATAAGTTTTGATACACCCACTCTAAATTGCAGACTGCCATTCTCAAAACCATACACACTCCAATACCAATAAGTACATACCCACTCACTGATTCTTAGGTCTACACACACACATCTACTCACTCACCCGTACAGTCACTCATACTTACAGTCACTCAGTACAGGACTATCATATGCACTCATACACCTATATAAACACTCACACTCACACAGCGCAACTCATCCATAGAGGTACTCACACACCTAGTCAGTCATGCAAATAATTAATCACACTCCAATTTACTCACCTATACAGTTATACACACCAGCTCACTTACTCATAAAAATACTAGCACATTCTTACGCTCCTATGCAATCACTGATGCAAGCACACACTCATCCATATAGCCACTCTCACAATCACACACTCTCACTTATAGCCATTTATATACTCCAACACACATATATACTGCCTTTCACATATGTAGTTACTCACACATGTACCACTCAGATATACATTAAATCACTAACACACCCATACACACACTCACCCACCCATACAGTCCATCACAGACGCACTCTTGAAACCATGCACCCAGTGAATCACCCAATCACACATCTATGCACAGAGTCACACACACCCCACCCACACAAACACTGAGGCACCCATACAGATACTCAGAGAACCAATCCATAACCCATATAGACACTCATTTAGCTAGTCAGAAACCCATGCAGTTGCTTACACAACAACAGACAGACGGATACAGACATTCACACAGTTTAGTCACTCACCCATGCATCCAGTAAGATACGTTTAATCACTCACTTATAGACTCAGTCACGCACCTACTAAATCATCCATTCAGGCGCTTCTACACCCACTCATTCTTCAATACGCCTTTCCCTATATATATTAAACATATTTAAACTTTACAGAAACACACAGTCACTGGATGATGTCATCAGTGATGTCATCAGTGATGTCATCAGTGATGTCATTTGAGATGTCATCAGTGATGTCATCAGTGATGTCACTGACCATGTCATGAGTGATGTAATATGTGACGTCATCAGCAGTGCATTGCGGGGCGCGAGTTATAGTTACCTGAACTAACTATAACGGGGGAAGTTCACGGGTTTTGTACGAGTGCAATGTCCAACTAACTATAACTGTCCCTAAAACCTTATGGTTTTTCAGTGAATTTCTAAGGTTTTTAAATGCTAATTTCTAACTATAACGTGCCTGAAACCTATGGTTTTTTCAGTGAATATATATATATATATATATGAAAAAACCATAGGTTTCAGAGGACGTTATAGTTACAAATTAGCATTTAAAAACCTTTGAAATTCACTGAAAAACCATAGGTTTTAGGGACAGTTATAGTTAGTTGGACATTGCACTCGTACAAAACTACGTGAAATTCCCCGTTATGAGTTAGTCCAGCTAACTATAACTCGCGCCCGCAATGCACTGCTGATGACGTCACATATTACATCACTCATGACATCTCAAATGACATCACTGATGACATCACTGATGACATCATCCAGTGACTGTGTGTTTCTGTAAAGTTTAAATATTTTTAATATATATAGGAAAAGACGTATTGAAGAATGAGTGGGTGTGTAAGTGTCTGTATGGATGATTTAGTAGGTGCGTGACTGACTCTATAAGTGAGTGATTTAACGTATCTTACTGAATGCATGGGTTAGTGACTAAACTGGGTGAATGTCTGTATCCGTCTGTCTGTTGCTGTGTAAGTGGCTGCATGTGTTTGTGAATAGCTACATGAGTGTCTATATGAGTTATTGAATGCTTGTCTGAGTATCTGTATGGGTGCCTGAGTGTTTGTGTGGGAGGGGTGTGTGCAACTCTGTGCATAGATGTGTGAGTGGGTGATTCACTGGGTGGATGGTTTCAAGAGTGCAACTGTGATAGACTGTATGGGTGGGTAAGTGTGTGTAAGAGTGTGTTAGTGAGTGAATGTATGTCCCAGTGGTACATGTGTGAGTAACTACATATGTGAAAGGCAGTATATATGTGTGTTGGAGTATATAAATAGCTATAAGCGAGAGTGAGTGATTGTGATAGTGGCTGTATGGATGAGTGTGTGCTTGTATCAGTGATTGTATAAGAGCGTAAGAATGTGCTACTATTTGTATGAGTAAGTGAGCTGGTGTGTGTATAACTGTATAGGTGAGTAAATGGTAGTGTGTTTAATTATTTGCATGACTGACTAGGTGTGTGAGTACCTCTATGGATGAGTGGCGGTGTTTGAGTGTCTATATAGGAGTATGAGTGCATATGATAGTCCTGTACTGAGTGACCGTAAGTATGAGTGACTGTACGGGTGAGTGAGTGGATGTGTGCGTAGTCCTAAGAATCAGTGAGTGGGTATGTAGTTATTGGTGTTGGAGTGTCTATGGTTTTGCGAATGGCAGTCTGTAATTTAGAGTGGGTGTATCAAAGGTTATATTAGGGTGTGAGGAGGTGCATGAGATTATCACGTGGATGATGTCATCAGTGATGTCATTTGAGATGTCATCAGTGATGTCATCAGTGATGTCACTGACCATGTCATGAGTGATGTAATATGTGACGTCATCAGCAGTGCATTGCGGGGCGCGAGTTATAGTTAGCTGGACTAACTATAACGGGGAATTTCACGGGTTTTGTACGAGTGCAATGTCCAACTAACTATAACTGTCCCTAAAACCTATGGTTTTTCAGTGAATTTCAAAGGTTTTTAAATGCTAATTTGTAACTATAACGTCCCTGAAACCTATGGTTTTTTCAGTGAATTTCAAGGTTTTTAAATGCTAATTTGTAACTATAACATGTCTGAAACCTACAGTTTTTTCAGTGAATTTCAAAGGATTTGTAAATGACAATTTTTAAATGTATTAATTGTTATATACATTTTTTTCATACTGATTTCCAAATTTTTTAGAAACAATTTTTTTTTACATATTTATTTTTTAAATTACATTGTAATTACATTATACATTACATTACAAAAAATACTTTCTCAGAATGAATTACTTTAGTTTAATTACTTTGCACATAGGCAATAGACTTTTAAGTACAGTAGTTACAGTTGTTGCAATGGGCAACACATTTTCAAACACAATGCAACATTCAGCTCAATGTGAATTTCTAGTTAAATGCAATTAGTTACTTTATGGATTACTTTTCTAACCACATTACTGGATCCTAGATTCAGTCCTGGGACATCTCCTGTAAACAGTTGAGTAAAAGCGTTTTGGTTACAGTCGTGATTTTTAAGGAATATTATTGTACTTTAAAAGTTCACACTTAGAAACTTTTTCTCATAGAATCACCAATGTTATCCTATGGAAGGAAATTCACTTAGAAGTTAAAAACTGTTATCGTTACTTTTTCTTACTCAGTGTTGGATCCTGGATCCAGCACTGGTGCATCTCCTGTAAACAGTTGAAAGAATGCGTTTAAGTCATACAGGCGATTTTTTAGGAATATTTGTAGTTTGTGAAAATCGACACTTTGAAACTTTTCTGCTGAAAACCAGACAATGATATCCTATGGAAGGAAATTCAAGTTACTGGTAAGTACGGTTAAAATTACTTTTCAGGATCAGTACTGGGCTGAAAGATGCAGCACTGAGGTCTCTCCTGATAACAGGTTAGTAAATCGGAATTCGTATTTCGGCTTATTTTAGAGGAATATTTTAAAGTTCCAAAACTCCACACTTAGAAGAATTTCCAAGTGAAACCAGTCAATGTTAGCCTATGAAGGAAATTCAAGTTACCGGTAAGTACGGTTAAAATTACTTTTGAGGATCAGTACTGGGCTGAAAGATGCAGCACTGAGGTCTCTCCTGATAACAGGTGAGTAAATCGGAATTCGTATTTCGGCTGATTTTAGAGGAATATTTTAAAGTTCCAAAACTCCACACTTAGAAGAATTTCCAAGTGAAACCAGTCAATGTTAGCCTATGGAAGGAAATTCAAGTTACCGGTAAGTACGGTTAAAATTACTTTTCAGGACCAGTACTGGGCTGAAAGATGCAGCACTGAGGTCTCTCCTGATAACAGGTGAGTAAATCGTAATTCGGATTTCGGCTGATTTTAGAGGAATATTTTAAAGTTCCAAAACTCCACACTTAGAAGAATTTCCAAGTGAAACCAGTCAATGTTAGCCTATGGAAGGAAATTCAAGTTACTGGTAAGTACGATTAAAATTACTTTTCAGGACCAGTACTGGGCTGAAAGATGCAGCACTGAGGTCTCTCCTGATAACAGGTGAGAAAATCAGAATTCGGATTTCGGCTGATTTTAGAGGAATATTTGTATGTTTCAAAAATCAACACTTAGAAACTTTTTCAGCAAAAAGCAGGCAATGATATCCTATGTAAGGAAATTCAAGTTACTGGTAAGTACGGTTAAAATTACTTTTCAGGATCAGTACTGGGCTGAAAGATGCAGCACTGAGGTCTCTCCTGATAACAGGTGAGTAAATCGGAATTCGTATTTCGGCTGATTTTAGAGGAATATTTTAAAGTTCCAAAACTCCACACTTAGAAGAATTTCCAAGTGAAACCAGTCAATGTTAGCCTATGAAGGAAATTCAAGTTACCGGTAAGTACGGTTAAAATTACTTTTCAGGACCAGTACTGGGCTGAAAGATGCAGCACTGAGGTCTCTCCTGATAACAGGTGAGTAAATCGGAATTCGGATTTCGGCTGATTTTAGAGGAATATTTTAAAGTTCCAAAACTCCACACTTAGAAGAATTTCCAAGTGAAACCAGTCAATGTTAGCCTATGGAAGGAAATTCAAGTTACTGGTAAGTACGGTTAAAATTACTTTTGAGGATCAGTACTGGGCTGAAAGATGCAGCACTGAGGTCTCTCCTGATAACAGGTGAGTAAATCGGAATTCGTATTTCGGCTGATTTTAGAGGAATATTTTAAAGTTCCAAAACTCCACACTTAGAAGAATTTCCAAGTGAAACCAGTCAATGTTAGCCTATGGAAGGAAATTCAAGTTACTGGTAAGTACGATTAAAATTACTTTTCAGGACCAGTACTGGGCTGAAAGATGCAGCACTGAGGTCTCTCCTGATAACAGGTGAGTAAATCAGAATTCGGATTTCGGCTGATTTTAGAGGAATATTTGTATGTTTCAAAAATCAACACTTAGAAGAATTTCCAAGTGAAACCAGTCAATGTTAGCCTATGAAGGAAATTCAAGTTACCGGTAAGTACGGTTAAAATTACTTTTCAGGACCAGTACTGGGCTGAAAGATGCAGCACTGAGGTCTCTCCTGATAACAGGTGAGTAAATCAGAATTCGGATTTCGGCTGATTTTAGAGGAATATTTGCACAATGGTGAAGGGAGGGGCGGGGCCTGAGGTAACATCTGTGCAAACGCGCCCCGTGGCGCGTTTTAAGTTGGGGGATTAAGTCCCCTTGAATCATGAGGGTCCCTACGGGCCAACTAGCCCACCAGGAACCTCCAGTATGCGCCAGGGGCTGCGTTGCAGAGACATGTACAGAGGCCACACCCCTTTTACACCTCTCTGCAACGCAGCTCTGTGGTGCTTTCTGGACGTACCTGTTGGGCTAGTTGGCCCCAGGGACCCTCAGGATTGAAGGGGATTTAATTCCCCATCTTAAAATGAGCCACAGGGCCTGTTTGCACACATGTCACCTGAAGCCCCGCCCCCTCCCTTCACCACTGTGCAAACGCGCCCCGTGGCACGTTTTAAGTCGGGGGATTAACTCCCCTTGAATCCTGAGGGTCCCTGGGGTGCAACTAGCCCACCATATACCTCCTCAAAGCGCCACAGAGCTGCGTTGCAGAGAGGTGTAAAAAGGGACGTGGCCTCTGTACACCTCTCTGCAAGGCAGCCCCTGGCGCATACTGGAGGTTCCTGGTGGGCTAGTTGGCCCCAGGGACCCCCAGTATTCAAGGGGATTCGTTCCCCTCTGCAAACGCGCCAGGGGCGCGTTTGCAGAGTGGTGAAGGAAGGGGCGGGGCCTGCTGGCCCGATCGTTTTTTTTTTTTCCCCTGAAGGGGGGCTGTGTGGCCCCCTTCCTTTTTCCTATTTTTAGGCCCTGGGGACCCCATCCCCCAGGGCCTTACCCCTTTTTTTAAATTAAAATAAAATAAAAAAAACGGGAAGGGGGCCGCGTGGCCCCCTTCCCTGGGCCTGTATTGGCCCGGGGACCCCATCCCCGGGGCATGGCCTCTTTTTTTCTTATTTGGAGGGGGCTGCGTGGCCCCCTCCTCAGGCCATTTAAGGCCCCGGGGACCCCATCCCCGGGGCCGGCCTTGCACTTTTTTTTTTTTCCTTTGGGGAGGGGGCTGCGTGGCCCCCTCCGTGGCCACTTATGGCCCCGGGGACCCCATCCCCGGAGCCTGGCCTCTCGTTGGGGACTGTGGGGGGTCCCCAAGCCCCCCACAGTCCCACCGGCTCCCCGTGTCCTACGGGAGCCGGCATTGCTTTACACATGGGGAGCAGCTAACATGCTGCTCCCCATGTGGAAAAGCTATCGGCTTGGATATTGGAAGAGAGAGCAGGTTTCCTGCTCTCTCTTCCAATATCCAAAGCAGTTTGCAATGACAGGACGGGAGCCGCGAGGCTCCGTCCTGTCATTGCAAACAGCAGTGTCCCGGGAGTAGGCACCCCGGGACACTGCAGGAGCCGGCCCTGGGGGTGGCGGTCCCCAGGGCCACCACAGGCTCCAGGAGGGGGCCGCGCGGCCCCCTCCCTACATCAGCACAGCCCCAGGGAGGTGGTGGTCCCCGGGGCTTGGGGGTCCAAAACGGACCCCCATTTTAATTTTTCTTAGTGCCCCGGGAGGTGGTGGTCCCGGGGCGTGTGGGGCTGGAGCCCCCCACACAGGTTTTTAATTTTAAAAAGAAGCCCCGGGGAGGTGGTGGTCCCCGGGGCTGCGGGAGGGCTCAGAGCCCTCCCGCTTCATTATACATAAAGCCCCGGGGGTGGTGGTACCCGGGGCTTGGGGGCCCTTAGAGGCCCCCACACATAAAATTAACCCCCCCAGCATGCCCCCGGGACTTGGCCCACCCGGGGGCAATTAACTATCGAGCGCGGAGACCGCGCTTCGATTTTTTCGGCAGGGTTCGCGCTCCCTGAGCGCATCCTGCCGATTTTTAAAAAAAAAATGCTTTTTTGCCCAGGGGGTCCTTGTGGGACCCCCTGAGCTGGCCTAGGGGGTCAGGGTGTTTCTACCCTGCCCCCTTTGTGCGCTTTGCGCACTTGTTTCTGTCCCTCGGTTCTACCGAGGGACAAAATGGCTGCCAACATTTCCTGAATCGGAACGTTGACAGCCAGCTGACAGCCAATTAACATGCAGCTCGTGCTCGGGAGGATCCGCGGCCCTAGATATCACTATCTTTTTACTTTTGATTTTCTCAGCAACTACTGAACGGATTTACACCATTTAACAAAAGGGTTCTTTCTGAACCAAGAACTACCTCTTTGCCAAATTTGGTGTAATTCCGTTCAGCAGTTCAGGCTGTAGCCGTGTCTAAAGTTTCCTATGGAAAATTGCATGGGGAAAACGCGTTTTGGGACCCCCTTTTTCTCGGCCCCCGCTTGACGAATCCCCGAGACTTTCAGGGTAGGAGCGGACCGGAGCGGGCCATAAAGTTTGAAAATTTTGCGAAGATACGTCAACCGGCAAGAGAGTTATTTCAAATAGAATGTCGCGGATTTCCTACGGATAATAGGTTGTAACTATAACTATCTACTGGCGACCGCCAGTAGATAATATATATAATATATAATATATATATATATATATATATATATATATATATATATATATATATATACTTAGAGCAGAAGAAGATCCTCACCCTGCCTTGAGTTAGTGTTGATTTCAAGACATCCGCCCCAGCAAGTGTGTGATCAATTATTGGTGTAAATTTAATTTAGCCACAGCTCAATATTATAAATCACACAGCCCGGGGGAAGAGGGTTAGGGTTTGATGAATGGTTGGGAAGGGGTATTTGAGGGAAAGGTTTGACAAAGACAAAGACAAACACTACACACGGACAACACACAATCTTGGCAGATAACCATCATAAATCTGTTAAGGGAGAAAAAGAAAATGCATGCATGATGATGACTTGATGATGATGATGAGTAGTACTAGACTAGTAGTACAGGGCATCAGTATAATATTA
Organism: Calotriton arnoldi; assembly: GCA_963921515.1. Classification (NCBI taxonomy): domain Eukaryota; kingdom Metazoa; phylum Chordata; class Amphibia; order Caudata; family Salamandridae; genus Calotriton; species Calotriton arnoldi. The sequence goes on along the minus strand of CAWUFW010000292.1, from coordinate 4,878,281 downwards.
ATTATTAATATTATGCAATTGCCTTGCCTGTCTGCCCCCAGAGAGACCCAAATTACATACATTTTATGTTCTGTTGTACCAGGCTGCCTTTAAAAGCTAGCAAAGAAAATAAAAAAATAGCTGTAGGGGTCAAATATATAAGCAAACATAATAAACAACAACACACACAGTCGTAATGATTGAAGAGAAAAAATGAATCAAATGAAAAGTAAAAGATGATACTATAACTATGTTATGGTCAAATGGAAGTTGAATCTTGGCATTCCTCTTGGTCCTTCCTTCCATGGACGCTCCGTCCATCAATCTTGGGTGCCACTGCCTGCCTGGCGGATGCGGATTGGTAAGGTAAGTGTGAGTTGGTTTTTCCAGTATAGCACAGGGTAAAGGCCGGCCTGCAAGTGAAGATGGAAAAACAAAAGGGATATTGAAAAATCAAGGAGAAAAGTAAAAATGCATAAAATAAGGAGGAGTGCAACAAGAACACTTTCAGAGGCGGCATGGCTAAATCATGTCTACTCTGTTTGCAGCATTTACCTACAACAACAACAGGACAGAGCAGGCCCGTGGTGTCCACCCAACCTCCACCTAGCTTATATTTTGAGCCAGACAGCACCGAGCACAAATACACAGCAACATAGCATTTTCCAAATTAAGTAACTAAATCAATGCACCGCTGTCAGTCATACCACTACACTCACCTCCACCACTACACAGACATGTAGATATGGTGTGGTTGTTTTTGACTTGTTTACCTTTTAGGCCACTTCATGAAACGCCCCGAGTTATTCCATCAATCATCTCCGATCCTACTGACTGACTACGAGTATGGTATGGTCATCATCGTGTCCAACTCTGTAGTGTAGTCCAGAATCTAAAATGTAATGGATCGGCCTGCAGTAGTACAATTTTGTTATAAAACAACAATAAGGGAAACATTGACTTGAGTAACTTTTTTGTGTGTAGAATAAATACTAGTAGACATCATGCACAACAACAACACAAACAACAATCACTCAGAGTCAGCATCCAATGCATGCCATCATTTACCTGTTCTTACGGGGCAGTCCGTCTCAGCTCAGAAAGGAGGATAGCTACAGTCAGGTTCTTTGGAGGGACTCGACGAGGCAGGCACACATTTCTTGTATTATTCTCCATCCAATGTCTGGCTTGAGGGAAATGGATTTAGGGCGATTCAGGAGTGGACTGGAGCGGGACTCGGAGAAGTGGACTTACTTCTTCACTGACTGCACACAATTACAACTCCAATCCAGCAATAAAAGAGTAACACGGTGGTGATGGATTTGTTGTGATTCGAACCAGAAAGACAAAGACACAAACAAATAATAAAAGTAAATAAGCAAGAAAGAAAGTAACATGTCGAAAGCCTAGTTGTTGTCAGGGAAGAAGAGCTCGTCCTCAAACTCTGGTGGTTCACCCAGAAGTAGGTCATCTAACACACTACTTCCATGACCTAAGTCGCCGTCATCATCTTCCTGCTGTGCTACTTCAGGTATGGTGTAATCTGGTGGTATAAAGTGCTGATTCATTTTGATCATGGTTAACCTCTCCACATTTTTGGGCGAGAGACTGGTCCTTCTCACTGTCAGAACAGCACCAGAAGTACTGAAAACACGCTCAGAAGAGACACTTGCGACAGGGCAAGCCAGATAGTTTATCCACAGCCTGCTGAGCACTGGCCATTGGTGCCTTTTCCCATACCAATACAGCAATGGGTTTTGATCAATGAAGACCTCTGTTGGGTCATCCAGATAGGCCTGGACCATCCGCTCAATGCTCAGGATTCAGCACTCAGGGAGCTGCAGCTGACAATGGATAGAAGCAATAAGCCAAGAGGAACAAAGGAAAGAAGACATACAAGGCCTATGACAAAAGCAAGCACACTAACTACCACCACCACAAAATGGCCACCAGCCAAATGGTCACTCACAAGCAACAACAACAAGCTAGAGGCCTGGAAAACAATGAACTCAAGCAGGCCTATTATGGACACAGACTTTACAAAATGGCCTCTGGCCACACGGAGAGGCTTAGCCAAGGCAAATGCTGGCCCACTATTACAAACAAAAACAATCACACACTGGCCAGACATAGGAGGCATGCTAAAAAGCACAGCTTTAATATAACAATGCCAAAAACGAAAATCCACAGGGCTAAAAAGGTTTGCAAGTTACACAACAACCACATACATCCAACAAAGGCATTTATTTAACACACATGAAAAAAAGTGAAAAACCCCAAAAAAACACATTTTGCATTTCAATCCAATGCCATCCACTGTAACCCTGGGCGTAATTCGCGAAGTAGTGCTACGCGAAGCTACGCAAAGTGCACTTTGCACTACGCGAGCTATGCGTAGCACTACGCGAACTGCGTAGTGCGCTGTTCCGATGATTGCACAGTGCCGGATGCTTGTCCGCACTGTGCAATCATTGAAAACGGCATCTTGCACAGTGCGAGCTGTCTTTTACTGCCGCTCGAATAGATTTTTACTCGAGCGGCAGCTTTCTCAACGCGGACTGGTAGTTTCTCATCGCGAGCGGTCGCGAGCATACGCGACCACTCGCAATGAGAAACCTGACCTCCCAACTTGATGTTGCTGATCGCGAACGAGGAAAAAGTCTCGCCAGGATGTCATTTTGCTTGCTCGCGGTCGCCAACTTGACGTTGAGGACCGCGAGCAAGCAAAAAATGACCGCTGCACTACGCTACGTGTGTTTGCACTGTGCTACGTGCAATTCGCGTAGTGCGAAGTAGCGCAAACTTCGCAAACTACGCGAGCGTAGCGTAGTGCTTTGCCCAGGGTTAATCCACTGCCCTAAATGATGTTTAAATTCAACAGACGCCACAGAAACAGTTGTTTCATGCACTCATGAGTAGCTCTGGGCCTATTGTTTTTAAAACCCATTGGCAGACTAGGCCACATAGTGAATCAATTCAAATCAATAATATTGCAAATTTATTAAAAAATGTAGTGAACCGTGTTACATTTTTTGCGGGGTAAAAGAAGAAAAAATTGCATGCAAAACAACAACCAGCAAGAAGGCATGGCCACCACAAAGAAGGTTTGCAGGCCTAATGCAGAAGCACACTGGCTGCCCCTTCACAAAATGGCCACCAGCCACATGGCCAGGCAGGCCAAAACAACAAGAAAGGGAAGACAGACAATGCAGGCCTATTGCAAAAGCACACTTGCTGCCTTAACAAAATGGCCTCCAGCCACATGGCCAGGAAGGCCACAACAACAAGAAAGTGAAGACAGACAATGCAGTCCTATGGCAAAAGCACAATGGTTGCCTTCACAAAATGGCCACCATCCACATGGCCAGGCAGGCCACAACTACAAGAAAGGGAAGACAGACAATGCAGGCCTATGGCAAAAGCACACTGGCTGCCTTCACAAAATGGCAGCAAGCCACATGGCCAGGCAGGCCACAACAAGAAGCAATAAGCCAAGAGGAACAAAGGAAAGAAGACATGCAGGTCTATGGCAAAAGCACTACCACCACCACAAAATGCCCACCATCCACATGGTCACTCACAACAACAACAAGCAGGAGGCCTGGAAAACAATGAACTCAAGCAGGCCTATATGGACACAGACTTTACAAAATGGCCCCTGGCCACATGGGGAGGCTCAGCCAAGGCAAATGCTGGCCCACTATTAAAAACACACTCACACACTGGCCAGACAAAGGAGACATGCTAAACAACACAGCTTTAATGCAACAATGCTAAAAACGAAATTCCAAAGGGCTAAAGATTTGCAAGTTACAACCACACACATCCAACAAAGGCATTTATTTAACACACATAAAATAAGTGAAATACCAAAAAAAACACATTTTGCATTTCAATCCAATGCCATCCATGCCCTAAATAATGTTTAAATTCAACAGACACCACAGAAACTGTTGTTTCATGCACCCATGAGTAGCTCTGGGCCTACCGGCTGAAAGGCCTATTGGCAGACTACTGGGCTAGTGAATTAAATAAATATTGCAAATTGATTTCAAATGTTGGAGAAAATGTAGTGAACTTTGCAACATGTTTCCTTTATAAAAGAAAACTAGAAGAAAAATTACATACAAAGAAACAACTAGGCCCCTACTGAAACTACAGGCCACCCACCACAATACATTTAAAAAAAACAATGAAAAGTACAAAAAAAATAAGTGCAATGCCCCAATCAAACAAACAACACCAATTTTCAAACTTACTTGTGAAATCTCAAATCCAAAAGTCCTGAAATCCAACGATATATGGAGCAGCAGACACAAAGAGTGATCCTTCCAGCTCCAAATCCAAATGAAAAGTGAACAGGAGATGGACAAACCCTGGGAGGAGACTGCTGGACAGGAACAGGAAGTTGGAGACTCTGGGGCACTTCCTTCCTCTTAAAAAAAAAAGTAAAAAAACAAATAGGACTCCTTGAACAAAAAAGTACAGTCAAATGTCAATGTGAGGAGTTTTTTAAATGCAAATCATCATTTCGAGAAGGTTTTGATGCTGCTCGAGAGAGATTCTTCTCCAGATTGCAAATTTATCGTCTACTAAGAAATAATCAATACGTGACTGGTGTCTATATTTCTTATTGGAGAATGTAAAGCCTTTCTGAGACCCTTCCCTAAGTCGCCAAATATCACAGAGTCCCAATTGCACCATCACTAATCATATCAGTTTAGACATTTTAGGGTTAACAACTGCTCTACTATTCAGGGACCTGTCTATTTTATGATCCAGCACCACATTAAAATCTCCTGCCATAATGATCAGGTCTGGAAAATGTAGAAGCTCAGTAAATAATTCTTCTAACGGGCCTGTGTCATCCTGATTCGGACCATAATATCCCACTAGCGTATAATTCTGCCCAAAAAATGTTAATTTTACCACCAGCCATCTACCCGCTATGTTTGAGATGCTACCCTCCACGGAGATGTTCGTCCCTTGTTTCACCAAAATTGCCACCCCTTTTGTAACTGCCGCCTGTCTTGTATAAACAGCATACAAAATCCATCTTTTGGCTTTAAAAAACTCCCTACACTCACCCTCCGTCAGGTGCGTCTCTTGTAAAATGACAATTTGTGCTGGACAGTCCCTTAAATATTACAATACCCTCTCCCGTCTCCCCTTTACCCGAAGCCCATTCACATTCCATGATAGAATTGTTATCTCCTTTGTTCCTTTCTCAGCCATCACCTCTAGAGTCAAAATTCAAACATTGGTACGGTGCCAACGAGACATCCAAGGAATTTTTTTTATTTTCTCCCTCAAGCTCCCCACCCTGTGCACCCTGCACCCTCCCCTCCGTGGAAAACCCTACCCAGATTTCCATGGCCAAAGCCCTATAGGTGCCCCCTTAAGTGCGCCTCAGAAACCAAAAATAATTCTTATACATGAAAGAAAATAATTAACTTTTATCTTAGTCTTGACACATCAGTAACCCATAACTCATATCATCTTACTAACCCCCAGGCTGAAGCATTTCAATAAACTTATCCACCTCTTCAACAAAATGAAATGTATGCATTTTGTTATTATGCATCACTTTAAAAAAAGCTGGGAACTTTAACTGAACTTATGCCCCTAACTTTCTTAAAGGCTCAATTCTTTTCCCTAACTCCCACTGTCTGCGTTTGAAAATTCTCCCCCATCCGGGGAGATTGCCGTATCTACCATATCTGCCATATCAGCAACGCTAGGTGGCAAGACTTGATAACGATTTGGGCTCAAATGCCTAGACCAATCACCCATATTTGGAGGCTCCATAATTTTACCTACTCCCCCTGCTTTCTTACTCAATTCTTCCTGACCCCCCCTAGTCTCCGTCAAATTACTGTTCCTTAAAATAAGGGTTTTTGGCAAGACCTTAAAATGGGTCCTGAGTGAGGGAGTAACCTTTATCTTGTGTTCAGGAATGGGCTTTTTTAGTATCTTTTTCTGCGATGTAGCCTCTTTATCTGGTATCTCTTTAAAAAATCCATCCCTACTTGCTTCTTTTACCTTAACCTCCTCTTTTCTCACTACTTCCCCCTCCTTAATTTCAAATACATGCTTTATCAGCTCAGAGACTACCCCACCACTACCTCTCCCTGTACTCCTGAGAGTGGATCTTGATACCCCCTTGGAGCCTGTTGTGCCTGCACCCCACCCCCCCCCTCAGGGCTCTTTTCTTGCTCTTACTCGTCTTCCCTCTCTTACCGTCTGTCTCTGGGCTTTTTTCCTGACACAACTCTTGATTTTTCGATTGTGACCGCTGTGTCCGGGCCTCAGCACTATCCCTACTGCCTACACCACACTCAACCTGCTCACTACTATAGGCTTCCACGTGGCCAAATCCACTGTCCCTGATTCCTCCTCCTCCTGCTCTGCCCCGGAAGAGAAACCTAGCGGCAGCGCGCCGGCCCCTTCGTAGTTCCAGCGCCGACCTCGCCCACGGCTGTTCTGCCGTGTTGCCGGATATTGAAACCGCTTCTGTCAATGGACTCGCAAGATCCCAGAGCCTCCAGACCAGTCCGTACTGCAGGTGGGTTACTACTCCAACCTTAGGTTCTGAACTATTCTTTCATATTTTGTAATTTGCGCATTGGAGATCTGAAGCGCACCTCGGGCTCACCCGCGACCTGCCAACTAGCCGGCCACCATGTTTTCCCAACCCACTCTTTCTTTCCCAAGAACAAGGACATACTTCTTGTAGTACACTACTGAAAGGTGGTTGTGACATTCCACCACATGCAACTGTGTATTGATCCTGTGGTCACAAAAGAGAGTACTGACATTATTTTCAATATTGATGGTATTGATGTGGGATTCCTATTGTGAGGCAAAATATCTATCTCCAGCTAATGACATAAATCAATAATAGTTTGCCTATTTAATCTGAATTGTTTGATTATATCCTATTCTTCCATGGTGGCAAGGTCTGAAAATTGTCTCATAACTTGAGCCTGTAGTCTTCTCACTCTCTCTGGGTTCATATATCTGCATTTGAAATGTAAGAAATTGTTATACATTTTGCAAACATATTTTTGCAATAAAACACAAATTGTATTTATTTTTCAAAATGTATTTACGCAATATTATTTGCGATTATTTTTTAAATTTCATTTTTGACATGTCAGTTTTTATAAATAAATATGTAAATATTACATTTTCAATATATTATTTAAACATTTACATTTTAAATTTATTTTTTACACATTTGTTTTTTTAAATTTGCTGATATCTAAAATTCTGTCAACAAACTCTAAATAAAACCACATAATTATCACATTTAACAACAGCAACGCACTGCATAATACATTTTTGGCAAAAAAAAAAAAAATAATAATATTTTGTATGTTTCCATGTACTAGCCACTATTTTGAGTGGTGGTGACGCACTTGACATTCACAAGCACACTATTAAACAATCTTGAATGCCGGAAGCCTGACCTCGCTCTCAGGACTTTGCAAATAGACCGAAGTCGGTGGAGGTTGACTGGGTACTGGGTGTGAACCTCCCCGACGGACACAGCCATAGGCTACATGTGTGAAAGCAAAGTATGAAAGCCAATGGATGTGTCTGTTTCCATTGATGGTTTAGCACGTTGTGTAGATTTATGCGGTGTTAAAAAAAAAAAGCTTACCTGCCTCCTAACAGTACCACCAAGAACACCTCCATCAACTGGGGAGAGGATGTAAACTTACGGCTAGAGCAGACCTCGAATTTGGGAACCGGGTTCAAGTCTCTGCAACGACGCTTAACAACCTGTGATTCTGGGCAAATTACTTAATCTCCCCGTGCCTAACAAAAATTAATGTGTTCATCTGTAACAAAACTGGTGCTCATGTAAAGTGCTCTGATACCCGATGTCTCGGGTCTAGTTCGCACTATATAAAACTAAAAAACTGTTGCTGATGTTTCCTACCTCTGGGAGCTACAATGCCTGGCAAAAGAGGAGACAGGGCCTCAAACCTCTTACCAGATGAGCTGGAGATGCTGGCTAATGAGGTCCTGTCAATGTACAGCAAATGTATGGCTTACCAGAGGAACAGGTACATGTTTTAAATGGAAATCTAATTTTCACTAACTTTCTTTTATTTAAAAACAAACTGGAATGTACCTTTTAGTTCCTAAGTGAAGTGCATCTATCTATCTATCTATCTATCTATCTATCTATCTATCTATCTATCTATCTATCTATCTATCTATCTATCTATCTATCTATCTATCTATCTATCTCTCTATCTATCTATCTATCTATCTATCTATCTGTCTGTCTGTCTGTCTGTCTATCTATCTATCCACTCATCCATCTATCTATATAAACATATTAATTTACATATATATATATGTTTGGTTTCCCCACTTACTCAAGGGGGATCCACACACGGACTCCAATTCCCAGTATGCAGCAGCCTGTCTGTTCAGCACGAAGTGAACTATCGCTGTGGCAGAGGAGGAGCCTCGATGGAGATTCCAGGGGGAGTGGCCAAGGGAACACCTAAATGGCCACCAGGTGCAAGGACCTGCCATTCGTAACAGGCACTGAGGAAAGCTGAGCTGCTGAAACGCGTCTGCCGAATTGTTACATAATTGCGCCGTGAACTTACCCTGAATAAATCCTTTCGATTTTAACCCGGCGGTGTCAGACCCTTCTTCGATTAGTGAGAGGGGATTTGGAGTTCGTGTTATGCCAGTTTTGCAGGCACTGGCTTACCTGACACGCCCTCTCGGTCAGGAGTGACGTGGTGGCCAGCAGTTCTTGGACATTTGTATTTTGAATGCAAACACGTTGCCCCCCCTGCGCAGACCAAAGCACCACTGTGTGCACACATCATTGCGTGGGGAGAGAGGAGCAGCACTGTCTGCGAGCGAAGATCGATGGGTCTCAGGAAGGATATCTATTAGGACAGGAAGCTGTGGTGAAGTGCAGTCCGGGCCACAGTGATGGGACACCACTAGGTGTTTGGTTTCCCCACTTACTCAAGGGGGATCCACACACGGACTCCAATTCCCAGAATGCAGCAGCCTGTCTGTTCAGCGCGAAGTGAAATATCGCTGTGGCAGAGGAGGAGCCTCGATGGAGATTCCAGGGGGAGTGGCCAAGGGAACACCTAAATGGCCACCAGGTGCAAGGACCTGCCATTTGTAATAGGCATTGAGGAAAGCTGAGCCGCTGAAACTCGTCTGCTGAATTGTTACATAATTGCGCTGTGAACTTACCCTGAATAAATCCTTTCGATTTTAACCCGGCGGTGTCAGACCCTTCTTCGATAAGTGAGAGGGGATTTGGAGTTTGTGTTATGCCAGTTTTGCAGGCACAGGCTTACCTGACACGCCCTCTCGGTCAGGAGCGACGTGGTGGCTAGCAGTTCTTGGACATTTGTATTTTGAATGCAAACATGTTGCCCCCCTGCGCAGACCAAAGCACCACTGTGTGCACACATCATTGCGTGGGGAGAGAGGAGCAGCACTGTCTGCGAGGGAAGATCGATGGGTCTCAGGAAGGATATCTATCAGGACAGGAAGCTGTGGTGAAGTGCAGTCCGGGCCACAGTGATGGGACACCACTAGGTGTTTGGTTTCCCCACTTACTCAAGGGGGATCCACACACGGACTCCAATTCCCAGTATGCAGCAGCCTGTCTTTTCAGCGCGAAGTGAACTATCGCTGTGGCAGAGGAGGAGCCTCGATGGAGATTCCAGGGGGAGTGGCCAAGGGAACACCTAAATGGCCACCAGGTGCGAGGACCTGCCATTCGTAACAGGCACTGAGGAAAGCTGAGCCGCTGAAACGCATCTGCCGAATTGTTACATAATTGCGCTGTGAACTTACCCTGAATAAATCCTTTCGATTTTAACCCGGCGGTGTCAGACCCTTCTTCGATAAGTGAGAGGGGATTTGGAATTCGTGTTATGCCAGTTTTGCAGGCACTGGCTTACCTGACACGCCCTCTCGGTCAGGAGCGACGAGGTGGCCAGCAGTTCTTGGACATTTGTATTTTGAATGCAAACACGTTGCCCCCCTGCGCAGACCAAAGCACCACTGTGTGCACACATCATTGCGTGGGGAGAGAGGAGCAGCACTGTCTGCGAGGGAAGATCGATGGGTCTCAGGAAGGATATCTATCAGGACAGGAAGCTGTGGTGAAGTGCAGTCCGGGCCACAGTAATGGGACACCACTAGGTGTTTGGTTTCCCCACTTACTCAAGGGGGATCCACACACGGACTCCAATTCCCAGTATGCAGCAGCCTGTCTGTTCAGCGCGAAGTGAACTATCACTGTGGCAGAGGAGGAGCCTCGATGGAGATTCCAGGGGGAGTGGCCAAGGGAACACCTAAATGGCCACCAGGTGCGAGGACCTGCCATTCGTAACAGGCACTGAGGAAAGCTGAGCCGCTGAAATGCATCTGCCGAATTGTTACATAATTGCGCTGTGAACTTACCCTGAATAAATCCTTTTGATTTTAATCCGGCGGTGTCAGACCCTTCTTCGATAAGTGAGAGGGGATTTGGAGTTCATGTATATATATATATATACATTTACATGTATATTTTAAACACACATATATTTGTGTGCTTGTTTATATATATGCAGAAATAAAGGCAATTAGCGATTCCAAACAGAAAACGAAGCTTCATGAAGAGATGGTGAAGAGATTAACTAAAGAGGAGGAAAAAATATAACAGAGAAAAATTTTCAAATTCCGAAGGGATAAGGAGGATTACGCTAACGGGCAAATTTTCACCTTTGCCCGCAAATTTGATGTATATAGAAATGCAACAGCAAGTAAACGAGTGCAAGTCTAAGTCAGCTTGACAGAAATCCACCACAAGAGGATGCTCCTTCCATTTCAGACCTCAGCTCTGCGGTGGAGAGTGAGTCAGAAACGGAGGGACGAAGAGAACGTGCCAAACAGAGTACCATCAAACTCACTTTGGGGAGGAATTAGATTACTTGAGACGGAGTAGAAGGGAGACATTACGCCCGAGAAACCGACCGGCAAAAAACGACAAACAGAGGCCAGAAGGCAAAGGAGAAAAGCAGCCAGAAAACGCCAGCAACAGGCGACCTGCTCGTGGACGGGGGCGGGGGGCCTGGAAGAAGAAATAATGGGAGCATCACAGATCCCTATGGTGCAATCTAATGAAAAAACAATTATCAATCTGGCAAAAGTAGATTTAACTGTGGCGGAACAGCAACTGCTCTCTTTGAGACTTTCGTACTGCCCAGAATCTAATTTTGATTACCCTCAGACTCGGGCAGACATTTACAAATTTATACGAAAATTAAAATTAAAAAAGTTCCATCAACTCCAGACACAACCGAAACAAGTGGGGAGCAGGATATCTACAAATGACAATTCAGATGCTTCTAATTTAACAGCGGCAGATCATGGCATATTGAAGGATTTGCATGAGTTGGAACAAGATACTGGTGCCACAGATACAATTTCTAATCAAGAGGCAAATGAAAGGGGCGCCGCAAATCGGGTGCCATTAGGATTAGAGGTCTGTTCTAAACCAGATACTCCGTTCAAAGTGAAATCCAAATTTACCCCCATTATGCCAAGGGATTCTTTGGATGCTTTCAACGAACAAGTGGTGGCGCAGGTGAAGAAGTTAAATATTAACATCAACAAAAACAAAAGAAGAGTGTCCAATTATGAAAGAAAATATGGCCAAATGATAGTAAAACTCAAAAAAGAGAAAAAATGTGGTAATTAGGAATTTGGATAAGGGGGGAACATTGTACCGTGGCCTTTACAGGAATATTTGGATGAGGCCTATTCCCAACTGAATAATATTTATTGCTATCGTAAAAGTTCCCTTTACAAATTTAAAGCCATTCAGGATCTCTTTTTCACCAAACTGCTGGCATGGAAAAGTAGGGGTCTGTTGAGCCTTGAAGAATATAAATATTTAAAGAAAGAGCACCCAACTATACCATCTATATATTTTATTCCTAAAGTGCACAAGAACATCAACAGACCACCAGGAAGACCCATCATTGCGGCATGTGATGGATTACTAGAGAACATGTCAAGATACATTGATTTCTTTTTACAAGAGCATGTCCATAATCTTAAATCTTATGTACAGGACATGAGTGACTTCATCAGAAAAATCAAGGATATACATTGGCAAAAGGGGTGGTATTTAATAGCTCTTGATGTATCCTCTTTGTATACCTGCATAAGAAATCATGATGGGCTAAGAGCGGTTGAGCATTTTTTGGGAAATAGACCACTCAAATATGTACAGCACAACAAAATGTTAATTGACATGTTGTCGTTTTGCCTTGAAAATAACCTGTTCATGTTCAAAAGCCAAATGTACCAACAGATACAGGGTGTGGCAATGGGGGCCAACTTCTCCCCTAGTTATGGCTGTTTGTTTATGGGTTGGTGGGAGGAGCTGGTCCTCAAAAAACAATTTGAACACATTTATAAGGAGAATATTATATCATGGCTTAGATTCATTGACGATTTGTTCATTGTATGGCACGGAACAGAGAATGAAGCCAAGGAATTTATCGAACTAATTAATGTCAATGATGTAAATCTGCACTTCACATCCAGTATTAGTGACAACAGCATTACATTCTTGGATGTGCAAGTCAATGTAGTCAATAATATGACCACATGTCTGTATCGTAAGGACACAGCAGGCAATACAATGTTACATGCATCTAGGGCGCATCCTCCACATTAGATACATAGCATCCCATATGGGGAGATGCTTCGTATACGTAGAATATGCAGTGAGGAAAAGGATTTGGAAATCAAACAGATAGAAAGCAAAAAGCGATTTTTGGAGAGAGGTTACAAAACATCAACTATTGAAGCCGCTATAATGAAATCTAGAAAGCGAGCTAGAGAAGATCGAGGAGCAAGTACTAACAATGTGGATGCATCTAGGGAACCTACTAGACTCATTTTGACATATTCTAGACAGGAGCAACAGCTACGAGCCATCATAAGACGCAATTGGCCAATAGTTTTGGATGATCCAATAATTGGGGATTTACTCCCCAAACATCCTGCTATAACTTATAGAAAAACAGCATTAATGGCCAATGCACTGGTAAAGAGAAGCCCAGAAGAGCAAGAACAAGGGGGATGGCTAGTAGCAAGAAAAGGTTTCTTCAAGTGTTCCAATTGTAAGGCATGTCAATATGGCTCTAACAAGACCACATACCACACTGCCTTTAGTGATAGGGTTCAAGACATAAATCAACATCTAACATGTCGAACAGATTATGCTATCTACGTCTTAGAATGTAGCTGTAATTTGGCATACGTAGGCAGCACTAAATTATCTGTTCATAAAAGAATTTTACAACATATAAGGGCGATTAACAATGACCCCAGCTACCCTGTAGCAAGGCATTTCAAGGAGCAACATGATAGTAGTCTGCAACATCTGAAATATTATGATATTGATGCTGTCCCACCCCAAAAGAGAGGGGGTGACCGAGAATTAAAATTGAGGCGCCTGGAAACTCGTTATCTTCTTGAGCTTGATACAATGTATCCAGGGGGCCTCAATACGAGTGAGGATTTGTACACTTACTTATAAATAGTTGTTTTAAAGGGTAAAAAATATCCTCTCACCAAGTATTGTGAAAATACTAAAGAAAAACCATGATCTAAGCTGCAAAATCGAATTTGAATTAACTGTTTTTGGTGCTATGAGGGTTTTAGATAATGTATTTTGTTCTTAAACCTAATATGCACTTTACATCATCTCAATGAAGTATTCAAAAGATACACATTTTAGAAAGAGTTTTTATCTGATTTTAAGCAATTGAATTGTATTTATTGATATTTATATGTATTTATTTATTTGCATATTTATATATTTATTAGTATAATAGTGGGAATCAATTGCTTATAAAATTAGAATTGTCAGCTAGTAAATTAATTATTGATAGTTAAAGTCTCTTGCCTCTATTTTGCACATGCCTTTCTTGCACTTTAATTTGTATCACCAGTACATCATTGAATAAGATATTAAGTCATAAATAGGTGTTCCTGGTAATACAATATAGATACATTTTAAATTGGTTTTTGCACTAGCACTTTATATGTTAGCACTTTTGGCAATTCAGGGAGCACTTTTAGTAGGAGGATTTTTAGGCACTTGGTTAATGTTTCAATTAACGAATGTGACATAGGGTTGAAATATGGATCAATGTATCAGCATTCAAGCGAAGAATTTTTAAGATCATTGGATCCTGGATTATCCAGTATGGAACACCAAGATAGGCAATTTGGTACAGACATTGGTATAAACATTGAAAGGTGATATATTTTAAACCTTTTGTACTGAGCATTTATGCAAGTATTTTGTACATTTCAAAACTGCCAAACGGGAATTTCCTCTATGTCTATGCATTTCTAATTGGACACTGTCACTTTAAAAAGTTATCCACAGCAGGTAACGCTGTCATGTAATCAAGGCAGGTGAACTGCCGAAACGCGTCATAGCGGAGCTGTTTTTGGAGCAATAAAACAAAAATAGCACTTAACTTGGGTCCACTCTCGTTTGTTCCTGCGGATGAGATCTGTTGAAAGGCGAGGATTCTGCATATATATATATATATGTATATATATCTCCAAACTTTCGTAGTCACCGCCGCCGCACCTCACTTCCGGGTGCATTTTTCCAGTGGTGGTGAGCCGCAACACAGGAAACCACAAAGATGAACAGTAATCGTCTAACCAGAAATTAGTACACTCGCGGGTGAGTTATCATATGAAAAACTTTAATGTGCAAGCCTCCAAGCACTGACAGACGCGTTTCAGCACGACGCCTTTTTCAATGTCAGTTTGATTACTACCAAGGTAGCCACTTTAAACTAAAAAGTGAAAAGTGAGTTACGTAAATTCATAGACAGTGAAGATTGCCACAAATTACTTAGCATTCATGGAATCACGGTGGCGGCCATCTTAAAACATGTGAAAAGACACTTAAAATAGATACAGTATCAACTATACATTAAACCAGCGGTTAATGGTAAACTCAGTGGATAGACTATATTGTCACTATTCAATGTCCAAGGGTGGATATCTTAAACAGTTTATGAATGCATTCAATGATCCTCTCTTTCAATGGGTGTGACAAATCAAATCATATTCCCACATAGGTTGAAAAACATGGAGGCCTGAATGGGCAATGATACTGTCCGTTGCAGCGGAATAACCAAAGCGAACTCATAATTACATAGTTACAAATTTAGCGCAGTCAACATTGGTTTGTCAATAAATGTATCACTTCAACATTTGAGCACACTACACTGTGTTTTCGAATAAACAGAGAGCTGTACGGTCTGTGTATGCTTGTGTTGGTGAGTAAATGGATGTGTTAGTGGTATATGGGTGAGTAACTGCATATGTGAAAGGCAGTAAAGGTGAGTGTTGGAGTATAAGAGTGACTGTGTGTGAGTAAGTGTGAGAGTGGCTGTATGGGTGAGTCTGTGCTTGTGTCACTGACAGTATGGGTGAGTGAGTATGTGTTAGTATCTGTATGAATAAGTGAGTGGGGATGTATATAACTCTACAGGTGATTAAGTGACTGTGTGATTGATTCTATGGGTAAGTGACAGTGTGTGAGTGGTTGTATTGGTGTATGAGTGGATAAATCAGTGACTGTAATAGTGAGTGAGTTGGTGTATGAGTAGCTATATTTATGTATGAGTGGATGTGTGTGTATACCTATAAATCAGTGAATGGATGTGTAAGTACTGGTATGGGTATATCAATGGTTTTGAGAATGATAGTTTGGAAGTTAGAGTGGGTGTATGAAAGTTTATATTTGTGTGTGAGTGGGTGCAGCAGAGATTCTGTGGCTGTCATCAGTGATGTCATTTGAGATGTCATGAGTGATGTCACTGATCATGTCATGAGTGATGTAATATGTGCGTTCATAAGCAGTGCATTGTGGGGGCATGAGTTATAGTTAGCTCAGCTAACTATAACTGCTGAATTTCTCTGGTTTTGTATGAGTGAAACACGAGCCTAACTATAACGTCTCTGTAACCTTTAGTTTTTGTTCAGTGGATTTATAAAGTTTTTTAAATGCTAATTTTTAACTATAAGGTCCCTGTAACCTCTGTTTTTTTCAGTGAATTTCAAATGTGTTTCGAATTCTATTTCCTAACTATAACGTCCCTGTAACCTTTGCTTTTTTCAGTGATTTTCGAAGGTTTTTCAAATTCTATTTCCCAACAATAACGTTAATGCAACCTATGATTTTTTTATTACATTTTTAAGGTTTTTAAATTGTATTTTCTATCTAAAATGGCTCTTTAAGGTGTATTTATATAAGCTTGTACTTTCTTCAGTGGATTAAGAAGCATAGTTTTTTTCTTTGCATTTTTTATATTCGCAACGATGTTGCAATACCCGCGGTGACGTCATGAAAGGCGCATGTTTTTGAGAAAGTCTTAAACATATATATATAGATGGATTTTACTTAATAGCAGACACTAGTTGTTTAGTAATGTAGACTTTATAGTTGAGTTAGTGTGATGGTTTTGTGGAAAAAACGCTTCAATGTGTTGTTTTATATGTTCACGGTGACTCTCTAGACCGCAGCATTGTTGGTAGTCGCGAAGTGCAAGTGGTTTTTTTAAACTCGGGGACACATACTTAGACATATTTTAATTAATATTTGACACAAGTTGTTTGTTGCTATACTCTTTAAACCAAAGGTTTGGAAGAATTTTTTCAACTAAACGCCTTTTGCTTGGTGTTTTGTGTGATCGGGGCGATGCCAGAAGTCACGATGACGTCGGTAACTGCGATGAACGTGTGTTTTTGGTAAAGCGTATAACACATATTTATACATATTGCATTGTGTGATCCACATTTGGTGTTTAATATCAGTCGACTAACACTTATGTGTGAGTACTTATTTTCAAATAAAATATTATTTTGTTCAATTTCTAGCCTTTGCGAGGACGCTGATCTTCGTGAAGATCATGTGACAGGGAAAGAAAGGAATATGATTGGATGATGCACTTTTCAACTATAAGAATAGGAAGAACATGCCCATTTATCTATCTTGAACATTCTTTAAGAGGAGTTCATTGTGAGCAGCATCACTTATATTTGTTGGAGCGTTTTTTTGCATATTTTTGCAAAAATGGCAAATCAGCTAGAAGAGGGAGATCAGGTGCAACAGCAGGTGGACCAGAAATTCCAAGAGGTGGATACTGGTGACTCTGGAGATGAGGGACCTCCCCAGAAGAAATCAACCATTGCCTGGGATTTCTTCAGTATTCCTTTGAGACAATCAAAAACAGTCACCAACTTTGTGCAATGCATAATATGTGAGAAGACAGTGTCAAGGGGTACAAATAAGATATATTCTTGAGTCCATGCTTTACCATATAAAAACATACCATGGCAATCGTCTGAAAGCAGCAAGAAACCAACGCAAGGCTGCAGGACCCATAACTTCAGTAGCAGCTGCAACAACACCGAGGCAGGGAGTACCTTCAGAGGTCCAATTACAAGTTCAACATTTGGCTCTGGAGTTTTCCCACATTGAATCATACTGCATAGGTCATAGAGTTGTAGTGAGTGCTGGAGAGCAGTCCATTACAGCCCTTCGAAACGCTGCAAAGAATCACAAATGTTGATTATTTTTGTTGGGCCCTTCATAGTTTTTTTTACATTTTGGAATGTGTGGTGAAGTTTTTGCACACCCAGTTGCCTTTTTTGTAAGTCTGGATGGTGAATTTGGCTCCGCTCATGGAGTTTGCAGAGTTTTTCGCACTCCGCGTTACGCAGAGCTCGTGGAGTTCCAAAAAACTCTGCTTCACGTAGCGGAGTGGAGTTTTTTTCCTCGCTAGCGTTCGTCAACGTCAAGTTGGTGAGCATGAGCTATGAAAATCCACCTCCCTGTGAGATTTGTATTCGTTCGCGATCATCAACATCAAGTTGGTGATCGCGAGAGTGGAAAATCAACCTCCCGGGTGGTCAGATTTCTCATTGCGAGTGGTCGTGTATGCTCACGACCGTTTGCTTTGAGAAACTGTTCATTCACATTGAGAAAGCTGCCACTCGAGTAAAAATCTACTCGAGTGGCAGAAAGGAAGCAGTGCCCGCTTGCGCTGTGCATGGTGCCGTACGTGATGATTGCACAGTGCGGACAAGCATCTGGCACTGAAAACCATTGCGAACAGCATTTATCTAACGCACTCCGCCGCTTGTAGAGCTTCACGTAGCGCGGCAGAGGTTTTTTTGCATTTTACGGAGTTCTGTGTAGCGGAACTCCACGAACTCCGCCCAGGCCTGCTTTTTTTGTTTCCAGCAAGAAAAAAAAAGAAAACTTTAACATTCACAAAAAACCTCCCCAAAAAATCTATTCAGTTAAAAAAAGATAAGCTGAATGAATCAGTGTATGAACATGTATATGGTGGTTGAATGCATGAGTAGTGCATTGATGATTGAATGAGTGTATGAGTGGTGCATGTTTTATTGAATGAGTGTACGAGGAGTGGTGTATGGATGACTGAAAGAGTGCATTAGTGATGCATGCATGATTTAATGATTGCATGAGTGGTGAATGCATTTTTGGAATGAGTACATACTCATGCATGGAGGATGGACTGAGTGCATAAGTGGGGCATGAATGATTAAATGAGTACATGAGTGGTTGGGTAACTGCATGTTGAGTGCCTGGGTGGTTGGATGAGCACAAGTGTAGTGTCTGGGTGATTGGGTGAGTACATGGGTAGTGCCAGCATGATTAGATGAGTGCATGGATAGTGCCTGGGTGATTGGATGAGTGCATGGATAGTGCCTCGGTGATTGGGTGAGTGCATGTGTAGTGATTAGATGAGTGCATGGGTAGTGCCTGGGTGATTTGATGACAACTCAGCATCAAATTGAAGACGGTTTTTACCAACATCATTAAAAAACAAAATAATGATTCTGGGTTGGGCTAGAAACAGTGACAACAGTCATGGACATTTTGTTAACAGAAAGTTTAGTAACAATCTATCTGCCATCAGATCTATTTCTTGTGAAAGAACACAAAAATCCATATGCTTACTACACAGGATAACAGCACCATTTTTCGTATTGTTTGTAGGAGAAACTTTTGGCGTATTTCCCCTGGCTTTTTGCTTTCTGACCTCATGGTTTTGACTCTGTTTTTGCTGGTTTTATGTCTCTGAGCACTTTCTCACTGCTGTTCAGTGTTAAAGTGCAAGTGCTCCTGTTGTAAATTGTGGTCTGGATTGGTGTTTCCATGATTGGCATATTTGGTTTACTAGTAAGTCCCTAGTAAAGTGTACTAAGAGGTGCCAGGGCTTGAAAATCAAATGCTGCTAGTGGATCTGTAGCACTGATTGTGCTATCCACCCAAGCAGCCTCGAAAAGGGGTCTTAGACCTGCCACTGCAGTGTCTGCATGAAGTTTGTAACTGCCATGTTGACCTGGCAAGTGCACCCTCTTGCCAGGGCCTAATCTTGCCTTTTCCTACATGTAAGTCACCCCTAAGGTAGGTCCAAGGTACCCCTGTGGGCAGGGTGCTGTGTATGTTAAAGGTAGGACATGCACTGGTGTGTGTGACATGTCCTATTAGTGAATTACAGTGTATTTCGTATTTCACCACTGCAAGGCTATCTGCCCCATAGGAAAGAATGGGAGTTTTACTTATAACATCTTATAAGCATAGCTTCCCATTGAGACAAGATAGAGAAATGGAGTTTAGTATGCCTGGCCTCAGAGTGTAAAAATGCATCTTTTAGTAAAGATGATTTTTGTGTTCTGTGTTTGAAAATACCACTTTTAGAAAGTAGGTATTTTCTTGCTTAGCCATCCTTTGTGCCTCTGCTGGGTTTGTGGCTTGACTGTCTGGCTTTGGAGTGACAGGGGCTGTGGATGTGTATTCTCTTCAGACAGCCATTGGGGGGGTCGAGTTGTGTTCGGCCTTTCCTTGATGAGTCAGGGCTGGGCTGAATAGACCTGGGCTTCATTTAGAGTAGTGGGAGGAGATTCCCGTGCACCTGAATGGGCCTGGTCTGCTTTAGACAATGCTGTCTCCACCTCCTGCTGGGAAGCTGGGCCAGAGAGGACCAAACTGGTTTGGACTAAGCACAGACACTCTCTGCCTGAGAGAACAAAGGAATGTTGAGTATAAATATTGGGCCCCAGACCCCAGGACTTTAGGACTCTCTGGAATCAAGGAATCTACCAAGAAGAAGAGCTGGGAGAGCTGCCAGGAGGAGTACTGCCCCTTTCCTATGTAGTTGCTTGGTTGGGATTGCCTGCAGTTGCTGCTTCTGCCTTGGACAGTGAAAGGACTGGAATGAACTTTCTTTACTTGTGCTGAGTATCTCCAAGGGCTTGAAATAGAGCTTGCCTCCTGAACTGAAGTTTCAGGGACTGCAAAGACTTCACCAACCTCTGGTTACCGCTTCTGGAACCATTATACCAGTTGCCACAGAGAAGGGAAAAGCAACCGACTCCGTCGCTGGCTCCATGTCCTGAACACACTGCAGAAGGCACTGCTGCATCTCACACCGCAACCCTGGTCTCACCGATGACGACAACTGCCGCCGCCGCCACCACCACCACCACCACCACCACCGAGCCACTGCTTGCACCATGACCTGTGGGCACTGCACTCTGCACCGCCTCTCTTCAGTTTGCTGCCCTAGTCTCACCGAAGCTGTCGCTGCCTGCTGACTTCGACACCCCTGACCACATTGTGGCTCGGGTCACCGCTCGTAAGTTTGACAACACACCACCTCATCCCACACAGGAATCTGGGCCGACCGACTCCAGCTCCCACATACTGGCTCTGTCACTTGCACCATCACCTGCCAGCACTGCAATGAGCACTGCCTCACTCTGCATCGTAGCCCTGGTCTCACCGATGCCACTGGACTACCGTCACCGAGCCGCTGCATGCACTGCGCCTTGAGGGCAGTGCACGCTGCACCGCTTCACTTCACATTGCAACCACGACGGTTGCCACGACCGGCCTATACCAACATGTCACCGCAACACAAAAGGTATTGTTTACTAATGTGTTGACGCCCCTGACCGACATGGTCAGACAGAACTGTTGGAGTCTGTTGTTTACAGCACCGCTGTTGCACCGGGCAGAGCTACCGACTCGGAAGAACTGTGTTCTAAGTTATTTTTATACTTTGAAGTATTCTTGCAATGTGCATATTTTTATAGTACTGTATGTTGGATTTTGTCATTTTGGTCTTGTTTTGGATATATAAAAATATTGGATATTTTTCGACACTGGTGTGGTGTCCTTTTGTAGTGTTTTCACTGTATTACTGTTGGTTATGTGCAAATGCTTTATACACTGCCACTGAGATAAGCCTGACTGCTCGTGCCAAGTTATCAAGGGGGTGAACAGGGGTTATTTTAGGAGTGTAACTCCCTTATCTTGACTAAAAGGAAGGGTCAAAAAATCAAAGGAGGGAGTGAAGAGGAAAAAGGTAGAATCGTCCTCCTCTTGATACTGTTATCTAACATAGGGATTTTACCATGTATTATGTGAATATATATGCACCCATGTGTGTGCTGCTATTTTTATTTTTATTTTTATTTGAAGTGTCTAGTCATACGTGAAAAATGGTGCAAAAGGATCAGAGCTCCTTCTCTCAATTTGTGGGAAGGGCAATGTTTCAAAAAATTGTAAAATACCCCTCACACACTGAAACCTGATATAGTGTCATGCTTCATCATTGGGGTCTTCCCGCCCCTCTACGGGACAGGGCGTGCTACGACTTACGTAGACGCAGGAGCACTTTATTCAGTGATTGGTGAGTATGTGTAGTGCGTGGGATCGTGAAAAGAAAATGTGAGATGGTTAAAAATTCTCTGGCTAGTGGAACGAAAATACTTTATTGTCTTCCCTGGCTGAGAATAGTAAAAGTGGGGAGGTGTAGATGGTGTACTATAATGAGTCACCTCTTACAAGGTCGACATGTTTCAGAAGCTATCCCCTTGGCTTTCATACTCAGGACCAAAAACTGATCCCTGTTACACCTCAATGGGTGATAGAATAAATGTACATATGCCTGATAGTCACAAACACTGTCCTTTGTTCCCTGTTATGGGAGTAGAAAAATATACCACTAGTATATCTTAAGAACCTGAAAAGAAAAATATTTTGGATAAATCATGGCTTTCATCGTTTATCTTTATCTATTCACATCACCATCACGTTGAAAGTTTTTAAGCTTTTTGTGATATATTTTTCTTGTGCAACCCTTTTGTAGGTAATGGTACCATTTGGTAAGTGTCCTCTACTCATAAATCATCTGAAAGAACACTCCTTGTGATTTCTAGTGGCCAGTATCACATGTATTCAACATTCTTTCATACATATGTATCTCTTTGCAAGATACATTTTATGTTACAATACATTCATACATAAAGGAAATGTTTGTACACTCCTCTTGTGCCCCTAAAAGGTTACAGATTGATGTTCACAGCAACTGAGCACTCGCATTCATACTCCCATGATGAGCCTTGGAAAAAATGTGAGATGTTTGGCAAAAGTCTGTGCACTCGTCCTTTTTAACTGTGATCTCATGGTGTGTCTTTTTATATAAAAAAGGTATTCATGCTCTCAAAAGGACGTGCCATAATAATACATACTTTAGAATTTAATCGTTATCGCTCCATTAGCTCACACGAGCGGTGTTGGGCGCCTTCAAATAGACACTGTAGATATTTTAAAAGAACAGAAGGAAAAACAAGGTTTTAACACCAGTGTCATTTTAAAACAAACAAGCGTGGTCACGCAACAATTGCAGAGACAGCCTTTTGGAAACCAAAATCCATAAGGAGGAAGAGAACCGCCCAGTATGTATAACAACTTTCAACACAAACAAATGGAATCACAAAAATAGTAAACAAACACTGGCGAATCCTCAACAGTGGAAGCATCAATCTACCAAAACCTATCTTCTCTCATAGAAGAGGTAAGAGTATCCGTGATTTAGTGGTACACACCAGACCAAAAGAAAGAAGAGAAGAACAGACAATGCAAACCACTTAAATGCCCCCAATCTCTGGGCATCATCCCTGTGGAATGTGCAATGTGTGCAAACTAACTAAAAAAAGCAAAGAAATCTTGTTCCATGATGGAACCAAATGGGTCCAAAGAAGATTCACAACATGCAATTCAAAAAATGTGGTTTATCTGATCATGTGCCCGTGTATTTTGGAATACGTAGGAATGACCACACGCCCTGTCAAGGTAAGGATAGGGGAACACAAAAGTAACATTAAATGCAAAAGAGTACCACCAAAATGGCAGCCCATTTTCTGGAAAAAGATCATAAGTGGGAAGATCTTTCGTGGACAGTAATCGAACAAATCCAAAACGAAAGGTATTTGTTCGAAAAAGAACAACGGTGGGTGTTCCGTTTGAGGACTCATGAGAGAGGCCTGAACGTTTGTGGTGCTAAAATCACGATCTTCCTAGCTTTCAGGAACAGGAAGACCTTTGTCAGAAAACCAAACTTTTCTACACAGTTTTGGCATTTTACTGGGACATAGCCTACTTTTCCTATTTTTTGTGCTTTCAACCTCCTTCCAGTTAGTGGTAGGAATGGGTGGGAAATCAATAATGGATCCAGGAAAGTCATTTATTTCTGAAAAGTAGACAAAAGTCTAAATTTAGCAAGGGGTCGTTTGTGTAGATCCTTTAAGTTATTTCTATAGAAACTAACATTTGAAATTTGATAAAAACAGCCAATTGTACCAATGTTTTCACCTGTAACTTCTAGAAAGTATGGCAGAACATTTTTTAACACTAGACACCCAGGGAATGCAGGATGGGGTGACTTGTGCGGCTCTCACCAGGTTCTGTTACCCAGAATCCCTTGCAAACCTCAGAATTTGTCAAAAAAACATATTTTCATCACATTTCTGTGATGGTAAGTTCTAGAATCTGTGGGGAGCAACAAACTTCCATGCACCTAGCATTCCTCTATGTCTCCCAATAAAATTGGTACCTCACGTGTGTGAGTAGGCCTAGTGCCTGCAACAGGAAACAGCCAAAAACGCAACTTGGGCACATCACATTTTTCCAGTGAAACCTGACCCTTTTACCCAATGTGCCTAGCTGTGGATTTTGGACCCTCATTCAGTTGGCATCTAGGGAAACCTTGCAAATCTGTAATTTTTTTTAAAAACTAGACACCCAGGGGAATCCAGGATGGGGTGACTGTGTGGCTCCCACCAGGTTCTGTTACCCGGAATCCCTTGCAAACCTCAAACTTTGTCAAAAAAACAAACTTTCCTCACATTTCTGTAATGGAAGGTTCTGGAATCTGTGGGGAGCCACGAATTTCCACCCATCCAGCATTCCCCAAAGTCTCCCAATAAAAATGATACCTCACTTGTGTGGGTAGGCCTAGTGCCCGTGACAGGAAACGCCCCAAAACATACAGTGGAGACTTCAAAGTTATCGATCACAAAATGACTTGGTTTTGCGAAGGAGACACCTGTGTTTTTGGTCCTGGACTTGGCGGCCATCTAGGGAAACGTACTAAACCTAGATATTTCTGAAATCTAGACACCTAGGGGAGTCCAGGGAGGTGTGGCTTGTGTGGATCTCCCTGCAAACCTCAAATGTAGCTAAAAAAATCACACTTTCCACACTTCTGTGTGGAAAAGTTGTGGGATCACTCGGCTGCCACAAATGTCCTACCACCCAGTGTTCCCTCAGGTCTCCAAATAAAAATGGTACCTCACTTATGTGTGTAGACCTATTGCCCGCGACAGGAAATTACCCAAAACGTACTGTGGAGACTTCGAAATTATCAATCGCAAAACTATCTGTTTTGTGAGGGAGTCACCTGCATTTTTGGTTCTGGGCTCGGCAGCCATCTAGGTAAACCTACCAAACCTAGACATTTCTGAAAACTAAACACAAAGGGAAGTCCATGGATTTGTGGCTTGCGTGGATCTCCCAACATTTTCCTACCCAGAATCCCCTGCAAATCTCAAACTTAGCTAAAAAAAAAAATCACATTTTCCTCAGATTTCTGTGTGGCAAATTTGTGGGATAACCGGGCTGACACAAATTTCCTACCACCCAGCATTCCCCTAGGTCTCCAGATAAAAATGGTACCTCACTTGTGTGGGTGGACCAAGTACCTGCAGCAAGGAAGGGCCCAAAACGCATTGTGGAGACATCAAAATGATCTATCACAAAATGACCTGGTTTTGCAAGGGTGACACCTGCGTTTTTGGTTCCAGGCTCGGCGGCCATCACCTACTAAATCCAGACAGTTCTGAAAACTAGTCACCTAGGGGAGTCCAGGGAGGTGTGGCTTGCATGGATCCCCCAATGTTTTCCTACCCCAAATCCCCTGCAAACCTCAAATTTATCTGAAAAAATCACAATCTTCTCACATTTCTGTGTGGTATCACTGCACCGGCACAAATCTCCTACCACCCAGTGTTCGCTTCGGTCTCCCGATAAAAATGATACCAGGGGATCACAGGGGATTCTGAGTAAGTAAATGTTGGGGGAACCTTGTAAGCCACACCGCCCCAGCATGTCTAGTTTTCAGAACTGTCTGGGTTTTGTAGGTTTCCGTAGATGGCAGGGGAGCTCAGGAGCAAAAACGCAGGTGACTCCCTCGCAAAACCAGGTAGTTTTGTGATCGGTAATTTTTAAGTCTCCACAGTATGTTTAGGGCCATTTTCAGTCACGGGCACAAGGCCAACACACACAAGTGAGGTACCATTTTTATCGGGAGACCTGGAGGAACACTGGGTGGTAGGAAGTTTGCGGCCGCCCCGTGATCCCACAACTTTCCCACACAGAAAATTGAGGAAAACGTGATTTTTTTAAATATAAATTTGAGGTTTGTAAGGGATTCTGGGTAGGAAAATGTTGGGAGCTCCATGCAAGCCACACATCCCTGGTCTCCCCTGGGTGTCTAGTTTTCAGAAATGTTTGGGTTTGGTAGGTTTCCCTAGATGGCAGCTGAGCCCAGGACCAAAAACACAGATGACCCCTTTGATAGAAGATCTTTGTCCTGTGTTTTTGATATCTGCTTCAGAACTTTATTTACCAATTTTTTAATTCCTCGAATGAGACTGGCAGGACCCATAAGTCTCTTATTTGTAAAGAATCTAAAGCCACCTCCAAATATTTTTCAAAAGAGATTATATTGTTCACACTAGTTATATCCATCCAAATTGCATGATCAAGAGTGTTGGGCTTAGAAGCTTTTAACTTAAAAGATGCTTTTATAAATGCAACTGAACTTGCAACCACCTGGCCTTATATGCTGAATTCCAAGCGGATTTGGGCAGGTGTAGCATTTCTTGGAAGGAGAAGAATTTGCCATTAGATATTAGCGATACTTGATCATATCTATAGAACAGTAGGACTTAATACCAGCATACAATCAAGTCTAAACATAGCAAAAAGATAAAAGTGAGAACCAAGATGAAAAAGTATTATTATAGCTGCACCATTGTAACATATTAGGCAGTCTAGGAAAGCTTGAAAATAAATGCTTCAAACAAAAAAAATCTGAAGTTTTGTGACCAATGATCATGTTACATAGCATGAAGTGCATTGAGTGTAAATCCTCTCTGGTGATTGTCGGTTTCAGACATAGGGCATCATTTACAATATTTTGATGCAGCGCTGCATGCCTTCCTGCAGCGTTGCCGTGCATCAAAATAAAAGGGAAGGAATGTGCTGTATCTACAAGATACAGCGCATTCCTGTCCTCCCCTGTGCTGGTGCACAAAAAGCAGCTGTGAGCCACTGCAGACACCCTTGCGTCATTTTCCAAGGGTGCCTGTGCTGAGGGGATGAAGGTGTTTGTGCAGGAAGGGACACCTTCCTGCCCAAAACAATCATTAAAGGCACACATAGAAAGAGAAAAAGATGAGGAGAAATAAAAGTATTTCTCCTCGTTGTGCCTCTGTACCCCTCCCCAGGGGAGTCGTAGGATTCCAGCACATTTCCAGGTTTACAAAATGTGGAAAATCTGGGAATGCGTCAAGTTCCATGAATGTTGCGACATCCATGGAATGCCCCGTTCACACAGAGCTGTGCATAAAAGAGAAACATATTTACAAGGCCATGAAAAGTCATGCAGGGTGACTTTACATGGCCTTATAAATATGGGGAAGCCCAATGCGTCAATAAATGTGACGCACTGGCAGCGCAATGGGCTTGTAAATAAGCCCCATAGTGTACAGAGGTCACAAGATCAACATGCATGCGTTCCCCAAGCGAGGCATGTGTCTGAAATGACTTCCTATTACATGACGGCATAAACCACAATGTATGAGGCAGTCAACATAAATGTAGACGAAGGAGCTGAATGTGTCTGACAATTCTGAAATTCAGGCATTGTGGATGTAAAAAAGAAGCTGGGAGAGTTACAATAAATGAATGATGATTAATCCAGTTTCAATTGCGCCATAGTATATTTACACTAAAAATGAAGCTGAAGTCATTGAACAAGTTACAGGTTTGAGGGAAATACCGAAGAGCGTAGTTCTGAAGATTATAAAATGGACACTGCTATTCTGAAGTGAAGCATAGGCTGCATTTAATTAGAGTTTCGAGCTATCTGCGATAAGAAAAAAAGAGAAAATTATATTCCGAAATACCTGAAGCATCACAAGGAATTGCCGCTATGTTGGTTGCTGCCATATTGTCAGGAAAGGGGTGCCTGAGTAAACATGTAGTCAGCGCAGCACGGAGCTCCCTTAACCAGTGGCCATCCATCCTCGGGGTCCAAGTCACGCCCCGCCTATGATTACATTTTGACCACAGAACACCTTGCGTGTGTAATACCAATAATTTCTGTCTTTTTCAGTTTAAAAACAAGTGTTGGTCTTAAAAACACAGGCCTTGCCACAAGTTAATTTCATTTTATTTTGTTTTCTTTTTAAGTTGAATATATTTGTATAGTGTGGGCATAACACAGCAAGTAGCACATCATTTGCAGAGAAGCACACCTTAGGACACGTGTGTAAAAGCAAAGGAGGAGCGGCTGAAATAACTATTCTTCAAGTTTACAAAGATTGCACAATGGACATAATTTTAACCCTGGGCGGAGTTTGTGTAGTCGCGCTACGTGGAATTCCGCGAAGCCGCAAAAAAACTCAGCGAGCTACGTGAATTTCCGCAAGCGCTTGGAGTTGCTTGTTCCGCCCGTTCGCGATGCATTTTTCCTGTTCAGGAACGTGTATTGCGTGTTCGGGGACGCTGTTTGGGTGCTCGGGGGAAATATCACCCGAACTTCACCACGCGGTCGCCAATGGGCGCGGCCATCTTGTTTTTCACTTTTTGCTCTGGTTCTGGGCCTGTTTTTCTATCCTCCCTATATCTTTTCAATACTTTGTTTCTAGAATCTTTTTTTTGATCTTTTTTATTTATTATCTATCCCTCTCAATTCCTGATTGTATATTTTGCGTTTTTTGTGATTTGTACTCCGTTTTTCACTCTTTTTCTATTACTTGCTTTTTTCATTTCTTTTACTTACTTTCTTAGTTCGTACCTTTTCTTTTCCACCCCGCCTACCCAGAACCATGGCAAAGGGCATGGGGAAGACTAAGAGGAGGGCTCGGAGTGAGAGCCGCGACCGGCGGCACCCACAAGTGGTGCAGACACGGGCCTTATTTAGTGAGGCGGAGGTGGCCGCACTGGTTTTTTTATCCAGCGCCACCTCCCCTTAGCCCTGGCAGCAGGCGGCAGGCCTGGGTCTGGGTCCGGGCTCCGGGAGCATCACTGGCGGTGGGCAAGTGTGCGCCGGGCAGTGTTTCGCCGCTCTGGGTTCCGGCGCACCCATAACCAATTGACGCAATGGTGGTGCGATATCCTGGACCGGGAGCATGACCTGCTGGACCAGCTAGGTGTTGAGGTCCCGGAGCTTGGTGAGTAGCTATTTATATTACTATTTTGTGTTCTTCTGTTCTGTGTTATTATTGCGAATATCATTTTTTTCGCAAACAGCTAACATGCTGCTGCTGCTTACATGCAGGTAAAGTATGTTTAAAAATCTCTTATTATGTGATTGTTACTTCCAGACAGGTGCTCAGCACTACTAACTAATCATACTTGTTTGCAACTTTGTGCTCACTTGGGCTGGTTATGTAAGAGAGGTTAGAGAATTTAAGTTAGGTAGGTAATCCACATAGGAAAGACTACAGTCCTTTCCTTTGTCCTGTCAGGCTGTCCTGTCTCCTGTCACTAAGATAGTGGTAGTAGTTAGTTAGTTAGTATTATTTGGTAATTTAGCAGCCTGCGTCGTGACTCGTGACGCGTCCTCTCACATGACTTCAGTCGTAGTAGAACCTTTTGTAGTTCTTATAGTGAGTGAATAGCAACCAACCAATTTGGTGTATGCAATATGCATGCGTCCATCTATGCATTTAGAAGAATAAATGCAGACTTAGTAATTGGCCCATCAAAGGGGGTTGTTGGAGTTGAGACTGAGAGATGATTGGGAATAAGATCTGACCTTAGAAGCAAATATAATTTTTTTGCAATTCATTCCAAAGTCAGGAATAGGCGGGCTAGGTATGTTTAGGATTCAGGAATCGTAATTGAACTGTGGAATAATAATGATCGGATGGTACTGGACTGCGATACATACTAGTCGACAACTACTAGTTGAATAAGTTGATCTGATTGATTTAGCATAGGTCAATGTTATTGCAATTGCTGTTTCCTTTCTAAAAATATTTTTAGAGCAATTATATTTATATATTTAACACAAATAATTTTTTGTCTCTTTACATGATCAGCATCCAGGGGCAAGAAGAAGACTGGGGCAGCTGGCAGTGCTGCAGGTGCGGGATCTGTAGGGGCCTCCCAGGAGCAGCAGGAAGCGGCCTCAGGCGCAGATGGCTCTGCTACTGGCCCCAGTAAGTCCTCCTGATGTTGTAATATATTAATATTTCTCTAACTTTTACTGCTCTATTATTTCCATTTCCTAATTCTAATTTTTCCAAAATCCTCTTCAATCTATCTGTTTCTAAATTCTTGTTTTTGCTCCATTACCTACTACTAAATACTACTAACATTGTTTCTTCTAGTGTCTGCTTTTATTTTTACATCAAATCAACCTGCATCTGACTAACCTCTGCTCTGACTCTGTATTAGACAGTCTGTCTGTAGCTTACTTTCTTCTGGGTTTCACTGAGCTTTCTCTCTCCCCTTATGTGGATAGCCTAGTAGTGGTACTGTAAGACTCAGAGAACCCATTGGTCCTAGGCTACTAATAGTACTAGTAAGGACTCCTTACTACTACTAGTAGCACTAATGTGCTGTGCAGACTGTATATTGCATGCCCAAAGCGATACAAAAGGGGATGATGGACGGAACGTTTGAGCCAATCAAACACTCACCCCCAGTCAACTGATCTGGGTTTAATCCATCATCATTCTTTAGCTCACTCCACCACCCCAGTTCAGACATGGCCATATGCAAATCAGTCTGACCCTGTGCCTCATGGGAACAGTCCAGCCCGAACTGCCAAGCCATGTCTTCCCTGGACCGGAAACAAGCATCCTAGGACCGGTTTCTGGCATTTCAGCCATCATCAGCCAGGCTTGCTTGAATCCAGTGGCAAAGTGAGCAAGGGACCCACGTCTGGGCATACCCGCCAACTTAGGGCGACCAAGCGATACAAAGGGATGATGGACGGAACGCTTGAGCCAATCAAACACTCACCCCAGTCAACTGATCTGGGTTTAATCCATCATCATTCTTTAGCTCACTCCACCACCCCAGTTCAGACATGGCCATATGCAAATCAGTCTGACCCTGTGCCTCATGGGAACAGTCCAGCCCGAACTGCCAAGCCATGTCTTCCCTGGACCGGAAACAAGCATCCTAGGACCGGTTTCTGGCATTTCAGCCGTCATCAGCCAGGCTTGCTTGAATCCAGTGGCAAAGTGAGCAAGGGACCCACGTCTGGGCATACCCCGCCAACTTAGGGCGACCAAAGCGATACAAAGGGGATGATGGACAGAACGTTTGAGCCAATCAAACACTCACCCCCAGTCAACTGATCTGGGTTTAATCCATCATCATTCTTTAGCTCACTCCACCACCCCAGTTCAGACATGGCCATATGCAAATCAGTCTGACCCTGTGCCTCATGGGAACAGTCCAGCCCGAACTGCCAAGCCATGTCTCCCTGGACCGGAAACAAGCATCCTAGGACCGGTTTCTGGCATTTCAGCCGTCATCAGCCAGGCTTGCTTGAATCCAGTGGCAAAGTGAGCAAGGGACCCACGTCTGGGCATACCCCGCCAACTTAGGGCGACCAAGCGATACAAAGGGATGATGGACGGAACGTTTGAGCCAATCAAACACTCACCCCAGTCAACTGATCTGGGTTTAATCCATCATCATTCTTTAGCTCACTCCACCACCCCAGTTCAGACATGGCCATATGCAAATCAGTCTGACCCTGTGCCTCATGGGAACAGTCCAGCCCGAACTGCCAAGCCATGTCTTCCTGGACCGGAAACAAGCATCCTAGGACCGGTTTCTGGCATTTCAGCCGTCATCAGCCAGGCTTGCTTGAATCCAGTGGCACACTTTGCCACTGGATTCAAGCAAGCCTGGCTGATGACGGCTGAAATGCCAGAAACCGGTCCTAGGATGCTTGTTTCCGGTCCAGGGAAGACATGGCTTGGCAGTTCGGGCTGGACTGTTCCCATGAGGCACAGGGTCAGACTGATTTGCATATGGCCATGTCTGAACTGGGGTGGTGGAGTGAGCTAAAGAATGATGATGGATTAAACCCAGATCAGTTGACTGGGGTGAGTGTTTGATTGGCTCAAACGCTCCGTCCATCATCCCTTTGTATCGCTTTGGTCGCCCTAAGTTGGCGGGGTATGCCCAGACGTGGGTCCCTTGCTCACTTTGCCACTGGATTCAAGCAAGCCTGGCTGATGACGGCTGAAATGCCAGAAACCGGTCCTAGGATGCTTGTTTCCGGTCCAGGGAAGACATGGCTTGGCAGTTCGGGCTGGACTGTTCCCATGAGGCACAGGGTCAGACTGATTTGCATATGGCCATGTCTGAACTGGGGTGGTGGAGTGAGCTAAAGAATGATGATGGATTAAACCCAGATCAGTTGACTGGGGGTGAGTGTTTGATTGGCTCAAACGCTCCGTCCATCATCCCCTTTGTATCGCTTGGTCGCCCTAAGTTGGCGGGGGTATGCCCAGACGTGGGTCCCTTGCTCACTTTGCCACTGGATTCAAGCAAGCCTGGCTGATGACGGCTGAAATGCCAGAAACCGGTCCTAGGATGCTTGTTTCCGGTCCAGGGAAGACATGGCTTGGCAGTTCGGGCTGGACTGTTCCCATGAGGCACAGGGTCAGACTGATTTGCATATGGCCATGTCTGAACTGGGGTGGTGGAGTGAGCTAAAGAATGATGATGGATTAAACCCAGATCAGTTGACTGGGGGTGAGTGTTTGATTGGCTCAAACGTTCCGTCCATCATCCCCTTTTGTATCGCTTGGTCGCCCTAAGTTGGCGGGGGTATGCCCAGACGTGGGTCCCTTGCTCACTTTGCCACTGGATTCAAGCAAGCCTGGCTGATGACGGCTGAAATGCCAGAAACCGGTCCTAGGATGCTTGTTTCCGGTCCAGGGAAGACATGGCTTGGCAGTTCGGGCTGGACTGTTCCCATGAGGCACAGGGTCAGACTGATTTGCATATGGCCATGTCTGAACTGGGGTGGTGGAGTGAGCTAAAGAATGATGATGGATTAAACCCAGATCAGTTGACTGGGGTGAGTGTTTGATTGGCTCAAACGCTCCGTCCATCATCCCCTTTGTATCGCTTGGTCGCCCTAAGTTGGCGGGGGTATGCCCAGACGTGGGTCCCTTGCTCACTTTGCCACTGGATTCAAGCAAGCCTGGCTGATGACGGCTGAAATGCCAGAAACCGGTCCTAGGATGCTTGTTTCCGGTCCAGGGAAGACATGGCTTGGCAGTTCGGGCTGGACTGTTCCCATGAGGCACAGGGTCAGACTGATTTGCATATGGCCATGTCTGAACTGGGGTGGTGGAGTGAGCTAAAGAATGATGATGGATTAAACCCAGATCAGTTGACTGGGGGTGAGTGTTTGATTGGCTCAAACGTTCCGTCCTTCATCCCCTTTTGTATCGCTTTGGTCGCCCTAAGTTGGCGGGGGTATGCCCAGACGTGGGTCCCTTGCTCACTTTGCCACTGGATTCAAGCAAGCCTGGCTGATGACGGCTGAAATGCCAGAAACCGGTCCTAGGATGCTTGTTTCCGGTCCAGGGAAGACATGGCTTGGCAGTTCGGGCTGGACTGTTCCCATGAGGCACAGGGTCAGACTGATTTGCATATGGCCATGTCTGAACTGGGGTGGTGGAGTGAGCTAAAGAATGATGATGGATTAAACCCAGATCAGTTGACTGGGGGTGAGTGTTTGATTGGCTCAAACGTTCCATCCATCATCCCCTTTTGTATCGCTTTGGTCGCCCTAAGTTGGCGGGGGTATGCCCAGACGTGGGTCCCTTGCTCACTTTGCCACTGGATTCAAGCAAGCCTGGCTGATGACGGCTGAAATGCCAGAAACCGGTCCTAGGATGCTTGTTTCCGGTCCAGGGAAGACATGGCTTGGCAGTTCGGGCTGGACTGTTCCCATGAGGCACAGGGTCAGACTGATTTGCATATGGCCATGTCTGAACTGGGGTGGTGGAGTGAGCTAAAGAATGATGATGGATTAAACCCAGATCAGTTGACTGGGGGTGAGTGTTTGATTGGCTCAAACGTTCCGTCCATCATCCCCTTTTGTATCGCTTTGGTCGCCCTAAGTTGGCGGGGGTATGCCCAGACGTGGGTCCCTTGCTCACTTTGCCACTGGATTCAAGCAAGCCTGGCTGATGACGGCTGAAATGCCAGAAACCGGTCCTAGGATGCTTGTTTCCGGTCCAGGGAAGACATGGCTTGGCAGTTCGGGCTGGACTGTTCCCATGAGGCACAGGGTCAGACTGATTTGCATATGGCCATGTCTGAACTGGGGTGGTGGAGTGAGCTAAAGAATGATGATGGATTAAACCCAGGTCAGTTGACTGGGGGTGAGTGTTTGATTGGCTCAAACGTTCCGTCCATCATCCCCTTTTGTATCGCTATTGCATGCCCAAGGCAAGTCAGGTATATCTGTAGGTTTGTGAATTGTGAGATGAGAAGGCTTTAGTTTCTTTTACTGTCTCATCAACATGCTCAATCAGTAATGGTCACTCATGTTGGACAGGAGCAGGACCCCCCAAAGTGGTGTATTTTACTGTTTCTAATCCACGCCTAGTACTTTTTTTAGTAGCAGCAATTGATGGTGAACACTGAACAACTGTTACCGTGCACCATGGCTGGAAGGAAGTATGAGGAGTAGGAGGAAGGCACCATTATTTTCCAACTAAGAGAGACCTCATGTCCGCCCAGTTGGCCACTCTTTCTTCTTTTCAAAAAATGAGATGCACTAATAGCTGTAGTCACTGAGTCTAGTCCTATGGGATGCCCTCTTCTTGAGAGGCTTTTCAAAATTTGCCACCAACAAAATGCCCAACCGGATATTATTTAGTTATTTTTGATAGGACATACTGTCTACTGTACTCTAGTTTCCGAATTGTAGATAGTGATGTGTGTGGTGTATATGTATTATTAATTATGTGTTATCAATCTTGCTAATGAAAAAAATAAATAGGGGAGGCGAATATGGCATCTAAAAAAATAGGATTTTTTTTTTCCAGGCATACCGACACCAGTGCTGGGGCCAGCGGTGAGGGCCACCATGCCAGTCTGGAGGGAGCGGATGCGGCAGCCACAGGGGGTGAGCTAGCATCAGTGGCGGGCGGTGGTAAGTCATATTCCTTACTTATTGAGAATGATGAATACACTTGCTGCAAGGGTGTACACTCAGTACTAGCTACACTGTACTTCTGCTGAGGCTAAGTTGTTGTGAACACTGAACAGTTGAAGAAGACACCCTGGCCTTTACTTAAACATTAGCATTAGCGGCGGGGGTTGAGTAACTAATGACTTATTCTATCTTCAACTCAGCAAAGACAGTTTTATGACGAAGACAAACAGTCAGACAACATGTATGACTGGCAGAGAAGGATGCATGGGTGAAGAAAGGGGCCCCGGGATGCATAGGTGGCAGATGAAGATGATAGGAATAGGATGCCTGGGTAGTTAAAGGATGGGTGAAAGGTGAAATAGAAAGCAGAAAGGATGCCTGTCTGGGTGGGTGAAACTGTGTGGGTGAAAGGAATCCTCCGGGGGGGGTATTGAGGGGTCAAACTCTAAGGCAAGCAAGGACGCATGGCATGGGTGGTGGTGGGTTATATCTAAATGTATGTTGTTGTCGGTGAAAGTCGGTTTATGATAGCCATGTTTGGATGGATGGATGCCTGGATGGTATCATATAGTAGGTGAAAACCGAGTTATACTGGATGAAGAGAATGTAAAAGAAAATTAAACTGTGCCAGAGAACCAAAGCCAAGGGTGAAGAAGATTAAGACTAAAATAATAATAATGCTAGAAGAGCAATGCACTGAATGTAAATGGAAAAAAAATCCCTGGGAAGAACAAGGACTGTTTTTTGCAAGGTTTTTGATTCAAAATTTTGAGGTTGTACTTGTATTTCAGAATAAAATACTCCCTTGACTCGCAGTAGTTTGCAAGCACAACATATATATTGTGCATGACTAATATTTACCCTACCCATAATCGCCTCCCTCCGACTCCGAGGCCCACTTCCGCTCCAGTTCCCTCCCTGTGTCAGCCATGGGTGGCCTATCGGCTGCATGGTAACTAGTATTTACAAATCACTCAGTATGTCATCATCATCATCACCATCATCACGTGAGTGACATGATGTCTTGCCGCCGTTTCTCATCATCCATAAGCATGTGATCATTAACCATCATCATGTGCCTTATTGCTGTAGTGTAGTCAGGGTGAAAGTGAAATTGTCTGAGCATTTGCAATTGATTTAACGGAGTATGGCCATAATGGAAATATATAATTGTGTAGTACAGCTGCCCCACATGCAGACAGTAGTCAAGTACATGAGACTGCGACAGGCGTATGTCTGTCTAGGCCAGGGCACAAGCTGACTGAGCTGGCATGCCTACAAGATTAATTGTGCTAAACAAGAGAGAGAAAATAATACTTCTACTCTTCTCCATACTTAGTGCCTGAAAGTATAATCATCACATCCAAATCTTAGGGGCAGAGGAAGGGAAGTGAGGAGGAGAGGAGCATACAACAGCTGCTAGTGCTACTGCTACTACTGTGCCACTATAATTTTTATGTGTGTAATTTAATTTTGTGTTACTGTTTTGCTAAGAGTACTGGTTACAATTCTCTTTTTTTTCCTTTCTTGATATAGCTACTCCTTCCCAAACCACTAGGCAGGAGTTGGCGGCCAGGGCCCGGCAAAGGAAGCTGGGATGAATATCACCGGCTGGTTGTCCTGGCGGAGGAGGAGGAGGAGGAGGCAGCTGCCGCTTCTTCCTCCAATGCCCCGGGGCCCAGCCAGCCCCCGTGCCTATGGTGGTACGGTGCCGTGTTCTGGCAGCCGCCCGCCGCCCATCACCAACATCTACTGCTGCCCACCCCTGTTGTTCCTGCAGGAACTTTCGGCGCCGCATGCTCATCAGGGTGGCGCGCCTGGAGGCCAAGCTGAAGCTTGAGGTTTACTTTTTCTTGAACTTTGACATGGACATTTATTTAATTTACTGGACATTGGTTGGGGTTAGGGAGAGGAGTGGGTCAGGGGTTGTGGGTTTTTCTTGTAGTTTATATTTGTTAGGGTAATAAATGTATAGTTTTCCAATACATATGATGCAAATATTTTCTGGGGGTGGGTTACTCTTTTACGTCACCTTGTTTGTTTTTGTTTCCTCCTTTTGCTGCAGGGCCGCAGCCAGTTTTTGAAATCTGCCAAAAGTGTAACACACCGACAGATAGATGCAGTACCCTCACTTGTCCTACTGCTGTCAGTCTCTCCTCCTAGTCTATGCATTCTGCAACTAAAACCCCTTTCTAGTATGTACTCGGAAGGATGTGGTTGTGTGAATTAATTATTTTCCATAGTATATACATTATTGACTCCCCCACACTTCTTCTCTTACCTGGGATTGATGTTTAGGCAAAGCAATGGCTGCATGTTGATGGTTTGGTTTCCTAAGGTGCCATGGTGGGTGGTGGTAGCAGTAGTAGACAGTTGCATTTGCATTTGCAAAAAAAGAAAATGAGACAAGTCAGTCACCTGAGGGAGACTAGGGAACGAGTAGTAGAAGTACAGTAAGTAGTAAGTACACAAGAAGAAGACTGCCATACAAGAAGAAAGTGATAGCCTAGTACAAGTTGCAACAAACTGAAGTAGTGGACTCAACCTATGAAGTGGACAAGCGTAACCTTTAGTGCTAGAAGGATGATAAATCCATGACGGCAATTAATAATTAATAATGGGTTAACATAATTATGTTCCTCTGGAAAAAAAAGAGAATAGCGAATACTAGCATGGGTGGGCAACTGGGCATTGGCAATCTAATCTGTTGCCAGTGTGGCCGACGATATATATATATATATATATGTATATATATATATTTTTTTTTTTACTGCAATGTGGTTCCTGCCGGAGTGCACAACAGCGGGTGCAGGCGTTGGGCCGAACCAAGGGCCAAAATTAATTTTTTTGCAACAAAGGACGCCGCACTCTGGAATCTTGGAATTTATGCTTTATTCACAGAGCCAGTCTGTCACACCGACGTGTTTCGGCCAGCACGGCCTTTCTCACGGTAGGGGGCACTACTATTACATCTGTTTTATGTCATTTCCTGTAAGTATACATTCCCATTGAATTCTGGGATTTGTAGTTCCATTTTAAAATATTTACAGATAACCTCGTGACAGAGTCATCATTTTCAATTTAGTAGACATTTTGTTTCGCTCAGCATTTTACCGGTGATCACATAATTTGCAATTTGTATTTCAAACAATTTAAGAAACGGTGATGTTTTTCACTTTTATCACACACCAAACCTAGGGTTGTAACCAAAACAGAAACAAAATCAACGTGTATAGTACATTCTCAGTGATGTTAATCATGATTTTATGTAATAGTACTAATGATACTCGATGGGTATAGTACCCACATTTAGTACGAGACCTATCTTAAAGGCTGTCTTGATTTAACCAGCATTTTTTCACATTTTATAAAAAAAATACCATTTTCTATACATTTGTGTTTAGATTGATGCAAGTTAATCGATGTTAGTGCGTTCTTATTTCTTGGAAATAGCTTCTCTTATCGACCTATATCATTGTTAGTATTCATCCAATTTATTATTCATAGTTCTTATCCGTTTATAGATGAACGTAGAGTTCTTCGTCAAAGTTCATCCCTTTCGGATTTTTTGTGCGTAGCCTGATTATATTTGTTGCAAAATATATACATTTTGATACATATATACATATATATATATACTTAGAGCAGAAGAAGATCCTTGCCCTGCCTTGAATTAGTGTTGCGTACTTGCTTTCGCCACATCCGCCCCAGCAAGTGTGTGATCAATTATTGGTGTAAATTTAATTTGGTCACACCTCAATAAATCACACAGCCCAGG
This sequence comes from Calotriton arnoldi, assembly GCA_963921515.1. Classification (NCBI taxonomy): domain Eukaryota; kingdom Metazoa; phylum Chordata; class Amphibia; order Caudata; family Salamandridae; genus Calotriton; species Calotriton arnoldi. Next base: position 4,839,599 of record CAWUFW010000292.1, on the reverse strand, counting down.
GGAAGAGGGTTAGGGTTTGATGAATGGTTGGGAAGGGGAATTTGAGGGAAAGGTTTGACAAAGACAAACACTACAGATGGACAACACACAATCTTGGCAGACGACCATCATATTCATAAATCTGTTAAGGGAGAAAAAGGAAATGCATGCATGATGTGGTTAATGATAAGTAGTACTAAGTAGACTAGTAGACAGTACAGGGCAGCAGTATATTATTAATTAATATTATTATGCAATTGTCTTGCCTGTCTGCCCTCAGAGAGACCCAAATTACATACATTTTATTTATGTTCTGTTGTACCGGGCTTCCTTTTAAAGCTAGCAAAGAAAATTAAAAAATAGCTGTAGGGATATAAGCAAAGACTAAGAGCAAACATAATAAACAACAAAACACAGTCATAACTGATTGAAGAGAAAAACTGAATCAAATTAATTAAAAGATGATGAATGATACTAAGTTACTGTATGCTATTATTATCCTGGTCAAATTGGGAAGTTGCATCTCGGTATACCTCTTGGTCCTCCCTTTCATGGACGCACACAGTCGTAATGATTGAAGAGAAAAAATTAATCAAATGAAAAGTAAAAGATGATACTATAACTATGTTATGGTCAAATGGAAGTTGCATCTTGGCATTCCTCTTGGTCCTTCCTTCCATGGACGCTCCGTCCGTCAATCTTGGGTGCCACTGCCTGCCTGGCGGATGCGTATTGATAAGGTAAGTGTGAGTTGTTTTTCCCAGTATAGCACAGGGTAAAGGCCGGCCTGTAAGTGTAGATGGAAAAACAAAAGGTATATTGAAAAATCAAGGAGAAAAAAAGTGCATAAATTACGGATGCGTGCAACAAAAACACTTTCAGAGGCGGCATGGCTAAATCATGTCTACTCTGTTTCCAGCATTAACCAGGCTACAACAACAACAGGACAGAGCAGGCCCACGGCACCCACCCAACCTTCACTTAGCTTAGATTTTGACTGAGCCAGACAGAGCACACAAATACAGCAACATAGCATTTTCTAAATTAAGCAACTAACTCAATGCACCGCTGTCAGTCATACCACTACACTCGACTCCACCACTACAAAGACATGTAGGTCTGCTGTGGTTGTTGTTGACTTGTTTACCTTTTATGCCACTTCATGAAACTCCCTGAGTTATTCCATAAATCATCTCCGATCCTACTGACTGACTGCGAAGAGTATAGTATGTGGTCATCATCATCATGGTGTCCAACTCAGTCTGTAGTGTACCGAGTGAGTCCAGATTCCATATTCAAAAATGCAATGGATCGCCCTGCAGTAGAAGTACAATTTTGTTATTAAACAACAAGAAGGGAAACATTGACTTGAGTCACTTTTAGTGTGTAGATTAAATACTAGTACACTTCATGCACAACAACAACAACAACGACAACACAAACACCAATCACTTAGAGTCAGCGGCCAATGCATGCCATTATTACCTGTTCTCATCTTGGGGCACTCCCTCTTGGCTCGGAAAGGAGGATAACTATAGTCATGTTCTTTTGGAGGGACTCGATGAGGCAGGCACACATTTCTTGTACTATTCTCCATCCAATGTTTGGCTTGAGGGAAATGGATTTAGGGCGAGTCAGGATAGATGGAGTAGACTCGGAGGAGTGGACTTCTTTAATAAATACACACAGTTGCAACTCCAATACGGCAATAAAAAGATAAGGCGGTGGTGATGGATTTGTTGTGATTTGAACCAGAAAGACAGAGACACACACAAAAAATAAAAGTAAATAAGGAAGAAAGAAAGTAACAAGTTGAAAGCCTAGTTGTCAGGGAAGTAGAGCTCATCCTCAAACTCTGGTGGTTCACCCAGAGGTAGGTCATCTATCAAACTACTTCCGTCACCTAAGTCACTGTCCTCCTCTTCCTGCTGTGCTTCAGGTATGGTGTAATCCGGTGGTATAAAGTGCTGATTCATTTTGATCATGGTTAACTTCTCCACATTTTGGGGCGAGAGACTGGTCCTTTTCACTGTTACAATGGCACCTGCAGCACTGAAAACACGCTCAGAAAAGACAGTTGCGACAGGGCAAGCCAGATAGTTTATCGCCAGCCTGCTGAGCACTGGCCAATGGCGACTTTTCCCATACCAATACAGCAATGGGTTTTGATCAATGTAGACCGCTGTTGGGTCATCCAGATAGGCCTAGACCATCCGCTCAATGCTCAGGGGTGCTCCGCTTTGCCCGGCCTCTTTTGCCTTTGCATTTGCATCAGCACTGGACCTAACAAGCCCTTGCTGTAGAAACCATTCCTGTGCCGATTTTGCTGGGGCTGATGATCCTGTTCTTGCTGTTGTTGATGTTGGTGGTTTTGACTGCTGTGAGCCAACCGCACTGCCCTCAGGCTCTGAAGTTGAACTTGACGCCAGCAGCCCTGCAGTACTTGTTGTGGGCTGGAGTAGCGTGCCTCTAATTTCCAGCCAGTTTTTTCAAAGCGACTGGCTACAGCAGCTATCCAAGTTTTGTACTTGGCAACAGCCACTTGTGAAAAAGGAATTAATGTGTTAGTGTTCAGTACTGCTTTGTACCGTGGATCCAGAATTGTGGCAGAAATGTAATGGTTGGATGACACAATCTCAGTTTGCACCCTTGTATTTTCAACTAAGCGAAGGGATAAGCTCTCCACCAACTCATATGCTTCTTTTTTCTCCACACCTGTGTACATTGCAGATACCCCCTTCAGCTGTTCCTGTAGCATGTGCAACAATGGGATAGCTTGGCCCATAGTACAGTCCTCCTTGCTGACTTCACGTGTGAAGAGCCCGAAAGGAAGTAGCATCTCTGTCAGGCATTTAACTAGGCCCCATTGGTCCATCTCAATGGTCATGCCTTTCACACTAGCATCCCCTAGTCTTCACATGACATATTCATTGATTGGTCTGTACTGCTCAAACAGATGATCAAGCAGGTAATAAGTTGAGTTCCAATGTGTTGGCACCTCCTGGATGAGTGCTTTAACTGGCACTCTATACTCACGTTGAATGATCCTCAGCTGCTTCCGGGCTTTAACAGAATGGCTGAAATGTTTGCATATTCTTCTGCAGGTGGTCAGTTAGTTGCTGACTCAGTATTCTTTTTTCAGAAAGTCTTGAACAATGATGTTAATGCAGTGCGCCAAACACAAGACCCTGAAATAGCCACCATTGCCCATGGCCTTAACTATATTGCAGCCATTGTCCGTGGCAACAAAGTCAATGTTAAGCCCTCTTTGCTGCAGCCATTCAAAGACCTTGCTCTTAAACTCTTCCAAAATGTTTGCGGCAGTATGAGATTTCTCCATGGCGAACATGGCTACAGTTGCATGTTTCTTCGTGGCATTAAAAATCTCAACAGTGTCAACACCTGCAGATATCTTTTCTCTAATCCCCACAAAAGAGGTCCAGTGTGCAGTGATGCACATGTAATCAGTGGCTTGGCAACTGGTCCACATGTCTGTTGTCATGTGGATACTGCGATTAGCACTCTGCTGCAAAGCTTGACCAAGCAATTCCAGTACGTCGTGATGTAGTGCTGGAACAGCAACTCTGGCAAGATAGGACCAGCAGGGAACCTTCCATTTTGGGCATATGGCTGTCACAAATTCAAGAAAACCCACCCCTTCCACAAAAGAAAAAAGGAGAAGGTCTAGCGCTAACATTTTAGCCAGCTTCGCATTGTACAAACGTGCCGTTGGGTGGTTGCGTTCGTACTGCCCCTCCGACCTAAACATGCTGAGAATGGTAGGCTGGATTTTTTTCCTTTCTGGTGCCACTGATGCAGGTGACTTCTTGATGCCAGATGTTGTTAGGCTCAACGCCGCACTTTTTTTCGTTGCGGTACTCTGTTGCCTTAGTGTCTCACTCTCAGCCTGACTCTTACTCTTGTGCCACTGAGATGTTGCTGAGGCTGATGAGGATGTGGGTGGTACCACTGCACTGCTGGGGACAGGGCTACTTTGTGTTCCAGAGAAAATGTCTCCCTCTTGTTCACCTTCCACCGCAATCGTATCTTCTACTTCTTCATCACCACCAACAGCAATCGGTGCAGTTTTACTTTTTTGGCCTTTAAGGTGTTCCTCCTACTGGATCAAGTGGTGTGTTTTCAGATGGGTTGTTTGGCCTCCGGTACCATAGTTTGTACCAAGCTTACCCAGACTAACACCTTGTTTACAAATGGAGCATATAGCAACGTTCTCCTCCTTACTGCTAACTGAAAAGAAGTTGCAAACTGGGGAGGTGAACTTTCTGGAGCTGCTTGAGGTGCCACTTACAATGCCGGATGAACTGGAGGGTGGGCGTGGAATTTGACTCTGTGCACTACCACTACCTACTTCTACTGAGGTGGTTGTGCTGGATCTAGGTCGCTGCTGGGCCTTTGCAAATGCAAATATGGAAGCTGGTGGAGGTGGAGATGGTGTTACCTGTGTTGGAGGTATCCGTGCCACATCTCTCACAGCAATTTGGGATGGGGTAATGTCGGTCTCACTCTCCACTGGGGCGGGACTGATGTCCATGATGACTGGCTCGTCATCATCCTCCTCTTCTACATCTACCTCCATAACTCTAAGGCTTTCTGGAACCTTCCTTTTCCCTAGCCTTGTCTCATGGCGTCTCTCACTCTCAGACTGAGGTGGTGGCTTCCAAGTGGCATCTAGATCATCAGAAGGGGGCTTACAGAAGAACTCGATGGACTAACCATCCTGTTCCTTGCTGGGGATCTGGAAGACAATGGATCTTCTGAAAGAGTGGCTTGCTCTTCTTCCTCTGCAGGAAGCTCGATTTCCTTAACTGCCCCTACTTCGGGAGGAACAACTACTATTGTGGGCGGTGGTTGTGGCTGTTGTTGTCCACTTATTTGAGTTTCCTGCGTTGATTGGGTACTACTTTGCGATAATGATAAGTCAATTTCAACATCGCTGCTCGTTGGTGTTGTCGTGATGAGACTGGCTGCCTCTGCGACAGACGTGGGCTTGGGCCTAGGTTGGTGGGGTGGGTCCACTGATGCAGGGGTGCTGCTCCCAGCTTGATCCCCAGACACCGGTGCTGCAGGCGCAATATTTGGTTTCCCAAAAAGATCTTGGTCGGCACACCAGAAGTGGTAAGTGGCACTTCCTTCTTCTTCTCACTGGCAACTTTCTTGGTACTGGAGGACCTGGTACCTTTCTTTGGGGCCATCTTCTTCAGATGTCAGCAGCACACAGTGGCACAAGTTGAAGAGATGTCTGTGGTCACACGTCATGTGATGTCGTGCGCAGCAGGACTTCTGTCTGGCAGTACAATGGGTGATGACGCCTCCTTCTCTTTTGTGCATCTAAATGCAAAGAAGCAAGAAGAACATCAGTGAAACGTGGCATTTATTGTTGTGTTTCAATTTACTACTAGTACAAACAAACAAATATAATATATAACTTAGTGTGTGGTTATACTTGTTAGTGTTATTATTATTAATATTATTAAATTGTATTAACTCAGTTATTAAAAAAACATAACAACAGTGTAGCCATTTGTGAGACTTTGCCAACAAGGGCTTTCATGGTGTACTGTGTACACTCAGGAAGGATAGGAAAGAAGAAGAACAAAAACAAAAATATAAATGTAATGGAACCTGTTTGGCATTGTGAATGTGATTGTGCATCACGTGGGATGCTGCATCATTCAGGAAGCTGCAGCTGGCAATGGGGATGGAAGCAGTAAGCCAAGAGGAACAAAGGAAAGACATGCAGGCCTATGGCAAAAGCAGCACACTAACTACCACCACAAAATGGCCACCAGCCACATGGTCACTCACACAACAACAAGCAGGAGGCCTGTAAAACAATGAACTCAAGCAGGCCTATATGGCCAGACAAAGGAGGCATGCTAAACAACACAGCTTTAATGCAACAATGCAAAAATGAAAATCCACAGGGCTAAAAAAGGTTTGCAAATTACACAACAACCACACCACCACACACATCCAACAAAGGCATTTATTTAACACACACCACAAAAGTGAAATACCCCAAAAAAACACATTTTGCAATTCAATCTAATGCCATCCATGCCCTAAATGATGTTTAAATTCAACAGACACCACAGAAACAGATGTTTCATGCACCCATGAGTAGCTCTGGGCCTACTGGCTGAAAAAGGCCTTTTGGCAGACAAGGCCACATAATGAAGTGAATCGAATCAATTCAAATCAATAATATTGCAAATGTATTAGAAAATGTAGTGAACTGTCCTGCATTTGTTTGCTGGGTAAAAAGAAAAAAATTGCATGCAAAACAACAACAAGCGCAAGGCATGTCCACCACAAAGAAAGCTTGCAGGCCTATGGCAAAATCACACTGGCTGGCTTCATAAAATGGCCGCCAGCCACATGGCCAGGCCACCATAACAACAAGAAAGGGAAGACAGACAATGCAGGCCTATGGCAAAAGCACACTGGCTGGCTTCACAAAATGGCCGCCAGCCACATGGCCAGGCCACCACAACAACAAGAAAGGGAAGACAGATAATGCAGGCCTATGGCAAAAGCACACTGGCTGGCTTCACAAAATGGCTGCCAGCCACATGGCCAGGCCACCACAACAACAAGAAAGGGAAGACAGACAATGCAGGCCTATGGCAAAAGCACACTGGCTGGCTTCACAAAATGACCACCAGCCACATGGCCAGGCCACAACAACAAGTACCAGTAAGCCAAGAGGAAGAAAGGAAAGACATGCAGGCCTATGGCAAAAGCAGCACACTAACTACCACCACAGAATGGCCACCAGCCACATGGTCACTCATACAACAACAAGTAGGAGGCCTGTAAGACAATGAACTCAAGCAGGCCTATATGGCCAGACAAAGGAGGCATGCTAAACAACACAGCTTTAATGCAACAATGCAAAAACAAAAATCCACAGGGCTAAAAAAAGGTTTGCAAGTTACACAACCACAGACACCACCACACACATCCAACAAAGGCATTTAACACACATGAAAAAATTGAAATACCCCAAAACAAACACATTTTGCAATTCAATCCAATGCCATCCATGCTCTAAATGATGTTTAAATTCAACAGACACCACAGAAACAATTGTTTCATGCACCCATGAGTAGCTCTGGGCCTAATGGCTGAAAGGCCTATTGGCAGACTACTGGGCTAGTGAATTAAATAAATGTTGCAAATTGATTGCAAAAGTTGGAGAAAATGTAGTGAACTTTGCAACATGTTTCCTTTATAAAAGAAAACTAGTAGAAAAATTACATACAAAGAAAAACAACTAGGCCCCTACTGAAACTACAGGCCACCAACAACAATAAATAAAAAAAAACGATGAAAAGTACAAAAAATTGTAGGTGCAATGCCACAATCAAACAAACAACACCAATTTTCCAACTTACTTGTAAAATCTCAAATCCAAAAGTCCTCAAATCCAATATGATATATGATGGAGCAGACACAAAGAGTGATCCTTCCAGCTCCAAATCCAAATAAAAAGTGAACAGGACATGAACAAAGCACTGGGAGGAGCCTGCTGGACAGGAACAGGAAGTTGGAGACTCTGAGGCACTTACTTCCTCTTAAAAATAAAAGTAAAAAAAGAAAAAGGACTCCTTGCACAAAAAAGTACAGCCAAATGTCAATCTGAGGAGTTTTTTTCATCCAATTTTATCATTTCGAGAAGTTTTTATGCTGCTCGAGAGATATTCTTCTCCAGATTGCAAATTCTGCGTGTTCGGCATCGCGATCTTCACGGAACCTCCGCCTGAAGTCCGATGGCGCGTCCGAATGACGTGTTCACGATCGCACAATCTCGCGGGACCGTGCGGCCGGCTACCAAATCTCGTGGCGCACGCGAACGGATAGGAAATCTCGTCGGCGAACGCAGGCATCCCGGTAAGTCACTCCCGCACGTGCGAAAACACATTTTGAACCCGCGAACAAAAAAAAAACTCTGCTCCATTGCGGAGCGCAGAGTTTTTGGTAACTCCGCATTCTACGCGGAACGCGGAGTTGCCAAAAATCCGCAAACTCCGCGAGCGGAGCAGATTTTTCCGCCCAGGATTACATCATTTAACATATTGGGTCTGTAACTGACACTACAAAACTGTTGATAAAAATTATTAAAGTGTCACTGTCCTGCCTCATACCAGGGCATACAAAACAGCTGATGACACCAGGCCCCTTTAAATATCATTGAACACAAATAAGCATATTTTTTCATTTCATGGTAACATCTAGATATCTGAAAAAACGGAGAACAGTTTAAATCAAAGAACTATCTTCAAAATCAAAGTGTAGCATTTAAGTGGCACTTAAAAAGCAGTGATTTTTTAAATCACTTTAGACACACCTTAGCAGGGCATTGTGCATTAAGGGTTAGATGTGCGACCATTTTTAGCAGTCGCAAATAGAAAAACTGCAACTGCTAAAAAGGGCTGTTGCATATACAAACCTTATTTTGTGAGTCAGTATCCTATTACCGACTCGCAAAAATAGGATTCTGTGAGTCGCTTTAGGAAGGAACGTGTGAAGGGCAAACCTTCCAAATAGCGAGTCTCAGGGAAGTACAATTGTTTTGCAACCGAAAATGCGGATGCAAAACAATCACAGTTACCACCCATTTCAAATGGGTGGTAAGCCAGTCGCAAACATTGTGTTTGGCAGCACAACTATTTTTAAGAGCTGGCAGTGGTCCCACAGACCACTGGCTGCCCTTAAAAAACGAATAGAAAACTTTTCATTTTTTTCTTTTAAACACATACCATTTTCCTTTAAGGAAAACGGGCTACATTTGAAAAAAAAAGTTGCTTTATTGAAAAAGAAAAAACACAGACATGGTGGTCTGCTGTCCGCAGCAGGCCACCATCCCTGTGATTGTAGCCCATTCCCAATGGGTCGCAAAGTGCGACCTGCCTCATGAATATTGATGAGGCAGGTCATTTGCAACCCCATTGGGAATCACTAAATGTGTCTGAGACACATTAGTACATTCCGTTTTGCGAGTCGCAAATTGCAAGTCGCAAAAAATAGCAATTGCAACCCGCAAAATGGAAAGGTCTTACATCTGGTCCTAAGTGTGGGGGCCGGGGCTGGGGTGTTTTTAGTGCTTGAAAGACAGTTTTAGGGCTCAGGGCTGGGGTTGGGTAGTTTTCAGGGCTGGGGGCCAGGTTTGGGGGCTCCGTGCGGGGGCTGGGTGTTTTAGGGCTGCGAGGCTGGTTTTTGGTTTCAGGGCTGGGGGCGAGATGGTTTTCAGGGCTGGGGGAGAGGGGAGGTGTGGTGTATAGGGCTCGGACGTGGAAAGTCCATTGTGTGTGTCAGCAGTTACAAAGCGGGAACCGTTACCACACATAACCTTTACCACGCATATGCCTTTACCAATCATGTCTTTGCAACAAAATTCGTTGTAAAGGCACACGTGGTAAAGGCATATTAGTTGTAAAGACAGGCATGGAAAAGGTACTGTATGGTAATGGTACCGCATTGTAACCGCCGCGTTGTAAATCCATGTGTGGTAATCTCATGCGTCATTCCATCATACAACCAACCTAGCATAGAGTAGCTTGTAGCTCCCATAATTATAAGTGAAGAAACATTTTGAAAGATCATACCATGACATCTCAACCCCTTTAGAGGCCCAAATTCTTGCCGAAAGAAGCTGTGTCAGAAATACATCCAAAACAGTGTAATTACATCAACTTCTCTAGGGCTAGGAGAAGGACTGTACAGGGCTTTAATAGGTGTTGTTGTTGCCCAAGAGAATAATAAGGTCTCAGTAACAGATTACAACTGACATGATATCCGAATTATATACATCACCATATTTGGGTCAAAAGTGATCATGTTTTGTCAAACTTAATTTTCCAAGATCACGTTTGTAGTACATGGTTGTGCAATATGTACGTTTGGAGCTTACATTAATCCTCCTGCGATCCATCTGCCCGAAATGCATCATTTTGAAAAATAATCACGAACAACAGTCGGAGTGCCCTATTTTCAGCTTTTGTACCTGGCAGCACCTTCTACAATCTGGAGATTTTTCTTTAATTCCATACTTCGTCAGTTGAGTACATGCGAAGCTGATCCACTGACATGAAACCCACTTCAGACATCAAATGAGACCAGCCCTTTCTTTTTTTTTTCTTAAACAGATTTTTATTGATTTGCACAAAAACAGTCAGAGGGTCGGGGACACCTCTCAGTGGAAGACAAAGTTACAAGCATGACATTGAAATCAGATGGAAAAATTAAATGTCCAACCCATCCCGTCAGGCAAATTATGCAAAGTATGCAAACTGCTCAGTGAATAAATGCACCTATTACAAAACCTTATCCCAAACTAACCCCCCTCCCTCCCCTATCTTCCCAACCCCCAGGCGTGTCACTAAGTTGAGGTAGCAAAAGGGGCCAACAGGTCAAAGCCCATATCAATGGGACGTGTTGGAATGGGGGCATGGCTTCGGGTGTGGTGATCCAACAAGTTGTCTAGGACCATCCCCGTATCCAAGGTGCCAGGTCGTGGGGATCAGAGGACTATTCGCATGTTATACTGCATCCTCGCCTGGGGCGTCTAGGGGGTCACTATCATCTATCTCTTCGGGAGCTTTGAGTGCAGCAACCAGCGCTTCCCATGCTCTCGCCCCTTCCAGGGCCTTATCATTCCCGGCTCGATGCGCAAACTGCAGCAGGATCACTCCCTCACATTCAGCCCATTTTATGAATTCTGCTTTCCACCTTGCTATGGTGGGACCTTGTGTAGCCTTCCAGTGTGTGGTGCTGTTTCGCTTGGCTAGTAATAGGCCCAGGTTGATGAATTTGCTAGTAATTTTGTTCTTGGATGTGTGTGGAAACCAGTGTAAGATGCAGTGCGCCATGGTCGGGTCGATTCCCCTGTCAGTGAGGTCTGAAAGGACTGACGCTATCTCCTCCCAGTAACTATCAAGGAACGAGCAGTCCCATAACATATGCTTGAAGTCTACACTATCTGCGTTGCATCTCGGGCAGGCCGCTGTGTGGGTCGGGAAATATTTGTGTAACTTTTCCGGGGTGAGCTACGCCCTGTGCAATATATGGAAGTGTACTAGTTGGAACCGCACATTTCTAGTGCTCTTCCAGGCTCTCCCCACTATCATCCCCCATGCCTTGTCTGGGATGTCTTCCCCAATGTCAGTCTCCCACTTGGTCTTGAGGTCAGTCAGTGGGAGCAGAGTTTCTAGCATCATGCGCCTGTACAGACATGTGACCACCTTAAATGTGCCAGCCGCCATCACCACATACTGACAGCCCAGGGAAGACTGCAGCTCTGTCAGCCCTCCGCCCCAGTGTTTTCTAATAGCTGCAGTGAGGGCCGTATATTGTAGAAAATCCCCTCCAGGTATATCATACCGGGCTTGTAGCTCATGAAACGGGAGCATGGCACCCTCCTCATAAAGGTCTCCCATGCAAGTCAGTCTCTGCTCCGTCCACGACCCCAATCGTCACCAGTTACCTCCATGTGGCAAAGCTCTACACATAAGTAATGGTATTTCCAGGGCATAAGGGCATTTGAGAGAGGCACGCCACAGATACCTGCTCCAGCATTTTCGTGCTGTATTAAGTTCCAGGGTTAGGGTTGCAGCGTCTACCGGGAGCCGCAGAACGATACGGAACAGCAATGATGGGGTCCTAATGTCCTCTCTTGCTCGTCATCCCCCCTGGCGGCGTCCGCCACCCACTGTGTGAGCCACTGGAATTGCGCTGCCAGGTAGTAGGTCTCATAATCTGGGACCGCCAGCCCACCCTCAGCTGTCGGTCGCATAAGCGTACTGAGCACCACCCGTCTTCTGCCTGTGCCCCAGATGAAAGCCGAAATCAGGGAACTGAGTTGTTTGAAGAATTTTGTCAGGATCCAGACCGGCAAGGTTCCAAAATAATATAATAGGCGCAGGAGGGTTATCATTTTGAGTAGGGCCACTCAGCCTGCAACAGACAACGGCAGGGAGCCCCAGAATTCAAAGTTAGATTTAGCGCCCCTGATGACCTTACCAATGTTACCCTCAAGGATGTCCTCCTGACTGTGGTATATCTGTGTGCCCAAATAGGGTAGACAATGGTTCTCCCAAGTCACACCCTCTGAACTCTGAGGTCCCACAAGGTCCCCTCGTGCTGGGAACAGGCAAGATTTCGACCAGTTCACCTTCAATCCCGCTACTTCGCTGAGAGCCTGGAGGAGGCATTTTGCTCCTCGGAGTTCCGACCCTGCATCAGCTAGGAAAAGTAAAAGGTCATCAGCATATAATGCTATGTGATGGACCTGTCCGTGGACATCAAGCCCTCGGTAGGCTCGCCCCGACCTAGCCTGTGCCGCCAGCGGCTCCATCGCCAGGGCAAACAGCAGCGGGGGGAGGGGACACCCCTGACACGTGCCCCGTCCCACACCACAGGCATCCAAAATGAGCTCCCCAGTTCTGACCCTGGCAGTGGAATCAGCATATAGGAGAGCCGTCCAACTCACAAAGTCAGAGCCCAGTCCCATGATCCTCATCACATGAAATAAAAAAGCCCACTCCAGGCTGTCGAAGGCTTTTTCTATGTCCACTGCGAATATCGCAGTGACATTAGCGCAGTAAGTGTCCGCCTCCAGGACCCGCGCAGCCTCCGGACATTAAGTGCTGTGGGCCTGATTCACAGAACTAACTTACGTCAAAAATGTAAAGTTAGTACTTTTTGGTATTCACAGAATACACTTACTCATTTTGGTATTCACAGAATGAACTTACTCATTTCGGTATTCACAGAAGTTAGTAGTCCTAACTTTAGGACTCCTAAATGCCTTCTGTGAATACCGAAAGTCTTAAAGTTAGGATTTTTCTCAGTTTAGGAGTAGTAAAGTCCTAACTTTACTACTCCTAAACTGAGAAAAATCCTAACTTTAAGACTTTCGGTATTCACAGAAGGCATTTAGGAGTCCTAAAGTTAGGGCTACTAACTTCTGTGAATACCGAAATGAGTAAGTTCATTCTGTGAATACCAAAATGAGTAAGTGTATTCTGTGAATACCAAAAAGTACTAACTTTACGTTTTTGACGTAAGTTAGTTCTGTGAATCAGGCCCTGTGTTTCTGGTGGGGATGAACCCGGACTGGTCTTTGTGAACCAGGGTAGTCATGTGGGGGAGTAACCGGGTAGCTAAAATTTTGCTTAATATTTTATAATCCAAATTGAGCATGGAAAGCGGGCGGTAGGCCGTCTTATCCCATGCCTGCTTGCCCGGCTTGAGCAGGGGAATAATAACTGCTTCCCTGGTGGAAAGTGGTAGTTTGCCCAGACGTATGGCGTCATTATATAACTGAACTAGTTTGGGAGCCAGAAGGTCTTTATAAGTGAGGTAAAATTCAACTGGCAGGCCATCAGTACCTGGGGTTTTGTTGCGGGCCATGCTCTTGATAGCCCCCCGTACCTCCCCAATTTCAATCTCCCGCCCCAGTGAGGCCGCGGTGTCGTCATCTAAGGCAGGCAGATCTAATTCTTGTGTAAAGGCATGTAATTCCTTGTCCGTGGGGGACAGCTGACTACTGTAAACCTCAGTATAGTACGTTAAAAACAGGTCATTGATACCCTGTTGGTCGTATCTGGGCACCCCATTCTTGTCACGGAGCTCAAGGATCACCGACCCGTGTCTGGCTGGGTTGGCCAGCCAAGCCAGAAGGGTGCCCGACTTGTCCCTTTCTGAGTGTGCCTGAGTAATGTAATTTTTGTAGTCGAAGCAGCGCAATCGTTCTACTTGCGTCGCTACGGCCTCCCGAGCTTCGAGAAGTTCCTGCTGTCTGTCTGGGTTGCCAGGTCTCTCTTTTTCCAGGTCACGTAGGTGTTCGTCATCCCTTTTTATGTCCTGAAGGAGTACCTTCCGAACCCCAACCATCTCAGATATGCACCTCCCTCTGATGACTGCTTTACATGCGTCCCACTCTACAAGTGAGGATGTGGCCGTGCCCTCATTGTCTTGGAAGTAGGTGGTGATGGCTGAGCCTATCGCAGCGCGGAAGACTTGGTCTTCTAGGGCCTCAGGCCGCAGTCGCCAGGTGGGGATTTTCGGACGAGCACGTGACCATTGTAACTTCACTAGGACCGGATTATGATTGGAGAGTGTCCTGGCAAGGTATTCGCTGCACCCAATCCCCTCATGAACAGCAGGCGAACTGAAAATGGCGTCTAGTCTGACATGCAACTCGTGAAGGGCGGAAAAATATGAGTAATCGCGGGTGTCAGGGTGTTGCGCCCGCCAAGTGTCTATTAAGCCCCATTTCTGTTGCCAACTAAGGCGTGCCTCTGCCAATTTGTGTGCGGGTGCATTAGGAAGGGGGGGTGTGAGCGGTCCAATGTGATGTCGGAAGTGCAGTTAAAGTCGCCCCCCAGTAAAATTGAGCCCGTGAGGACGGTCGCCAATTTCCCACATAAATGAGCAAAGAAGGCTGGCTGGTCTGTGTTGGGTGCATAAATACTTCCTAGGGTAAGGTCTCGACCGTCTAGCCTCCCTGACACCACCACGTATCTACCGTCTGGGTCAGTCAGCTGTGATGTACACTGGATCGGAACACCGGCCCTAACCCATATCAGAACTCCTCTCGCAAAAGCAGATTAGGTAGTGTAATATGCCTGACCCCTCCATCGACGCTACAATGCCTTCCCTTCTTGTGCCAGCAAGTGTGTTTCCTGAAGGAATAGCGATTTGGATGCCTCTGCGTACTAAGTAGGAGTGTATTTTATGACGTTGGGTCATGGAGTGCATTCCCCTCACATTCCAGGATAGACAAGCCAATCCTAATGGGGGTCCCATTGGCGAAACCAACATGTGTGACCTCTAAAACACCTTCCCCCATGACACATCTGTTAAAATATTGTGTCCCCATGACACGCCTGGATCCCCTTAAAAAACCCCAACTGCAGTAACAATCCCAACTCCCCCTCCCCAGTGCAGGTACCCAAACGAGAATCCCCGTCCAAACCTTATGAGAGCAAACCATCATCGAGTGACAGTTGTAGGGGTGGTCACCTGACTAGTGCCTTGCTGACGGTCCCATAGCGCCGCCACCTCAGTATCTGATCTAGGCAACTAGCCCCAGGTCAAATGAATGTTCCTCAGAGTTCTTAATGGGGGGGCCATAAGTTCTCAGAAACTACGCCATGGATATAGAGATGATGGGTCCCCAGGAGCCCCCATGGGTGGTGGCACAACATAACCCTCACACAAGGTCGTCAGCCGTTTGGGGCGTAACCTGCGGCAGGCCCGCTTCTAGGCTCTCATTGTCACTACGGTCGGGTGAGGTT
The DNA here is from genome assembly GCA_963921515.1 of Calotriton arnoldi. NCBI lineage: Eukaryota > Metazoa > Chordata > Amphibia > Caudata > Salamandridae > Calotriton > Calotriton arnoldi. Next base: position 4,824,297 of record CAWUFW010000292.1, on the reverse strand, counting down.
TCAGACTTGTCAGATCGGAGTCCAGCGCCGATTGGAGAAGAACCACGACCTCCTCGACTGTGGGACGCCACTGCCTGCAGGGCCCTGCGGCGTTCCAGGCTGAGTTCCCTGGGTGAAGGGGCCCGGATCCGACTCCATGGTTGCGGGGGCTCCGTTGTGGGGTTCCAGAAGCCGAGACATGATGGTCCGTCGGGCCACGGGCCTCAAGCCAGTCCCACGCCTCCTGTGGCGAGCTGAAGAAGCAAGCACCAGCCGGGTCTGCCACCCGGAGTCGGGCGGGAAAGATCATGGCGTATGGCAGGTGTATTTGGCGTAGCTTAGCCTTGACCGCGGTGAAGGACGCTCTGCTGCGCTGCACTTCCCTGGTAAAGTCTGGGAAGATCATGACCTTGCGATTTTCGATGTGAAGATCTTGTTTTTGGCCGGCACTTTGGAGAATATGGTCTCTGTCTCGAAAGTGTAATAGTCGAGCCACAATAGGTCGGGGAGGAGCCCCCGGTTTCGGTGGTTTGGCTGGGACTCTGTGAGCCCGTTCCAGGGCATAGAAGGGGGACAGACCCGTGGGAGCCACTTCAGTTCAGAGCCAATCCTCCAAATGACAGACCATGTTTGCCCCCTCTCTTTTTTCAGGTATCCCGATGACGCAGATGTTGTTCCTTCTTGATCTACCTTCACTGTCTTCAGCTCGCATTTCCAGGGTTTTTACTTTAGCTTCCAGGGTAGTGAGGGAACGACGCAGCTCGTGGACAGACTCCGGCAGGCCACTCATCTCTTTCTCATTGTTGGACACTCTGTCCTTAAGCTTGCGATGATCATCTTTTAGCAGGCTAAGATCTATACCAATGGCGTCGATTTTCCCTTCCAGTGCCTCCCTGGTGGCCGGTATTGCCTGCATGATATCGAACAAGGTGGGTTTCCGGGAGGTCAAGTCTCTGTTGGTCTCAGGTGTGCCGTCTTCTTTATCAGAGTGGGTTCCCGGCGCGTCCATACTAAGGGCAGTGAACCCCCGTTTCTTCTGCGTCCTCCCCATCTCAATGTCACTACGCGTCGGTGCGTCGTCTGGGCAGCTGCAGTACTCGTTGCAGTAAGTACATTGGAGAGTCACCCGGTCTGCTGGATTTTTTGCTGCTGCACACTTCCCAATCGCACGTGCTAGTCGTCGCACTTACGCTCAGTATCCCTCTCCGCTGTGCCCATTGTGAGCCGAGTGGCCTCACCGAAGTAAACCCTGTTCAGTGGTCCGCGGGTCTCAATGGTAGTCCCAGCTGCGTGGTCGCCCCCGTCAGACCTGGATACCCCCTGCGGCTCCTTTTCGGTGGCCGACGTAGGGAGACGTGGCCATGCACACAGTTTATTTAAAGCACCAACTTGCGTGACTTCGCGCCTGAATTTTGTATGGGCCAGGCCTTGCAGTGGGGAACCAAGGAAGCTGCCAGCCGCAGCTGCAACTAGGGGCGACAGGGGTCTCCGTCTCCCTAATCAAACCGCCATTAGCCCTGAGCACTGGACTGGTTGGCGACGAGTTGCGGAGGTTACCATCAAGCAAGCACCCACTTGCAGGCGGCTCTGTTAATTTCACTCTTTAGGCTGCGCAGCGGACCACCAACGCCGCAATAATCCCCAGCGCTTCACCAGGGTCGGTGACCTTCTCCACTCCCTGAGGGGATCTTATGAGAAGCTCAGCAGGTAGTCTATGGCTTAAGATGGCCGTCTCTGCAGGGCCCTCTCAGCCTGCCCGCCACCTCGCCGCCTCCACTGCATCCCCTTAGGGGGTCAGCGCCGCCGGGCAGTTCATTCAGCGCAGATCGCTCCAACCCCTCCTCACCTCTGGAGCAGGATGTAGGTGGTCAATGTCCAACACTGGTGTCTCCACTGTGCCCCTATGTCTGCCAGGCTTCCAGAGCAGAGCCGAAGGAGCAACCAGGACATGGGGGCCCCCAGGTGCTGCCAGAGACGTCTGCAGTGCACCCCCTCCCTGCAGCGCGCACTCGAGCAGCTCAGCAATGGGTCGCGGCAGGGGTCGTCCTCCCCTCAGAGGAAATTCACCCGCACCGCAGAGCCCTCCCAGCTAGTGCTCCCTCAGATTGACGCACTCTCAGGACCCTCAGTCTCCACAACGACGATCGGGTGAGTCAACACTGGCGGTGCAGGTATGTGGAGCTCGACAGTTCTTTGCAGGTATTGTGCCAGTCTCTGCTGCTATACAGGCCCCGCTGTGCCAGCATGCATGTCAGGTGGCTGTAGACACTCTGTGCACGCCAGGGATCCCCAGGAGATGGTGCTGCCTCCTGCTGGCGAGCGTCAGGCCCATCTGTCAGGTTGCGGTGATGTAGACCTCGCAGACACTCGGGCCCACTCCCAGTCACCCGCCTTCAGGACTCTCTGCCTCATCAGCAAGTGCAAGCAACAACACAGTCTATGCAGGAGGCGCGATAGTACTCCGATCGCCAGCTCTCACCTGTCACTTTGCCTCAGTCTTCCCCACGCCTGGCCACTTCAGGATGGCATGCGTATTCCAGTGGCAGTGAGGCCAGCGCTCGGCCGTAAGGACGCAGACGGGAGCGAGCAGACTCAGGAGGCCGCACCCGACATGCGCGCCATCTTGCCGCCTCCGAGGCAGGAACGACTTTCACCGATTTCAGCTCGTGGAATGGCTGGAAAGTCCGATCAAAGCTCCCTCGCGAATGCCGCCAGTATTGGGTGCCCTCCGGTCCAAAAGGCAGCTCCCCCGAGCCTATTAGGGGGTCGGAGCTCCTCAGCTCACGTCCGACCGCATCAGCTGCAGGCCACGCCCCCATAAGACCAGCCCTTTCTTGAGGAAACTGAGCTCCAAACAATCTCAAAATGCAATTGTTTCCAGCTTTGACTGCATGTCAGCCTGCTCTCTAAGTTATTTAACTAAGTCTCCTGGTATAAACTGTAAGGAATGCATATAAAACGTTGTTTGCTTCTCCAAGCTTAAAACGTATTAATTTTAGTCCCCCCACATGTCCCAGTAATTGCGTTTCCTTTTACCCTCATACTATTATAAAATAAACTTAAGTACCACTATAATGTATTGCGCAATATGTGGAAAAAATGCTGTCTCCCTTACATTAAAGTTTGGGTAGGCCATCTGCCAAACTCCTAATCAAACTCAAAGCCTTTAGAGGTCTATCGTCGACCTACCAGTGGCAGCAGGCTTCTAGAATTCCTCACCAGTTGAGCTGAGACATTTTGATGAAAGTCCTTCAGCTGAACTTTGGAAGTTAATTTTAGTAAACAAAATATTGACTGTCTGATCCTCATGTAATGGCACTTCAGGTCCACATTGGTTTTCAAACACAATCCTTCACAGTGAGTGTATGTTGGTGACATAAGGAATCAATCTTCCTGATGCACAGGGAGTTTTCTCACGTTGGGGTCAGCAGGGAGTGCATGGTGGTCAGAGGGTATGAAAAAAGGTTATAGCAATGATCCTGGAGTTGCCTTCCGAAATAGAAGAGTCGTTCCAATGCCTTTCCCGCTAATGGATGCAGGGATAGAGGGTATTTCAGTGGCGGTGCGTCCATTGGGGGCGTTGGGGCGTTGCCCCCCCACCCGCAGCTTCCTCGGCGTCTCTGAACTTAAGTAAACTGACTCAGTTTACTTAAGTTCAAAGACGCAGAGGGAAGAACTAGCAATCATGTCAGTCAGCATGACGTCTGGACCGCCCACCCCTTCAGAGTCTGAAGGGGTGGGCGGTCCGGTGTCATGTTGACTGACATGCATTGTCAGACCAGGGGCAGCAGGCAGCAGCACAAGTGCGCATGACTGGTGAAGGTCGGCAAATTTTTCCGCCGTGCCCAGTCATGCGCACTAGGGTCTGCTCTGGCTGGCGCATGCCTATTAGGAGAGCGAGGGTTGAGCAAAAGCTCAAACCTCGGTCTCCTAATGGGCAGGCGGGCGGTGAGTAACCCTGCTCTAAGCCAATCCTGGCGCTGCTGGAGCAGCGCCAGTATTGGCTGAGAGAGGGGTTGCCAGTGCCACTCCAGTGCCGTTCGTGAAGGCGCAAAGGGGAGCAGATGTGGCGCGGACCGGCTGTCAGGTAAGTTTTATTTTTTATTTTAATTCCCCGGCCCCCACCCCCGCGCGACAACCCCCCGCGAGTATTGCGATGCGAGCCGCGACTGCCCCCCGAGTATAAATTGTAAAGCATTGACAGACTGCAAACAAGTGAATACAGGCCAGCAACCGGAGTAGTGCAGGTGGTGAAATTTGCATGAAAACTAATGCCATTTGGAAGGTGTGTGAAACCGCATAATAATCTCACTGGAAAACTGCACAACTTATCAGGCCTTACGAACGTTGCGATTGCCTTTCGTCGTGGAATTCGTTAGGATTGTTGATTCTTTGCTATTCTGCAAAGGGTATGTGCGGGGAACATGTACCATTTTACACAGCCGAGATACCATGGATTGTTTTGGGTGTTCTTTTGAGGTTACCTACACGATTACGTCATTACGCATTCTGTGCCTTTGCTCTGGATTTCGAATTCGAGTGAAATCGAAATCTCAGTTGGAGACCGGACGGCGACGAAATATCCAGAGATGCGGACAGACTACTCTTTAATAGAAGAATGTATTCTACTAGCCGTATACTTCATGATATATACACATTTGTTTTACCCGCAAATGTCGTACCTCAAACTTACAAGGTTATGCACTTCACTGCCAATTTATTCGAGGTGGCACAAAGCACATTATATAAATAGAAAACTATTTAAAAATAACTAGTGAAGTTATTTTCCCACGAGTTGACTAAAATCGGAAGGTGGCAAAGTTCGCCAACGTATACTTTAAAACGAAAACAAAACAAATGTTTCCTTTCAAATACGCTTCTGTGGGCTGTTGCAAGTTCCTGACACCACCTGCATGTGCCTAAATCAGTGGTAGGAAAGTTAATTAATGGAGCCAGTTGGGAATAAGCAAAAGCTTATAGTAGCTTTTGTTTACTCCCTGCTGTAAATACGTGCAGAGTAGGGGGACAGCAGCAGTCCAGCTAACCTAGCAGGGGAAGCACAGAGCGCGGTGAGCGCTCTCCTTCCGAGCACTTGGCAGTTTACTTAATATAGTGGTGACACTGACAGTCGCACTAAACACATCTCTGGATTTTTTCAATTGATACTGTTTTCTTGTTGTCTGCTCTCAATTTAGTAGCTATGTTTCTAGGTCACCAGATGCATTATTTGCTTTTCCCCTAATCCACCGAAAGAAAGAGTATAGCCTGCTTGTCCTCGCGCGGCAGGAAATCGGTTTTCACTTGCGAGGGTTGGGCAATAAAACTGTTGTGGAATAATATCAGAGATGCGCGCCAGTTTAAACCCCTGGCACGTGCACTGGATTCCCGGCTTCCCCAGCTAGCGCATACTGTGATCCTGGGTAAATGATGGTATATCCTTGAGCCTCGATTCCCTCAACTGCAGCAACACACGAAATAAGAGTACTCGTCGTCTGTTTTTCTTCACGTAGCCTCGATTTAAAGATGCATACATCTGTATTTGGAGGTGAGCACGTGTTTGTTTATTGTGGACTTGTAAACTACCCCCAATAGACTGTTTGATCTTTGCCATCGCAATTTCTGCTGAAAATGGAGTTTCCTGTGAGTTTCCGGCCAAGCACAGGGCCCACTTCAGGGGCTGCAATAACCAGTGTAGTAAAGTTGGCCATGCCGGGTGAGGTGCCAGACCGAGGTTGCTGCTGGTCCGTGCTCCCCCGCTTTGATCTGCAGCCCACGGGCCAGAATGCAGGCTGTAAAGTCAGATCACTTGTTTACAAGGCTCTGTCCTTGCTCTTTGTTATTTCATTGCATTGGCCATTATTACGACAGCGAGCTGGAGAGTGAACGGTAAATTGTGCCGCACTGTGTTGTGGGGATGAGTGGGGGCTGGGGAGATCACAGGGGATGGGGGACACTACCCACCACGACCAATGATAGAGGCATATTAAAGAAAGATGCAACTTGATTAGTTCTGGACACGTTTTCAAACGGTACAGTCCACCCGTTTTTGCCCTAGTATACAACATGCCCTGTGACGTCAAGTAATGTTCTGTTAAACCAATCAGTAATGGGCATTTCTCGTCAAAATGTTATGGCTGGTGCTGTTAAATAAATACATAACTTTTTCCGTTGTAAATATACTAGCATTCGTCATTCTGTAGTAAATCAGATTTCCAAATAGTGCAGAACACTACATTTTACGATGATGAGTAGGTGCACTCATTAGGTACGGGATCAGACGTGAGCTTTTGATTTTACTGGAATTATAATATATACAAATATAATATTTGGGTTTTTAGATAAAAACATTTGTTTGCTTTTAGCCATTTTTTTAAAATATATTAGCAAGGGCTCTCCATGGGCCTGGGTCCCCATCGGTACATTATTTCTCAATTTCCTTTCCCCTTCGAGACTCGCCATGTTTATACTGGAGATTTAATTTTCAGTGTTAACAGAATAAACAAGCAATGCAAAAATAAGCAGTATGGTGCCAAGCGAGTGTGCCTGCATTATACTAGATCATGCTTAAATTCATCGAGACAACATTACTTGAGATGCGCCACAATTTTCCCAGTTACCGCGGGGCAGATTTACAAGCCCCTTGTGCCACTTTTGCGTCACTTTTCCCATGTTAAAAATGACGCAAAAGTGGCGCAAGGGCCTTGTAAATAAGCCCCCGCGTCTTTAAAATACGACTCATTTTCTGAGCGCATCTTTTCTTTAGATATGATAAAATGGCTTTTTTTCTAAACACATCTCACACTGTGTATGTGGCTATCAGTAATTATATTCACATTTCATTACATGTTTATTATCCAGGGCTCGCGTTGTAATATTCATAAGTGCTGCAGAGGGAAAAGGATTTACAAAATCACTTCATGTACTGTGTTTACCCATATTCCAAACAGGAATATTATGGTTCATATTCAGCCTTGGAGTATCTTTTAGGAGGAAATGATTTTATGTTATGCATAGCACGATGAAGTGCTAGGTAGCAGGACTGTTGCGTTGCTGCTCAGGGCAGCATTAGAGGGGTCTTGGTTCCACTCCTAGCTTTACACAAGCAGCAGAATCCCAGAGTTCGGACTTGGAGAGCATTTCTAGAGCCATGCGAGGAACCCTGTTTTATAATCTTACTGAGAGCTGCATTAGATCAGTGATGTGCACTGTTAGAGCCACAACAGTCTGACGTGTGTGTGTGTGTGCGTGCGTGCGTGCCAGTGTGTGTGTGTGAGAGAGAGAGAGTGGGGGGAGAATGGGGCAAAGAGAGAGAGGTGGTCACGATGCGTTTATGACAGTCACCGGATTTTGCAGCCACAGTTTTTCTATGTAAATATTGATTTTCCACAAATGCTCCATAATCCAAAATCTGATGTACAACTTGAGGACTGCAAGAACAAAAACTATTTCCAGCTCAAACCATCTAAAAACTGCATCTGAAATGTACCATTTAGCTCTGATATTTTGAAAAAATATACAGTCAGTTTCACAGGTTGAGTTTTGCACTCCGGTATTAAAGAGGCAGGATTTATTTTGAGATTGTGTTATTGTATTCAAATTAAAATGGTCCCCACTGGGAATCCTGACATAAGGCTATAACAATGGTTTTACAAACATATACGCTGTTAAGGTGATATGACTGAAGTAAATGCTCATATGCTACTATCTAGATTTTGTTTAAAGATCTTTGTCCATAGATGAATTAGGGAGCCATTATGACAGATAAATTTGGCAAAATATAATAAATAAAGAATGCAGTGGGCTTAGTGTGATGGGAAGGAAGTGGGGATGAGACAAAAGTGTGGTTGTGAGTTTAGGCGGCAGGGGCTGAAGAACGAAGGCAGCAGGGGCTGGGTGATAGCTCAGCATTAGTACATGTGAAAATAAATAGATTCATTTCCACTGGTGGAATAAAGCAGATTGAGGCACATTTTAATTGGAAAAATGTCATGTAATAAGGAGTGGTGAAAATGGTCTGAAAGAGCAGTAAATTAACAATAAAAATGGGAGTAGGAGAACTCGATTTGTGTTCACTTCAATGTTTGCCCAGAATGCAAAGACATTCATACTGGCAGGAAGGGCGCACAGTACAACTTTGCTTTCTAAAATTTGCTTGAAAATGCACCATTTGCCCACTCTTTTTTCAAAAATTTCTCGGGGGGAGAACACCCCCAAACCCCCCTTAGGTTGTTAGGGCTTGCTCGCTATGATCGCTCGCCGCGGTACACTCCAACGAAAAATATACGCTCACCACTTTCAAATGTCACCAGCTGCCACTGGGGTATTTGTAATGGCACATCCAACTGAGGCTCTGCTGTTGCAAAGACAGCTGTTCCTCAAACTGTAAATAAGACTAGGGTAGGCGGGGAATGCGCTGATTATAATGGATTCCCCTTTACTTCCCAACTCTAAATGACATCCTAAATCTTCATCTTGTCTTTCACTTTTAATCTGCCAGAAATGTTCTTCCACGATATTATTTTCTTTGTTGTCACTCATGCGGGAGGCACTTTGAGACCCCTTTCATTTATGTAATCGGTGCCTAAGGTCATGCTGTGTCATGTCAGTTTCGATTGTGATGGTGATGTAGATTATATTAAATTGACATTGTCAGACAGCCATAGTGCGCGTTATGTTCCATATTCATAGGCTAAGAATACCTCTCATTTGGTATGTAATCTGATATGTTCATAATTCGTAAAAAAAAGAAATAAAGCTGCTTAAAAAAAGCTCATGGCAAGTTTGAAAACTTCCTACAGTTAGTTAGAAAAACAGTTAAAATCAAGATAAACACATTTATAAATCTCCACTTAACAGTAAGCGCCGCATGTGCCTGCTCCAATGCAATTCCTAACAATGTCACCTTTAGAGAAGCCCGCGCTGTATAAGTAATTTCCTCATCAAATTAATAACATACTTCAGACAGGTTATCGCCGTTTCATTTCCTGATTTAGCTGATTTGTTTAAAATGTTCTCACGTCGAGCGTGCATTTGTTTATCCTTGTTGAAGAGCGAGCAGTTTGTTCCTTTAACGATAATAACGCATAAACAAACTGCATTACAAGATGAACGATTAATCTGAGTGTTGATACTATTAATGGGTAAGAGAAAAGTGAGTTATGTTCCCTTCCTTATTGCCTTCACAGCAGTGGCCAAGTGAAATTGCCGCTCAGAGAAGAAATATCACAATATGATTTTAAATATGGACTTTTGAAATGAAAACTGCAATGAAAAGTGCAATTGAGGGAGCTGGTTGCTATTGGAGATTGTTTCTTATATAAATACACTTCTTGTGTATTAGAAGAACCTTTAAGGACATTGGCAATGATAAAGCACGGTGCTTTTGGACACCTAGCAACAGTACTGGCAGATCTAAAAAGTCAATTAATATCTTTAAAAAGTCAACTGTATTGCAGTACAAACAAACTATCAATAGCATGATGACTTGCTGCCTACTCAGAAGATCAAAACTGCTTCAGTGTGCGGTAATTAACTGTCAAATATTAGGTTATTAATTTGGGAGGCGGTGATGCCTACCAATTTAACAAACACAATCTGGTTAAGTCAAAACAGAGTTCTAAGAGAATCTCAGCTTCTGGAGCCATATGACATATAGTGTCCCAGAGGCGCAACAGCCATGTGCACCCATTTTTTACTCCAGAGCATTTAAGTATGACAGAAGGGGGTGCAGATGCTTGTGCTACCTTTTCTGTATAAAGATAGTGCTGGTGCACATACCGTACCATCTCTGTCTTATGTGGGCATTCCTTCATCTGCGTGGGGCTGTATTATGAATGAGGGCTCATAGACAAAGAGGCATTTAGGAGTCACACTGATTATGCACCATAAAAAGGTAGCACATAGTCAGCGCACCCCTTGAAGGCAGCCCTCTGGACAGAGAAAGGGGACCCCAGCGACCTGCCAGATATCCCCCTGTAGGCAGCTGCAGTCACCCACTGCACTCACCTGCAGGGGATCTCCGTTCCCCATTTGAATTGATGGTTGATGCCTCCAGCATAGTGAAAGACAGAATGGCCGCTTTAAAGAGCCACTCTGTCTTTCGCTAGTGTGGTGCCCCTAGGGGAGCCATGAATTTGTATACGCCTTGGGGACAGAACATTGTCAGCATTATGTTGCACTGTCCCTACATGCTCCCAGCACAACAATTTGAAGGTATGCCACAGCACAAACAGCGACAGTGCACTCTCTTTGTAATAGAGGCCCTGGTAGCTCTGACACACACACTAGGCAATAACCAAAAAGTTATTCTTAAGTTCAAATAGCACCAACAATTTTAAAGTAAGCAAAACATCAAAATAAAATGGCAACTTAGATTAACTGAGAAATCTTTAATGAGGTTGCTCTAAGTCAGCTCCTGCTGAAAACTTAGTTTTTGGTACCAACTGCTCTGAGCAGGACAAAGCTTGATTTCATGGTCACTGCAGATGCTTTGTCATTCAGATAGGACTGTATTTGGATTTGAAATGACAGGTCTTATGCACAATGTCCACACATACAAGATTATTGTGGCACAAGAATATCAAAAGTAGACAAACTATATAGAAAGACACATTACCGCCCAACCAAGCTACAAGATGGAATTAACCCTTTCGGTGCTTATGACGGAGCAGTTCCATCATGAGCAACGGTGGGCGTGTGCTCATGACGGAACAGCTCCGTCATTGCACCCACCCATTTTCTAGTTGCTGGCGCTATCCCCCCTGGTCAGCCCTTTTGCCTCCACAAAGGGGGATGGCAGCGGAAGAGTTTCCGCTGCCACCCCCGACCCCCCCTCAGGCAATCCCATGACGTCAGCGCGCACAGCGCGCGCCGACGTCATCCGGAAGCTCCGGACCCGCTGGAAGCCATTTGCTTCCAGGCGTCCACAGAGGCAGAGGTACGTTTTCTGTGCTCCGGTGGGGCGGAGGGGGGGGGAATTTGTTGTGTATTGAGGCATAGGGGGAGAGGAAAGAGTTTTTCCTCTCCCCTGATGTCTCAATGCAGGGCATTCCTGCTGCACGATCGCGCACAGCGTTGCGATCGTGCAGCAGGAATGCCCCCACTAGACACCAGGGATGTTTTTTTATTTAAAGGAAGCGACCCCCTGGGCAAACGACCCCCTGGGCAAAGCGACCCCCTGGGCAAAGGTCGCTTCCTTAGGGGGCAAAATTATTTTAAGACTTTTCTGCCCCCCCTGGGGACAGATCGCCCGCATTTTTTGGCGTTTCTGGCCCCAGGGAGGGGCAGAAAAGCCCACTAGAGCCAGGGAGTTTTAAAAAATGAAAATGGAAGCGACCCATTGGGCAAGGGTCGCTTCCAGGGGACATATTTTTTTAAAGTGTATTCTGCCCCCCCTGGGGGCAGATCGGCCTGTTTATTTGGCCTTTCTGCCCCCAACCCCACTAGACACCAGGGAGTGTGTTAAAATTTAAATGGAAGCAACCCCTTGGGCAAGGGTCGCTTCCTTATGGGCCAAAATATTTGTAAGACTTTTCTGCGCCCCCTGGGGACAGATCGCCTGAATTTTTTGGCGTTTCTGGCCCCAGGGGGGTAGAAAAGCCCACTAGAGCCAGGGATTTAAAAAAAAAAATGGAAGCAACCCCTTGGGCAAGGGTCACTTCCAGGGGACATATTTTTTTTAATGTGTATTCTGCCCCCCCCCCTGGGGGCAGATCAGCCCGTTTATTTGGCCTTTCTGCCCCAAAACCCCACTAGACACCAGGGAGTTATTTAAAATTAAAATGGAAGCGACCCCTTGGGCAAGGGTCGCTTCCAGTTGGCAGATTTTTTTTGTGTGTGTATTCTGCCCCCCATGGGGGCAGATGGGGGCAGATTGGCCCTTTTTTGGGGCCTTTCTGTCCCCAGGGGTAGGTAGAAAACCCCACTAGACACCAGGCACTTCTTTAAAATTAAAATGGAAGCGACCCCTTGGTCAAGGGTCGCTTCCAGGGGGCATATTTTTTTTATATGTGTATTCTGCCCCCCCTGGGGGCAGATCGGCCCGTTATTTTGGCCTTTCTGCCTCCGGGAGCAGAAACCCACTAGGCACCAGGGATTTTGTTTTGTTTGTAATGGAAGCGACATGGTTGCTTCCAAGGGGTAACATTTGGTTAATGTTTTTTCTGCCCTCCTGGGGACAGATCTGCCCCTTCTTTTGGCCTTTCTGCCCTAGGCGGGAGCGGGGAGGCAGAAAACCCTACTAGGCACCAGGGAATTATTTCTTTTGCAAGGGGGGCACATTTCTGTCTGCTGTTTTCTGCCCCACCTGGGGACAGATCGGCCTGGCAGACAACCTCACCCGATCCCTTGGGCAAGATCACCCCCATTTTCTCAGCCCTATTTGAAGGCCCATCTGGCAGATTGACCATTTGGGTAGTGACATAGCGTGTTCTAATGTTAATTGTTTTATTTCTTGTGAATTACAATTGTAATGCTTTATTTCTCCCTTTTTGTTCTAGTTCAAGGCTTTTGCTCTTTAGACTGTTCCAGGTTGCGGTTTCGTTACTGGTGGTTCGTCTGTTTGTGTAGTTGCATATGTTTGGTAAGAGACTTTTTTTTGTACAATGTAAATGAGTTTAATTTCTCTGCATAAATGTGTTTTTTGCAAATGGTGTAATAATAGCAGTATGTTTGGCTTCTGTTTTTTGAGTGTCAAAAACTTTTTGCATTTGTGCTCGATGTGTATTTTGTTGTCTTGTGAGTAATTGGTTTTGTTTTTTTCTTTCTAGTGGGATATCTTTGGTTTTTGCTGTCTCTCTGCAGAGTATGTGCTGGTGAGTGTAGTTGTCTCTTGCAAGTGAATCATATAGTTTTTGAGTATATAGATCTTTGTGATAAAGGCACACATTTTTTTTACTTACTTATTTTGCACAGTGTTGGTTGTTGTTGACTTGTTTGTGCAGTCTCCTTTCTTAGTAAGGATAATGGCTAGCCGCAGGATTACTGCTCAGCAGGTTGTTTGTATGCTTTTTGAGTCTTCCTCTGACCATGGTTCAGAGCCTGACTCTGCATCTGAGGCAGAGGAGGGAGTGGAAGATTTAGGCAGTGAGTTTTCTCTCCACATGGAATCATCGGATGATGAAGCTACTCTCAGTGCGGATGAAGCTACTCTTAGTGCAGATGAAGTGCCTGTTTTAGAGGAGGACATTGATGTGCCGATAGTGCAGCAAGAGGCATCTGGGCTACAGCCTGGGGCTGCAAGGCTTCCAGTTGGAAGTGATGACCTCTGGGTTGCCCCAGGCATGGTGCAGCCGGCATTGCCAGACTTTACTGGTGTTCCAGGGTGTAGAGTGAATACAGAATTTTTTTTGCCGATAAACTTTTTTCAGTTGTTTATGGACGATGTATTTTTGGCAGAGATTGTTGAGCAGACTAATTTGTATGCCGAACAGTTTTTGAGGGACAACAGTACCAGCCTTAGGCCCCACTCTAGAGCTACCCGGTGGACTCCCACAAATCTGGAAGAGATGAAGAAGTTCTTGGGTTTAACTTTTTTGATGAGCTTGCTAAGGAAACCATCAATGTCTTCATATTGGTCTACTAGTCCCTTGATGGCAACGGCTATATTTATGGCAGTCATGAGTCGTGATAGGTATTTGCTTCTGCTTCGGATGATGCATTTTGTCGATAATGGTTTAGCGTTGCCACGAGATCACCCTGATTGTGACCGTTGTGAGAAGTTGGCCTGGAATATGCTGTCCACTAGTTATAGTGGGCACCTTGCACCAGTTCAAACGACCTTTATTGATGATAGGTTTACAGACAACCTTTATTGAAAGTTATCCTAGTGGTAGCTATGGAGAGCAGCCTTCAGGCTAAGTCTTGAAGGAATGTAAAGCTGTTTGTTTTACCAGTCTATAATCTCATGAATGACCACATGAAAGGAGAACCACACCAGGTATATATAGAAAATATATGTATTTATTACTAAACACTACCCACTAGTCTCTTTATGAGGCTAGAGGTTGAAATACACAAGTTACAAGTCAAATAACACAGTAAATTAGCACAATATACGATTAGCCCTACGGGCGTACCAAACCATATATTAAGAAAGTGGTATAAGAACCACGACTTGACTAGACACAAGGCCTAGAGCCTGTAGAATCGCTGGGACCCCAAGGAACCACCCAAGGTAGTGACACAGGGGACCCACGGGGGACGTGTGCAGTGTGTGAACACAGCCGCGAGCTCCGTTAGCATCTATGGGGAAAGTCGCGGTTAGAGTTTTAAAGTTTAGGGACACTTCGGAGTGGACTAGGAACAAACCCTTTTGGACTTAGAGGGTTCGAGGGCCAACACCCACGGGAGCACCGAAGCACTCGTGTTACCTCACCCAGGGAAGCCGGGTGCACAGGTGTCAAATGGTGTCGGGCCGCGCCGTCGTTTTCAATGGCCGCTGGCTGAAAAGTGCTGCTGCCGAGAAGCTGCGAAGTGTCCGAAGAGATCCAAGCCTGGATCGAGGATGAGAAGAACCTGAAAGCAGATGGGACAGAGTCTAGGTCACTAGCCAGTGACCAGGGGCACGATAGTCGAATGCCCACCGATGTCAAGTTCGAAGAGGTGAAGATTGTCTCTGCAGCCACGAGGACCAGGAGGCGTCGACGACAACCAGGAGCTGGAATAGAGCTGTCCCGCAAAGGTAGTAGCTGACTGCGGTGTCGGTGCCCAGATTGGACTCAACAAGCCTTGGTAACAGCAACCCACGCAGAAAGAGAACAAAGGCTTCGGAGTCGACCAGCGAGGTCCGAGGGACTCCCCAAGCAAGGGAGAGTCAGGGCAGGCCTGGAGAAACCAGGGAGGCCCGTTGAAAGTAGAGTTGTCCTGAGGAACCCACAAGTCGACGGACAAGGGATCGCGAAGGGGCCTCAAGCGGAATCACAAAATGGCGGCCCACGGGTCACTCAGAGTGGCCAGGCCAGCAATCTTCGGAGGATTCACTGCTAGGGGTCGGGGCTACAAATAACCCATAGCAAAGCCTCTAGGATTGACCAAAAGCTTATGCACTTGCAAATGTGCACGGTGTCCAGGGGTTCCGGTTCCACTGTACCCACGAGGGCTACGGGTCTCAGCTTTGCTGGGGACTCGGGTCAGCCTCTGGGAAGTCTGGAAACCCACCTTCTGGGTTGCAGGGTCGTCGGCATCCGGCGGGAGCTTCGGAGATGCAGACCGGACAGATGCGTCTTTGGTGCCTGCCAAGCAGGGGAGTAACTCCTTTACTCCAAGGGAGATTCTTCAGTCATCTGGCATTTAACAGATTGTTGAAGGTCCAGGATTCAGTTTCAGAGTTTCGTCCAGGGATATCTAAAGTCCTGTTGCCAGGGGTTCCTATCTTATACCCAAGGAAGGGGTTGGACTAACTCAGGGGACCCACCTATGGGAGGGTTTGGAAAGAGGGGTGGCTACACCCATTTCCTTTGTCAAGTTTCGCGCCAGAGCAGGGGCTGGTAGCCCCTTCAACCGGTTTGAACTGGGGTATGCACAGGGACACCAAATGTGCTCCCAGTGCAGGACTTCAAAGCACTCAGAGAGTGCACCCACCCAGCCCCAATACACTAAAGCCTGTCTGGGAGGTGGTAACACCTCCCTGTGACAGGAAACCTATTGTCCAGGCCTCCCCTGCCGGATTTTCGGTCAGCAGTAGGAGGCCAGACTCGTGTCTGTGGCTGCAACATCCATTTTGTGATGCCAGGGCTCTGTTTAGCTGGTACCGGGTATACCGGTGCTGTCATGTCTTTTCCTCTAGAAGGGTGGGATCATACTCCCACACCAGTTACTGGTGTGGGGGTATGATTCCAAGGTGTTTGACACCAAACACAACATGTTTCCGTGCAGCCGTCCCAAAGTTAGCATTTATTGTTGAGATATAATGCACTTAAGAGTATATGGTCAGGCTGCACTCACAGACAACCCCGGAGAATAGATTCCAAAGGCTTCAGAGGGGCTCTTCTCATGCAGGTGCACCCTCTCACATAAAACCAAGCACCCTGCCTTCAGGATTGATAAGGCCTGCCATAGGGGTGACTGATAGGTTTATATGTGCAGTGATAGGGTGAGATATAGTGAACCTATATCTCAGTAAGGGGTGCATGCACCACCTCACTCAGGCTGCTATAGCAGTCCTGGGGTGTCATTTGGAAGGCTTCCCAGGGGTGGCATAATACATGCTGCAGCCCCTGGTAGGCCTCTGGGGTACATATGCCCTGGGTACATAGTATACCATATACTAGGGACTTATAAGGGCACCGCAGAATCCAATCTGAAGTGTACCTAAGGTACATGGAATCCATTTTAGAGAGGAAGCAGCTAGGCTGGGGCTCTGGATAGCAGGGCCCCAGCCAGACTAAAGTCGAAAAACAGTGAAACATCAGCAAAAAGTGGGGGTAACCATAAGAAGCAGATCCTACTCTCCTACACAACCCCCCCAAACGCAGGGACATTAAACTAACCTTGACCAGTTGAGTCTTCATGTTCTAAGTGGAAATATCTGGAGAGTCCATCTGCATTGGCATGGCTACTCCCAGGTCTATGTTCCACTGTATAGTCCATCCCCTGTAGGGAAATGGACCACCTCAAAAGTTTGGGGTTCTCACCCTTCATCTGTTTTAGCCATAAGAGGGGCTTATGGTCTGTCTGAACTAGGAAGTGAGTGCCAAACAAGTATGGCCTCAGCTTCTTCAGAGCCCAAACCACAGCAAAGGCCTCCCTCTCAATGGCTGACCAACGTTTCTCTCTGGGGGTCAGCCTTCTGCTAATAAAAGCTACTGGCTGATCCTGACCTTCATCATTCAACTGTGACAGTACAGCCCCTACCCCCAACTCAGATGCATCTGTTTGCACAATGAACTTTTGGAGTAATCAGGACTTTGCAGAAAGGGAGCAGTGCACATGGCCTGCTTCAGGTCATCAAATGCCTTTTGACAGCTAGCTGTCCACTGAACCTTTTTGGCATTCTCTTAGAGGTTAAGTCATTCAGGGGTGTCACTATAGATCCATACCCCTTGACAAATCTTCTGCAATACCCAGTCAGGCCTAAGAAGGCTCTCACCTGAGTCTGGGTAGTTGGAGCAACCCAGTCCATGATGGTCTGGATCTTGCTCTGCAATGGTTGAACCTGGCCTCCACCCACAAGGTGGCCCAGGTATACAACCTGACTCTGCCCTATCTGGCACTTAGTAGCCTTGATAGTTAGGCCTGCTTTTTGCAGGGCCTCCAAAACATTTCTGAGGTGGACCAGGTGATCCTCCCAGGTGGAGCTAAAGACAGCAATATCATCTAGATATGCTGCACTATAGGCTTCCAGACCTGTAAGGACTGTATTCACCAACCTCTGAAAAGTGGCAGGTGCATTCTTCAAACCAAAGGGCATTACCACAAATTGATAATGCCCACTAGGGGTAGAAAATGCTGTTTTTGGCTTTGCATCATCAGCTAGTCTGATCTGCCAGTAGCCAGCTGTCAAGTCAAATGTGCTCAGAAACTTGGCTGAGGCCAAAGTATCTATAAGCTCTTCTGCCCTTGGGATGGGATGGGCATCAGTCCTAGTGACTGCATTGAGACCCCTGTAGTCTACACAAAACCTCATCTCTCTTTTACCACCCTAGGTGTGAGGCTTGGGCACCAAGACTACTGGACTAGCCCAAGGGCTATCTGAGGGTTCAATGACTCCCAAATCCAACATCTTTTGGACCTCTGTCCTGATACAATCCCTGACATGATCAGGCTGCCTGTAGATTTTATTCTTGACAGGCAGACTGTCCCCAGTGTCCACTTAATGAGTGCACCAGGTAGTCTGACTAGGTGTCAGGGAGAACATATGCCTGAACTGGCTGAGAACTTTTCTGCAGTCAGTTTGTTGCTGGATAGTGAGGCTGCCTGCCAGGGCTACACCATCTACTGATCCATCATCAGGGTTCTGAGAGAGCAGGTCAGGGAGTGGATCACTCTCTTCCTCCTGTCCCTCATCAGTAGCCATGAGCAAGCCCATGTCTGCCCTGTCGACATATGGTTTTAATCTGTTGACATGAAGTACCCTGTGGGGACTCCTGGGAGTTCCAAGGTCCACCAAGTAGGTAACCTCTCCCTTCTGTTCAACAATTGTATGGGGGCCACTCCACTTATCTTAGGGAGCTGATGGGGCCACTGGCTCCAACACCCACACCTTCTGTCCTGGCTGGTACACAGTCAGCACAGCCTTTTGGTCATGCCAGGTCTTTTGTAATTCCTGGCTAGCCTCAAGGTTTTTAGTTGCCTTTTTCATATACTCTGCCATCCTGGAGCAGAGACCAAGTACATAGTCCACTATGTCCTGTTTAGGGGGTTTGAGAGGTAACTCCCATCCCTCCTTCACTAGACACAGTGGGCCCCTAACAGGATGGCCAAACAAAAGTTCAAAAGGGCTGTAACCAACCCCCTTTTGAGGCACCTCCCTGTAGGCGAATAAAAGGCAGGGCAAAAGGACGTCCCATCTCCGCCTAAGCTTCTCTGGGAGACCTTTGATCATGCCCTTCAAGGTTTTGTTGAATCTCTCAAGTAAACCATTGCATTGTGGGTGATAGGGTGTGGTGAATTTATAATTCACCCCACACTCCTTCCACATTGCAGTCAAGTAACCAGACATGAAGTTTGTACCCCTGTCTGATACTACCTCCTTAGGAAACCCCACCCTTGAGAATACTCCCAAGAGGGCCCTTGCCACCACAGGAGCTGTGGTGGTCCTAAGTGGAATAGCTTCTGGGTACCTAGTGGCATGGTCCACCACCACCAGGATAAATCAGTGCCCAGAGGCTGTTTGAGGATCCATAGGTCCAACTATGTCAATCCCCACTCTTTCAAAGGGAACCCCCGCCACAGGTAGTGGTATCAGGGAGGCCTTTGTGGTTCCACCTGCCTTCCCACTGGCTTGACAGGTGACACAGGAGCGACAAAACTCCTTGGTGTCTTCAGACATGTGGGGCAAATGAAAGTGAAGGACAATTCTGTCCGAGCTCTTGTTTTGGCCCAGGTGACCTGCTAGGGGAATATCATGGGCTAGTGTTAATAGGAAGCCCCTAAACTTCAGAGGTATTACCAACCTCCTGGTGGCACCAGGCTTGGGGTCTCTACTGTCTGAGTATAGGAGTCCATCATCCCAATAGACTCTATGGGATCCACTAGCATTCCCAGCAGCCTCAGCAGCAGCCTGCTGTCTGAGGGGTTCAAGAGAGGGGCAGCGTAGCTGCTCCTGGCTCAGATCTGCCCTGAAAGGGCCCCCTGTCCCCAAGAACTCAACCTGATCAGGTTCAAGCTCTTCTGGGACAGTTCCTTCTTCAGGACTAAGATCATCTCCCTCAGGAGGCTGATCTGTATTCTGAGTCAGGGAGAAAGGCACTGCCTTAACCCTGCTGCTCCTCCTCTTGGGAGGCACCTGGTCCATTATTCCAGAATCCAGGGCCTGTTCAGTGTTTGGCATTTTGGCCTGTGACCTGGTCACAGCAAAGACATGTGCAGGGATCCCTAGCATTTCTGCATGTGTCCTGAGCTCCACTTTTGCCCAAGTTGAAGTTTCTAGATCATTGCCAAGCAAGCATTCAACAGGGAGGTCTGCACTTACCACAACTTTCTTGAGGCCAGTTACCCCTCCCCAGGAGAAATTAACAACTGCCAAGGAATGGTCTGTCCTGACATTGCTAGCATTGGTCACTTGGTACATCTCACCAAGTATAATCTGCTCAGGAGCCACAAGATCTTTTGTCACCATTGTGACACTTGCTCCTGTGTCCCTGTATGCCAAAGCGTCTCTTCCATTGATTAAAGGCTGCTGTCTGTATTTCCCAGATTACTGGGACTCACAAATAAGGAGGCCATATCCATGCCTCCATCACAGATCAGCATAGCCTGAGTTGGCACTCTGACTAGGCCAGAGCCCACCTCACATCCCAGGGTTAACCCTACTACACCCTTACTTGGGACACCACCATTTGTAGCTGCACTAGGGGGAACAGTTGCCTTAGGGGCAATGGTGGCTGGAGTTGAGTCTTTGGACTTTGTATAGTCACTTGTCCAATGGGTTTTCTGCTTACAGATTTTACACCATGGTTTCTTCTGGCCTTTACCTTTGTTAGATTAGGACTCCCCCCCAGATGAAGATTTTTGGGGACCCTGAGAAGACTTCTGATCTTTACCCTTTTCCCCACCCTTGTCAGAGTTCTTAGAATCTTGCTTCTTGGGGTCACCACCTTGGTTCTGAACCTTCTGCTTCACCCTGGTTCTGACCCATTTGTCTGCCTTCTTTCCCAATTCTTGGGGAGAGGTCAGATCAGAGTCCACCAGGTACTGATGCAACAGCTGATTTTGACAATTATTAAGGATCTGTTCCCTCATAATTAAGTTGTACAATTCTTTGAAATCACACACCTTGCTGCCAAGCAACCAGCCCTCCAGAGCCTTAGTAGCACAATCTACAAAGTCCACCCAGTCCTGTGTCTGTGCCTTTAGGGTATCTCTGAACTTTAACCTGTATTGTTCAGTGGTTAGGCCAAACCCATCTATCAGTGCACTCTTCAGGACATGGTAATCATCAGCATCCTCTTCTCTTACAGTGAGGAGCTTGTCTCTACCTTTGTCTGCAAAGGAGAGCCACAAGATTGCTACCCACTGCTCCTGTGGGACCCTCTGAACTTTACAGGCCCTTTCCAGTGCAGTAATCCATTTGTGGATGTCATCCCCACTCTGGTAGGGAGGGACAATCTTGCTTAGGTTTCTATGGTCTTGAGACCTTTCCCTACCACTAGGGAAGTTGCTGCCACTATGGGACTCTAGTCCCAACTTTCTTCTTGTTCTCTGAAGCTCTAGGGACTCCCTATCTATAGCCACCTGCTCTCTTCTGATTCTAAGTTGAGCTTCTTCATACTTGAGCAGTCTCTCTTTCCTTTCATGAGAGGGTTCCCTCCTATGAGAGGAAACAGAGGTCCCTATTGAGGTGTCAGATTGGTTAGACTCCTGAGAAGGAGACATTGACCTTCTAGGCACACTCTCAACTCTTCCTGGTGGGACAAAGAGGAGGCCATTCTGGTCCTCTTCCTCATCTGCAGGAGGAGCTGGATTTTCCAGGGTAAGATCATTGTCTTCTTCATGGCCAGCTTCAGAGGTCAGGTCATGGGATTCTTCACCCCTTGGCCCTTCCTCATTTGCTGCCCCACCCTCTCTGCCTACCCCTTGAGACCCTGAGGCCTTCTTGAGATCATCCAACAGCAGTGCCTCTATGAGGCGTTGGGTGTTTGCAGTTTTTCCTGTCTTCAACTTCCTAGTACTACACAATGCTTTCAATTCCAAGAATTGGAGGTCGTCATACTTGGATGGTGGAAGCCCCTGGGCTTCTGGCAGGGACCCACTGGCTCCTGGCCTTGAAGACATCACTAGTGAGGTGTGGTGTATGCACTACCTACTCTAGTGTGGCCTACTAAACTCTCTTGAGTTGTAGAAAGGGTGTGCTAAGCCCTTGAATTAAATGTACCTCAGGTACCTTTTAGTGATTTTCAGTTAGTCGCTCACTTGAGATTATCTGGTAAAACAAAGGCAAGCTTGAATCCAACCGCTGCACACCAATGTGAGAAGTTGGCTCTGAGCATATGCTGTCCAATAGTTATAGTGGGCACCTTGCACCAGTCCAAACGACCTTTATTGATGATAGGTTTACAGACAACCTTTATTAGAAAGCTATCCTAGTGGTAGCTATGGAGAGCAGCCTTCAGGCTAAGTCTTGAAGGAGTGTAAAGCTGTTTGT
Source organism: Calotriton arnoldi (assembly GCA_963921515.1). NCBI lineage: Eukaryota > Metazoa > Chordata > Amphibia > Caudata > Salamandridae > Calotriton > Calotriton arnoldi. The sequence goes on along the minus strand of CAWUFW010000292.1, from coordinate 4,802,516 downwards.
TTTACCAGTCTATAATCTCATTAATGACCAAATGAAAGGAGAACCACACCAGGTATATATATAAAATATATGTATTTATTACTAAACACTACCCACTAGTCTCTTTATGAGGCTAGAGGTCGAAATACACAAGTTACAAGTCAAATAACACAGTAAATTAGCACAATATACTATTAGCCCTAGGGGCGTACCAAACCATATATTAAGAAAGTGGTATAAGAACCATGACTTGACTAGACACAAGGCCTAGAGCCTGTAGAATCACTGGGACCCCAAGGAACCACCCAAGGTAGTGACACAGGGGACCCACGGGGGACGTGTGCAGTGTGTGAACACAGCCGCGAGCTCCGTTAGCGTCTTTTGGGAAAGTCGCGGTTAGAGTTTTAAAGTTTAGGGACACTTCGGAGTGGACTAGGAACAAACCCTTTTGGACTTAGAGGGTTCTAGGGCCAACACCCACGGGAGCACCGAAGTACTCATGTTACCTCACCCAGGGAAGCCGGGTGCACAGGTGTCAAATGGTGTCGGGCCCCGCCATCGTTTTCAATGGCCGCTGGCTGAAAAGTGCTGCTGCCGAGAAGCTGCGAAGTGTCCGAAGAGATCCAAGCCTGGATCGAGGATGAGAAGAACCTGAAAGCAGAGGGGACGGAGTCTAGGTCACTAGCCAGTGACCAGGGGCACGATAGTCGAATGCCCACCGATGTCGGGTGCTTCAAGTTCGAAGAGGTGAAGATTGTCTCTGCAGCCACGAGGACCAGGAGGCATTGACGATGACCAGGAGCTGGAATCGAGCTGTCCCACAAAGGTAGTAGCTGACTGCAGTGTCAGTGCCCGGATTGGACCCAACAAGCCTTGGTAACAGCAACTCACGCAGAAAGAGAACAAAGGCTTCGGAGTGGACCAGCGAGGTCCGAGGGACACCCCAAGCAAGGGAGAGTCAGGGCAGGCCTGGACAAACCAGGGAGGCCTGTTGAAAGAAGTAGAGTTGTCCTTCTGAGGGACCCACAAGTCGACGGACAAGGGTTTGCGAAGGGACCTTGAGCAGAATCACAAAAATGGCAGCCCACGGGTCACTCGGAGTGGCCAGGCTTGCAATCTTCAGTGGATTCACTGCTCGGGGTCGGGGCTACAAATAACCCAAAGCACAGCCTCTAGGATTGACCAAAAGCTTATTCACTTGCAAATGTGCACGGTGTCCAGGGGTTCCGGTTCAACGGTACCCACGAGGGCTACGGATCTCAGCTTTGCTGGGGACTCGGGTCAGCCTCTGGGAAGTCTGGAAACCCACCTCCTGGGTTGAAGGGTTGTCGGCATCCGGCAGGAGCTTTGGAGATGCAGACCGGACAGATGCGTCTTTGGTGCCTGCCAAGCAGGGGAGTAACTCCTTTACTCCAAGGGAGATTCTTCAGTCATCTGGCGTTTAACAGATCGTCGAAGGTCCAGGATTCAGTTTCAGAGTTTCGTCCAGGGATATCTAAAGTCCTGTTGCCAGGGGTTCCTATCTTATACCCAAGGAAGGGGTTGGACTAACTCAGGGGACCCACCTATGGGAGGGTTTGGAAAGAGGGGTGGCTACACCCATTTCCTTTATCCAGTTTCGCACCAGAGCATGGTTGGTAGCCCCTGCAACCGGTTTGAACTGGGGTATGCACAGGGACACCAAATGTGCCCCCAGTGCAGGACTTCAAAGCACTCAGAGAGTGCACCCACCCAGCCCCAATACACTAAAGCCTGTCTGGGAGGTGGTAACACCTCCCTGTGACAGGAAACCTACTGTCCAGGCCTCCCCTGCCGGAGTTTCGGTCAGCAGTAGGAGGCCAGACTCGTGTCTGTGGCTGCAGCTTCCATTTTGTGATGCCAGGGCTCTGTTTAGCTGGTACCGGGTATACTGGTGCTGTCATGTCTCTCCCTCTAGAAGGGTGGGATCATACTCCCACACCAGTTACTGGTGTGGGGGTATGATTCCAAGGTGTTTGACACCAAACACAACATGTTTCCATGCAGCCATCCCAAAGTTAGCATTTACCGTTGATATATCATGCACTTAAGAGTATATGGTCAGGCTGCACTCACAGACAACCCCGGAGGATAGATTCCGAAGGCTGCAGAGGGGCTCTGCTCATGCAGGGGCACCCTCTCACATAAAACCAAGCACCCTGCCTTCAGGATTGATAAGGCCTGCCATAGGGGTGACTAATAGGTTTATATGTGCAGTGATAGGGTGATATATAGGGAACCTATATCTCAGTAAGGGTGCATGCACCACCTCACTCAGGCTGCTGTAGCAGTCCTGTGGTGTCATTTGGAAGGCTTCCCAGGGTGGCATAATACATGCTGCAGCCCTGGTAGGCCTCTGGGGTACCTATGCCCTGGGTACATAGTATACCATATACTAGGGACTTATAAGGGCACCCCAGAATCCAATCTGAAGTGTACCTAAGGTACATGGAATCCATTTTAGAGAGGAAGCAGCTAGGCTGGGGTCCTGGATAGCAGGGCCCCAGCCAGACTAAAGTCGAAAAACAGTGAAACATCAGCAAAAAGTGGGGGTAACCATAAGAAGCAGATCCTACTCTCCTACAACCGTCTTTTTAAGATTCGGCCTGTCATTGATTAGGCAATACATTCCTAGTAAGAGGGCACGCTATGGAATTAAGCTGTATATGCTGTGTGACAGTAGGACTGGATATGTCTCTAATTTCAGGGTGTACACCGGTAAGGAATCCAGGATTAACCCCCCTGGTTGTCCGTCCACTTTTGGAGTGACTGAGAAAATTGTGTGGGAACTTGGTAGAGGACTTTTTAACAAAGGTCACCATTTATATGTAGATAACTTCTACACTGGTGTGCGGTTGTTCAGGGAATTGGCCAAAGTGGACACTGTTGCTTTGTGGCACAATCCGCTCTAACCGTAAAGGTTTCCCAAAAGAACTTGTTTGTTAAAATCTTGTGCGGGGACAGTGCAGTGTGTTGCGTTGCGAGGAACTTCTAGCTGTGAAGTTTTCAGACAGGAGAGATGTCTACATGCTGACTACCATCCATGATGAAAGCACTTCACCTGTGACTGTTTGGGGTCAGGTTGCTGAAGCGCGCAAACCTGTGTGCATTTTAGACTATAATAGGCACAAGGGTGGTGTTGATAGAGTAGATCAGAGGTTGGAACCTTACACTACTCTTCGTAAGGCTTACATTTGATATAAGAAGTTGGCTACCCATCTTTTCCACTTGGCAACCTTTAATGCTTTTGTTGTATTCAAGGATTGTTGTCCTGAGTCAAAGATGACTTTTGCTAAGTTTCAGGAGTGTGTAATAGGCAGCCTTGTTGTAGTGGAACAGGCAAGTGTTCCTAGAGTTGGAGTGGTAGAGGATGTGGCTAGATTGAAAGATCGCCACATTCCTGATTACATTCCTCCCACACCCTCCAAAGACTTTCCCAGTAGGAGATGTAGAGTCTGTTGGCGAAGAGGTACGTGGAAGGAGACTCATATGTACTGCCCCGAGTGCCCTTCTAACCCTGCGCTGTGTGTGCCTGCTTGTTTTAGAATGTACCACACGCCAAATAATTTTTGGGAGCATCCATGAGTGGTAAAGTGAACTGCCTGGTCTCTATTGTTTTATATTTTTTGTTCAGTTTCAAGGTTGGCATTTGTGCAATGTATTTAGTTTCAGATTTTGTGTTAGTAGATTTGTATCTATTTGCAATTTGTTTGTGTTTTCTGTTTTGTATAAAAAAATCCTAAATGTGATGGCGGTGTGTGTAGGCTGACGCTTGGCTGGTGGTGTGCGTGGACTGGCACTTGGCTGGCGGTGTGCGTGGACTGGCGCTTGGCTGGCGGTGTGCGTGGACTGGTGCTTGGCTGGCGGTGTGCATGGACTGGTGCTTGGCTGGCGGTGTGCATGGACTGGCGCTTGGCTGGCGGTGTGCGTGGACTGGCACTTGGCTGTCGGTGTGCGTGGACTGGCGCTTGGCTGGCGGTATGCGTGGACTAGTGCTTGGCTGGCAGTGTGTGAGTAGAGACTTGCTGCTGGTCACTACACACACTGCTAGCCAAACGCCACTCCATGCAATCTGTGAGCTGCTGTGGTTGCTGTGTCAGGAATGTGGGCATGTGAAAGTGATGGGCCCTTGAATGGCACTGTCTGCTGGTGTGAGTGTTGTAATGTGCTGGGCCCGCGGCTGGCGGTGTCAATGGTTTTGTATGTGTCAAACGTATGAAAGGTGTATGAATGGCCTGTAAAGAGGTTGGTGCCTTGTCGTGACTTTACAGCTCACGAGCTGTGAGTCAATGGTTCAGTTTCTCGTCCTTTCAATCATTAACAGTGCATTTAATTTTTGTGAAATCTCTGGTTAATACAACTGTATATACTGAGCCATCACTCACCCTCGTGCCAAATCCAACCAGTCTGTGTTAGAACTAGCATCCTTGGAGTGGGTCTCCCTTCCATTTTTTGAGGATGCCTCCAATGTTATTGATCTGTTTTTGCTGATTTAGATGCTTTGGGCACTGTGCCACTGCTATTCAGTGCCACAGTGCAAGTGCTCCCTATGATAAATTGTGTTATGTATTAGTGACTCCATGATTGGATGATTGGTTTACTTGTCAGTCCCTAGTACAGTGCACTGAGTGTGCCCAGGGCTGGTAAATCCAATGCTGCTGGAGGGCTTGCAGCACTGGTTGTGCCACCCACAGAAGCAGCTTGTAAAGTGTGTCTCAGGCCTGCGATTGCAGAGCCTGTGTGCAGCCTAGGGCTGAAATGTCAACTTGGTGAGTTCACCCACTTACCAGTCCCTAAACCTTCCCTTCACTGCATGTTGGTCACCCCTAAAGTAGGCCCTAGGGCAGGGTGCGTTGTAAGTATAAGGCAGGACATGCCCTGGTGTGTGTGGCATGTCCTAATAGTGAATTACAGCCATTTTCGATTTTCACTATTGCAAGGCTACCTGCTCCCCTTAGGCCAGAATGGGCAGTTTGATTATTACAGCTTGTAATCCCAACTGACCCAGGGAACATGGTAGAAAAACGAATTTAGTATGCCTGAACTCAGAATGATAAAATACATCTTTTAGTGAAGTTGGTTTTAACATTCTGTGTTTGAAAATACCACTTTTAGAAAGTAGGTATTTTCTTGCCTAACTATCCAAGCCTGCCTCTGCTAGGTTGTGTATTCCTTGTCTGGAGTTTGAGTGACAGGGGCTGGGGGTGGCTCCAGGAGACAGGGTGAGTCAGCACAGGGCTGAATAGAGAGATCTGCATCCAGAGTGGAGGGAGGAGTTGCACCTGGGTCTGAATAGGGCTGTGCCTGCCTTCCACAATGCTGGCTCCCCCTCCTGCTGGGCGGCTGAGGACTCTGCCCCACATTCTGAAAGGAAAGAAGGAGTCCTGTAAACAAAGTGCTCCAGGACTGACCAGAACTGGTTTTGGACTAGGCAAAGGCCTCTCTGCCTTCAGAGAACAAAGAGAAAAGGTGTATAAAAAGGGGACCCAGACCCCTAGGAAATTAGATCACTTTTGGGAAACAAGAAGAAACCTTTGCTGAGGAGCGGAAACAAGAAGAAACTGAGGAGAAGACTATCCCTAAGCTAGAGGGATCTGCCTGCAGTGGTTGCCTGACTGCCAAAGAAAGGAGAAGGGAACTTTGTGTGTACTTTCATCAACTTGTGAAGGATATCCAAGGGCTTGATTTCAGAGCTTGCCTCCTGCTGAAGTCTCAGGAACAACAGATTTCACCCACCAGCTCCCCTGTATTCCCTTGCTGGGAATTTGGACCTTCTGACACACTTGTGTGTCGCTGGGAGCTGGAAGCGCAACTCAAGACGAAGAAGTGTGTTGCCGCCGCAGCCGCTGCTTCTCGCATCGCCGGAGAAGAGTGTCGACGTCGCATCAGATGCCGGCGCATCCCCGAAGAAGCGTACCGCTGACACCCTCGCATCCTTCGAAGCGCCTCGCAGCACCAGAGAAAAGTGTCGCCGTCACATCCCCGGGGCAGAGCATCGACCTCGCATCAGACGCCGATGCATCGCAACACGAGGCACCCCGCATCCCAGGAGAAGATCGTCGACCTCGCATCAGACGCCGTTGCATCGCCAGGGAAGCGTGTTGCAGGGCCTGTCGCGGCTCCAGAGATTCATCGAAATCGCCGCACGGCCGTCGGGCGTGCACGCATCACCCCTTCGTTGTCGCAACATCAAGAAGACACCATTTTGTTTCTTTGCACCAGATCTTCATCGCATCACGGCGCTGCTTGTCGCATCGAAACAGAAGCACAGTAAGAAACCGACGCATCACCTCCCCATGCCGAGAAGAACCGACGCATCACTGTCCCTTGCGCATCAGTAGGGAACCGACACATCACCCTTCTTGCGTGTAAGGAACGGACGCATCACCTTCCCTGCACCACTTTTGTTGTATTGCGTTACGCATCTCAGGTACATTGAACGCAAAGTGTCGCATTTCCATTTTAAGAGACTCAAGCTAATTCTTCCATCTTTAAAGTACAGTATTGTGGATTATTTTTGTCGTTTGTGGTCTTGTGTTAAATCTATATAAAAGATACTTATTTCTAATATACATCTGGTGTGGTGTCCATCTGTAGTGTTGTCACTTGATTACTGTATGTGTTCACAAATGCTTTACACACTGCCTCTGAACTAAGCCTGTCTGCTCGTGCCAAGCTACCAAGGGGGTGAGCAGGGGTTATTTCAGGAGTGTACCCCCTTACCCTGACTAGACACAAGGGTCGCTATTTGGTCAAAGGTAGCTACCTCTGCCAACTAGAGACCCCCAAATCTAACATTGGTGGTCAGCGGTGAGGATTCTGGACTTGCATTTGTGACTCATGTACAGTGATTGGTGAACACTACCTAGTGAGTGCAGTCCAAAACGCAACCACATACTTTTGGTAGATATTCTTTTCTGGGACTTTCTATTTTTGCTAAAAACTGCCACGTTTAATTACCATGGATACAGCAGCATCCATAGCATCTGTTGAGTGTGATTGGGAAGAGGAGAGACTAGAATGCTACAATCTCAAACAGCTGAAGCACTTCTGCAGGAAATTTAAAGTTGCTATGACCAGAATCACCAAGAAGGATGATTTCCAAAAGGCGCTGAGGGCCTGGGTTCAAGCAAGGAATACCCCTGAGAATGAGGAAGGGGCTGAGAATGCAGATGAGCAGCTGGATGGGCCAGTGGGTCCAGGGAGAGGAGAGCACCTTCCCCGTAGGTAGCAGTGTTTCTGCCAGAGGTCTGTCCCCAGAAGAGCTGGAGGACAGAGAAAAGAGTAGGATGCATGAGATGGAGCTGACCAAGCTCAAGTTAAAGGGGCAGTTGGAATTTGAATTGCAATCTAGAAAGTTGGCATTAGAAGAGAAAAGAATGGATCAGGAGCATGAACAAAGTTTGAGGGAGATGGAGTTCAGAGCCAACAAGTTAGAGATTACTCCCTCTGGTGGCAGCACACCGTCAATGCCTGTTGAGGCTAGGGTGTATATTCCTAAGGATGTGGTTAAGGAGTTTTTAAGAATGATGATATTGGGCAATGGTTCAAGGCCTATGAGGTAGCCATGACTTCCCACCGGGTCCCTGAGAAGGATTGGGGAGCGGGGATGTGGGGTCGGTTCCTTAGTGAGGCGGGATACCTTGTTGGACTTGCCCTCTGAAGTCTATAATTCCTACAGCCACATGAAGAATGCATTGATGACCAGGTATGGGTTGACTCCTGAACTCTATAGGCAGAGGTTCAGGAACTGTAAGAAGATTGAAGGCAGTACCTGGGTTGAGTATGTGACCTTTTTTGCAGAGCCTTGGATGGTTGGGTAAAGGGTAGCAAAGCAAATGATTTTCAGGCGCTCTTTGATTTGATTGCATGGGAGCACTTGTCCAGTAATTGTTTTCCTGAGCTACGCCAGCACCTGATTGATAGTAGGCTGACTAACCCACCTGATTGATAGTAGGCTGACTAACCCTAGGCAGCTTGCTGAGGAGGCGGACCGCTGGGTGAGCACCTGGGTCCTCAAGGGTCACGTGGGAGACTCTGCCAAGGGTGGGCAGGGTCCCCAGCAGAGGAATGGGGGGACAAGGGTAAACAGAGGGAGTTCCAGAAAGGGCCTCAAAGTAAACCCCAAGGGAACCAAGGGAAAGGTTCCCAGCCTCCCCCTGAGAATAAGCACGGGGCCCCGACAGGTCCACCTGTTCATAGGGGACCCCTGATGTGCTACAAGTGTGGCGCCCTAGGCCACAAGGCCAATGATCCCCATTGCCCTTTGTTTGGAAAGCCAGCACCCCCTGGTGCAGTCCCCCGGCAGTTGGCTACTGTAGCCCTGGGGGAGGAGATGGGTGCCCAAGGTGGGCGGGATCCTGTAGTATTGTCCCTTGTCTCATTAGGAGACTCTGAGATGGTCCCTAGGACCCGACTGCCTGAGAACACTAAGAAGTACAGGCAGTGGGTGACCATCAATGGCCATGGGGTGGAGGCTCTGAGAGACACAGGAGCCAGTGTGACAGCTGTCAAGTGTCACCTGGTGTCTAAAGAGCAGGTGGTCCCTGATGCATTGTATCCAGTTGTTGCCGCTGACAACACAGAGAGCCACTGCAAGGTGGCTCAGGTTCCCTTTGAGTGGGGGGCATCTCTGGTACTCTTCAAGTAGCTGTGAGGCCAGCCATGCCTGTTGACTGTTTGTTAGGGAATGATTTGGAGAGCTCCCCTTGGGCTAAGGTGGAGCGGAGTGCTCATTTGGAGATGTTGGGCTTGCCTGATTGGGCGTGTGTGACCACCCGGTCCATGGCAGCCAGAGGTGTTCAAGAGGACCTTGAGCCTGAGAGGGAGGCCCAGGTGCCTGCCGGAGAGAGAAGAGGCAGGGCGTGGGAAACCAGCCCCCGAAGTTCCCACGGTCCAGGAGGAGGCAGACCTTGAGGGGGATGCCCTGGAGCCTACAGGGGAACAGGTAGCTGAACTGGGGGACCTGCCTGAGCTGAGCCATTGGCAGCAAGATGGAGGACCCTCCAGGGAGGAGTTCTGCGAGGAGCAGAACAAGTGCCCTTCTCTCGTAGGTCTGAGGCAACAGGCCACAGACCAGGCAGCAGGTGATCAGTCTGGATCACATTGGATCTACTGGGAGCATGGTCTCCTGTATAGCAAGCCTAAGGTTGCTGAGCCTGTGTCAGCCCATGTGCTGGTGGTACCCCAGCGCTTCAGAGCCTTCCTACTGGGTTTGGCTCATGATGTGCCTTTAGCAGGACATCTGGGGCAGGACAAGACCTTTGAAAGGCTTGTCACCCATTTCTTTTGGCCCCAGATGCGCAGGAGTGCCGCCACTCACTGCAGGACCTGTCAGACTTGCCAGGCAAGTGCAAAGAGTGGGAGGAAGCAGAAGGCTCCTCTCCAGCCATTCCCTGTAGTCAGCACCCCCTTTGAACGGGTGGGTATTGACATTGTGGGGCCACTGGACCCCAAGACAGCCATGGGTAATAGGTTCATCCTGGTCTTGGTGGACCACGCCACCCGGTACCCTGAAGCCATCCCTCTGAGGACAGTGACGGCCCCCGTGGTGGGACGGGCACTAATGGGAATTATCTCCTGTGTGGCGTTCCCTCAAGAGGTGGTGTCTGACAGAGGTACTAACTTTATATCCAAGTATTTGAAGTCCCTGTGGCAGGAGTGCGGTGTAACGTACAAGTTCACCACTCCTTACCACCCCCAAGGAAATGGGTTGGTTGAGAGATTCAACCTGACCCTGAAGGGCATGATTATGGGTCTGGAAGAACCCATGAGGCGTAAGTGGGACGTCCTCTTGCCATGCCTTCTTTTTGCATACCGTGAGGTGCCACAGAAGTCTCTAGGGTTCAGCCCTTTGAGCTTCTGTATGGTCACCAGTGAGAGGACCTCTGAGTTTGGTCAAGGAAGGTTGGGAGCAATCTCCCAGGAAACCTCCCCAGGATGTATTTAGCTACATGCTGGCCTTCAGGAACCAAACTAGGCATTTCAGGCAACTTGCTGAGGCAAATCTGGAAGCCAGCCAGGAGGAAATGAAACGGTGGTACGACCAGAATGCCACTCTGGTTGAGCTTCAACCTGGTCAGAAAGTGTGGGTCATGGCCCCAGTGGAGCCTTGTGCGCTCCAGGATAAGTGGACCGGACCCTTTGAGGTGGTGGAGCACAAAAGTCCTGTTACCTACTTGGTGGACATGCGGTCTCCCAGGAACCCCTTGCGGGTCCTGCACGTCAACCGCCTGAAGCCCCACTTGGAGAGGTCCCAAGTGGGCATGCTCTTAGCTACAGATGCTGGGATGGAGGAGGAGACCGAGCCTCTTCCTGACCTCCTGTCAGCCCAAGAGCAAGATGGATCAGTGGAGGGTGTGAACCTCTCTACCTCCCTGACACCTGAGCAGCAAGGTGACTGTCGCCAACTGTTGGGGCAGTTTCCTGACCTGTTTTCCCTGGTTCCTAGTATCACTGACTGGTGCGTCCATGATGTGGACACTGGGGACAGTCTTCCTCTCAAGCACAAGGCTTACAGTGTGACTGACAGGGTGAGAGGTTGCATCAAGGAGGAAGTCTCCAAGATGTTTGCATTGGGGGTAATTGAGTCCTCTCACAGCCTTTGGGCCAGCCCAGTGGTCTTAGTCCCAAAGGCTGCCGCGCCTGGTGCCACACAGGAACTCCGGTTCTGTGTGGACTACAGAGGACTCCATTCCGTCACCAGGACTGACGCACACCCCATCCCCAGAGCTGATGAGCTCATAGATCGGTTAGGGGCTGCCCGGTACCTCAGTACGTTTGACTTAACATCTGGGTACTGGCAGATCGCCTTGACTGATGGGGCAACGGAGAGGTCAGCATTCTCCACACCAGATGGGCACTACCAATTCTGGGTGATGCCCTTTGGGATGAAGAATGCCCCTGCCACCTTTCAGAGGTTGGTCAACCAGGTGTTGGTTGGACTGGAGGAATTCAGTGCCGCCTACCTGGATGACATCGCAGTGTTCAGCACCAGTTGGGAAGAACATCTGCGCCACCTCTGGGAAGTGTTGATGGTTCTGCGGAGGGCAGGCCTCACGATCAAGGCGAGTAAGTGCCAGATCGAGCAGAGTTCCGTAGTGTACTTGGGACACCAGGTTGGGAGCGGCCAGGTGGTGCCCCTACAGCCCAAGATAGATACCATTCTGGCTTGGGAGCCCCCCAAGACCCAGACAGCGGTGAGAGCCTTCCTAGGACTCACCTGGTATTACAGGAGATTTGTCAAAGGGTATGGCAGCATTGTTGCACCCTTGACAGAGCTGACTTCCAGGAAGCAGCCCAAGAGAGTGTTTTGGACTGACACCTGTCAAAAAGGTTTTGACACCTTGAAGACAGCCATGTGCACGGCACCCGTGCTCCTGGCCCCCAACTTCTCCAAAGAGTTTATCGTTCAGACAGACGCTTCAGAGCATGGTGTGGGGGCTGTTTTGTCACAGATGACTGAGGAGGTCCTAGACCAACCTGTAGCCTTCCTTAGCAGGAGGTTACTTCCACAGGAGCAGAGGTGGAGTGCTATTGAGCGTGAGGCATTTGCTGTGGTCTGGGCGCTGAAGAAGCTGAGACCATACCTGTTTGGGACTCACTTCCGGGTTCAGACAGACCACAGGCCCCTCAGATGGTTGATGCAGATGAGGGGTGAGAATCCAAAGCTGTTGAGGTGGTCCATTTCCCTACAGGGGATGGACTTCACAGTGGAACACCGCCCTGGTCCAGAACACGCCAATGCTGATGGTCTGTCCAGATTTTTCCACCTTAGTGAAGAGAACTCCCTAGAGGTAGGATAGTTCTCCCCACATCTCAGCTGGAGGGGACACGTGTTAGACATTGCCTCCTTGGCGTGGGTCTCCCTTCCATTTTTTGAGGATGCCTCCAATGTTATTTATCTGTTTTTGCTGGTTTAGATGCTTTGGGCACTGTGCCACTGCTATTCAGTGCCACAGTGCAAGTGCTCCCTATGATAAATTGTGTTATGTATTAGTTACTCCATGATTGGATGATTGGTTTACTTGTCAGTCCCTAGTACAGTGCACTGAGTGTGCCCAGGGCTGGTAAATCCAATGCTGCTGGTGGGCTTGCAGCACTGGTTGTGCCACCCACAGAAGCAGCTTGTAAAGTGTGTCTCAGGCCTGCCATTGCAGAGCCTGTGTGCAGCCTAGGGCTGCCAAGTCGACTTGGTGAGTGCATCCACTTACCAATCCCTAAACCTTCCCTTTACTGCATGTTGGTCACCCCTAAAGTAGGCCCTAGGGCAGGGTGCATTGTAAGTGTAAGGCAGGACATGCCCTGGTGTGTGTGGCATGTCCCAATAGTGAATTACAGCCATTTTAGTTTTTCACTATTGCAAGGCTACCTGCTCTCCATAGGCCAGAATGGGCAGTTTGAATATTACAGCTTATAATCCCAACTGACCCAGGGAACATGGTAGAAAAACGAATTTAGTACGCCTGAACTCAGAATGATAAAATACATCTTTTAGTGAAGTTGGTTTTAACATTCTGTGTTTGAAAATACCACTTTTAGAAAGTAGGTATTTTCTTGCCTAACTATCCAAGCCTGCCTCTGCTAGGTTGTGTATTCCTTGTCTGGAGTTTGAGTGACAGGGGCTGGGGGTGGCTCCAGGAGACAGGGTGAGTCAGCACAGGGCTGAATAGAGAGATCTGCACCCAGAGTGGAGGGAGGAGGTGCACCTGGGTCTGAATAGGGCTGTGCCTGCCTTCCACAATGGTGGCTCCCCCTCCTGCTGGGTGGCTGAGGACTCTGCCCCACATTCTGAAAGGAAAGAAGGAGTCCTGTAAACAAAGTGCTCCAGGACTGACCAGAACTGGTTTTGGACTAGGCAAAGGCCTCTCTGCCTTCAGAGAACAAAGAGAAAAGGTGTATAAAAGGGGACCCAGACCCCTAGGAAATCAGATCACTTTTGGGAAACAAGAAGAAACCTTTGCTGAGGAGCGGAAACAAGAAGAAACTGAGGAGAAGACTATCCCTAAGCTAGAGGGATCTGCCTGCAGTGGTTGCCTGACTGCCAAAGAAAGGAGAAGGGAACTTTGTGTGTACTTTCATCAACTTGTGAAGGATCTCCAAGGGCTTGATTTCAGAGCTTGCCTCCTGCTGAAGTCTCAGGAACAACAGACTTCACCCACCAGCTCCCCTGTATTCCCTTGCTGGGAATTTAGACCTTCTGACACACTTGCATGTCGCTGGGAGCTGGAAGCGCGACTCAAGACGAAGAAGCGTGTCGCCGCCGCAGCCGCTGCTTCTCGCATCGCCGGAGAACAGTGTCGACGTCGCATCAGACGCCGGCGCATCCCCGAAGAAGCGAGCCGCTGACACCCTCACATCCTTCGAAGCACCTCGCAGCACCGGAGAAAAGTGTCGCCATTGCATCAGACGCCGTCGCATCCCCGGGGCAGAGCATCAACCTCGCATCAGATGCCGACGCATTGCAACACGAGGCGCCCCGCATCCCAGGAGAAGATCGTCGACCTCGCATCAGACGCCGTCGCATCGCCAGGGAAGCGTGTCGCAGGGCCTGTCGCGGCTCCAAAGATTCAACTAAATTGCCGCACGGCCATCGGGCGTGCACGCATCATCCCTTCGTTGTCGCAACATCAAGAAGACGCCATTTTTTTTCTTTGCACCAGATCTTCATCGCATCACGGCGCTGCTTGTCGCATCGCCACAGAAGCGCAGTAAGAAACCGACGCATCACCTCCCCACGCCGAGAAGAACCGGCGTATCACTGTCCCCTGCGCATCAGTAGGGAACCGACGCATCACCGTTCTTGCGTGTAAGGAACCGACGCATCACCTTCCCTGCACCACTATTGTTGTATCGCGTTACGCATCTCAGGTACATTGAACGCAAAGCGTCGCACTTCCATTTTAAGAGACTCACGCTAATTCTACCATCTTTAAAGTACAGTATTGTGGATTATTTTTGTCGATTGTGGTCTTGTGTTAAATCTATATAAAAGATACTTATTTTTAATATACATCTCGTGTGGTGTCCATCTGTAGTGTTGTCACTTGATTACTGTATGTGTTCACAAATGCTTTACACACTGCCTCTGAACTAAGCCTGTCTGCTCGTGCCAAGCTACCAAGGGGGTGAGCAGGGGTTATTTCAGGAGTGTACCCCCTTACCCTGACTAGACGCAAGGGTCCCTATTTGGTCAAAGGTGTGAGAAGTTGGCCTGCTATATGCTGTCCACTAGTTATAGTGGGCACCTTGCACCAGTCCAAACAACCCCTTATGGAGATAGGTTAAAGACAACCTTTATTGAAAGCTATCCTAGTGGTAGCTATGGAGAGCAGCCTTCCGGCTAAGTCTTGAAGGAATGTAAAGCAGCTTGTTTTACCAGTCTATAATCTCTTGAGTGACCAAATGAAAGAGGACCACACCAGGTATATATATAAAATATATGTATTTAGTCTTAAACACACCCCTCTAGTCTCTTTATGAGGCTAGAGTTCAAAGTACATAGTTTACAAGTCAGTTATCAACAGTAATAGCACAAATACACGTTTGGGCCCTTGGGGCGTACCAAACCATATACCAAAAAAGTGGTATAAGAACCACGACTGAGCTAGACACAAGGCCTAGAGCCTGTAGAAGTGCTTGGGCCACAAGGAACCACCCAAGGTAGTGACACAGGGGACCCACGGGGGACGCGTGCAGTGTGGGAACACAGCCGCGAATCACCGTTAACTTCTATGGGGAAAGTCGCGGTTGGAGTTTTAAAAGAAAAGAACACTTAGAAAAGGACTTGGAGCAAACCCCTTTAGAACTAGGCAGTTCTAGAGTCTATACCCACGGGAGCACCGGAGTACTCGAGTTACCTCACCCAGGGAATCCAGGTGCATAGGTGTCTTTTGGAGTCGGGTTTCGTCGTCGGTTTCAATGGCGATCTGCTGCAAAGTGCTGCTGGCAACCAAGTCGAAAGTGTCCAGGTGGATCCAAGGTTGGATCGGAGATCTGAAGAACCTGAAAGCAGAGGGGACAGAGTCTGGGTCACTAGCCAGTGACCAGGAAGGTGATGAGCAGATGCCCACCGATGTCGGGTGCTTCAGGTAGGTTGATGGGTGTCTTGACTCTTCAGCCACGAGGTCCAGGAGGTGTCGACGATAACCAGGAGCTGGATTCGAGCTGTCCCATGACGTCTGTTGAGTGCTGGGGTGACGGCGACCAAATTGGACCCAGCAAGCCTTGGCAACGGCAAGTCTCGTAGAAACAGAGAAAGGACAAACGCAGGGACATTAAACTAACCTTGACCAGTTGAGTCTTCATGTTCTAAGTGGAAATACCTAGAGAGTGGATCTGCATTGGCATGGTTACTCCCAGGTCTATGTTCCACTGTAAAGTCCATCCCCTGTAGGGAAATGGACCACCTAAGCAGTTTGGGGTTTTCACCCTTCATTTGTTTTAGCCATAAGAGGGGCTTATGGTCTGTCTGAACAAGGAAGTGAGTACCAAACAAGTATGGCCTCAACTTCTTCAGAGCCCAAACCACAGCAAAGGCCTCCCTCTCAATGGCTGACCAACGTTTCTCTCTAGGGGTCAGCCTTCTGCTAATGAAAGCTACTGGCTGATCCTGACCTTCATCATTCAATTGTGACAGTACAGCCCCTACCCCCAATTCAGATGCATCTGTTTGGACAATGAACTTCTTGGAGTAATCAGGACTCTGTAGAATGGGAGCAGTGCACATGGCCTACTTCAGGTCATCAAATGCCTTTTGACAGCTAACTGTCCACTGAACCTTTTTGATAATTTTCTTAGAGGTTAAGTCATTCAGGGGTGTCACTATTGATCCATACCCCTTGACAAATCTCCTGTAGTACCCAGTCAGGCCTAAAAAGGCTCTCACCTGAGTCTGGGTAGTTGGAGCAGCCCAGTCCATGATGGTCTGGATCTTGCTCTGCAATGGTTGAACCTGGCCTCCACCCAGAAGGTGGCCCAGGTACACAACCTGACTCTGCCCTATCTGGCACTTTGTGGCCTTGATAGTTAGGCCTGCCTTCTGCAGGGCCTCCAAAACATTTCTGACGTGGACCAGGTGATCCTCCCAGGTGGAGCTAAAGACAGCAATATCATCTAGATATGCTGCACTATAGGCTTCCAGACCTGCAAGGACTGTGTTCACCAACCTCTGAAAAGTGGCAGGTGCATTTTTCAAACCAAAGGGCATCACCACAAATTGGTAAAGCCCACCAGGGGTAGAAAATGCAGTTTTTGGCTTTGCATCATCAGCTAGTCTGATCTGCCAGTAGCCAGCTGTTAGGTCAAATGTGCTTAGGTACTTGGCTGAGGCCAAAGTGTCTATTAGCTCATCTGCCCTTGGGATTGGATGGGCATCAGTCCTAGTGACTGCATTGAGGCCCCTGTAGTCCACACAAAACCTCATCTCTCTCTTACCATCTTTGGTGTGAGGTTTTGGCACCAGGACCACTGGACTAGCCCAAGGGCTATCTGAAGGCTCAATGACACCCAGCTCCAACATTTTCTGGACTTCTGTCCTGATACAGTCCCTGACCTGGTCAGGTTGCCTGTAAATCTTACTTTTAACAGGCAGACTGTCCCCAGTGTCCACTTCATGAGTGCACCAGGTGGTCTGACTTGGAGTCAGAGAAAACATGTGTCTGAACTGATTGAGCACCTGTCTACAATCAGTTTGCTGCTGGGCAGTGAGGCTGCCTGCCAAGGCTACACCATCCACTGACCCATCATCAGGGTTCTGAGAGAGCAGGTCAGGGAGAGGGTCACTCTCCTCTTCCTGTCCCTCATCAGTTGCCATGAGCAAGCCCATGTCAGCCCTGTCCACATATGGCTTCAGCCTGTTGACATGGAGCACCCTGTGGGGGCTCCTGGGAGTTCCCAGGTCTACCAGATAGGTAACCTCTCCCTTCTGTTCAACAATGGTATGGGGGCCACTCCACTTGTCTTGGAGGGCTGCTGGGGCCACTGGCTCCAGCCCCCACACCTTCTGTCCTGGCTGGTAAACAGTCAGCACAGCCTTTTGGTCATGCCAGGCTTTCTGTAATTCCTGGCTAGCCTCAAGGTTTTTGGTTGCCTTTTTCATGTACTCAGCCATTCGGGAGCGGAGAGCAAGTACATAGTCCACTATGTCCTGCTTAGGGGGTTTGAGAGGTAACTCCCACCCTTCCTTCACCAGACACAATGGACCCTTAACAGGATGGCCAAACAAAAGTTCAAAAGGGCTGTAGCCAACCCCCTTTTGAGGCACCTCCCTGTATGCAAATAAAAGGCAGGGCAAGAGTATGTCCCATCTTCGCCTAAGCTTTTCTGGGAGCCCTTTAATCATGCCCTTTAAGGTTTTGTTGAATCTCTCAACTAAACCATTGCATTGTGGGTGATAGGGTGTGGTGAACTTATAAGTCACTCCACACTCCTTCCACATTGCAGTCAAGTAACTGGACATAAAGTTTGCACCTCTGTCAGATACTACCTCCTTAGGAAAGCCCACTCTTGAGAAAATTCCCAGGAGGGCCCTTGCCACCACAGGAGCTGTAGTGGTCCTAAGGGAAATGGCTTCTGGGTACCTGGTGGCATGGTCCACCACCACCAGGATACACCTGTGCCCAGATGCTGTTTGGGGATCCATGGGACCAACTATGTCAATCCCCACCCTCTCAAAGGGCACCCCAACCACCGGTAGTGGTATCAGGGGGGCCTTTTTGGTGCCACCTGCCTTCCCACTGGCTTGGCAGGTTACACAAGAGCGACAAAACTCCTTGGTGTCTTCAGACATGTGGGGCCAGTGAAAGTGAGGGACAATTCTGTCCCAAGTCTTGTTCTGACCCATGTGACCTGCTAGGGGAATATCATGGGCTAGTGTCAATAGGAAGCCCCTGAACTTCAGAGGTATAACCAACCTCCTGGCTGCTCCAGGCTTGGGGTCTCTACTATCTGAGTACAGGAGTCCATCATCCCAATATATCTTATGGGTGCCACTAGCATTCCCAGCAGCTTCAGCAGCAGCTTGCTGTCTGAGGGGTTCAAGAGAGGGGCAGCTCAGCTGCTCCTGGCTCAGATCTGCCCTGGAAGGGCCCCCTGTCCCCAAGAACTCAACCTGATCAGGTTCAAGCTCCTCTGGGACAGTTCCTTCTTCAGGCCTGAGATCATCTTCCTCAAAAGACTGATCTCCCTCCTGAGCCAAGGGGGAAGGCACTGTCTTAACCCTACTGCTCCTTCTCTTGGGAGTCACCTGGTCCATTATTCCAGAATCCAGGGCCTGTTCAGCTTTTGACATTTTTGCCTGTGCCCTAGTCACAGCAAAGACATGTGCAGGGATACCTAGCATTTCTGCATGTTACCTGAGCTCCACCTCTGCCCAAGCTGAGGTTTCAAGATCATTGCCAAGCAAGCATTCCACTGGTAGGTCTGCACTCACCACAACCTTCTTAAGGCCAGTTACCCCTCCCCAGGAGAAGTTAACAACTGCCAAAGAATGGTCTGTTCTGACATTGCTAGCATTGGTCACTTGGTACATTTCACCAAGTATAATCTGCCCAGGATCCACAAGATCTTGTGTCACCATGGTGACACTTGCTCCTGTGTTCTTGAATGCCAAAGCCTCCCTTCCATTAATTAAAGGCTGCTGTCTGTATTTGCCCAAATTATTGGGACTCACAAAGGGGGACATATCCATGCCCCCATCACAGACTAGGACAGCCTGAGTTGGCACTCTGACTAGGCCAGAGTCCATCTCAGTACCCAGGGTCAACCCTACTAAACCCTTATTCTGAGTGTTTCCACCACCACTTGTACCTGGACTAGGGGGAACAGTTGCCTTAGGGGCAATGGTGGCTGGAGTGGAGTCTTTGGACTTGGTGCAATCACTGGTCCAGTGAGTCCTTTGCTTACATACTTTGCACCATAGTTTCTTTTGGCCTTTCCCTTTGTTAGACTGTGAATCCCCACCTGAAGAAGATTTTTGGGGGCCTTGTGAATACTTCTGGTCTTTACCCTTCTCCCCACCCTTGTCAGAGTTTTTAGAATCTTGCTTCTTTGGGTCACCACCTTGGTTCTGTACCTTCTGCCTCACCCTGGTTCTGACCCATTTATCTGCCTTCTTTCCCAATTCTTGGGGAGAGGTCAGATCAGAGTCCACCAGGTACTGATGCAACAGCTGATTTTGACAGTTATTAAGAATCTGCTCCATCATGATAAGATTGTACAATCCTTTGAAGTCACATACCTTACTGCCCACTAACCAACCTTCCAGAGCCTTAGCAGAACAATCAACAAAGTCCACCCAGTCTTGATTTTGTGCCTTTTGGGTATCTCTGAACTTTAACCTATATTGTTCAGTTGTTAGGCCAAACCCATCAATCAATGCACTTTTTAAGACTTGATAATCATCAGCATCCTCTTCTCTCACAGTTAGGAGCTTATCTCTACCTTTGTCTGCAAAGGAGAGCCACAAGATTGCTGCCCACTGCTCCTGAGGGACCCTCTGTACTTTACAGGCCCTCTCCAGTGCAGTAATCCATTTGTGGATGTCATCCCCACTCTGGTAGGGAGGGACAATCTTGCTCAGGTTTCTATGGTCATAAGACCTTTCCCTACCACTAGGGAAGTTGCTGCCACCATGGGACTCTAGTCCCAACTTTCTTCTTTGTCTATGAAGCTCTTGGGACTCCCTGTCTATAGCCAACTGCTCTCTTCTGATTCTCAACTGAGCTTCCTCATACTTGAGCAGTCTCTCCTTCCTCTCATGAGAGGATTCCCTCCTATGAGAAGAAACAGAGGTCCCTACTGAGGTGTCAGAATGGTTAGACTCCTGAGAAGGAGATCTGGACCTTCTAGGCACACTCACAGCTCTTCCTGGTGCGACAAAGGGGAGGTCATTCTGATCCTCCTCCTCATCTGCAGGAGGAGCTGGGTTGTCCAGGGCAAGGTCATTGTCACCTTCCTGGCCAGTTTCAGAGGTCAGGTCCTAGGTATTTTCACCCCTGGCCCCTTCCTCGTCTTCTGCCCCACCCTCTCTGCCTACCCTTGCAGACCCTATGGGTCTTCTGAGATCATCTAGCAGAAGCATCTCCTTGAGACGTTGGGTGTTGGCACTTTTGCCTGTCTTCAGCTTCCTAATCCTGCACAACTCTCTCAGTTCCAAGAATGGGAGGTTGTCATATTTGGATGGCAGGAGCCCACTGGTTCCTGGCAGTGAAGACATTACTAGTGAGGTGTGGTGTATGCACTACCTACTCTAGTGTGGCCTACTAAACTCTCTTGAGTTGTAGAAAGGGTGTGCTAAGCCCTTAAAACACAACTCTAAGTTCAGTAGAACTTACTGTATACTAAGCTTGTTTTTATATGTACCTAAGGTACCCTTAGTGGTTTTCAGTTGATCAATTCAATTGAGATTATCTGGTAAAACAATAGCAAGCTGGAATCCCACACGCTGCCACCAATGTGAGAAGTTGGCCTGGTATATGCTGTCCACTAGTTATAGTGGGCACCTTGCACCAGTCCAAACAACCCCTTATGGAGATAGGTTAAAGACAACCTTTATTGAAAGCTATCCTAGTGGTAGCTATGGAGAGCAGCCTTCAGGCTAAGTCTTGAAGGAATGTAATGCAGCTTGTTTTACCAGTCTATAATCTCTTGAGTGACCAAATGAAAGAGGACCACACCAGGTATATATATCAAATATATGTATTTAGTGCTTAAACACACCCCTCTAGTCTCTTTATGGGGCTAGAGTTCGAAGTACATAGTTTATAAGTCAGTTATCAACAGTAATAGCACAAATTCACGTTTGGGCCCTAGGGGCGTACCAAACCATATACCAAAAAAGTGGTATAAGAACCACGACTGAGCTAGACACAAGGCCTAGAGTCTGTAGAAGTGCTTGGACCACAAGGAACCACCCAAGGTAGTGACACAGGGGACCCACGGGGGACGCGTGCAGTGTGGGAACACAGCCGCGATATCGCCGTTAACTTCTATGGAGAAAGTCGCGGTTGGAGTTTTAAAGAAAAGGACACTTAGAAGAGGACTTGGAGCAAACCCCTTTAGAACTAGGCAGTTCTGAAGAGTCTATACCCACGGGAGCACCGGAGTACTCGAGTTACCTCACCCAGGGAAGCCGGGTGCATAGGTGTCTTTCGGAGTCGGGTTTCGTCGTCGGTTTCAATGGCGATCTGCTGCAAAGTGCTGCTGGCGACCAAGTCGAAAGTGTCCGGGTGGATCCAAGGGTGGATCGGAGATCTGAAGAACCTGAAAGCAGAGGGGACAGAGTCTGGGTCACTAGCCAGTGACCAGGAAGGCGATGAGCAGATGCCCACCGATGTCGGGTTCTTCAGGTATGTTGATGGGTGTCTTGACTCTTCAGCCATGAGGTCCAGGAGGTGTTGACGACAACCAGCAGCTGGATTCGAGCTGTCCCACAACGTTTGTCGAGTGCTGGGATGTCGGCGACCCGATTGGATCCAGAAAGCCTTGGCAACGGCAAGTCTCGTAGAAACAGAGAAAGGACTTTGGTGCAGACCAGCAAGGTCTGAGGGACTCACCCAGCAAGGGTAAGTCAGAGCACGTCTGGAGCAACCAGGAAAATCCAAGCAGAAGAAGAGTTGC
Source organism: Calotriton arnoldi (assembly GCA_963921515.1). Lineage (NCBI taxonomy): Eukaryota > Metazoa > Chordata > Amphibia > Caudata > Salamandridae > Calotriton > Calotriton arnoldi. The sequence goes on along the minus strand of CAWUFW010000292.1, from coordinate 4,780,901 downwards.
CTTTGGGAGGACCCACTAGCCAATGGACTAGCGATCGCAAAGGAACCTCAAGTGGACGCACTTGGAGCTGGCTCACAGGACACTCGTGGAGTGTAGGCCAGAGATCTTCGGTGCAGTCGGTGCTCGTGGCGGGGGCTACTCGGAGCCCAAAGCACAACTTTGAGGGAGACCAGGAAGAGGATGCACTTGCAAAAGTTTTCGGTGTCCAGGAGTCACGGTTCCATGTTACCCACGACAGCTACGTGCCTCAGCTTCGCTGGGGTCTCAGAGCAGCCTCGGGGAAGTCTGGAAATCCACGTCTGGTGATGCAAAGACTTCGGCATCCGGCGGGAGCTTCCGTGATGCAGACCGGACAGTTGCTTCTTTGGTGCCTGCCAAGCAGGGGAGTCACTCCTTGACCCCAAGGGAGATTCTTCAGTCCTCTAATCTTCAAGTAGAGCGTCGAAGGTCCAGGATTCACATTCAGAGTTTAGTCCAGGGATAATCTAAAGTCCTAAGGACTGGGGTCCCATACTTATACTAAGTTAGGGGGTTGGACATACTCTGGGGACCCACCTATGGGAGGGTCAGGGAAGAGGGGTGGTTACCAGACCAGTTCACACCAGACCAGGGGCAGGTAGCCCCTGCAACTGGTTTGAACTGGACTATGCACAGGGACATCAAACGTGCCCCCAGTGCACGACTTCAAAGCACCAGGGAGTGTTCCCGCCCAGCCCCAATACACACTATCCTGTCTGGGGAGGTGGTTACACCTCCCTGCGACAGGAAACCTATTGTCCAGGCCTCCCCTGCCGGAGTTTCAGTCAGCAGCAGGAGGCCAGACCCATGTCTGTGGCAGCGGCATCCATTTTGTGATGCCAGGTCTCTGAAAAGTTAATCCCGGGTACGCCGGTGTGTACATGTCTCTCCCTCTAGAAGGGTGGAATGCTACCCCCGCCACCAGAACTGGCGGGGGGGTAGTATTCCAAGGTGTTTGACACCAAACACGACATGTTTCCATGCAGCCATCCCAAAGTTAGCATTTAACGCGAGGTTATAATGCACTTAAGAGTATATGGTCAGGCTGCACAACAAACAGCGCCAGAGGATGGACTGCGAACGCTGCAGAGGGGCTCTGCTCATGCAGGGGCACCCTCTCACATAAAAACCAAGCACTCTGCCTTCAGGATTGTTAAGACCTGCCATATGAGTGACTTATAGGTTTATATGTGTGTGCAATGGTAGTGATATAGGTAGCCTATACCACAGTAAGGGGTGCATGCACCACCTTACCCAGGCTGCAGTAGCAGATCTGTGGTGTCTTTTTGGAGGGCTTCCCAGGGGTGGCATAATATATGCTTCAGCCCCTGGTAGGCCTCTGGGGTACCTATGCCCTGGGTACATAGTATACCATATACTAGGGACTTAGAAGGGCACTCCAGAATGCAATCAGAGATGTACCTAAGGTACATGGAAACCATTTTAGAGAGGAAGCAGCTAGGCTGGGGTTCTGATTAGCAGGGCCCCAGCCAGACTAAAGTCAAAATACAGTGAAGCATCAGCAAAGAGTGGGGGTACCCATGTGAAGCAGATCCTACTCTCCTACAAAAGGTACCTACCTCTGCCAACTAGAGACCCCCAAATATAACATTGTATGCATGTGTGCTTGAGGAATAGGTGGTTGTGCAGAAATATTTGTCTTTTCTGTCTTTCTCAAGCATGGTGTACCTTGTCCCTTTTTGTGAGTGTTGTAATGTGTTGGTTTCGTGCCTGGTGGTGTGAATGGTCTTGTGTTTATCACGTATGAAAGGTGTGTGAATGGACTGTAAAGCGGTTGGGGCCTTGACGTGGCTTTGCAGCTCACGAGCTGTGAGTCACTGGTTCAGTTTTTTGTCCTTTCAATTATTGACAGTGCATTTCATTTTTGTGAAATCTCTTGTTAATAAAATTTTATATACTGAACCATCACTCGCCCTCGTGGCAAATCCAACCAGTATGTGTGTGTGCTTGAGGAATAGATGGCTGTGCAGTAATCTTTGTCTTTTTGTCTCTCTGCCAAGGTGTACATTCCATCTAAGAAAAACCTACCAACTGTAGATATTGTCGTAAACTAAACACCCATGGGAGTACATGGTGATGTCTCTCTTGTGGATCCCAACAATTTATCTTACCCACAATGTCCTGCAAACCTCAAAATGTGACTGTCACATTTTCCTTGCATTATTGTGCCAAAATGTTCACGCTGCAGAAAGAAACAACAAATTTCCTACCCCCCAGCATTTCTCCAAGTATCCCAATAAAAATGGTACCTCACTCGCGTGGGTGGGTCAAGGACCCGCGACAGGCAAGGGCCCAAAATCTAGTGAGGCGACATCAAAATTTCCTATCACAAACCAACCTGGTTTTGCAAGGGGGGTCCCATGAGTTTTTGTCCCTGGGCTCGGCGGCCATCTAGGGAAACCTACCAAACCCACACATTTCTGAAAACTAGACACCTGGGGGAGTCCAATGAGGTATGGCTTGCGTGGATCCCCAACATTCTCCTACCCAGAATGCCCTGCAAACCTCAAATTTAGCTGAAGAAATCACTTTTTTCTCAAATTTTTGTGTGGAATCACCGTGCCGGCACAAATGTCCTACCCCACAGCGTTCTCCTTAGTGTCCCGAGTAAAATGATACCTCACTTGTGTGGGTGGGGCAAGGGCCTGTGACCAAAGAAATTCTGCTCCACTTCATGAAAGCAAGAGCATTTTCAAAGAGGAGCAGTGTTTGCTATTGCTTGGCGGGAGCAAGCCATAGCAAATTGCAATGTCCCGGGTATGGGCACTCTTGGACATTGCTGCAATCTGTAATTATATATAGAGTTGGACCAGGGAGGTGTGGGAGGGCTGGAGCTCAACCACGCATTATTTTTTAATATAGCCAAAGGGAGGTGGCAGTCCCCAGGGCTGCGGGGGGGTGCGTGGCCTCCGCATTTGTGTTAGTTCACCCCAGGGAGGTGGCAGTTCCTGGGGTTGTGTGGTGGGGCTGGAGCTACCCCACACATTATTTTTTAATATAGCCCCGGGGAGGTGGTAGTTCCCAGGGCTGCGGGGGCCCACGTGGTCCCCCCACCATATTTTTTACGTTGCCCCCGGGACCTGGCTACCAGACAGCCTAATTAAACAAAGCACTGGAACCCGTGCCTTGTTTTTTAAAAAAAATCCTCTGGATTCGCGGATCCACCAAAACTTTTAAGACAGCAGCTGAAGTGACATCAAACAAGTTTTGAAAATTGCACGAGGATTTATCAAATAATGCCAAAGTTATTGGCAAATGAAAGAATGACGAATCAAAAAATTATTTTCCTATGGAAACTGCATCCTAAATATAACTACCTACTGGCGATATATATATAAACTACTGGCCAGTAGGTAGTTATAGTTAGGGCCATGTTTCCATAGGAAAAGCATTTTTGACTTGGCTATAACTTTAGTGTTGTTTGACCAATCTGCATGAAATTTTGCCAAAAACGTTTCACGGTGGGTACTATTGATTGGGAAAGTTTAAGGGTGATCCGTGCAGTGGGGACCGAGAATTTGGGGCACAAAATAAATTTGCGCTTGTAGTATCAACATTTAGCTACCTCTACAGCCCGAACCGCTGAATGGACTTACACCAAATTTGGCAGAGAGGTAGAAGTTGGTTCAAGGAAGTGCCTTTTGCTTATTTGGTGTAAATCTGTCCAGTAGTTTTTGAGAAATTTAAGTTTAAATTTGTAGCAATATCTCTGGCCTTGGATATTTCGCGGCGGTTTCACAATGGATCGCGAATGCACGCGCCAATGGAAAAGCTCTGATTGACTGGATGCAATCTGAATAGAAATTTGCAGCCTCCATTTTATCTATTGAAAACGGTTCCCGGGGCTGAAAATGTGTGTGAATGCACATATAAGGTGTCAGGGTGGATATTATCTGACCCCATGGTTGAGAAATGGAGGTGTTAGTGACACAAGTTGTTTCCCCAATTTTTTTTTTTAATCGCGCACGATATCCATGACGATGCCGCGACCATCAGCGTGGCCCTCCGGATACCATCGCTAGGACAATCAATGTTGTCATGACTATTGGTGAATCATTAATGCGCATACTTATAGAGATATTGAGATTCTGATTAATGTTTTTATAGAGTTATTTATATAGTGAGTTATCTACTGTTATCGTTAGAATTCATTATAAAGTTATAATTTTTTAAGGTGGTGGTGGCCATTGAAATCCTAAGTTCGAAATGGGGGTCTCTAGTTGTCAAGGGTTTGCACCTTTGTCCAAGTAGGGACCCTTCCTTCTAGTCAGGATTAACCCCGGGCGGAGACTTCCGCTCCACCCGCTTAGTGTGCGGAGATTTGCCTTCTCCGCGTTCCGCGGAGAACGCGGAGAAGGCAAATCTCCACACACTCCGCAGCGGAGCGGAGTTGGCCAGCCCCGCCTCCACCCCCCATTAAGAAGGAAGTTTACAGGACTTAAAAATGAACTTAAAACCACTTACCTCTTTACTGCGGCATCCCCGGGCTTCCCTCTTCCTCTTCCTCGCCATACCGGTAATGCTTAAGAAAACTGCGCATGCGCGCGCGCCCGCGCATGCGCATTTCTTGCGAGAAACCCATAGTATCGGGCATAGGTTCACTGTTGCAGCCTCTCTCACAATTTTGTGACTTTTTCTTAAAACCAGTGGTACAGAATAGACCAGCCTACCTAAAAGATACCACTGATGTGCTACATCTACTGAAGGACCTTCACTTTGATCCAGAGAGAGAGTTCCTGGTGGGCCTGGATGTGGAGTCTTTGTACACATATATACCCCAGAGAGAGACACTACGCGTAGTAGAGCTGATCCTGTTCACCTTAGACTGGGAGTTTTGTACCCCGAGGCCATTCATCCTACACCTCGTTGAAATAGCACTGACGAAGAATTTCTTCGAGTTTCAGGGGACCTACTACCTCCAAACACATGGGACATCCATGGGGAGTGTTTTTGCCCCCAGTTTAGCGGGGCTCTACATGGCAGCCTTTGAGGATCAATACATCTTTGCCCCAGGGAGCGTCTGGAATAACAACATCAAAGTGTGGAGGCGCTATATTGATGATGTTCTCCTGATTTGGGAGGGGAATGCACAGTCCATTCAAGACTTTCTGGAGTGATTGAACAGCCGCAGCAACCCCTTGCTTCTGTTTACTTTAACTATTACGAAGGAGAAATTACCCTTTCTGGATTTGATCATTTTTCCAAATGAGGGTGGTCTACAGACAAAGATGTTCCATAAACCGACGGACAGGAACAGTCTCCTGTTATTCGAGAGCTTCCACCCTAAATCCCTAAGGGAAAACTTACCGGTGGGACAGTTTCTGCGCCTTCGCTGAAATTGTTCCCATCCCGAGGACTTTAGATCAGAAGCTAACACCCTGATGAATAAACTGCTGCAAAGGAAGTACCCCCATAGCACTCTCAAAAGGGCCCATAAGAGAGCAATCAATTGCAATCGTGAAGCCCTCTTGGAAACGGTAAAAAAAAAAACAGACCGACAAAACTATGGGGCATATTAGCAAGACTGGCGATAAAATTATCGCCGTTTTAGCGGTAGGAAACTGCTGCTAAAACGGCGATAATGGGCTTGCTAATATGCGTTATAGAATTCAATAGAAGCCCAGGTTAGATGTCCTGCACATCTAACCTGGGCTTCTATTGAATTCTATAACGCATATTAGCAAGCCCATTATCACCGTTTTAGCGGCAGTTTCCTGCCGCTAAAACGGCGATAATTTTATCGCCAGTCTTGCTAATATGCCCCAATATGTGTAACCACATTTAACACGGCTTCCAGTAACATCCAGAGGATTATTCTACGGAACTGGAGAATCCTCAACTCCAATGGTTTACAACTGGAGAAAAGTAGGTTTTCTTTCAAGAAGAGCCAGAATATCAAAGATCTACTGGTCCATACAAGACCCAGAAATTTCTCAGCTAGACCAGGAGCGACAACTGATAGGGAGGTTGCGTGGGCCCTCCCACCAGTGACGGGACATACAAGATGTGGGACATGCGATGTGTGCCACCTAACTGCAAACACCAAAACAGTGGACATTGGACTTACCCACCCTTGAAAACAACGGAGGCATACCAACTGTAACTCCACCATTGTTATATACATGTTGAAATGCCCATGTAACCTTGTTTATATCGGTATGACCACTCGGAGGGTGAAAGTCAGGATAATGTAGCACAGATCTACCATCAGATGCCAAAGGACAACGAGTCGCCTCACGTCCCACTACAAGGAGATGAAGCATTTACCCGAAGACATTTTCTGGACGGTCCTGGATAAACCCAACATAAATGCTACCACCCGAAATCCTGAGAATGCCCTGTTTATTAGGGAACAGAAATGGATCTATAGGGTCCGTAGCCATACTGAAGGCTTGAACGATGATATACCCTGGAATACTTTGAACAATCTTTGCGACACCTCGGACACTCTTGCTCCATGACATTTTCTCAGCCCATTGTCTATGCTGCACACGCAAGCATATTACATAATTCCTCGTCGGAAAATATTGTTCCCCTTCCCCAACTCTGATCCATGTCTTTAGTTATGGGATAATGACCACCTTAGCTCCCCTTTACAAATGCATTCTTATTAATCCTTTACTTGGATATGGGGATTGATTGGAAGTGCTAGTATTCAACTAGGAAATTCATTTATATACACTTGTCTGTAACAATCCCCATTGTTTTTACAAACATGTTTTCAGCTCTACAATGCACTGCAGATATATACACCCCTAGAAATACTGTATTTCTTGTTTTCAATTGTTACCCCCGGTTTCATGTCTTCTCTCTGTGGGATGCAGTCCACTGGAGGCTACTCCTCCCGTTCCACAGAGGATTACTCACAGTGCACATGCGCACTGAAACACAGACATCCCTAACATGGGGTTGGTTGTTAGCGCTCCAGTGTTTCTTCTTGTCTCGGCCCCGCCCCGCCCTCCCCAGGCCATGCTACATCACATACGCAATGACGTAGGCGGGGTCAGGGAGGGTTAACATGGGCTCCGGGAGCACAGCAGTTTGTACCTGCACGACGCTGGGAGGGACAAGTTGTTTGGAGACAGCTTACCTTGACGAAGTAAGTTGGGGCACTTTTCACGACTCATTGTAGATCGGAGAGAGATCCAGTTCGGGTAAAATGGGAGAGGCCGAGGGGACAGAGCCTGTTGTCCCTCGCGGTGCCCTGATCCATCCTTAATGACAACCCGGGTCTCTTCTCAGAGAGACAGTTGCGACATCGTTGCGTGTGCCTGTATTTACTCACTTTGTCATTTTCTATCCCTATGTCCCGCAGTGTGTGACTATAGGGAGCTGTCCTCGCTCCCCCGCCAGTTCAAGTTTTGATTTTAAACGAACTCGGTAAGATCTGCAGAGTGTATGATTGTGTACCTGTTTCCTAGCATTGATGCCTGATGTTTTAATTCAGTAAGCTCTTTTAATCGAGTGCAGATTGCGAGGTCATTTGGGACATCTGTCTTTATTAAGCATACCGCAAGGCAATTAGAATTGCACCTTTTGGCCTATGCAGTTGACACGACTCGCTTAAGGAATCGCTGTCCTGACAGGGGGGTGAATACCACTTTGGTTGCTTGTATGTTTATTCACAGAGGGCACTGCACGGTTTGCTTGATACTTGTTTTTATTAACTTTACAGGTTCTTCGTGGCGAGCAAGGTGCTCTACCACACATTATCTGAGCAGTTACTCAGAAGGGTGTCTTCCCTCTATCCTTGGACCAGAGGAGGAAGGGTTAGTACCCATGGGATCATTTCTTATGTGAGTCCTGATGAAAGCCGGGGTATTTAGTTTTGCCGGCTGAAACATGTCAATGGTTTTGCAGAGTGGAGGGGTAGGTGACACATCATAGCTCCCCGTACCACCATCCACTGGTCGTGATTTGACCTTTTTACTCTGGGCAGGGTATCCAAGATTAAAGTTGTATTTAGAATTTCCTGTGACCAGTTTTAATCACTGTTTCTGCACCTTTGTTCACTCTTGATCCCATACTGTTTTCACTTACATGTTGTATTGTCTTCCCCTTCCCTATTGCTCCACCTCCAGCGTTGGTCTGCGCGGAGGTGTGTTAGCAGCCCTATGATGAAGCATGACACAGTTCGCTGTGTGTGAGGGCAGTTTTTAATACCCTTGTGGGTTCCCCCCACCCTTGATCACAGCGATCATCAGTACACAGTCCCCCTTCTATTTTGTGTGAAAATAGTTGTTGCAGGAGGTCAAAGCGGGACTCTCTTTCCTCCTACTCCTTACTTTTGTGTGAGTTGTGCTTTTCTTCTGTTGCAGCACAAAACACACAGTCTCCAGTGCTGGTAACAGATAAACTTGAAGTCTTTGCTGTTCCTTAGACCTCTTGAACAGGGGGCAAGCTCTACCTCAAGCCCTTGGAGAAACTCACACAAAAAAGGAAGTTGCAGAAAGTTCAGTCCAGTCTTTTTACTGCCCAAGATAGAAGCAGCCACTGGAGGCCAACACAGCAAAGCACACAGCAAAGTGGTAGACTCTCCTCACAGCTTCTCCAGCTCTTTTTCTTGGCAGTAGTCTTGGTTCCAAAAGAGTTCTAAAGTTCTGGGGTCTGGGCCCTAATATTTATACTCCAAATTCCTTTGTCCTCTCAGCCATCGAGTGTCTGTACTTAGTCCAAACCAGTTTGCCCTCTCTGGCCCAGCTTCCCAGCAGGAGGCGGAGACAGCATTGTCTACAGCAGACCAGGCCCATTCAGGTGCAAGGAAATCTCCTCACACTACTCTAAATGCAGCCCATGTCTATTCAGCCCAGCCCTGACTAAACCAGACTCTCTGGAGAAACTGCACTTCCCCAGCCCCTGTCACTTCAAAGCCAGACAGTCAATACACATCCTAGCAGAGGCACACAGGATGGCTAAGCAAGAAAATACCTACTTTCTAAAAGTGGTATTTTCAAACACAGAATGTAAAAATCACCTTTACTAAAAGATGCATCTTTAGAATCTGAGCTCAGGCATACTAAACTTTATTTTCCTATCTGGTCCCAATGGGAAGTTATATTTATAAGATGTTATAAATTAACTCCCATGCTTTCCTATGGGCCAGATAACCTTTCAATAGTGCCACACACATCAGGGCATGTCCTACTTTTCACATTCACTGCACCCTGCCCACAGGGGTACCTTGGGCCTACCTTAGGGATGACTCACAGGTAAGAAAAGGGAAGGTTAGGGCCTGGCAAGTGGGTGCACTTGCCAAGTCAACATGGCAGTACTAGACTGCACACAGACACTGCAGTGGCAGGTCTGAGTTACCCTTGAAGGGCTGCTTGTGTGGGTGGCACAACCAGTGCTGCAAGCCCACTAGCAGCATTTGATTTACAGGCCCTGGACACTAGGCTACAGTGCACTGTACTAGGGACTTACTAGTAAATGAAATAACCAATCATTGAATCACCAATCCATAACTACAATTTATAACAGGATCACTTGCACTTTAACACTGAACAGCAGTGAGAAAGTGCGCAGAGACACTAGACCAGCAAAAACAGAATAAAAACCGGGAGGTCAGAAAACAAAAAGACAGGAGAAACACGCCAAAAGATGCCAAGTCTAACATCCTGCTTTTGCTTTCCGCTTTTGTGACATAACCGCGGGGACTGCGATGGGCGACGTTATCGCGAAAATGGAAAATAGGTTTTAGAGATGGTTGTTCTAGAAATACACTAGAAAAACATGAGATTCAAGTGAACGGTAATAAACCCCTAGTGTGTAAAATACTGTAATGTGTGTGCATATATGTGTTTTAACTTTATGGGAAAGGTGTGATTGTCGCAGTTAACAACGTTATTGCGACGTTCTGAATAACAGAAAGCTGGATTTTAAAGAAACTTAATACCAAAACATCAGTTTAAACATGCTTTGAAAGAAGTATGAATATAGTAATGTGTGTAGGGCAATGTTCAGAATGGATTTTTTGATATATTATTTTTGGATGTGTTGGTGGCCATTGAAATCCTGCTTTTGCTTTTCGCTTTCACGACGTAAACTACAGGTTACGCTATGAGCGACATCATCGCGATCTCGGAGTCACCACGAAAACTAAAAAAAGGTTTTAGAGATGGTTGTTCTAGAAAAATATGAGTTTGAAGTGTACAGTAATAAACCTCTAGTGTGTAGAATTCTGTAATGTGTGTGCATATATAGATGTTTTCACTTTATGGGAAAAGGAGCGATCATCGCAGTTAACAACATAATCGCGACGTCCTGAATAACCTCAAAAATGGAAAATGGGTCTGAAAGAAGGTTTTTAAAGAATCTTAGTACAAACATATGACTTTAAACATGCTTTGAAAGAAGTATAAATATAGTAATATGCGTAGGGCAATGTTCAGAATGGATTTTTTCACATATTATTTTTGGATGTGTTGGTGGTCATTGAATGTCTGCTTTTGTTATCCATTTTCAGGACATGTCCGCGGGGATCGCGACATCGTCACAATGATCCCCAAAAATGAAAGAAGATAAACCCTTTAGAAAACAACTTTACAATATTTCGGGTACTAGGTTAACTCTGACAAGAGCTGTTGCGTTGGTTGTGTGTAACACATAAGAGTTAATGCAGAGTTTCAGGTTAGTTAGAAACACCCTCTTGACTTCATCTGTAATGTGCCCTCCATCATTTCTATAAATTCCATGCATATCAAAACGCAGAATGTTGTTATAGATACAGCCCATGTGATGGTCTCTGAGGAATGCAGAAACAGTTTTATTAACATGTTTCCTGGCTTTGTCAATCTGTGGACAGAATTGATTTGACCACTTCCTTTTCCGTCTTTCACATACATTAGAGCAGGTCTGGGCATAGTTCGTGGAGTTTTCCTATGCAGAACTCCGCAAAGTGACAAAATAACTCTGCGGAATTCCGCAAGTGGTGGAGTGCAGTGCGAACTGCCATTCACGCTGATCTTCCTGCAGCTCAGGTAGAAATTTTACCTGAGCGGCAGCTCGCACTCGCCAACTTACCATTCGCGATCGGGGAAAAAACTCTACTGCACTACGCAGAGCAGAGTTTTCTGCCCTCTGCGAGCTCCAAGGAGCGCGGAGTGCAGAAACGGAGCGGAGTTCAACGCCCAGGTCTACATTAGAGTGCACCAAGACAGTGTGAAGAAAAGCGACATCAGTTCTGCAAAGGCTTCTTTCATTAGGATTTTCAGACCTACCCCAGTCAATGTGCCTAGGTCATTGCCACCACAGCGCACAATCATAAGGTGAGGAGCTTGGGAATCCAGAACGGATTTCACCAAAGGCAGCAACTGATGAAACTTTAACCCTCTTTGGCCAAACCAAGTAATCTGCACATTTGGAAAATCCAAGTCTCTGTCAATACCTCTCTTTTTTGCAGCCTCTTTAGCCCAATAGATATAGCTGTGGCCCACAACCCACACTCTAAGCATTTTAAAGTGAAGGAGCAATAGAAGTCAGGAGAAAGCTGGAGCTAAATAAGGTAGTTTCCCAAATAAAAAACAGTTAAAATGGAGTTGTTTTTTTAAAGATATGTTTAATTGGATGCTGTCAGTATGAAAGTGAATACAATTAGGTAGTGGGTTGGATGCCTTAGCAAGAAGTCTTATTATCGGCTGTTGTTTAAGGAAAGACATGTAATACAGACATTGATATGCTTTTGAATCTGTGAAGTAAAGCACACCTGCTGTATCTTATTTGGAATCAGCATGTGTTGCAGGGATTCTGCACATACACAGAACTATGCGCAGGAATAAGGGACCTCGGTGTATAGGGGCTAAGCCTTCCTACCGCCTCAGTACCCACAATCCCATGACCGATTAGCTATAGTGTCTCACTCGCTCTCCTAAACAATCACGAAGATGCAAATTAATAGACACCCCAGAACACAACAAGCCTGACTCTCTCAGGAATCGTGGTAGCAAGACGTACCCTTTCGCTCACTCAATTGTACTTGTGCATGTCCACAATAAGAAGTGACGGAGACACTATTGTAGTTTAAAATGTTTATTTTAACTATCGTGCTCTATAACACAGTATACGAGCCACTACCAGTAGCAAAACGCATAAACCTAAGACAGTTAGCATTGTTGCAAGTCCATATATTATAAAGGGAGATGTCATATTATAAAGACAGTGAATAAGGGGCTATACAGTCTAACCAACCTCCCCCTGGTTAGAAGAAGTATTATTATATAATAGAAGATCCCTGGGTTTTGTCAGCAGACCCCATACCTTAGTGCCTAGATGGTATATCTACATCATAGGAACTGCATGGCTCTTCTCCCTGGAAAGGTCCCTCTCCTAGTGTGTGTTAAACCAACATGCATCCCCATAATATCAAAGCACGAGTTTTCTTGCAGTCCCAGCTGTGTTAGCATGTTTTGTCTAGTTGCTAGGGACTGACCAGAAAAGAATAACAAGGGCATTGTTTATCGACCTTGGTCACGGTGTTCAGACTAAACTCCAGGAACAGACCGAGAACACACACAGCAGACAGTTCTCATGTGAAAGGCATAACCAGAGTCTTGAAAAATAAAGTCATGTAGTAACGTGCGCAAAAGCAGCATCATGGCATCAGAGCTCATGCTAACTTAGCGATGTCGACAATGACCCTATTGGCCATATTACAGATGTTCCTACTAGAATCTGTTATGAACTTATGACCTACTGGTTGCACTGGGTTGCTAGGTACACTGAGGTAAGAGTGTATTGGGGGAAGGGTGTTAAAGAAACAGAAATGTTTTCAAAAGTTGAGGAGTGATGACACAATTTAAGTAATGGCAAGATTACATTTTCAACTCAGGACTATGTAATAAACTGTTGTGTTGTATTTAAATTTTTTTTAAATGAAGCTCGATGTAGGTTTGGACTCACGTTTTGTTTTGCAATTCCTCAGCGAGGATCGTGAATACATTGTGAACACACATAGATAGAATTTTCTTTTTGAAAGAGAGGGAAAGGGTTAAGAGATACTAACCATTGATAAGAGGAGATAGTGTAGACTAAAATGAAAGACATGCTTTCCTTTGCCGCCTTTCTCATGATTACAGAGAGCAAAGTTGAAGAGGTTGCCATTTTATGGTTGCTTTGTATGAGAGTGGTGTATCACTCTTGTGCTTAGTTATCAGAAAACCTAACAGTGTCAAAACTATTCACAAAGAGCTAAAACAACAATATAGTCTACAAACTGTATTCACTGGTATGTACATAACTCTTTAATTCTTTATAAAAAGTACATAAGTAAAGAAGATGCATATGGGAGTTTGATAAAAAAGAGTATCACTGTGATATGAAAAGATATATCACAGGAGTAGTGTAGTCACAATTAAAAGATGAGAACATGTTGTCCTCCTGTATATGAATTTGAAATAAGTAATACTTGTTAGGTATGTATTGGGAAATGTTTGTCAATGTGGTTTTTAACTTATATGACCACTTTGCATATGCTTAGATGGTGAGATATGGTTCTTGTGGTTGCACATAGCTGTATATACGGTGGGACCTTTGAGGTTCCTTAAAGATACAGAGAGGTATATATTTTTGGAAAGATGGCTTGAAGGTGTATATCTATTAAGAAATCGCATATATGTTTACATGGTGATCTATGTTCAGTAAGGCTGATGAAAATTGCATGTACATGGTGAGAATGATGTTTTTTTCTTTAAACATGGTTTGTTTGAAATTGAGAAGGATTAATAGTGCAGAATGCCTTGAGAGCCTTCATTTGGTGTGGAAAATGCTGAATATATGTTTTGAAGGCAGAAGAAGTATTTGAGAAATGATGCAGCTATACCATTCACAAAAGGTTTTGCGCTTTAAAAAAATGTCAAATGTTCTTTTCCATTTTAGAAACTTACTGATGTCTGTGGATGCTCAGTACAAAGCAATGTATGCTGCTAGAGATCTATGTATGCAATTATATACCAAGTGTGAAATCTAGACTTCAGTCACACATAGCTTAGTAGAAAAGCATATATATTGTAAAACAGTTAGTTTGAAAGTGACAGAGGGAGATAACTAATGAGTCAGAGATATAGTCACAACTGTTATGTATTTAACACTAATGAAGATACTTTCATAGTCAGTCAGTGAGTAGTCAGGCACTCATGCAATCACCCAACCACTAGTGTTGCAGTCATCAAATCAGTGATTCAGTATCCATGGAGTTATTCTATTACATAGACACTACACTAAGCCTGGGCGTAGTTCGCGAAGTAGCGCTACGCGAAGCTACGCAAAGTGCAGTTCGCACTACGCGAGCTACGCGTAGCACTACGTGAACTGCGTAGTGCACTGTTCGCAATGATTGCACAGTGCCGGATGCTTGTCCGCACTGTGCAATCATTGAAAACGGCATCTTGCACAGTGCGAGCTGTCTTTTACTGCCGCTCGAGTAGATTTTTACTCGAGCGGCAGCTTTCTCAACGCGGACTGGTAGTTTCTCATCGCGAGCGGTCGCGAGCATACGCGACCACTCACAATGAGAAACCTGACCTCCCCGCGTTGAGAATCTCGCCGGGAGGTTTATTTTCCACGCTCGCGATCGGCAACTTGATGTTGCTGATCGCGAACGAAGAAAAAGTCTCGCCGGGATGTCATTTAGCTTGCTCGCGGTCGCCAACTTGACGTTGAGGACCGCGAGCAAGCAAAACATGACCGCTGCACTACGCTACGCTACGCTACGCGTGTTTGCACTGTGCTACGTGCAATTCGCGTTGTGCGAAGTAGCGCAAACTTCGCAAACTACGCGAGCGTAGCGTAGTGCTTTGCCCAGGGTTACACTACACATGTATTCTTGCAATCAGGCAGGCAGACATTATGTAGTCATTCAACTATGGAGGCGCTACTTAAATATTCATCTAATCACCCAGACAGTAACCATTTGCTTATGCAATTAAGAAGACCATAACTATGCAGTCATTGTAACACTTGAACCGAAGCCTTGCAGTCATCTAAGCATACACTTACAACCCATGCAGTCATTGAAATACTGAGGCACACGCATGAACTCATGCACACACTCATGCAGTCATATAATTACGTAGAGGGTACTATTGTAGTAAACCTGTTATTCGTCTAGTAGCTATGTACTCATTCAATTACTGAGGGAATACTCTTGCACTAATACAATCACCCCAGCAGTACACTTACTTTTATCCAATCTTTCAGATTTTAACAATGGAGTCATGGAATCACTCAGACACTAGTCATGCACCCATGTAATCAGCCAGACATTACTGATGCACTCATTGAATTATCCAGGCATGGTACTGTGGCAGATGTAGAAAAGGTTTGTGATGATGTGCAGTTTTGTTTCTTTGGTCCAGAACAGGACTGTAGGGAAATTGAAGACTTGATAACAGGAGGAGTTATAGAACAGGACACAGGTACTACAGTTGATCGTTTTGAAAAAGTGATTACAAAATTTAAGACAGTATGAGCTGAAAAACCAAGAGTATGTTTGTATATGCTGTCAACACACTCACTACAAGAATCAAATACGGACTGTTGACTTATATTTAAAAAGTGAAATAGAGAATAATGATACCTGGCAAAGTTTGCATGTATTTGTTTGTAGAGGAAAGATTATACTTGTCCACATGACAAGTTATATATAAGTACAGCTACAATAAATTAGAGAATAAGAAAATGCCTGCTAGAGCTGTGCATAACAAGTTAGAACTGGTTCCCATTCCAGAAGCACTTCAAGGTTTAAATATTTATGAGTTCATTCTTATCCAAACTATACATCCATAGCAGGCTATAGTATGTATGGAGCCAAAGACAGGCAATTTACCCCCAGCAGAGCTGCAAAAATGTCTAAAAGGTAAAGTAGGGGGCGTGGCCAAGATGGCAGAGGGTTGAGACGTGCTTCTCTACTGCTCCTCTGCCCACTATCTTTTCGCACCGGCCCGGGCTTCCTGCGACGTGTTGAGGCGCTGTCCCAGGTCCTCTGTGCCCCGTGGCATCCAGCGGACCTGTTCCTGGGGGCCGGCGGGGTCCGGAGGGCTCCGATGGAGGTGTGCTCGATGGCGGCCCGGGCCGCATAAGGAGATAAGACGCGACCCTCGCGGATGGTTCCCGGGAGACCCGCACTTGCAGCTGACACAGGCAGAGACGGTGGGTGAGTCGACTACGGCTGGCTTCGGGCCAATCCTGACTCCTGGCACCAGTGGTGGAGTGGCGGCGAGAGACCGGGGGCGGCCGCTAGCCTGCGGCCGAGTCGCCTGGGGCTCGCCGAGCAAAGCGCCAGCCGCGGCTGCAGGGGCGGCCGGCTGGTGTAGCCACGCAAGCTCGGGGAGCACTTCGGCTCCCGGTGGTAGGCCGGCCCTGGGCCTTGAGACAGGGGGGCATTCCCTGGGGTGGAGGGCGCAGCTGCGGGCGCCTGGACCCGGGCAGTAAGAGCACGATCCCGGAGCGCCCTGGCCACCGGGAGGCGGATCGGCCTCCGGCTCGGATCGGGCCTTCTGCACGCAACGGTCGGGTCCGTGCGACCTAGAGATAACGGTGGAAGCCAGCGTTGCAGGCCGCCTTCCGGAACCCCACCTGCAGACCCCGGCGCTACCTGACGGAGCGATGTGGGTGGAGATACAGCCAAGGCAGGGGGTACGGGACATTGCTGGGGACGGAGGGTGCGGACTCCTGCATCTGCCTTCGCCGTCGGGAGGCACTGTTGTGGACCCTGCAGAATCCTGCCACGCGGCTGGGACCTTCGCCTAGTAGGGAGGCGCTACCCTCTTCGACACTGGCTGCTGGGGCCTGGAGATCTGGAGGAACGCAGGGGCGGAGGAGGAGGTGGGTCGCTTCCGTGCCCTCTCCTAGCGGCAGGCCCACACGCTGAAGCTGTTCCTGGAGGAATCCACTGACAGGTCATTGCAGCTCCCGCACTGCCCCCCGGCTGGGGTAGGCCCGGGGACGCTCCTGACCCCGGGGCGGCGCTGGTGCGGCGGGGGAGGACTGGGGGCCTCACACTACAGCGGCTGCATTGATGCTGGGAGCGCGTTGAGCGAGGTACTGGCCCACACTGCCCTGGATCTCTTGGAAACCTCACACGTACACTGTTGGCCTCACGCTCAGGGGCTGCCGGGGCGGCTGCCGACGTCCTTGCCCTAGTACTGCGGAAAGCCTACACGACACGCCTCGCCTTTGGTCCTACCCTTGTCATACTGCAGAGCCTGTCATCGGGGGGACCCGCGCTCCGCCCGGAGCAGCTACGCACCAGACATCAGGGGGGGTGAGCCAGTACAGGAGCGGAGACCGGCTGCCTAGGTGGTGGCACGGCGGGTGGCCCTCCTCGCACAGGGGGCCCCCCGTCGGGGCCGGTGGAGCATGTCTTCTGCCCGGGGCAAGAAAGAAAAAACACTCCCGAAGGAGAAGCCCCTCACAGACCTTTTTGCACGGGCCAGGAGCGCGGGGCCGTCCGAGACTCGGCGGGATAGCCCACCGGGACGGATGGCGGAGGTGGCAGACATGCCCGTGACCCGAGCCTTTTTGGAGACCTTGTTCGCCTCCCTCCGGGAAGATCTTCAAGCAGTGAAACGCGACCTCACGGCGGAGATCAAAGATGTCCGCAAAGACGTGGATGAAATTGGGGAAAGGGTGGCGTCCCTTGAGGCCAAAAGCGGCACCCATGATGAGGAGCTGGAGGCCTTGCAACAAGAGGTGGTGAGACTGCATGCGCAGCAAGTAGATGTGCAGTCCCACCTAGAAGATTTGGAGAACAGATCGCGTCGCCACAATATCCGCATCATAGGGGCTCGCACTGATGTTGAGGCGGGGGACGCCTTTGACTATTCACGAGAACTGTTTATTTTGTCCCAGGCAGGGCGCCGGATGCTGAACTCACGTTGGACAGGGCCCACAGAGTGTGTCCTCCGAGAGCACCCTCGGCACCTCCGGCGGACATCCTAGTCTGCGTGCAGGACTACCGCACTAAGGAGGAGATCCTTCGCCAGGCCCGACTGAAACAACCAATCACATTTCGAGACCAGCCGGTGGCCCTCCTCCAGGATCTTGCTGCCATCACACTCCAAAAACGCCGGATGTTCCGACCTATCACAGCGGCTCTGCGCCAAAAGCAAATCTCCTATTCATGGGGCCACCCGTTTCACCTGGTATTTAGGTATGAGGGGTCCCTCCATCAACTCCGCTCGTTCACTGAAGCGTGCAGGTTCTTGGGCGTCACGCCCCCGGCGGAGCAGGACACCAAAGAACGCACGGATCGGGAGGCTCACGACGACCGCCCAAGGTGGCAGCGGCAACGCAGCCGACGCCGCATTAGAAGACCTGATCCGCAAGAGGTCAAGAGAGAACAATTGGCAGCTATAGCGGCGGTACCGGGGGCCCAGACCAACACACCCTCCTAGAAATATGTCCGGGCCGATGAGGCTGTTGCTCTTAACAGATGCCTGGTGGGCGGGGGAGGCGGGTGGGGGGCATCTTTTGTTGGCCACCATTTCACCCCAACGACATTCTCCTATTTCCGACTCATCCTGGGATGACGGACTATTGATAGACTGGGTACATTTCTCCCTTTTTTATTCCTTATTTTCTGGTGCCAGTTGCGCCTACAGGGGGTTCTCTCTCTGTTCCTTTCCCATTGGGGTTTCTTTTCTTTTCTTTCTCTGTCTCTCGTTGGGCTTTCTCAGACTTTGCGGGGTTCCGGTCCAGGCCCCGAGCGCCTGCATCCTTCGACATGGCTGTGACGCAACTCCGGCGAGCAGCAGCAGGTCTTAGCTAGGTGACTACTGATTCGTTATGTCGATGACATTTCCGATTAAGATACTCACCTTCAATGTCAGGGGGCTCAATAATCTAATTAAAAGACGGGCTCTGCTGTCCTTTCTAGAGAGCACACAAGCTGACATCTGCCTCCTCCAGGAGACACACCTCCTCTCCAGAGATTGTCACCGCCTCAAATCCCGAGCCTTCCCGAATCAATTCTTCTCCTCCATGGCTACTAAAACAGCCGGGGTGGCTATCCTCGTTTCCAGGGCTTTCAAGGGGAAGGTACTCCAGAAGGGGGCTGAGATCAAGGGCAGATTACTCACCTATCATTTTTTAATCGGGGGTCACACAGTGGTGGTGGGTTCGGTGTACGCTCCTAATGAGGGACAGGAACACTTTTTACAGACTGCCCTTACGGCAGCCACTGCAACACAAGAACGTCACATTCTGATTGGGGGTGATCTTAATCTGGTATTCAATAATGATATGGACAGGTCTTCCCAACGTACCACTCAGGTAGGCGCACTCGTCGCACTGGGGCCCAGTGGCTCCACGACCTCGACCTCGCCGACATCTGGAGACAATATCATCCACACTCCCGAGCCTTTTCCTATTACTCCCACGCCCACAAGACTTACGCGCGGCTAGACTATTTCTTGGGCACGAAGGCTATTCGTGCGGCCACCCTTGACATGGACATTCTGGCTGCATCCCTCTCAGACCACAATCTGGTGGAGATTTCATTGACTCTTCCCCAATCCTGCAGTCGCCGTGGACGGTGGCGATTTCGCGACACACTGCTACATAGACCAGACATGGTTGCCCAACTGCGACGCGCCATAACGGACTATCTTGCATATAACGATACACCGGACATGTCCCTTGCGACACGTTGGGAGGCTTTGAAAGCAGTCGTCAGGGGGGAGATTATCGCCAACTCCGCCGCAGATAATGCGGATCGGAAGACCAAAAGGGGGGACCTGTCGCGGCGAGTAAGGGAATTGGAGCAGATGCACCAGCGGACCGGAGCGCCTCGGGTATGGCGTCAGCTGTCCCTCGCGCGGAAGCAACTGCTGACTCTGGACCAAGACAGGGCTGAATACGCTGCCCTGCGCCTACGGCATGCTTTTTACACTGGAGGGGACAGGTGCGGCCGCCTCCTGGTGCACAAACTTCACGAGGCCCGACTTCGGGAGGGTGTCTGGGAGATCACAGACAGTGCTGGCGTGTTAACCTCCGAGACGCCGAAATCGCGGACACCTTTCGCACCTTTTACGCTCACCTTTACGATAGCCAACTCCTAGCAGAAGCTGACATTACCTCATACCTTTCCGGGGCGGATCTCCCGATGTTGACACCGGAACAGGCAGCACACATTGAGAGGGAAATCAGGCCGGAGGAAGTGATCTCTGCCATAGCGCGGCTGAAACTTGGCAAATCTCCAGGCCCTGATGGCTACACCGCGGCTTTTTATAAGCAATTTGGGGCTATTCTCGCCCCCTTACTGACGCGGCTTTTTAACTCATTTGCGGAGGAGGGGGCGATACCCCCATCCATGCTAGAGGCGGCGATAGTCGTCCTCCCCAAACCAGGGAAAGACAGGGCAGTGTGCGGATCCTACCGACCCATATCACTTCTGAATCTAGATTTGAAGATCTACACCTCCATTTTGGTGAGCCGTCTGGGACCTTATATGCAGGGACTGGTGGATCCCGACCAGGCCGGGCTCATTGCCCAGCGGCAGACAAGCGACAACACGAAACGAGTGGTACACCTCATTGAAAAGTCGTCCCGCATTCCCGGGAAATACATGTTGCTCATAATTGATGCCAAAAAGGCCTTTGACCGGGTCCACTGGCCGTTTCTCGAACAGGTGGTATGCCGGGTGGGCCTCGGGGACAAGATGCGGACTCACATTTTTAACTGCTACTGCTCCCCCACGGCGACAGTAAGGGTTAATGGGCATACCTCGGCACCTTTTCCCATCCATAGAGGCACACGACAGGGATGTCCGCTATCGCCCTTGCTCTTTGCTCTCTACATGGAGCCCATGGCACAGAGGGTCTGACGACATGCACAAATCACGGGCATACGCTTTGGGGGGGACACCCATACTGTTAGCCTCTATGCGGACGATGTCTTTGTCACCCTGACGAACCCGGACAGAGCCCTAGGAGCCATTTTGGGAGAGCTGGATGCCTTCGCGGAGGCTTCTGGGTTTAAGGTTAACCTATCCAAGTCGACGGCTCTGAATTTGTCCCTGCCACCTAGCGAACAGGCGGACTTACAGGCTCGTTACCCCATAGCCTGGTCCGATGACCCAGTACCGTATTTGGGCATACACCTTACCCCCACCTTACAGGGTATGAGAGAGGCCAATTTTTCGCGTCTCCACGATCAAATCCAGGTCGAACTCAGGCGATGGAAACACCAGCAGATTTCCTGGCTGGGGCGTGTTGCCGCTATAAAAATGACCATTCTTCCCCAACTCCTTTATGTATTCCAAGCCCTGCCTCTACCCCCCCCAGGGGTTGGCTCCAAAAGGTACAATCGGATCTCTCTGCTTTTATATGGCAGGGCCGTAAGCCCAGAATGAAACGAGCAGTTAGTTTCCTTCCTCCACATGAGGGGGGCCTCGGGATCCCCGATCTGACCCTATACTACAAAGCAATGCAGCTCCGCTACTTGGTTGAATGGAGTCGGGCTGAATCGGAAAAGAATTGGCTCTTCCAAGACCGAGCGGTCGCAGGTACCTCACTTCGAAAAATCCCATTCCTTAAGAAGGCCCACCAGCCCCCTAATTTATATGCCTCACAGGTGACCCGCACGATACTCACGGCGTGGGACCAGTCAAACTTAAGTCATGACTTAACGTCCTTTCCCTCCCCTCTCACATCCATTTTGGACAATCCGGAGTTTAGCCCGGGGCTAGATCAACCATCTTTTCGCCGATGGCGGGAGTCTGGCTGCTGGGCGCTAGGCCCTTTGTTTACCAATGGCGAGTTCATTACATTCGAGCAACTCCGGGAGGGATTTGACCTGCCGGAAACGGAACAAATGCGCTACTTCCAGGTACGCCATTGGGCTCTTCATCCTTCCAATCGCCCACAGGCGTCCAGACGTCTTACCACATACGAACGATGGCTCGTAACGAGAACATCGGATAAAAAACTGATCTCAGACCTTTATAAGCTCTTACAATCTAGATACACACACATGTATCATGCGGGTCGGGCGCGGTGGGAAAAGGACCTAGGACACGACCTCACCCAGGAGGAATGGGACGGCGCTTGCTACAGGGCACGACACACGGCAACGCATGTTGGGCTTACAGAAACATTTACTAAATTAGTATATCATTGGTACTATACCCCGGAGCGGCTTCATCAGACCGACAAGACACTGAGCCCGGATTGCTGGCGGGGCTGCGGTGGGAGAGGCACACTGGTTCATCGATTGTGGGACTGTCCCCAACTTCGGCCATACTGGACACATGTCCTGGACGAAATAGACAAACATCTAGATACAAAGATCCCTCGATTTCCCGCATACATTCTGCTGGGGGTACCCAACCCGCTCACATATCCTCTTAAGGCTAGGAGAGGGAAACAAATGGCTATTGCATTAGGCTCCGCCACACAGAACATCCTAATCCACTGGAGGTCCCCTCAGATTCCTACACATACGGGCTGGTATCATCGACTGTGGCATGTTTTGGGGATGGAGAAGATCTCCCTCACACTGGTGGGGAAAGGTGCTTCCTTTACAGAACTATGGCAACCCTTTCTTACACTCCTTGCACAAGAGTTTCGGGAGCTCACTTGCCCGAGGTATTTACGCCTCCTACGCCTTAATACACCGGACCCTAACCAGTAGCAGGATAGAACTCTTACTCCAATATGCTACTCACGCCTACGCATTGACACTAGCCTGGACCGGGAGAGGGTGGGGGGAGGTCTTTTTTTCTTTTTCCTTTCTTTCTATGCTGTCGGGGTGGCGGGTGGGAGGTTTTCGAGTTCAGCAGCGTCACATGCTTTGCTTATTCTATCGCTGGGCCCTGCGTGGCTCTAATGCTGTGTTTACTTTTTTTGGCAATTGTCAATAAAAAAGAGTTAAACCATAAAAGGTAAAGTAGTGTATTTGCCATTAGATGTCAAGAAAAACATTGAAACAGTAGGGGTAGATGGAGATTTAGAGGAAGGACCAGTAATTCTTGTAAAAGGTGAGCCTACCAAGAACAAGAAGAAATGGCAGGAGTTAGTAGATGTTACCAAAGATAAAAAAGCAACTTTATATCTGGCACAAAACAATGTTTACTACAGAAATGTGGAAAGCCTGCAAGATATCACACATATGGAGGATCAGACATTTCCATCAACAGGTCAGATTGAGAAGGTGGAGCAGTCCAGGACAGAAGAAATGTATTAACATTATAGCATCCACCCTTTGCATTCTAAAGAGGTTATTGGTGATGCCATTGAGCTGTTTCAAATGAAGGAAGCAAAAGGAGATCCATTAAGTGTGTGGGAAAAAAGTTTAGAAGCTTGGTGTTTCCCACATCTTTTCCTACTGGAGTAGGTGGCAGGTATTACGAGCGACCTGTGCAAATACCTGCAGCTCAGTATAGATGTAGTAGACTTTATTTAGAAACCCAAGATTTCATCAGTGTATTCTGTATATATTTCACCCATTATCTGAGAGTGACTTGTCTGGCCTCTCATATGCTGTGAATCATATTCTAAAAACATGAGTTAATTTTCATAATATATTAGCAAGAGAACATTTGGAAAACGTTCAAGGAAAAGATGAGCACTTGGAATACAATTTAATAAACCTAATGGTATGTCAGCCTGGTACTAATGAATGTTGGTAACGGCATCATGGTGAACTTAAGTGCATGTTGAGGAACCTTGGAGCACCTACTTGTTTCCTGATGCTGAGTTGTGCTGAATATGCATGGGATGACCTGCTAGAATTCTCGCAGGAAGCAAATTCAATATATAAAAGAAATTCATCTGTAGACGCCAGGAGAATTGTGCTCACTAGACCCTGCAAATGTTTGCAGATATTTTAATCACAGATTTCAAGCAATGATGGCTTTCATCTTAAACAAAACAAATCTCCTCTTGGTGAAGTGATTGATTTCTTTGGGCGTAAAGAGTACCAAGCCAGAGGTGCTCCCCTTATTCACATGCTGTTGTGGGTAAAAGATGCCCTAAATTTTGGAACAGACAGTGAAGAATCTGTCTTGTCTTTTGTTGAGCAGTATGTAACTTGCCCCATCTCAAAGGAGAGCAGTGACAACATTTTAAGACAACAAGTTCTACTATTCCAAAATTATAGATGCAGAAAATACTGTCAGAGAAGATACAGAGCAAAAGGGAAATTTTATACAAGATGTCATTTTGGATTCCAACGACCTGTCATCTCACAGGGAAGAGACAACAGCTTTTATGTCTGCAGTCAGACATACACTTACAAGGAAATCACCTAAAAATGCATACAACCTAAGAAGAACAGAGGCCTCCAAGTACTTTAATGACTACAACCCTGTGGTTCTAAAGATATGGAATGTAAACATGGATGTGCAGCTTGTTGCAGACAATTCAATTACTGTTGCTCGGTATGTTATGTCTTATATAATAAAGTCAGAGAAAACTGAGATGAAAGAAATGTGGGAGGAGATTTCAGCAGAAACGAGTCTTACGAAGAAATTGTACAGTTTTAGGTTGAAAATGTTTTCTCACAGAGAGATAGGCTCCTATGAATGTGTAGATCGGTTAAGCTCATCTAGTTTGTTATCTAAATCTAGAGGAGTTCTATGGGTGAGTTTAGGGCTTGCTAAGACTCGTAACAGAGTACTGAAGTATTTTCCTAAAATTCAATATTTTGCAGAATTTGAGCCACACAGTACAGATATTCTGAAGAGTAACATGCTGGATACGTACTATTCAAGAAGAAGTCATCATATGGAAAGCATGTGTCTTTATGAAATACTTTCAGAAGTAATGTCAGTGAAAACATATATAAAGGTAAATTTGATGTGGCTGGATATGAAGGATGTTTGGTGAGACATAACAAAGGAAATGTAATCAACCATCGAAAGCTAAGTTGAAAAACTCCAGGCAAAAGAGAGTTTTTCTATGTAGCCTTGTTACAGTTGTTTAAGCCAAAGCGAACTGAAAGTGAGCTACTTGGAGAATTTGACTGCTATGAAGACTCTTTCAACACTGTGAAAGACAGCATTGAGTGCTCTGTGTTTCCAGTGTATCTTCAAATGTTGAGAGATGAGATTGAATAAGAAGAAACAATTGCTGCTGAGATAGCAAGAGAGAGTTCTCAGAGCAGTCACAGTTCAGCACCTGGAAGTCAAGATCCTCTTGGACAACCAACCATTGAAAATGAATCTGCAATAGCTATGAATGAGGTGGAAAATGCAATGCAATAAGTAAGACCGGAAACGGTGGATCTAGAACTACTAATACAACAATTGAATGTAGATCAGAAAGACATTTTTGAAGAGGCAAAAAGTAAAGTAGAACATGGGTGTCTCCATGAGAATAAAAAGTGTGCATGTTCTACTTGTAAACCAGTTCTATTGTACATAAGTGGTCAAGATGGAACTGGAAAAAGCGTATTGATTAAAGTACTGACAAGTTACCTACAGAAGAGAGCAGATTCCAATTTGTTGTGTGTAGTCACTGCACCAACAGGCTTAGCTGCTCATAATGTTAAAGGAGTTACCCTTCATTGATTGTTAATGCTGCCTGTTGAACATGGCAACAAATTACAATACAACAAATTATCTGGTGATGCTTGTCGTGCAGTGGCAAGAGTATAAAAGCAATTAAAGCTACTAATTATTGATGAAGTGAGCATGGTGTCTAACCTTGCTGCATTCATTTATACATTTAAGAATGCAGCAGATATTAAAAGCTGACTACGATGTACTTTTTGGAGGAAAACATTAAGGAGTCTTTGGAGACCTGCTACAACTAACTCCTGTAAAAGGACAACCTGTTTTCAAGAAACTACTACATAATGAAACAAGGAATTCACTAGGAAGCATTTGAAATGTAAACATTTGGGAAAACCTTCAATACAAAGAGTTAATCCAAAATATGCGCCAAGCATCAGGTATGCATTATGCAGATGTACTAAAGGATATAAGAGCGGGGGTCCTCACAAATTAGGGAAAGACAGTATTACAAACCTGTCTCCTCAAAAATTTGTTTCCAAGTAATATTTCAGCTGCTGAAGTAATGCACAATTTTGTTAAGGGAGAGAAGTCTATTGTATGATGCCTACTCTTGAGGAGTGTAGTAAATTCAAAGAACAATTATTGCAACTGGAAAAAGAAGAGATTGTCGAAATTAGAGCAAATGGTAAAATGGAACCTCAAGGAATTACAGTGCTACTAACAGAAAAACTGCAATCAAAATTGGATAGTTTAGAAAAGTCTGTGTCGAAAACTGCAGGATTAGAAAAACAGTTATGTATCTGTAAACGTTGTTGTGTAATCTTGCGTCGTAATTTAAATGTTGAAGAAGGGCTAGTGAATGGTGCAATGGGTAATGTTATGAAGTTTGTTAATTATCCAAACAGAAATGATGTGGAATACTTAGCCATAAAATGTGATGATATTGCGGATTGGTACATGTGTTGTATGTTTCCTACTTGTGAAAGACTTGTATGTCCAGCAAAAGCAGTTCCCAGTGTCTTTAGATTATGCAGTAACTATTCATAAATCACAAGGTTTAAGTGTAGATTCAGGTCTTGTTAATATTTGTGGCAGTGTATTCAAAGAAGGAATGTCATAAGTTGCTTTCTCGTAAATTAGAAAATTGTCTGGTTTATTTCTGATTGATTTTGATGATAAGAAAGTAAGTGCTGATGTGAGCTTTTTAATGGAGTATAATCGGTTAAGAGATCAATATGCACCTAATTTAGGCCAGTATCCTGTGGTTCAAAAAGCAATATTGTGTCCAAAGCGGAAAATATCTAAACAGTCAATCAGAGTTGAACAGAGAGATGAACAAAAAGAAAATCAACAAGGAGGAAAGAAAAGAAAACTAGAGCACAGTGAGGAAATACAAGGCTAGCACTTTGGTAATAAATCTTGAGTGAACTGGTTTGCAAATGTAGTGTTAAATGGACTACATCATTTTCCTCATTTTACTAATTCTATTAAAGAAAAGGTAGATCAAAGAATGTCTTCACAACTGTGTAGTTTGCTTGAAGAACTAAGAAGTGAAGAATTATACATTCTGCTACTGGAATAAGAAAACTCACCGATGACTGTACTGGATCAGTAGTGTTCTCTCAAAATCTTCAGCAGGATGCTCAAGAATTTCTAATGGTAATGTTAGGACTATTAGATGAAGAATATGTAAATATCAATTAATTATTATTTTTAACTTATAAATGGACTCATAGCTGTGAAGATTGCAAATTTATGTCTAGCACTGAAATCAATACAGAACGATTCCTCTACTTGACATTACCGGATTGTGAAGCTGTGCCGTTTGAAGATTTAACTACAAATGCCCATCAAGATATGACCTGTCCAAAATGCAGATCAGAACTTAGGTCAACGTTGTTTCTACAGAGGTATGGAAAATAAATCATAGTCATGCTACAAGGATGCAGAGTGGATGGTACTAAGATAGGAACAGAAATTATAAACTTTAAAGCTGCACAAATTTCCATCTCAAAAAGAACTTTCAGAAATATAGCAATCATATTTCATGAAGGAGTTAATATAACCTCTGAACACTACACAATATATTTAAGATGTCAAACAGGATGGATAGGGTGCAATGACATACAAGTAACATTCAAATCAAGACTACTCAAAAAGTTACCAAAATCATATCTGCTGTTTCTAGAAACGAAGTTCTAAGGAGAATCTAAGATAAGAATATGTGGTACTGTGTTGATATATATATATGAATTATGTGTTTCTGAGACATTATTCTGCCTATTGGGGGTATTGTCTGCTGCAAGCTGTGAAGGAATCTTTTTAACTACGGGAAAGGAATTTATAAATATTTGAGGATTACATTGTGTTACTACAGAAAATGGAGGTACTATAATACCAGTAGCCTTAAGTTGCATGTGAAAAGTATCCTCACCACTAAAAAAAGACCCCTTTTGTTTCTGCTACAGCAACTTCTACATTGTTCTATGAGTTATGTTTCTCATACATGGACTAAGAACAGCTTAGACATCATTTGGCCTAACAGGGATGATGTTTACAAAATGATATGCAAAAATGAAGTCTGCTTCATAATTGTTGGACGTTTTGTGCCCGATATAAAAATATCAGAAACAATTTTACCATATAGCTGTTTTCATTAAGGTAGTAAGCTATCAGCAAGCTAGTATTTAAAAAAAACGTGTAGTGAGTACAGTGAACTGTATGGCATAGTTATAATGATATACTGTGTACATTTTTTTTAAAAATCCATTGATTGTTTTTTTCCCACTGTTTCATGATGAGTCTTCATACAAGGCACTGTTGAAAGTGAACAAGTATGAAAGCTGAATACAGGAAAAAACAGTAAAACATTTGTCTATGTTGAATTACATTTTTGGTAAAAAAATTATTGTATGTTGTTTGGTTGCCTAATGTTCGAAATAAAATTCTAAAATATGTTTGACTTTTTAAATTTCTTCACAGTGGTTAGAGGTTGAGATATATTATGTGTGTCAAATCACTAATCTAGTAATGGATTCATTGAGTTACTACTCATGTACTCATCTCATCTCCCATGCACAACAGTTTCATTAGTCCAATCATCCAGCCACTACGTAAACAGTCATCCAAACACTCAGGTACTGCACTAGAATTCATCTAATCTCCCAGATGCTACTCAGGCACTCATCCTATCACCCAGTAGCTATCCATGCACTATGCAAACACCCAGACACTATGTATGTACTGATCCATTCACTGAGGCACTGCCCATGCACTCATCTATTAACCCAGTCACCCTTCATGGACTCATCCAATCACCCAGGCAGTACCTATGCACTCATGCAATTACCCAGGCACTATCTGTGCACTCATCCAATCACGCAGACAGTATCCATGCATTCACCCAATCACCTAGGCCCTATTTGTGTACTCACCCAATTACTAACCCACTACTCTTGCACTCATCCAATGATCCAGGGTCTACCCTTGCACTCATCCAATAACTCAGACGCTACTCTTGCAGACATCTACTCACCTATGCGCTACTCATGCACTTATACAATCAACCAGGCACCACCCATGCACTTATCCAATTACTCGAGCAATACCCATGCACTAATACATTCACTCAGGCACTATCTATGCACTCACAAAATCTCCAATGCACTATCCGTGCACTCATCTAATCACCCAGACACTACCCTTGTACTTATCCATTTACTGAGGCACTACCCATTAACACATCCATTCACCCAGGACCTACCCATGCACTAATTCATTCACCCAGCCATTATCCATGTACTTATTCATTTACTTGGGCACTACCCTTGCACTCATCCATTCACTGAGGCACTACCCATGCATTCCTTCATTCACATAGGCACTGCCCTTCTATGCATCCATTCACCCAGGCCCTACCCTTGCACTCCTGCATTCACTGAGGCAGTATACTTGCACTCATACATTCACTCAGATACTACCCATGCACTCATCCCATGCACTCATCCATTCACTGAGGTACTACCCATGCACTCATCCAATCACCCAGGCACTATCAATGTACTCATCCAATCATGCAGGCACTATGCATTAGTTCTCCCAATCACCCAGGCACTATCTATACACTCACACAATCACCCAGCCACTACCCTTGCACTAATACAATTACCAAGACACTATCTTGCACTCATCCAATCACACAGGTGTTACCCTTCCAGACATTAATTTACTCAGGTACTACTGTTGCACTGATCCATTCACTCGTGCACTACCCATGCACTCATCTATTCCTAAGTACTAACCATGCACATATTGATTCACCCAGGCACTACCCTTCTACTCATCCATTCACCCAGGCGGTACCTGTACACTCATATTTTCACCCAGCCACTATCCATGCACTCATCCATTCACTCAGGCAGTATTAATGCACTCATCCAATCAACCAGGCACTACTCATATATTCTTCCAATCACCCAGGCACTACCCTTGTACTAATCCATTCACTTAGGCATTCTTCATGCAGTGATCCATTCACTCAGGCACTTCCCATAAACTTATCAAATGATCCAGGCACTACACGTGCACTGATTCATTCACTCTGGCTTTATTTATGCACTCATCCATTCACCCAGACACTACACATGCACACATCCAATCGCCCACGCAGTACCCTTCCACTCATTCATTCACTCAGGCACTATGCATGCGTTCATCTATTCACTCAGGCACTATCCAAACACTTGTCGAATGACACAGGCACTACACTTGCACTCATCCATTCACTCATGCATTCATCCAGGCACTAACCATGCACATATTGAATCACTCAGTCAGTGCCCATGCACTCTTATGTTCACTCAGGCACTCATCAATTTACCAAGCCATTACCCATGGACACATCCAATCACTAAGGAGCTACCCTTGCACTAATTTGTTCACTCAGGTACTATGCATGTGCTTATCCATTCACTCAGGCATGACCCATGCACTCATCCATTCATCCAGGCACTACCCATGCACTGATTCATTCACCCAGCCATTATCCATGCACTCATCGATTCACTCAGGTACTATGCATGCGCTCATCCATTCACTCAGGCACGACCCACATACTCATCCATTCACCCAGGCACTACCCTTACAGTCATTCATTCATTCATCCTGGCATTATCCATGTACTCATCCAATCTCCCAGGCACTATCCATGCACTCATGCAATCACGCAGACACTATGCATTCATTCACCCAATCACCCAGGCACTATCCATGCATTCACCTAATCACCCAGGCACTAACTTTATACTCATCCTATCACTCAGGTGTTACCCTTCCACTCATTCATTTACTCAGGCAGTACCCTTGCACTGCTTCATTCACTCATGAACAACCCATGCACTCATCTATTCACCCACGTACTAACCATACACATATCCAATCACCCAGGCACTACCTTTGTACTCATCCATTCACCCATACACTACCCATGCTCATATCCAATCACCCAGGCACTACCCTGGCACTCATCCATTCACTGAGGCACTATGCATGTGCTCACCCTTTCACTGAGGCACTACCCATGCTTTCATCCAATTACACAAGCAGTATCCATGCACTCATCCATTCTCTCAGACACTACCTAAACACTCTCCCAATCACCTAGGCACTATCAATGCACTCATCCAATCACCCAGGCACTACCTTTGCACTCATTTATTCACTGAGGCATTACACATGCACTCATCCACTCATCCAGTCATTACTCATGCACTCATCCAATCACCCAGGCAGTACTTATGCACTTATCCAATCAACCAGGCACTACTCATACATTCTTCCAATCACCCAGGCACTACCATTGCACTCATCCGTTCACTCATGCAGTATGCATGCACTCATCCATTAACTCAGGCACTACCCATACACACATCGAATGATCCAGGCACTACAAATTAATTAATTCATTCACTATGGCATTATCCATGCACTCACCCATTCACCCAGGCACTACGCATGCACATATCCAATCACCCAGGCACTACCCTTCCAGTGATCCATTCACTCAGGCACTATCCAATCACTTGTCTAATGACCCAGGCATTACACTTGCACTCATCCATTCACTTATGCACTCATGCATTCACCCAGGCACTAATAGTGCACCTATCGAATCACTTAGCCAGTACCCATGCACTCACCCATTCACTCAGGCACTAACCACACACTCATCCATTCACCCAGGCACTACCCATGGACACATCCAATCACTCAGGCACTACTCTTGCACTCATCTGTTCACTTAGGTACTATGCATGAGCTCATCCATTTACTCAGGCAGTACACATGCACTCTTCCAATCACCTAGGCACTATCCATGCACTCATTCATTCATCCAGACACTATCCATGCACTCATCCATTAACTCAGGTACTACGTATGCACTCATCCATTCAGCCACACACTACCCATGCACACATCCAATCACTACGTTTGCACTCATCAAATCACTCAGACACTACTTATGCACTCATAGATTTACTCAGGTACCACTGCTGCACTCATTGTAACATCCATGCACCAGTTGTTCACTCATTCAATTATCTATACACCAGTCATACACTCTTTACAACATATATACATACGTTATCTTTTCTTAACTGTAAAAGGTGGTTCCAACAGGAACCTTTAGGTTTTTTTTACGTCGGTAGTCCCGAATAAATTTTTCAGGTGAGAAGGTGGCTTTCTTCCAAATTGATCATAGAAAGAAAAGTTAAAGGAATATTTACTACATATTTAGAGTTAAACTTTATTTAAAAAATGTCTTTAAATGTATTTTTCAGTAGGAGAAATACATTTACTGATGACAGAATCGCCACTGTATATGCAACAATGTTGTGCCGACTTACAAAATTGTTATGTATTTTCTGGTGAAGACATGAAATCAAAAAATCAGTGGTGTAATATATAAATGTAATACACAATATCCAATTATAGAAAGAAAATACAAAAAATCTTACAGGTTCACTTACAAAAAATGGACATTACAATTAAGAAATAGAATTTAAAAAAACTTTAGAAATTGAAAAAAACAAAGGATACAGGAACATTATAGTTAACAATTAGCATATAAAAGCTTAGAAATTCACTGAAAAAAACAAAGCTTACAGGGACGTTATAGTTAGAAAATGGAATTTAAAAAAACTTAGAAATTCACTGAAAAAACCAAAGGTTACAGGGACGTTATAGTTAGGTTAACATTTCAATCGTATGTCATGGAATATGTGAGGTCATAAGCAGTGCATTGTGGGGGTGTGAGTTATAGTTAACTTAAGCAACTATAAGGGCAGAAATTCTCTGGTTTTGTATGAGTAAAATCTGGCCCTAAGTATAACATCCATGTAACCTTTGGGTTTTTGCAGTCAATTTCCAAGGTTTTTAAATTCTAATTTCTAACTATAAAGTCCCTGTAACATTTGGTTTTAAAACCAAAGGTTTCGGGGACGTTATAGTCCTCCAACAAGTCCCACACAGTGGATTTGCTGATTTGCATATCCACAGCAGCTCCCGCTAAAAAAAATATATAAAAAAATGCTTTTTGGGCCCTCAGGGTTCCCTGCGGGACTCCCTCAAGATGCCCAGTGCATCAGGGTGTTTCTACCCTGCCCCCTTTTATTTTTTTTCACGGTTTTTCCTGTGACTTGGTTTCAACCGAGTCACAATGGCTGCCAACACTTCCTGGTTTGAAGTGTTGGCAGCCAATCAGATCTCGGGCACGAGATCGGGAGAGTTCGCGGATCTACCTCGGCCACAGTTGTATATCTGAGACATCTTTAAATTTCTCAGGAACTACTGAACGGATTTACACCATTTAACAAACAGAGTGCTTTCTGAACCAAGAGCTACCTGTCTGCCAAATTTGGTGTAATTCCGTTCAGCAGTTCAAGCTGTAGCTGTGTCAAAATTGTCCTATGGAAATTTACACGGAGAAAAAACGTTTTGGGTCCCGCCCTTTTTTCTCGGCCCCTGCTTGATGGATCACAAGACAGCAGCTGACGTGACCGCCCCATTAGTTTTGAAAAGTTCACGAAGATGCTTTTCCTATGGAAACTAGGTCCTAACTATAACTACCTACTGGCTATAGGTAGTATTACCTATAATATATAACATATATCATATATATATATATAAATATATATATATATATATATATATATATATATATATATATATATATATTATCTACTGGCGGTCGCCAGTAGATAGTTATAGTTACAACCTATTATCCATAGGAAATCCGCGACATTCTATTTGAAATAACTCTCTTGCCGGTTGACGTATCTTCGCAAAATTTTCAAACTTTGTGGCCCGCTCCGGTCCGCTCCTACCCTGAAAGTCTCGGGGGATTCGTCAGCGGGGGCCGAGAAAAAGGGGGTCCCAAAACGCGTTTTCCCCATGCAATTTTCCATAGGAAACTTTAGACACGGCTACAGCCCGAACTGCTGAACGGAATTACACCTATTTTGGCAAATAGGTAGTTCTTGGTTCAGAAAGAACCCTTTTGTTAAATGGTGTAAATCCGTTCAGTAGTTGCTGAGAAAATCAAAAGAAAAAAAGATAGGTATATCTAGGGCCGCGGATCCTCCCGAGCACGAGCTTTATGTTAATTGGCTGTCAACACTCCAAATCAGGAAGTGTTGGCAGCCATTTTATCCCTCGGTAGAACCGAGGGACAGAAACAAGTGCGCAAAGCGCAAAAAGGGGAAGGGTAGCAACACCCTGACCCCCTAGGTCTGCTCAGGGGTCCCACAAGGACCCCCTGGGCAAAAAAATTTTGTTTTTTTTAAATCGGCAGGATGCGCTCAGGGAGCGCGAACCCTGCCGAAAAAAAAAAATTGAAGAGCGGTCTCCGCGCTTCGATGTTAGTGGCCCCGGGTGGGCCAAGTCCCGGGGGCATGCTGGGGGGTTAATTTTATGTGTGGGGGGCCTCTAAGGGCCCCCAAGCCCCGAGGACCACCACCCCCGGGGCTTTATGGATAATGGTGCGGGAGGGCTCTGAGCCCTCCCGCAGCTTCGGGGACCACCACCTCCCCGGGGCTTCTTTTTTTATATTTGAAAAACCTGTGTGGGGGGCTCCAGCCCCCCCACACGCCCCGGGGACCACCACCTCTCGATGTAGGGAGGGGGGCCGCGCGGCCCCCCTCCTGGAGCCTGTGGTGGCCCTGGGGACGGCCACCCCCCAGGGCCGGCTCCTGCAGTGTCCCGGGGTGCCTACCCCCGGGACACTGCTGTTTGCAATGACAGGACAGGAGCCTCGCGGCTCCCGTCCTGTCATTGCAAACTGCTTTGGATATTGGAAGAGAGAGCAGGAAACCTGCTCTCTCTTCCAATATCCAAAGCCGATTGCTTTCCACATGGGGAGCTGCATCTTAGCAGCTCCCCATGTGTACAGCAATGCCTGCTCCCGTAGGACACGGGGAGCCGGCGGGACTGTGGGGGCTTGGGGACCCCCACAGTCCCCAACGAGAGGCCAGGCCCCGGGGATGGGGTCCCCGGGGCCATAAGTGGCCACGGAGGGGGCCACGCAGCCCCCTCCCCAAAGTAAAAAAATTGGATTTTTTTTTTTAAAAGTGCAAGGCCGGCCCCGGGGATGGGGTCTCCGGGGCCTTAAATGGCCTGAGGAGGGGGCCACGCAGCCCCCTCCAAATAAAAACAAAAAGAGGCCATGCCCCGGGGGATGGGGTCCCCGGGGCCAATACAGGCCCAGGGAAGGGGGCCACGCGGCACCCTTCCCGTTTTTTTTTAATTTTAATTTAAAAAAAAAAAGGGGTAAGGCCCTGGGGGATGGGTCCCCAGGGCCTAAAAATAGGAAAAAGGAAGGGGGCCACACGGCCCCCTTCAGGGAGAAAAAGCGATCGGGCCCGCAGGCCCCGCCCCTTCCTTCACCACTCTGCAAACGCGCCCCCTGGCGCGTTTGCAGAGGGAGACTAATTCCCCTTGAATACTGGGGGTCCCTGGAGGCCAACTAGCCCACCAGGAACCTCCAGTATGCGCCAGGGGGCTGCCTTGCAGAGAGGTGTACAGAGGCCACGCCCCTTTTTACACCTCTCTGCAACGCAGCTCTGTGGCGCTTTTTGGAGGAACATGGTGGGCTAGTTGGACTCTAGGGACCCTCAGGATTCAAGGGGACTTAATCCCCCAACTTAAAACGCGCCACGGGGCGCGTTTGCACAGTGGTGAAGGGAGGGGCGGGGCTTCAGGTGACATGTGTGCAAACAGGCCCCATGGCGCGTTTTAAGATGGGGAATTAAATCCTCTTCAATCCTGAGGGTCCCTGGGGGCCAACTAGCCCAACAGGTACGTCCAGAAAGCGCCACAGAGCTGCGTTGCAGAGAGGTGTAAAAGGGGTGTGGCCTCTGTACATGTCTCTGCAACGCAGCCCCTGGTGCATACTGGAGGTTCCTGGTGGGCTAGTTGGCCCGTAGGGACCCTCATGATTCAAGGGGACTTAATCCCCCAACTTAAAACGCGCCACGGGGCGCGTTTGCACAGATGTCCCCTCAGGCCCCGCCCCCTCCCTTCACCATTGTGCAAATATTCCTCTAAAATCAGCCGAAATACGAATTCCGATTTACTCACCTGTTATCAGGAGAGACCTCAGTGCTGCATCTTTCAGCCCAGTACTGATCCTCAAAAGTAATTTTAACCGTACTTACCAGTAACTTGAATTTCCTTCCATAGGATATCATTGCCTGCTTTTTGCTGAAAAAGTTTCTAAGTGTTGATTTTTGAAACATACAAATATTCCTCTAAAATCAGCCGAAATACGAATTCCGATTTACTCACCTGTTATCAGGAGAGACCTCAGTGCTGCATCTTTCAGCCCAGTACTGGTCCTGAAAAGTAATTTTAACCGTACTTACCGGTAACTTGAATTTCCTTCATAGGCTAACATTGACTGGTTTCACTTGGAAATTCTTCTAAGTGTGGAGTTTTGGAACTTTAAAATATTCCTCTAAAATCAGCCAAAATACGAATTCCGATTTACTCACCTGTTATCAGGAGAGACCTCAGTGCTGCATCTTTCAGCCCAGTACTGATCCTCAAAAGTAATTTTAACCGTACTTACCGGTAACTTGAATTTCCTTCATAGGCTAACATTGACTGGTTTCACTTGGAAATTCTTCTAAGTGTGGAGTTTTGGAACTTTAAAATATTCCTCTAAAATCAGCCGAACTACGAATTCCGATTTACTCACCTGTTATCAGGAGAGACCTCAGTGCTGCATCTTTCAGCCCAGTACTGATCCTCAAAAGTAATTTTAACCGTACTTACCGGTAACTTGAATTTCCTTCATAGGCTAACATTGACTGGTTTCACTTGGAAATTCTTCTAAGTGTGGAGTTTTGGAACTTTAAAATATTCCTCTAAAATCAGCCGAAATACGAATTCCGATTTACTCACCTGTTATCAGGAGAGACCTCAGTGCTGCATCTTTCAGCCCAGTACTGGTCCTGAAAAGTAATTTTAACCGTACTTACCGGTAACTTGAATTTCCTTCATAGGCTAACATTGACTGGTTTCACTTGGAAATTCTTCTAAGTGTGGAGTTTTGGAACTTTAAAATATTCCTCTAAAATCAGCCGAAATACGAATTCCGATTTACTCACCTGTTATCAGGAGAGACCTCAGTGCTGCATCTTTCAGCCCAGTACTGATCCTCAAAAGTAATTTTAACCGTACTTACCAGTAACTTGAATTTCCTTCCATAGGAATCCATTGTCTGGTTTTCAGCAGAAAAGTTTCAAAGTGTCGATTTTCACAAACTACAAATATTCCTAAAAAATCGCCTGTATGACTTAAACGCATTCTTTCAACTGTTTACAGGAGATGCACCAGTGCTGGATCCAGGATCCAACACTGAGTAAGAAAAAGTAACGATAACAGTTTTTAACTTCTAAGTGAATTTCCTTCCATAGGATAACATTGGTGATTCTATGAGAAAAAGTTTCTAAGTGTGAACTTTTAAAGTACAATAATATTCCTTAAAAATCACGACTGTAACCAAAACGCTTTTACTCAACTGTTTACAGGAGATGTCCCAGGACTGAATCTAGGATCCAGTAATGTGGTTAGAAAAGTAATCCATAAAGTAACTAATTGCATTTAACTAGAAATTCACATTGAGCTGAATGTTGCATTGTGTTTGAAAATGTGTTGCCCATTGCAACAACTGTAACTACTGTACTTAAAAGTCTATTGCCTATGTGCAAAGTAATTAAACTAAAGTAATTCATTCTGAGAAAGTATTTTTTGTAATGTAATGTATAATGTAATTACAATGTAATTTAAAAAATAAAATATGTAAAAAAAAATTGTTTCTAAAAAATTTGGAAATCAGTATGAAAAAAATTTATATAACAATTAATACATTTAAAAATTGTCATTTACAAAACCTTTGAAATTCACTGAAAAAACTGTAGGTTTCAGACATGTTATAGTTACAAATTAGCATTTAAAAAACCTTTGAAATTCACTGAAAAAACCATAGGTTTCAGGGACGTTATAGTTACAAATTAGCATTTAAAAAACCTTTGAAATTCACTGAAAAAACCATAGGTTTTAGGGACAGTTTTAGTTACTTGGACATCATCAAGTGACTGTGTGTTTCTGTAAAGTTTAAATATTTTTAATATATATAGGAAAAGACGTATTGAAGAATGAGTGGGTGTGTAAGTGTCTGTATGGATGATTTAGTAGGTGCGTGACTGACTCTATAAGTGAGTGATTTAACGTATCTTACTGAATGCATGGGTTAGTGACTAAACTGGGTGAATGTCTGTATCCGTCTGTCTGTTGCTGTGTAAGTGGCTGCATGTGTTTGTGAATAGCTACATGAGTGTCTATATGACTAAACTGGGTGAATGTCTGTATCCGTCTGTCTGTTGCTGTGTAAGTGGCTGCATGTGTTTGTGAATAGCTAAATGAGTGTCTATATGAGTTATTGAATGCTTGTCTGAGTATCTGTATGGGTGCCTGAGTGTTTGTGTGGGAGGGGTGTGTGCAACTCTGTGCATAGATGTGTGAGTGGGTGATTCACTGGGTGGATGGTTTCAAGAGTGCATCTGTGATAGACTGTATGGGTGGGTAAGTGTGTGTAAGAGTGTGTTAGTGAGTGAATGTATGTCCCAGTGGTACATGTGTGAGTAACTACATATGTGAAAGGCAGTATATATGTGTGTTGGAGTATATAAATAGCTATAAGCAAGAGTGAGTGATTGTGATAGTGGCTGTATGGATGAGTGTGTGCTTGTATCTGTGATTGTATAAGAGCGTAACAATGTGCTACTATTTGTATGAGTAAGTGAGCTGGTGTGTGTATAACTGTATAGGTGAGTAAATGGCAGTGTGTTTAATTATTTGCATGACTGACTAGGTGTGTGAGTATCTCTATGGATGAGTGGCGTTGTTTGAGTGTCTATATAGGAGTAAGAGTGCATATGATAGTCCTGTACTGAGTGACCGTAAGTATGAGAGACTGTACGGGTGAGTGAGTGGATGTGTGTGTGTAGACCTAAGAATCAGTGAGTGGGTATGTAGTTATTGGTGTTGGAGTGTCTATGGTTTTGCGAATGGCAGTCTGTAATTTAGAGTGGGTGTATCAAAGGTTATATTAGGGTGTGAGGAGGTGCATCAGATTATCACGTGGATGATGTCATCAGTGATGTCATTTGAGATGTCATCAGTGATGTCATCAGTGATGTCACTGACCATGTCATGAGTGATGTAATATGTGACGTCATCAGCAGTGCATTGCGGGCGCGAGTTATAGTTAGCTGAACTAACTATAACGGGGGAATTTCACGGGTTTTGTACGAGTGCAATGTCCAAGTAACTAAAACTGTCCCTAAAACATATCGTTTTTCAGTGAATTTCAAAGGTTTTTAAATGCTAATTTGTAACTATAACGTGTCTGAAACCTATGGTTTTTTCAGTGAATTTCAAAGGTTTTTTAAATGCTAATTTGTAACTATAACGTGTCTGAAACCTATGGTTTTTTCAGTGAATTTCAAAGGTTTTTTAAATGCTAATTTCTAACTATAACGTGCCTGAAACCTACCGTTTTTTCAGTGAATTTCAAAGGTTTTGTAAATGACAATTTTTAAATGTATTAATTGTTATATTAATTTTTTTCATACTGATTTACTACATTTTTAGAAACAATTTTTTTTTACATATTTTATTTTTTAAATTACATTGTAATTACATTATACATTACATTACAAAAATACTTTCTCAGAATGAATTACTTTAGTTTAAATACTTTGCAGATAGGCAATAGACTTTTAAGTACAGTAGTTACAGTTGTTGCAATGGGCAACACATTTTCAAACACAATGCAACATTCAGCTCAATGTGAATTTCTAGTTAAATGCAATTAGTTACTTTATGGATTACTTTTGTAACCACAGGACTGGATCCTAGATTCAGTCCTGGTACATCTCCTGTAAACAGTTGAGTAAAAGCGTTTTGGTTACAGTCGTGATTTTTAAGGAATATTATTGTATTTTAAAAGTTGACACTTAGAAACTTTTTCTCATAGAATCACCAATGTTATCCTATGGAAGGAAATTCACTTAGCAGGTAAAAACTGTTATCGTTACTTTTTCTTACTCAGTGTTGGATCCTGGATCCAGCACTGGTGCATCTCCTGTAAACAGTTGAAAAAATGCGTTTAAGTCATACAGGCGATTTTTAAGGAATATTTGTAGTTTGTGAAAATCAACACTTTGAAACTTTTTTGCTGAAAACCAGTCAATCTTAGCCTGTGAAGGAAATTCAAGTTACCGGTAAGTACGGTTAAAATTACTTTTGAGGATCAGTACTGGGCTGAAAGATGCAGCACTGAGGTCTCTCCTGATAACAGGTGAGTAAATCGGAATTCGTATTTCGACTGATTTTAGAGGAATATTTTAAAGTTCCAAAACTCCACAATTAGAAGAATTTCCAAGTGAAACCAGTCAATGTTAGCCTATGAAGGAAATTCAAGTTACCGGTAAGTACGGCTAAAATTACTTTTAAGGACCAGTACTGGGCTGAAAGATGCAGCACTGAGGTCTCTCCTGATAACAGGTGAGTAAATCGGAATTCATATTTCGGCTGATTTTAGAGGAATATTTCAAAGTTCCAAAACTCCACACTTAGAAGAATTTCCAAGTGAAATCAGTCAATGTTAGCCTATGAAGGAAATTCAAGTTACCGGTAAGTACGGCTAAAATTACTTTTCAGGACCAGTACTGGGCTGAAAGATGCAGCACTGAGGTCTCTCCTGATAACAGGTGAGTAAATCGGAATTCGTATTTCGGCTGATTTTAGAGGAATATTTTAAAGTTCCAAAACTCCACACTTAGAAGAATTTCCAAGTGAAACCAGTCAATGTTAGCCTATGGAAGGAAATTCAAGTTACTGGTAAGTATGGTTAGAATTACTTTTCAGGACCAGTACTGGGCTGAAAGATACAGCACTGAGGTCTCTCCTGATAACAGGTGAGTAAATCGGAATTCGTATTTCGGCTGATTTTAGAGGAATATTTGCACAATGGTGAAGGGAGGGGGCGGGGCCTGAGGTTACATCTGTGCAAAGCGCCCCGTGGCGCGTTTTAAGTTGGGGGATTAAGTCCCCTTGAATCCTGAGGGTCCCTAGGGGCCAACTAGCCCACCAGGAACCTCCAATATGCGCCAGGGGCTGCGTTGCAGAGACGTGTAGAGAGGCCACACCCCTTTTACACCTCTCTGCAACGCAGCTCTGTGGCGCTTTCTGGATGTACCTGTTGGGCTAGTTGGCCCCAGGGACCCTCAGGATTGAAGGGGATTTAATTCCCCATCTTAAAACGCGCCACGGGGCCTGTTTGCACACATGTAACCTGAAGCCCCGCCCTCCCTTCACCACTGTGCAAACGCGCCCCGTGGCGCGTTTTAAGTTGGGGATTAAGTCCCCTTGAATCCTGAGGGTCCCCGGAGTCCAACTAGCCCACCATATACCTCCAAAAAGCGCCACAGAGCTGCGTTGCAGAGAGGTGTAAAAGGGGTGTGGCCTCTCTACACGTCTCTGCAACGCAGCCCCTGGCGCATATTGGAGGTTCCTGGTGGGCTAGTTGGCCCCCAGGGACCCCCAGTATTCAAGGGGTCGTTCCCTCTCTGCAAACGCGCCAGGGGCGCGTTTGCAGAGTGGTGAAGGAAGGGGCGGGGCCTATGGGCCCGATCGTTTAAAAAAAAAAATAATAATTTGTCCCCTGAAGGGGGGCTGTGTGGCCCCCCTTCCTTTTTCCTGTTTTTATGCCCTGGGGA
This sequence comes from Calotriton arnoldi, assembly GCA_963921515.1. Taxonomy (NCBI): domain Eukaryota; kingdom Metazoa; phylum Chordata; class Amphibia; order Caudata; family Salamandridae; genus Calotriton; species Calotriton arnoldi. The sequence continues at coordinate 4,739,069 of CAWUFW010000292.1, read as the reverse complement.
CCCCATCCCCCAGGGCCTTACCCATTTTTTTTAATTTTTAATTAAAAAAAAAACGGGAAGGGGGCCGCGTGGCCCCCCTTCCCTGGGCCAGTATTGGCCCCGGGGACCCCATCCCCGGGGCATGGCCTCTATATTTATTATTTTGAGGGGGCAGCGTGGCCCCCTCCTCTGGCCATTTAAGGCCCCGGGGACCCCATCTCCCGGGGCCGGCCTTTACGTTGTTTTTTTCTTTTTTTTTTAAATTTAATTTGTAGAGGAGGGGGCCACGTGGCCCTCCTCCCGAGCCACTACTTGCCCGGGGACCCCATCCCCGGGGCTGGCCCTCTCCGTTGGGGACTGTGGGGGGTCCCCAATCCCCCACAGTCCCGCCGGCTCCCCACGTCCCTTGGGAGCCGGCATTGCTGTTCCACATGGGGAGCAGCTGACATGCTGCTCCCCATGTGGAAAAGCAATCGCTTTGGATATTGGAAGAGAGAGCAGGTTTCCTGCTCTCTCTTCCAATATCCAAAGCAAGTTTGCAATGACAGGACGGGAGCCGCGAGGCTCCCGTCCTGTCATTGCAAACAGCAGTGTCCCGGGGGTAGGCACCCCGGGACACTGCAGGAGCCGGCCCTGGGGGTGGTGGTCCCCAGGGCCATCAAGGGCTCCAGGAGGGGGCCGCGCGGCCCCCTCCCATTCAGTACACAGCCCCGGGGAGGTGGTGGTCCCCGGGGCTCTGGGAGTCCGTAACGGACCCCCATATTAAAATGTTTAGTGCCCCGGGGAGGTGGCGGTCCCCGGGGCGTGTGGGGGGCTGGAGCCCCCACACAGGTTTTGTTTTTAATTTAAAAAAGCCCCGGGGAGGTGGTGGTCCCCGGGGCTGCGGGAGGGCTCAGAGCCCTCCCGCACCATTTTTTAAAAAGCCCCGGGGGGTGGTGGTCCCCGGGGCTTGGGGGCCCTTTGAGGCCCCCACACATTAATTTATCCCCCCACCATGCCCCCGGGACTTGGGCCACCCGGGGGCCAATTAACTATCGAAGCGCGGGAGACCGCGCTCGATTTTTTCGGCAGGATTCGCGCACCCTGAGCGCATCCTGCCGATTTAAAAAAAAAAATGCTTTTGCCCAGGGGGTCCTTGTGGGACCCCTGAGCTGGCCTAGGGGTTAGGGTGTTTCTACCCTGCCCCCTTTGTGCGTTTTGCGCACTTGTTTCTTTTTTTCTCGGCGGGATACGCGCACCCTAAGCGCATCCCGCCGATTTAAAAAAAAAATCTTTTTCTGCCCAGGGGGTCCTTGTGGGACCCCTGAGCAGACCTAGGGGTCAGGGTGTTTCTACCCTGCCCCCTTTTGCGCTTTGCGCACTTGTTTCTGTCCCTCGGTTCTACCGAGGGACAAAATGACTGCCAACACTTCCTGAATCGGAATGTTGACAGCCAGCTGACAGCCAATTAGCATGCAGCTCGTGATCGGGACGGTGCGCGCAGGGTGCGCTGAGGGCACGCGTATCCGACGCGCCCATAGATATATATGTACTTTTACTTTTGATTTTCTCAGGAACTACTGAACGGATTTACACCATTTAAGCAAAGGCACCAGTCTGAACCAAGGACTACCTCTTTGCCAAATTTGGTGTAATTCCGTTCAGCAGTTCGGGCTGTAGCCGCGACTAAAGGTTCCTATGGAAAAATGAATGGGAAAACGCGTTTTGGGACCCCCTTTTTCTCGGCCCCCGCTTCACGTATCACCCGAGACTTTCAGGGTAGGAGCGGAGCGGAGCGCCTCAACAAGTTGGAAACTTTCACGAAGATTCGTCAACCGGCGCCAACGTTATTTCAAATAGAATGTCGCGGATTTCCTATGGATAATAGGTTGTAACTATAACTATCTACTGGCGACCGCCAGTAGATAATATATATATATATATATATATATATATATATATATATATATATATATACTATCTACTGGCGGTCGCCAGTAGATAGTTATAGTTAGGACCTATTTTCCATAGGAAATTTGCAACATTCTATTTCCAATAACTTTGGCGCCGGTTGACGAATCTTCGCGAAATTTTCAAAACTCTTGGGGCGCTCCGGTCCGCTCCTATCCTGAAAGTTTTGGGGTGATTCGGCAAGCGGGGGCCGAGAAAAAAGGGGGGTCCCAAAACGTGTTTTCCCCATGCAATTTTCCATAAGAAACTTTAGACACGGCTACAGCCCGAACTGCTGAACAGAATTACACCAAATTTGGCAAAGAGGTAGTTCTTGATTCAGAAAGAACCCTTTTTGTTAAATGGTGTAAATCCGTTCAGTAGTTGCTGAGAAAATCAAAAGTAAAAACACATATATATCTATGGCCGCGGAGGATCCGCGCACCCTCCCGGTCACGAGCTGTATGCTAATTGGCTGTCAACACTCCAAACCAGGAAGTGTTGGCAGCCATCTTGTGCCTCGGTAGAACCGAGGCACAAGAAATCAGAGAAACAAGTGCAAACAAATGCAAAAAGGGGGCAGGGTAGAAACACCCTGACCCCCTAGGCCTGCTTAGGGGGTCCCACAAGGACCCCCAGGGCCCAAAAAAGCATTTTTTTTTAAAAAAAAATCAGCGAGATTCGCGCACCCAGCGCGAATTTCGGCCGAAAAAAAAAAAAAAAAGGGCCGGCTCCCGCGCTTCGTATTCAAAAAGCCCCCGGGTGGGCTTTACCTCCAGTAAGCGCCACAGAGCTGCGTTGCAGAGAGGTGTAAAAAGGGGCGTGGCCTCGGACCACCTCTCTGCAACGCAGGCCTGTGGTGCTTACTGGAAGTACCTGGTGGGCTAGTTGGGCCCCAGGGACCCTCAGGATTCAAGGTGACCTAATCCCCCAACTTAAAACGCGCCACGGGGCGCGTTTGCACAGTGGTGAAGGGAGGGGGCGGGGCCTCAGGTGACATGTGCGCAAACACGCCCTGTGGTGCATTTTAAGTTGGAGAATTAATTCCCCTTGAATCCTGAGGGACCTGAGGCCAACTAGCCCACCAGGTACCTTCAGTAAGCACAACAGAGTTGCATTGCAGAGAGGTGAAAAAAGGTGCGTGGCCTCGGAACGCCTCTCTGCAACTCAGCTCTGTGGTGCTAACTGTAGGTACCTGGTGGGCTAGTTGAGCCCCAGAGACCCTCAGGATTCAAGGGGACTTAATCCTGCAACTTAAAACGCGCCACGGGGCGCGTTTGCACACATGTCACCTCAGGCTCCCCCTCCCTTTACCACTGTGCAAACGCGCCCCGTAGCGCGTTTTAAGAGGTAGTTTTAATCCCCCTGCCCTATTATGTACTAGGGACTTACAGAGGAGGTCATGCTAATCACAGGGGTACCCCAACGCATAGTGTTCCCTAGTGTATGTAGGTGTTTTCACTGTATTCTAAGTGTCTTTTAGCATAGCACTGGCTCTGGTTAGTCAGAGTCAGTTACCACCAGTACCCGTCTGAAAAAGTTGTGGGCACAGGATGATTTTGCAACAAGGCCTCTTTCTGCTCCTCTGTTGGTTCTTTCTGCACATCTTTTGCTTCTTCCTGCACTTTTCTTCGTCTTTATGGACTTCTGTTGCTTTTTTCTGCATTTCTTTTGCTTCTTTCTGTGCGTTTTTTCTTCTTTCTTCACATGTCCTACCTCTGTAGGCATAGTTAGAAACTAGCATTTAAAAAACCTTTGAAATTAATTTAAAAAACCATAGGTTTCAGGCACGTTATAGTTAGAAATTAGTATTTAAAAAACCTTTGAAATTCATTGAAAAAACCATAGGTTTCAGACACGTTATAGTTAGAAATTAGCATTTAAAAAACCTTTGAAATTCACTGAAAAAACCATAGGTTTTAGGGACAGTTATAGTTAGTTGGAAATTTCACTCGTACAAAACCATAGAAATTCCCCCATTATAGTTAGTTCAGCTATCTATAACTCACGCCCCCGCAATGCACTGCTGATGACGTCACATATTACATCACTCATGACATGGTCAGTGACATCACTGATGACATCACTGATGACATCTCAAATGACATCACTGATGACCTCACTGATGACATCATCCAGTGACTGTGTGTAAAGTTTAAATATGTTTAATATATATAGGGAAAGGCGTATTGAAGAATGAGTGGGTGTATAAGTGTCTGAATGGATGATTTAGTACGTGCGTGACTGACTCTACAAGTGAGTGATTAAACGTATCTTACAGAATGCATGGGTTAGTGACTAAACTGTGTGAATGTCTGTATCCGTCTGTCTGTTGGTGTGTAAGTGGATGCATGGATTTGCGAATAGCTACATGAGTGTCTATATGGCTTATTGATTGGTTCTCTGAGTATCTGTATGGGTGCCTGAGTATTTGTGTGGGTGGGGTGTGTGTGACTCTGTACATAGATGTGTGAGTGGGTGATTCACTGGGGGCATGTTTTCAAGAGTGCATCTGTGATGGACTGCTTGGGTGGGTGAGTGTGTGTATGGGTGTGTTTGTGAGTGAATGTATATCTCAGTGGTACATGTGCGAGTAACTACATATGTAAAAGGCAGTATATATGTGTGTTAGAGTATTTAAATGGCTATAAGTGAGAGTGTGTGATTGTGAGAGTGGCTGTATGGATGCGTGTATGCTTGTATCAGTTATTGTATAAGAGCTTAAGAATGTGCTAGTATTTGTATGAGTAAGTGAGTTGGTGTGTGTATAACTGTATAGGTGAGTAAATGGGTGTGTGATTATTTTTTTGCATGACTGACTAGGTGTGTGAGTACCTCTATGGATGAGTGGCAGTGTGTGAGTGTTTATATAGGTGTATGAGTGCATATGATAGTCCTGTACTGAGTGACTGTAAGTATGAGTAACTGTACGGGTGAGTGAGTAGATGTGTGTGTGTAGACCTAAGAATCAGTGAGTGGGTATGTAGTTATTGGTATTGAGTGTGTATGGTTTTGAGAATGGCAGTCTGTAATTTAGAGTGGGTGTATCAAAAGTTATATTAGGGTGTGAGAAAATGCATGAAATTATCACATGGATGATGTCATCAGTGATGTCATCAGTGATGTCATTTGAGATGTCATCAGTGATGTCATCAGTGATGTCACTGACCATGTCTTGAGTGATGTAATATGTGACGTCATCAGCAGTGCATTGCGGGGCGCGAGTTATAGTTAGCTGAACTAACTATAATGGGGAATTTCTATGGTTTTGTACGAGTGAAATGTCCAACTAACTATAACTGTCCCTAAAACCTATGGTTTTTTCAGTGAATATATATATATATATACACACACACACATATCTATCTATCTATAGCTATCTAGATATCTAGATATCTCCATATATGTATATCTAGATAGCTAACTAGATAGATAGATAGATAGATAGATTGATAGATAGGTAGGTAGGTAGGTAGGTAGGTAGGTAGGTAGATAGATAGATAGATAGATAGATAGATAGATAGATAGATAGATAGATAGATAGATAGATAGATAGATAGATAGATAGATAGATAGATAGATAGATAGATAGATAGATAGATAGATAGATAGATAGATAGATAGATAGATAGATAGATAGATAGATAGATAGATAGATAGATAGATAGATACTAAAGCTTTCAGAAAGTGGTTCCTCTGATGTATGACATGAGATACTGTAGCAGCACCATTTTGAATGAATTGCAGCTTTTGAATCTGATAGGCTGGAAGATCAAGCTATATTACACTGCAGTAATACAAAGGTGTTGTTACAAAGGTGTTCAGGATCTGCACTTTCTATGATGGGGACAAAAGATGGCATATTAGATTTAGCATGTGCAGGTGAAAAAGAAGAATTTAGCACTGACATAATGTGAGACACAGGTCAAGAAATAGTCGATTTTACATTAATTCCACAGCTCTTATAGGACTATATTTGGAGCCAAGAGAAGTTAGGCAAAGAGGTTAATTCCAGAATCCAGAAGCCTTCATGGGACAGAAAATTTCTATCTGAGGACCTCAGGTGCATGGTCTTAAAGATGATGCTAATGGTGGATCTGGCCTCAGAAAATTGAAAATCTTGATGGGGCAGATCTTTAATCCCTGAATTGGAAAGGATAGCTAAGACCGCAGGGTGAATCATGCTGCAAAATACCGCTGAGAGATCTAAAATAATCAGGGCAGCTGGAATATTGGCAATGGCAGAACTCCATCAGTCATCGAGGGCTTACACAATTGCGATCCCAGTGCTGTTTCCAGAATGAAACGAACGAAACTCAGCCTGGACTAGATTTCAGAAAGCATTAGCTTCCACAATGTCAGACAATTGCTGAAATATTGTTTTCTCTCATAGTATGCCCAAAAGGGCAGTTTGGAAATAGGCCTGTAATTTGACAAACCGCCTGGAACTAAAGTAGGTTATTTGAGCAAGAGGGTCAGTCATTCTGGTTTTGGGTTTCTGGGACATAATCTTCCAGAATAGACACATTGATGATAGATCTAACCTACATATGATTTATCATTATTTACTTTTTATGACATTGGGCAAGAATCAGGTCCCATGTTTAACCAGAGGATTTACTTGAAGCCGCTAGTATGACAAAGCCCCTATTGTTCAAAGGAGAGAAGCTGTACTGTATAGGGGGGGCTCAAGAAAAAGAATTATGATGGAAAACATGGGGGCGAAGAGCAGGTAACTATAGAAGTACTGTCTGAATTTCAGAGTTTTTCATAGATGATCAGGCTCGCCCCTGACCTTTGGCAAGGCTGAGAAAATGGAGGTAGATATATGTGTCCCGGCTACCCATAGTGTAGTTGAAATGAAGCTCATGTGCTAAGAAAGGAAGCTGAGAGTTGGCCGCCAGAATGCCATGAATATAAAAGAGGAATATAAGAAAGCCCTCAAGCTGGGAAAAGGCCCCCTGCATGTAGTTCAACTGCAAGGAGCATGATCTTGAAGTTCATGAGTCACCAGTGAAAGAGAGCAATTTTAAACAGGGGCAAATTTACACAGGGACAGCTTCTCTTGGGTTGTACAGGGCTGGAAGCAGTAGGTCCTCTCTCAAGTAGCAACCGGATTTGCTGATTGTCATGCAAATACCAACTTATAAAAATGTTTCTTATGAGTGAAGGGCTTATTCTGCGTTTGATTATTTCAGACACCCTTGACAAATCATGAGTCCTTTCATATATATAATATATATCTCATGTTTGCCAAAACATAATTGATATTGTGTTTTTAGAGTTTAGGATCTGTTGGGAAGCAAACCATGAATGGTGTCTCCAGCATAAAGGATCGAGACTGCATTTGGGAGAGGAGGGGTTATAAGAAGTCTATGGCCTTTCCTTGTTGTGAGCTTTTTGATTTGCGAGGCCCTTTAAAGGGTGTCCATGTTGGGGATTTCACCCATCAGCTTGTATATATTTTTCAAATTTTGAGCATAGTATTTATTTTCATGTGTAATTATTTACTTTTTGTTTTAATATGAAATACACTTCCTTGCATTGATTTTGTAAGTGTTATTTCTAGTGCTGCTTACGTTGTGAGTCTCCAGCCTACAACAACCTCCTAAATAAGCCTTGACCTGCTGTGCCTCACTTTCTCGGACAGTCAAGAGTTAAAAGGGATGTATGGTTCCAGGTTAGGAGGGTCCTTAGCACATGGGCTCCATGACACCAGAAGGGAATTGTCCTAGTTGCTACAATTGAAGCCCATTAACTTATGATTGCACTTGGATCCAGAGGTTTCATAATAGTAAAGTCTAATTGGCGAACTGAAACTTTTGGTCTAATTTAGTTAGTTGCATTTCCAGTAAGTTTATTTTGGTCTGTGTCTACATCTTAAGTAATTTCCCTGTTTTGCTCTGTTCTTCTATTAGAAGCCAAAAACAAGTGTGTTTCCATTGCAAAAAAATGTAATTAAATAAATATATGGATTCAGATTTTGTTCTGGTCACAGGTGCAAGTGGTCATCAGGGGAGAGTTACTGTAGAGTGAGAAAGGGGAGTACGATTCCAGTATTCTAGTCACAGGTCAAAGTTATTTTGGTTGCTCTGAGCATCCCTTATTGTAACAAATTCTGCATTCCAGGAACAGGAAGTAGTGACTATTTCAGTCCCCTGATTTGTCCTGGCGGGTTTTGCTGGCTTTAGGAATCAGTGCACTGTAAACCAACTAAGCAGTAGTAGTGCACCTGTTTTTCTCTGTAAGATGTACTGTGCACTAGATGTATATAAATAGTGTACCTAACTTTCATGTTAGGCAATAGGAGAAGGCACAGAAAATGCAACAATGCGTGAACCTTAATTCTAATATCTGGACTATAGTGTTTATATACACAATCCACATGTGACAAAAATGTATGGCTGACAGGAGCACCTCTGTGAACTACCATTTCAGTATTCAAAAACATCTTTCCAATTAATCATCTCTCCAGACGAGAGCCATCCTGAAGTACAACCTGACATCAGCAATTTTCTCAGTGAGCTTCCCGCATCAGACCTATCCTAAAGAAAACAGGCCTAAACTGGCTTCCCTGTCCAGCTTCTGGGCTATCTCCATACTGTACCCAGACCTATGTCTTCAAAGAAAACAGCCTATCTGAACACGAGGCAAGATTGGCCCATGAAAGGGAATTGAATTCACCTTGCTTGTCACCAGGATGACCTTAAGACCACTGAGAAAACAAAGAGAGTCACCACTTCTTGGTTCTCAATCTGCTGCTGTTATCTGCCCTTGAGGACACACCACCCACAGTTACTACAGATTTTGCGGAGTAATAGAATACAGGTTATTGCCCTGGAATGCACCTCTTCCCACACTGCTAACAGGGCCCTCATAATTTCCCTTACTCCTCTCTCTTTAACATAGTTTTCTGAACACATTGGCTTTCTACAAGGCTCTACCATTAGTCTTCTCTTCTTCATTGTAAATTTTAGCCCTCTCAAGGTCCGGATCCAATACTTCAAACTCAGCTCCTACAACTTTGTAGATGACGCCTAATTGAAAGCTGGAAAATCCTGAAGATCTGGACTCCTCTGGCTTAGGTCAATGACTCATAGTTGTGGGCCATTGAATGCTGTGCTTTTGAAACAAACAGCTTAACTCAGCAAAACCGAGTATCTTACAAATGGAGCCTATGCAAAATATCATCCCACTGAGGTCTTGCCATAGTAACTGGGAACCAGTACAACCTGATACATGGGAATGACCCTCAGAGATATCATGGACTACATCATCATGCTAGTACCATTGGTATAAAATGATACCAAAGGTTCTTTCTACACCATACCACATATTTCCACTTCTAATGTGCTTTGACAGGGAACAGGCCACCATCACATGTGTCTATCACACCTAGATTATGCCAACTAACTGTATCCATCTCTGCTTACTCTAAAAACTTTGGCAAATCAAGGACAAGGATGTCAGAAAATGTATACCCCTATGCCTTTGTCACCACATCCCACTGTGCTTGTATGCTAAACATGATGCAATTAATCTTTGGTCTCTGCATCTGTTTCCTGTGTCCGATATAGCAATTTGTAACATTCAGGAAAAGTCTAGGGAAGCGATAACACCATCACAATTGCTTAGCTAATAACATTCCCTTTCCTACTTTCTCAGAGCTCCCAAAATGTTTCGAGCTTTTGAGAGTTCTTCAGTTTTGCTTAGAAACTACACTGGTTCTCTAGAAAATGAGCCCCCTTTGTGATACAGTCCATGATTACATAATTCCTAAGGTTAGTCTCTTTCTCCCTTACAATGTTCAGAGCACCATATTTAGCCACTCTGATTTGGGAGAGATATTATTGGTGAAGAGTGGGTCTAAACATGTTTCCTGCTAGAGAACCCACCTAGGAGTCAATATCTACAGAGGCACATTATAAGGTGCGAGAATAATTCTTAATCATTCTCCTTTATGTCTCAGAGATTCCTAACTGATGATCTGCCAACATCCTGGGGGGCAGTCCTTTATAATGGGCTCTAAAATACGACAATCCACATATGTCCCTGGCCATAATAAGGCACAGCATCATCATGAAAATCCTAACCAAATTGGTTCTCTGTACAGTTTCAGTAAATCATGAAAGAAAGACCCTGTGACAGCCTTTGGTAACACTGTGAAGAGAAGCTGTATATTAGGGAGATGATTCATTAAGATTCACCCAAGCCAATGCACTGCTGTGCGTTTACATCTGTGCATATAGGTTTCTCCAACAAAGAAGAGAAATCATACTCTAATAGTTTTAATGGGTGAATGATTCATACCCCTGGATATATAGTATTAATTTTTTCTTTATTTAGGATGATTTGGATTTGCACCGGAGCCCTTGCCAAATTTTCCACACTTTCTGCAACAATCGTGTTGAATTACCTCAAGACTGGCTTGTGGCCTTAGTAAGAAACCATAACATTTTAGGGGGCGCTCACTGACATCTGGCTAAGATGGCTGCCTAGTTTGGGAGCTTCGCGCACTGCTGGACGACTGCTGCCATGACAGAACCATCCTTTCCCTTTCATCACGGCATGAGTAGTCTTTCAGAGCATCGAAAGGCAGGGTGAGCCTGTGAATCTCCTCGGCTGCCTTTACAAACTGATTTTGAGGCTGCAATTATACTTGTTAATTCTACCTCATAAGGGCAGCCATTTTGAAGCAAACAAGCTTCTTCTGTGGTATTTTTACTCTTCCCTGCAACAGTTACTATGCCTTCACTAGAGACTTTTTCATGCTTTCACTGACTTACTTTATAAATGTTTATTGTTCTTCATTAATTAAGTGCATGTTTTTGGCTTTGCTGCTTTTGTTTCATGTTGCCTATATTTGGTCTTCACGCTGAGGTGTTTTTTTGTTTTTTCCTCCTCATTTTCTGTAACGTACTATCCAGCTCTACTGGGAGACTTGGTTGGCTTTTATTGTGGTGCACTTTTTATATTGGTCTGCCTGTTTCATCTTTTCGAGTGTATGAAGGCGTATCTGAGCACTTTATGGGCAAATTGAAGAAGGTCAAGGCTTCTCCACATCAAGCAGCCACCTCCTCGCTGAAACTGTTGCTATTCCTAAAAACCGACAATTTACCGACATGGAGCTCTTTATCTAATCGAAATATGTTGTCTTCATCCTTGCCATCAACTAAGACTGCTCAGTCTGCGTCATCATCCACATACAAGAGAGTCAAGCAGGATCCGCCTTCTCCTGTTAACTTAAGTCTTCTTCTCCTATCTCTCTTGATATTGTGTGTAGGAAAGTAAGATCTGCTTTTATGGTTACCCGCACTTTTTGTCTGGTGCTATGCTGTTTCTGACTAGTCTGACTGGGATCCTGTTAGTCAGGACCCCAGTCTCTCTTCTTTCTTCCCTAAATTGTTATGGTAACTTGGTAAGTACTTAGGTACATCCCAGTTTGGATACTGGGGTACCTTTATAAGTCCCTAGTATATGGTACTAAGGTACCCAGGGCATAGGTACCCCAGGGGTCCTCCATAGGCTGAAGCATGTATTATGCCACCCATGGGAGACCATTCAAACTGTCACTACAGGCCTGCCATTGCAGCCTGTTTAGGCTGGTGCTAACACCACTCATTAAAGCTATAGGTTCCCTATATCTAGGGTCACTGCGCTTAAAACCTATAAGTCACCCCTACAGCAGGCCTTTTCAATCCTGAAGGCAGGATACTTGGTTCTAAGTGTGAGGGTGCCCCTGCATGAGCAGGACACCTCTACAGCCTTTGGAGTCCATTCTCCCAGGTATGTTTCCAAGCACTGTAAAGGCCCTCCGTTAGGCCCTCAGTGCTCCTGGTACCAGTCTTCTGGACCTGGACAGCACAACATGGCTTATGCCGACCAGAGACATGATTCTGCCTTCCTGGTGCTGAGCCAAGCTCGAGCAGGGAAAGGCAGAACAATATGTATCCTGTCACAGGGAGGTGTAACCACCTCCCAGACAGGGTTTAGTGTATTGGGGCCGGGTGGGAGTGCTTGCCAGCACACATTTGGTGCCCTCCTTGCATAGTCCAGTTCAAACCATCTCAGGGAGCCGTTGGCTCCTGCTCTGGAATGAAACTGGACAAAGGACATGGGAGTATTCTCCCCACTGTTTGACCCCCCCCCTGGGAGGAAACCATGAATCGTCCCCACCCTTTCCATAGGGGACTTAAGGGCTTACCTGAGGGTGGGTTCCTAGATTAATCGTGGGACATGATTAATTTCAGACACCACATCAACTTCGACCGTCTGGGCACTCTGGACTTCTCTCAGGGCATCAAGGCTGCAATCGGGAAGACTCCTGCTGCTCCTGATCTCTTCACCCTGCTCGTCTGCTGCAATGTCCATGCCTGTGCTCCATACAGGAAACCTTGCAAGGCCTGTGGGCATCCTAGTCTCCTGAAGGAATCTCCCTTGAAGTGAAGGAGTCACTTCCCTGCATCTGCAGGCACCGAAACTAAGCAGACTGATCTGCTGATACTGTGCTCCCACAGACTCTGACAGGCTCAGCAACACAAGTGGTGGTTTTTCACATCCCTCGAGGCATGTCCTGTCCTCTCACCAAGTTTGAGGCCAGTACCCCTTGTCGGAGCCGCAGGAACCAAACCCCTGTGCACCACATTGACTTGCTGTTGCAAAAGGTTGTTGGCTTCCTTCCATCAAGCTCTTTGGGCTCCAAGTAGCCCAAACCTCAAGCATCTCCAGTGACCAATATCTTCATCCTCACCACATCACTTGCACCGTGGGCCTGCATCTTTGGTGAGCTGCTCGAGTTCCTCTTGTGACTCCAGTGCCTCTGGCCTGTGGGTCCTCTTGAGGCTCAACTTTGAATTCTTTGGGCTCTCCTGATTACTCGGGCCTGCCCTGACTCCCCTGCTTGTGGTGAGTCTCCTGGACCTCGCTGGTCCTGACATTGCAACTTCTTCAACTTCCACGTTGGTTGCAGTTGCCAAGGCTTGTTAGTCCTCTCGCCGGACACCGACCCCTCAACTCTCAACATAGGACAGCTCATGTACAGCTCCTGGTCTTCCACAGCATCGCCTGATCCACACAGCTGCAGTTCCAAGGTCGCCACCAGCTCTCCTGCAACACCCGACATCGGTGGGCATTCGTCTTCCGTGCCTGCTGGTTACTCCAGAGTGGCATAGACTCTGTCCCATCTTCTTGTAGGTTCTTCACATCTTGAATCCACCTTTGGATTCCACTGGATACTTTCACCTTCTCCAGCAGCGGCATCTTTCTGAAGTCCTCCATTGAGTTTGACTACGGTTTCTGACGCCACTTCACACCTATGCACCTGGCTTCCCTGGTGCATGTAACCTGGTTCCAAGGGTATCCACGGGTGGGTGGCTCTCCAACTTCTTGTCTTCCACAGGGTTTCTTCAGGGTCCACTGGGAAGGGTCCTCTTTCTTTAAAATTGCAACTGCGACTTACACGTTGATTTGTAAGGAGAACGCAGTCGTGTTCCGACACTGCACACGCCTTCTGTGGGGCTCCTAGATACTCACCTTGGGTGGTTCCTTGGGTCCCCGACACTTCTAAGTTCTCTGGGTATATTCTTGACTAGAATTGTGGTTCGCATCCCACTATTTTAGTATATGGTTCGGTCCCCCTCTGGTGACCCCTGTGTATTCTGTGCTACTTATCTGTTTCTATTGCAAAGTATTGTGTGTATTGTGTATATCTCCGGGTAGGAGATATCTGTATGTGTTAGTGGGTGTCTTATAATAAAAACCTATTTTTTAAATACACTGTGTGGTTCTTTTTCATTTAATCTATACCTATAAGATTGCATTCTGGTAAAAAAAAATCACTTTACACTCCTTCTGGACTAAGCCTGAAGGCTGCTCTCCACAGCTACCACTTAGAGAGCTTTCTAAGGTTGTCTAAGACCACTAAAATCATCATAAGGGTTGTCTGGATTGGTGCAGGGTGCCCACTTACATAAGTGTGCATCATATACCAAGCCAGCCTCTCACATTGTGCTTGAGGAAATACACCCATTTGTGGAAGAAACTAACATGCGCATACAGAATCTTGATGATAAATGGTCTCAAATCGAAAACAGAGTTTCAGTGCTCGAGCAACCCATGGGCAAGATGAGGCAACAAAAGTCTCAGATTTGGAAAAGGAGGTGGTTTTGCTGAAAGCTCATTCTGAATACTTAGAAAACTTAAATAGGCAGAATAACCTACGCTTTTATGGTCTTCAAGAAGTCTTGGAAGGAATTAATCCTGTTTCCTTTTCCACTTTTTTTTTTACCTCAGCTGCTGGGTTTACCTTCTTCCACAAAATCAAATATTCAGAGAGCTCATCATCTTGGTCAACGTTCGCAATCTTCCTCTGCTTCACCTAAACCTACAGGAGTCATTATCTTCTTCCTGGAGTTTACAGACTTACTAAAAGTCCTTAATGCAGTGAAGTCGGAAAAGCAACTTTTATGGCAGGGGAGCAAGATCTTTATAACACAGGATGTATCAAAAGCTACAGCAGCCAGGCAGAAAGAGTTCTTGGATTTTCTGCTGCAATTGCGCTCTCTAGGTGTCCGCTTTAGTCCGTTCCCCCCTTGTCTCTTCAAAGTAACATTCCAGAATAAAACGTCTTCCTTCACTGCTTCTGTGGATCTTTGAGTTACTTACTCTTCACTCTTATGGTTCCATGGAGACTTTTGCTTCCTTGTCAAGATGACTGTACTTTATGTTTTTTCTTGAGCTTTGCATAATCTTTTAAACCTCTTTTTGTTTTTTCAATGTACTCTCATGCTAGTATTTTGTGTTCATCTAGTTTTTTTTATTTTTTATTGACTAACCTCTTTCTTTTTCACTGGTTCAGTGGTGTTATTTCTCTTTTCCTCACCCTGTTTCTGTTTCATTCGTCCATTGATGCATCCTCCCTTGCTGTGCTGTCTTTACCCTATGCTGTCATTGACCCTTCCACGTGTTCATCCTCATCTAAAATGTTTTACAGTTGCCAGTGCATGACATGTGCTGTCTCTTCTTTTCTGACTTTTCTTTCTTTTCTTTTCCTTTCCTTTCTTTCCTCTGATCCAGTTTCTTTTCTTTCTTTCTTTTTCATTTTCTTTGTGATTGGTAAATATCTTCTCTTAGAAGACCTTTTTTCTGTTTATATTATTCCCTCTGTTACTATTCAGAGTTATCTCTTGGAACGTCAAAGTATTTATAAAAGAGGCAGAGAATTTTGTCTAATTTGGCAAAATACTCTCCTGATCTTGTTCTTCTTTAGGAGACTCACCTTTCTGAACATGAAGCTCTAAACCTTAAACAAGGTTGCGTGGGTTCAGTTTTTGTTTCTCCTTCGTTGAATAAGAAAAATTGCGTTATTCTACTTTGTCATAAGAAGCTAAAATTGGTAACTATTTCCCAGGAAACTGATACCGAGGGCAGGTGGCTTTTTATTACGTTAGTTGTTAACTATATCCCCTTAACTATTTGCAATATTTATGGCTCCACTCAATTTGATAATTCCTTTTGGTCTACAATCTACAAAAAGTGTGTACAATATGCTGATGACTTTTCATTTTGGGAGGTGATTGTAATCAAGTAATGTGCCCCTTTATTGATAGTCAAACCCCAGTCAAATATTTATCCCATAAGATGCACAAGCAATTTCACTCTTTTATTACCCAGTGCCTTTTGGTTGATTCATGGAGAATTTGTAATCCTTCCATTAGGAAATGTTCCTTTTTCTCTGCACCACATGGCTCTCATTCCAGACTTGACCATATCTTTGTTTCTAAATTACTTTCCCAAAATCTCATTAGTTCTTCTATCAAACCCATTGGGATTTCTGACCAGGCCCCAGTCATTAAAGACTTGGGGCCTGATTCACAAAAGTAATCTGAGACAAAATTCTAACTTTACAACTTTCGGTATTCACAGAAGGCATTTAGGAGTACTAAAGTTAGGATTTTGTCTCAGTTAATCTTAAGTTTTGGTCTTAAGTTAAATTTAAGACCAAAACTTAAGATTAACTCAGACAAAATCCTAACTTTAGTACTCCTAAATGCCTTCTGTGAATACTGAAAGTCGTAAAGTTAGGATTTTGTCTCAGATTACTTTTGTGAATCGGACCCTTTGACTTTCACCTGGTGCATTCCAAATCTAATAGATGAAGATTTAATATCTCTCTTCTACTTGACCCTGCTTTTTCCTCATCTTTTTTGGCGCTTTTAAAAATAATGTTTTAGTATTCATGCAGATGCTTCCATCTCTCATCAATTACTTTGGGACACATTTAAAGCTTCAGCTCGTGGCCACATTACTGATTTTGTTTCTTTAAAAAAGATATCTTACACTAAGCAACAGCAGTCCCTTTTATTAGATATTAAATGCCTAAAACATGAATACTATTCTTCAACTACTGCACCGAATTTACAAGAACTTATTCTTGCAAAACTTCAATTTAATAAAATCTCCACTGACAAAGCCTCCTCTATTCTACTTCACAGCAGTTATTATGGTGGGCGTAATAAAATGGGGAAGCTTCTAGCTGATCATTTGAAAAATCATAAGCAGAGTCAAACATTCGACTCAATAAATAGGGATGCAGGTTTTCCTCTTTTTAAAGACACTGAGATCCTGGCAGAATGTGTTAAATATTATCATTCTCTCTATGCACCTGAATCTCCAGCCCTTCCTTCTCAGATCGATGCTTATCTGAAAGAAACCAAAAATCCTATCAGCAATCATTGTGATTTCTCTCCATAGAGGCTGACATATCCTTCAAGCGCTTCAATCTTTTAAGAAGGGCAAATACCCCGGGCCTTATGGCTTCAAGGTCAAATTCTTCCTCCATTTCTCTAATCTTCTGCTCCCCAAATTATTACATCTTTTAAAAAAAAAATCTAATTCTGGTTCAGCAGGTGGCACCTTTAAGAAAGTCACCATATTCCTCATTCATAAACAGGGCAAAGACCCTGCTCTTAGTAGGAATTATAGGACAATCTTGTTATTTAATGTGGATTATAACATTTTTGCCAAATTATTAGCTTTCATCTTGAGTCTTTTTTACCTTTGATGATTGGAAAGGATCAATCAGCTTTTTTAAAGGTAGGTGTACATCAGATAATTCTAGACTATTTTTTAATGTTCCAAACAAGGTCCCCTCTCTCTCATATCCTTTGGCAGCAATTTCTATAGATGCTGAGAAAGTATTTGATCATATTGATTGGTCCTTCTTACTTAAATCCCTGGCCTGGAATGGGTTGAGTCCCCATTTTATCTCATTCATTTCTTTACTGTATCAATCGCCCATGGTGTCTGTTCTCATTAATGGGAAAATATCTAGCTATTATCCATTAAATCATGGCATCATTCAGTGTTGTCCATTATACCCTCTTTTATTTATATTGGCCCTGGAACGTTTTCTCTCCTGTTTTAGAAATAATGCAGAAATTAATGGATTACCGTTCAGAGAGGATCATCTAAAGGTTTCTGCTTAAGCTGATGATATTCTTCTCTTCATCTCAAATACTGCACAATCTGTTCCAGACCTACTTCAGAAAATGTCTACCTTTTCTTCAGTCTCAGGGTATAAGAATAATTCTGATAAAACTGGAATTTTACCACTTACTAAGTTTACTTTAAGACAACCTTTTTTCGCCACAGGTTTTCATTGGAATATTTCTCAGATTAAACATTTAGGTATCTGGTTTGACTCTTTAATTAAAGAGTTGGTCCTGGTGAATATCACTGATTGTTTAGATAAAGTTGATAAGCTCTTTTTGTCATGGAACCCTCTAATTATTTCCTGGTGGGGTCATATGGAATCTGTTAAAATGAAGATTTCACCTATAATTCTATATGTCTTAGCTATGACCCCAGTTTATATCACTGCTACATTTTAATAAAAATTTGATTCAAAAGTAGCAAAATTGCTTTGGATGAATAAAAAACATTGAATTTCTCTTACGTACCTCCAGAAATCTAAATATGAGGGTGGAGTTCATTTTCCAGATTTCCGAATATATCATAAAACTTTTTGTCTACGACAAGCTTCTAGTTGGCTATCTTTGTCACAAACTCCATTTGCCCTTTTATGGTTGGACATTGAATGCTCTCCTCTTGCTCTTTTTCTACCTAGAGAAGTCTTATTCTTTTCCACTAATACCTCTATAACAGCTTCCCCTCTTCTTAAACACACTTCTTCTACCTTAAAATACTTTTTATCAGCCACAGATTGTAACTCATGAGTCTTTCCAACACTCTCCTCTTTGGTATACTAATCTTATTACCATTAACAATAAATCGCTATTTTGGAAATCCTGGAGACAAAAAGGTATAATATGAGTCAAAGAATTATTCTCAAATGCTGATCCTCTTCCCCTCTCACAATTTCAACAACTGTTTAAATGCCCTCATTCATTCTTACCTAAATATCTTCTTCTCATAAATGTCCTTCTCGATGTTCTTCATTCTTCACCAGCCCTTTCTTCTTCTCCATTGCTCCAACCCCTTCTTTGTTCAATTCTCACTTCGGTCTCTAAAGCTTCGCCTATTTATAGACTTGTTTGCTATACGTCCTCTAGAAGAACCAAAACTAAGATATAGGCTCAATGAGAATCGGATTTGGGATGCACCTGGACTATTTCTTTTTGGAATAAGATATGGGATAAGGTGTCCAAATCAGCTTCTACTTCTTAATCATTGTTTTTTTCTCTACCATAGATTTTATCTTGCCCCTTCCACAATAGCTAAATTATCTGTGAACTCTTCATCAAGATTTTGGTCCCGTGATCATCACAATGGTGATTTTAGGCACTTATAATTTCAGTGTCCTCCAACAACTTCTTTTTGGGAGAAGGTATGGTCTCAAATTATCTCAATATTTCACTTACAATGTCCTTTAACTCCCCTAAGACTTTTTCTTGGTAGCTTATCCGAAGATAACCATTCACCCATTAATGATTCATGGTTGTTAGATCTTATGTTAGCTCTGGCTTTTCAACAAATCTCCATCAACTGGAAATGCTCATTAAATATTTCTTGCAAAGCTTGGTGGTATAATGTTTGTCATTATTATAGATTAGATACTGCTTTTAGTTCTTTGTACTGCCCTTCTGTTAATAAAGATTTATATTGGTTACCTCTGACTTCTTTTTTAGATACTGCTGCTCGTAAATCTCCTAATTGTATATGCATCTGAAAACCACCATAAGTAATTTGTTTCTCTTCCATTTGTTTAGCTTAATAGGAACTGTTCAGACTTTCTTTTATATTACAATTTAATTTAATTTTTTCATGTGACATTTTACATTATTGATGGGATGGTCTTCGTTTATTTTTTCCCCCCTTCCTTCCCTTTCCTTTTTCCCCAAGATAATTTAAAAAATGTTAAACAGCTTCTCTTCATGTAATTTTTGTTGGCTTTATTTTAATAATTCATTCATGTTCCTTGTTATTGATATTTCTTTCATGCTATTGTCATTACTTAATAAAGCTGCTTTACCTTAAAAAAAGAAACCATAACGTTTTAAAGTTATAAATAGTTCCCCATTAGGTTTTGGTGTGATGTTAGACTCAACAGAACATTGCTCTAATAAATAGCAAACGTGTATGGCACCCCACTGTAGGCTATGTGAATGTTTCCCTTATCTCCACTGTGGTAGAATATAACAACTCTGTCACAAGAGGAAACAGAAACAGAAACAACGGCCAGCATGTCCAGAAGCCCATTTGTCAATCAATCAATCAATGCTTTATTGTTTAAGTTAATAAAAACCATAACAATGTCATAAAAGGAAAGAAATTCAGCCGATTTACAGGCATTTAAAATATTTAAAAGGCATTTAACTATGTTTTTTTCCTAAAAAAACAGTTTTCATATCATGTAAAACAAACTAAAATGGAGCATGTTGCTGTGTCATAAAATTATCAACGATATTCGTATCACATCAGTGTTGATATAAAGTGCATTTGTGCAGCAGCTTAGGGTTTAAATACAGTCAATGGATCATTGGACTGGGCTAGACTGATGGTATGTATATCCTCGGGCCGTGTTATCTTTTCGTAAAGTGACAAGCATGTCATCATCTTACAGGTCAGTTGAGGATCTGTTGTGCCCAGACCTTTAATAATCGCAGATCTGCTAGTTCGAATGCCCCTGTCGTTCAAAGTTTTTTTAGTAGCGAAAGCCGGATAGATTTTAAGAAAGGGCAAACACAGATGAGATGAATAAAATCTTGCCTTACTGCATCACATAAGCTACATGTTCTGGGGCCATTATACTTCCATGTTGGTTGGTCAAACTTGGTAATGCCCCGAATCTGATAGCCATTTGCTTTCGTTTCAGGTAAGATGAATATGTTGTACTTAGATATTCCGCCGGGCTTATTGATGTGTAAGATTGAGAACAATCCAGGCATGGGACCGCTTAGCTAGTATGCTTTTGTCTTCTAGTAATGAGTGGAGTTTGGCCGCTTTGTTTGTCACTCTGTGAAAGGCTTGGAAGGAGGGGTTCTGAGCCCAGAGTTCTGTTGTGTTGGTTTCCTTCAATGCAGTTTTCAAGAATTTGCCGTAACTTGAACTTGGATCGTCTTCCTGGGCTCGCCACAAGGCGTCATGTAGAACATTGGATCAATTCAACCAAAGTTTGTACCAGGTTTTAATTGCAGCGTATTTTCTCGCAATCTGTTGGATGAGACCAAATTCTAATCGTACCTGAGCCGGGGATGCGTTACGAGGTAGACTAAAAACTTTTTTATACATCTTTGTTTGTAGAGAGTCTAGAAGTTTTTCATCTTTGCCATTCAAAGCTATGCTCGCGTAAGTTACTGTCGGCAATAGTTTAGCGGCCATCACTGCTACTAGCGGCTTAAAAGATGGGCCCTGTAGTTTTTTTGCAAAGGCACAAAATGCGTAAATAAGGCAATTTCCTTTTTTTCCAAGATATTGTCTGTAAAATTGAAATTCAATCAATTGTCTATTGATACGCCCAGATATTTGTATGAACTGACTACTCCTAGGATTGTTTCTCCCAGCTTGGTTGGATGTTGATGTCCCGGTCGATTCATAATTGACATCGTTTTTATTTTTGTGACATTAATTTCCAGAACATTAGCCTTGGCGAACATTGATAATTCGTTGAGTGCTCTTTGGAGGCCAACTCTGGTTAAGCTAAGCAGGACTATGTCGTCTGCATATGAGAGATGCATTATGGACAATGGACCCAGGCGCGGGGGATGTGAATTAACCTGGTCGAATTGTGGTGAGAGATCCGCCATGAATAGATTGAATAGATGGGGGGCTAATACACAACCTGGCTTTAATCCTATATCTGTTTGTATTTTCCTTGACAGTCTTGTGCCATTTACTATTTTTACACGGACCCAAGTACACGTGTGCAGTTGTATTATGGCTCGTAGTATTGTTTCAGGGAGGCCCAGTTTCTTTAATTTACTCCACAACAAGCCATGGTTTACACGATCGAATGCTGCTTTAAAATCTATGAAACATATTTGTAATTTTCTTTGCAAGCGTTTGCACTTGTCCGCTATTATGGCCAAGGCTAAAATGTTTGTTGTCGTGCCAAACCCTTTGAGGAATCCTGTTTGGTTGAATGGGATCAGCCCGTTTGTATTGGACCTTTCTACCAGGTCCTCCAGGATTAATGATTCATAATATTTGGCTTCACCATCAATAAGTTCAATTAGCCATTAATTTGCTGGGCCCGACCTATCACCTCCCTTAAAGATCGGATTGATTATTGACCCTTTTCAGCTCATGGGAAGGGTATTCATTGTACCTATCTCCTTATAGAACCCCGACAGCTGAATTGCCCAGTAATCAGGATCACTCCTGAAGATGGTCTGCGGGATGCCATTTGGCCCAGGAGCCCCGTCCCTGCGTCCCATTTTTATTATTCTAGAAACCTTTTCTACTGCTTGGCTTTGGCTGTCGATTTTGGGTGCCTGGTTTAATAGGTTTTTGGTGAACATGGACCAATTCACTACTAGAGTGCTACCTGGAACAGTGTTTGATTCAAATATCTTTTTAGCTAGCAATGTTAGTTCTGGGAGTGTTTCTATTGACCATCAAATGCATTTCAAATTTGTTGTAGTCAGGTGGCCCATCTCAATGGGGGCTGGCCGGTATTTTGGAAAGCTTGTTTTTAGTTTAAGAACCTGGTATGAATGGTCACTTTGGGTTGAATACTTGATGATATATTTCCCCACATGGGCCAGTAGTGCACATTTATCACTTGTCAATGTTCTTTAAGAATATTCAGAATTTCACATTTTCCACTGTCACCCTTTAGTACTGTAAGAGAGCTTGGCACTTGAAGCTGGTTTCAGCTCTAATGTTTAGCAAAATGTCATCACAAACGTTCACTGCGCGCTTTCATGCACCTCATCATTATCCATTGCACGTTATTTTAATCTGCCTTAGGTTTGAAGTGAATTATGTAGGGCAGGTTGTCACCATTTATGTTTAGGACAAAAAAATCCTAGACTACCCAAGGCATTATTGGCAATAACAAGTCTAGATTTAATTGTTACTCATTTTCTAAACTTGATCTGTCGCTTAGTTAGTTGAAATTTGGTTGTATGATCACACTAAAACCCATGAATAAAAAATGTAAAATCGTAATCATTACAATAATAAAGCAAGTAGAGTCCAAATTAAACATAAACTTTGTCATCTCAGATCCTAAGACGAATATGAAAATTGTAGTTTCAGTTAAAAAGTGTAAAGTGCTACTTTCGGAGTATCAGATTTGCATCGTTTGTTCTTCACGTCACACTGAAAACGAGAAAGTGGGAAGTTGCGCGTTTCTTTCAGGCTCCACTTATAGATTTAAAAAGGAAATACGTGACATTTACCTAATACCACTGAACAATTAAATATTCTATGAATATTTCAACCATCCTTAGCGTTTCTGTATAATAGGACAGGAACAAAAAAAACTAGTTATTGTTCCCTCACAGACTCCGCAGCCGCAATATTGTTTGAATAATCTTTAGATTCACATGCAACAAAAACGTAAATTATTTATCGATTTTCAAATGCCGATCTCCTGTTCCAAAATGTCACTATTCTCCCTTTCATAATAAGTGAACTCATATATGTTTCATTTTCATACTCTAACGAATTGTTCTCTTGGTTTACCAAAGATGTTCTCAACTTCTGAATGTGCTCATGGTAGAAGTAACAATCGCATAATAATACAGTAATGGACAAAGCCTCCTAAATCTGCATTTTTGCTTGAGGAGGCAGGACTTTAGACAATGCCTTACATAGCGGCAAACAATTCTGACTCTAGGGGGCATATTCTCAAGGAGTTATCGCCGCGTTAGCGGCACTTTTCTGCCGCTAATGCGGCGATAATTTTATCGCTCTATTACCAAGCTGTCGCTAACAGCCGTTAGCGACAGTTTTTAAGCGAAGCGACTGTTGTAAAGATTGCCCCTTCTGTTAGCGATAATTATATGCAGGAGAGGCGTTCCCGTGCAAAAACAGCTGCAAACACCACTACTCCATATTCACAAGGGGATCCTTGAACTTCTGAAGACCAAAAAAACTGTCTCTAACTGCAGTTAGAGCCAGTTACTTAAGACCAGAAAATAGCTGGTCTTAAAAATGGGGATAACACTTGGGGCCACATCTCAGCAGGTTTTGGTGCTGGACAGCGCTGCAAGCAATGTTGCAGCGCTGCCCTGCGACAAAACTACAGTGCAGGAATGCACACCATCAATAAGATAGTGCGCATTCCTGGGCCCCAGTCATGAAAAGTGTTGCAGCGCTGCGACAAGACAGCGTTGCAACACTTCTCACTACGCCCTTCTTGCAACAGCATGGATGCGCTGTATTCACTGGACAGCGCTCCATGACGCAAGTAATGACAGATACGTCAGGAATCCTGAAGTATCTGTCTGTGCTAAAGTCATGCATTGCTGCAGTCGTGTCACAACCATGACGCAACTCCAGCAATGCATGGGGCCAGCGTATCCCTGTGGCACTGCGTCACCCTCACGCCTGCCATCAGCCAGGCGGAAGGTACTGACGCAGTGCCGTCCATGAGGGGTGCCCGAATGTTGGCGCTGTTGGAGATCCATCGGTGGTGGGTGCGCGCTGCGGTTTCATCATTTGGAAGCATTGGTGGAGTGATGGTGCGGAGGGAGTTGACGAGACGTTCTTCGGTGGCCTTGATCCAGCTGCGAGGGGGTGCGATGATGGCGGTGGCGTCCGGTGGGCAAGGTGAAGACGTGATGTTACCAATGATGGTCGGTCCAGGAGAGTCCGGTGTTGTGGCTGTAGCTGAAGTTCCCACTGGCGGAGGTGACGTGCTTGACCGTGTGTCCTGCTATGAGGTGACTTGCTGCTTGCGTCTGATGTAGGGGACCTTCCCCAGGAGGGGGTGGTGTCCTGGTCACTGGGGTTGTCCAGGTGGAACTAGAGTTTACCGAGTAGGATGTCGTTGGTGGATGGGAGAACCTGGGGTGCAATGAGGTCTACAATGGTATTGGAGAATGGGGGGCCATGGCCCGTGGGGCCTGAACATGAGGGTGCCGCAGAGGATGTGCTTGGGCTTGTCCGGATCTGGGAGTTGAGGTGGTCCATGGTCACCGTTGGGTCATTAGAGTGCGTGGTCAGTCGGAGTGTGCTTCTGTAGGTGATGGCAATGCCTCCTCCTTGATGGTCGGGGTGCTCCTTGCGGGTGATACTGCAGCCGTCAGTGATGGCGATGGCGATGTCTGGTCCGAAGCAGAGGTTGGTCCTGGCAGGTGACGTGGCATCCAGGTTTGATGGTGAGGAGGGTGCTGGCGTCGTAGCGGTGGAGTGTCCAGGGGCAGACGGACACAAACGGCGTAGCCTATGGGTTGCCTTTGGCACGGGATATGACCATTACAACGCAGGCAGTACATCGTTAACAACGCAACTCCAACAACGCAGGTGCCTTTACATCGCATTTGATTACAACGGATTGTGAGGTCAGTAATGGGGTAATTTAAAGTTTTTCGGGTGGGAATGGGTTTCGGATGTAAAATAAGAAAATTGTGGTGTGTTTTGGGGTAAAATATGAAAATTGGGGTGTGCATTTGGGTCAAATTTGATTTTTGGGTGTGTTATGGGGGCTCAAAAAGGAACTCCAGGGTTCACGGTTGGGTTTGGGGTGCAAAGGTTAGTTTTGGGTTGCACTCACTGAAGTGGGAATAGTGATATTAATGTCTCCGCTATGCAACACCTACTCTACTGTTGCAATGTGCATACTATTAGTATGCATTGGAATGGAATGCGATGTTATGGCATGCATCGCAACCACGTATGTGCCTTTGGCACACTGGTGGTACGCCCGCTGTGCATGGGCGCACAGCGGCCGCCATTGAGAAGTGCTGGGGGGGCTGGACAGCTGTGAGGTGGTAAACGCTGGAAAGAACACTGGATGGGGCATGGACGCGGGGATGTGTGTGTGAGCGGGGGTTGTAAAAATTTTAATAAGGGAAGTCTTACCTCGAACCGGGTCCTGTGTCTTCGTTGCTCCTGCTCTCCTGCGTCTGCTTCCAGGAACAGGAAGTAGGCAGCCAGGCTTCCTCCCCTGAGCCAATCACAACGCTGCGATGCGGCGGTGGGATTGGTAATTGGCAACGGGACAAGGCATGCAGCCAGGGGCTGGAGGGGTGGGCATGTTCTCCATGCAGGCTGTAATGCAGTCTGCATTACGAACAGGGAAGTGCGCATGACTGCTTTGGGTGGCCTGAGTGGGCCGACCAAACAGTCATTGCGCACTTGAGTGGGCATGCCAATCCGCCCATGCCTTGCCCCGTGCTTGGAGCAGTCCTACCCACCCTCCACCCGCAAGGGAAACATAGCACGGTTACATCTGTAAGTTATCATCATGTGATGATTGTTCCTCTTCTGCACTGCTTGAAAGCAGTGGGGCGACGCTCTTCCACCATAGCAGATGAGCCGCCACTGGGGGTGCATCATCTATGTGTGCTAGGCCTGGGGGATTCAACCCCCAGGCGTCCTGCGCTATGCATCCCACCATCTCCTTACCTGGACATTGACACCGCGGCACAATCTGCTGCACTATCTCCAAATCTGTGACTCAGCCAGCAGGAGCCTCAGCCAGGAGGGATTTCACAAGCCTGGGTACAGCAGTCGCTGGCAAGTCCACTGGTGAACTTCCCGATGCAGTTGATGCAGCAGGGCGCCCTTAGGCATGAAGTTGTGGCACTCCCGCCACACAAGTTTGGCGCAGCTCAGGGGCCTCACCCTCTACATCGTCTGGCCAGCCCAACATCATCCGGCCTGTGATGCAGAGAGGCAGCACCCACCATTGGTAATCCCCTCCGTGTACCCCAGTGAAGTAGTGGATCGTAGTATGCGATGCAGACCTACCTACGTTGGGGCGCAGGAGCGACTCTACTATTAACAGCTCCAAGGTGCGCAAGGAGGTCTTCTCACACAGGTCAGCAACGTGTCTCCATGTGACCTGCCAGACTTCACCACCAGGTATGGGCGATCGTGGTGCCTCAATGTCTACCGCCACGGCTCATCAACTCCACGCTCCAGACGCAGGTCCAGCGAGGCATCCAGGCTCCAGACGCAGGTCCAGCGAGGCATGCAGGCTCCAGGAGCAGGTCCAGCGAGGCATGCTGGCTCCAGGCGCAGGTCCAGCGAGGCATGCAGGCTCCAGGCGCAGGTCCAGCGAGGCATGCAGGCTCCAGGCGCAGGTCCAGAGAGGCATGCAGGCTCCAGGCGCAGGTCCAGCGAGGCATCCAGGCTCCAGGCGCAGGTCCAGCAAGGCATCAAGGCTCTCATCCTGGTCATCCTGGATGTTGGCTGGCTTGCAGGGGTTGTTGATGTGTCCTGCACTTGGCCCTGGCTGCTCCATTCTGCATTTTATTGGTTTTCATGCCTATTTTATATTGGAGGTTGACTGATAGGCTATTTTTTGCACTGGAGACAAACAAAACTCAAGTTGGGCTGACTAGCGTGAGTTTTTTTGCCGCTAATGGGCCTATCGGTAGTTATCGCCCGCTAACGCCGGATTTTCTATCGCCATCGTGCTGATGTTAGCGGCAGTTTTCACCGCCGTTCCCTGATACTATCGCCATGTAGCGACAGCTTGGTAATACACCGCTAACATGGCGATAGTTTTCAGGGTTAGGCGGCGATAAGAAAACTGCTGCTATCTGGCATTTGCGGTAGGTATCGCCTGTCCTTGAGAATATCCCCCGAGGAGTCATTCTCCCTGAACAATACGTAACTGGGATAGCAAATTGTACATTTTTTCAGGAGTCTACAGCGACCCTGGATCTTCCACATGTTGGTGCAGGGTTAAAATGCCACTCAGCACTATCATTTGGCCTGGATCACGCAGGCCTGTTCTTCTTTCCACACCTTTCATTCATTTTCCTGCGATTGGTGCACTAAAGATTCACCGTAAAACTGACAGCATTATTTTAATTTCCAGTATCCTACTGGGTGCAATCACAACCTGGAAAAATCTCTCAAGGGAAGTTCAGCCTCCTGGTCCACTCATCTCTGAGCCGTGATCTCACACATTCTTAGCAACATTACAGAGTCCAGAGTTTTTGTGAGCAAGTACTGTTTATCTAGTTTAGTTTCAGCTTTATGTGTCTGACTGGTCTGCACTTACCTATTTTGACTGTACAGGTGTCAAAAAGTACCCTCGCCTCTTTTCTAAGCAAGAGGCACTTATCTTATTATCTTAGTTTTTTGTCTCTGCCACCGTTTTTCATGACTCTACAGGGAACAATTGTGTGGTGTGCAACAGGCCACACCAATCTCTTCCTAGTCAATTATAGGAATTCACTATGGCCACTGTTTCAAGATCAAGCTGCATCACTTCCTATCAGCAAAAATGTCTCACTCTCCCTGTTAGTTCTTGACTTTTCACTAAGGGGTCTTCAATTAAAATTATTTCTGCTACACTCATCCAGAGCATCCAACCACTGGGCCTATGTTTGGGACGGGCTCAGAAAGACTTCCATACAGGCTATGTTCACAGCACCTCTGTCATGTATTAGGTGATATCAGGCCCTTTATTGGGAATGGGTTTATGAGGGGAGCATAGGTGATAGTTTAAAAAATTGTCTTCCTATATTTGTGCAATACCCCTGTTCCCATAGATGTCATCCTCACTGTGCCTTGAGGCTGAAATGCCACTCGGACTTACAAGGATTCTGTATGGGGCTTCTTCCACAGCTCTGAGCACCAGCCAACACTTTCAAAGTAAAAGAAACAATTGATGGACGGAATGCTGGACAATGCAAACATTCACCCCCAGTCACAAGGATCTGGGTTAAATCCATCATTCTTTTGCTCACCACACCACCCCAGTTTGGACCCAGCCATATGCAAATCAGTCTTGACCCTGTTCCTTGTGGGAACAGTCCAGCCCGAACTGCCAAGCCAGGTCCTCCCTGGACCGGAAACAAGCATCCTGGGACCGGTTTCAGGGAATCAACCTTCTTCAGCCAGCCTAGCTTGAATCCAGTGGTGTAGTGAGCACGGTACCCACGTCTGGGCATACCCTTCCCACTTAGGGCAACAAATGCAAAAGAAACAATTGATGGACGGAATGCTGGACAATGCAAACATTCACCCCCAGTCACAAGGATCTGGGTTAAATCCATCATTCTTTTGCTCACCACACCACCCCAGTTTGGACCCAGCCATATGCAAATCAGTCTTGACCCTGTTCCTTGTGGGAACAGTCTAGCCCGAACTGCCAAGCCAGGTCCTCCCTGGACCGGAAACAAGCATCCTCTGACCGGTTTCAGGGAATCACCCTTCTTCAGCAAGGCTAGCTTGAATCCAGTGGTGTAGTGAGCACGGGACCCACGTCTGGGCATACCCTTCCCACTTAGGGCAACAAATGCAAAAGAAACAATTGATGGATGGAATGCTGGACAATGCAAACATTCACCCCCAGTCACAAGGATCTGGGTTAAATCCATCATTCTTTTGCTCACCACACCACCCCAGTTTGGACCCAGCCATATGCAAATCAGTCTTGACCCTGTTCCTTGTGGGAACAGTCCAGCCCGAACTGTCAAGCCAGGTCCTCCCTGGACCGGAAACAAGCATCCTGGGACCGGTTTCAGGGAATCACCCTTCTTCAGCCAGGCTAGCTTGAATCCAGTGGTGTAGTGAGCACGGGACCCACGTCTGGGCATACCCTTCCCACTTAGGGCAACAAATGCAAAATAAACAATTGATGGGCGGAATGCTGGACAATGCAAACATTCACCCCCAGTCACAAGGATCTGGGTTAAATCCATCATTATTTTGCTCAATACACCACCCCAGTTTAGACCCAGCCATATGCAAATCAGTCTTGACACTGTTCCTTGTGGGAACAGTCCAGACTGAACTGCCAAGCCAGGTCCTCCCTGGACCGGAAACAAGCATCCTGGGACCGGTTTCAGGGAATCACCCTTCTTCAGCCAGGCTAGCTTGAATCCAGTGGTGTAGTGAGCACGGGACCCACGTCTGGGCATACCCTTCCCACTTAGGGCAACAAATGCAAAAGAAACAATTGATGGACGGAATGCTGGACAATGCAAACATTCACCCCCAGTCACAAGGATCTGGGTTAAATCCATCATTCTTTTGCTCACCACACCACCCCAGTTTGGACCCAGCCATATGCAAATCAGTCTTGACCCTGTTCCTTGTGGGAACAGTCTAGCCCGAACTGCCAAGCCAGGTCCTCCCTGGACCGGAAACAAGCATCCTGGAACCGGTTTCAGGGAATCACCATTCTTCAGCCAGGCTAGCTTGAATCCAGTGGTGTAGTGAGCACGGGACCCACGTCTGGGCATACCCTTCCCACTTAGGGCAACAAATGCAAAAGAAACAATTGATGGACGGAATGCTGGACAATGGAAACATTCACCCCCAGTCACAAGGATCTGGGTTAAATCCATCATTCTTTTGCTCACCACACCACCCCAGTTTGGACCCAGCCATATGCAAATTAGTCTTGACCCTGTTCCTTGTGGGAACAGTCCAGCCCGAACTGCCAAGCCAGGTCCTCCCTGGACCGGAAACAAGCATCCTGGGACCGGTTTCAGGGAATCACCCTTCTTCAGGGGGAGAATGTTTGCATTGTCAGCATTCCGTCCATCATTTGTTTGCTGTAACACTTTTCGCCCTAAGTGGGATGGGTATGCCCAGACGTGGGTCCCTTGCTCACTGTGCCACTGGATTCAAGCTAGCCTGGCTGAAGAAGGGTGACATACCCTGAAACCGGTCCCAGGATGCTTGTTTCCGGTCCAGGGAGGACCTGGCCTGGCAGTTCGGTCTGGACTGTTCCCATGGGGCACAGGGTCAAGACTGATTTGCATATGGCTGGGTCCAAACTGGGGTGGCGTAGTGAGCAAAAGAACGATGGATTTAACCCAGATCTTTTGACTGGGGGAGAATGTTTGCATTGTCAGCATTCCGTCCATCATTTGTTTGCTGTAACACTTTTCGCCCTAAGTGGGATGGGTATGCCCAGACGTGGATCCCTTGCTCACTGTGCCACTGGATTCAAGCTAATCTGGCTTAAGAAGGGTGACATACCCTGAAACCGGTCCCAGGATGCTTGTTTCCGGTCCAGGGAGGACCTGGCTTGGCAGTTCGGTCTGGACTGTTCCCATGGGGCACAGGGTCAAGACTGGGGTGGCGTAGTGAGCAAAAGAATGATGGATTTAACCCAGATCTTTTGACTGGGGGAGAATGTTTGCATTGTCAGCAATCCATCCATCATTTGTTTGCTGTAACACTTTTCGCCCAAAGTGGGATGGGTATGCTCAGACGTGGGTCCCTTGCTCACTGTGCCACTGGATTCAAGCTAGCCTGGCTGAAGAAGGGTGACATACCCTGAAACCGGTCCCAGGATGCTTGTTTCCGGTCCAGGGAGGACCTGGCCTGGTAGTTCGGTCTGGACTGTTCCCATGGGGCACAGGGTCAAGACTGATTTGCATATGGCTGGGTCCAAACTGGGGTGGCATAGTGAGCAAAAGAACGATGGATTTAACCCAGATCTTTTGACTGGGGAGAATGTTTGCATTGTCAGCATTCCGTCCATCATTTGTTAGCTGTAACACTTTTCGCCCTAAGTGGGATGGGTATGCCCAGACGTGGGTCTCTTGCTCACTGTGCCACTGGATTCAAGCTAGCCTGGCTGAAGAAGGGTGACATACCCTGAAACCGGTCCCAGGATGCTTGTTTCCGGTCCAGGGAGGACCTGGCCTGGCAGTTCTGTCTGGATGGTTACCATGGGGCACAGGGTCAAAACTGATTTGCATATGGCTGGGTCCAAACTGGGGTGGCGTAGTGAGCAAAAGAACAATGGATTTAACCCAGATCTTTTGACTGGGGGAAAATGTTTGCATTGTCAGCATTCCGTCCATCATTTATTTGCTGTAACACTTTTCGCCCTAAGTGGGATGGGTATGCCCAGACGTGGGTCCCTTGCTCACTGTGCCACTGGATTCAAGCTAGCCTGGCTGAAGAAGGGTGACATACCCTGAAACCGGTCCCAGGATGCTTGTTTCCGGTCCAGGGAGGACCTGGCCTGGCAGTTCGGTCTGGACTATTCCCATAGGGCACAGGGTCAAGACTGATTTGCATATGGCTGGGTCCAAACTGGGGTGGCGTAGTGAGCAAAAGAACGATGGATTTAACCCAGATCTTTTGACTGGGGGAGAATGTTTGCATTGTCAGCATTCCGTCCATCATTTGTTTGCTGTAACACTTTTCGCCCTAAGTGGGATGGGTATGCCCAGACGTGGGTCCCTTGCTCACTGTGCCACTGGATTCAAGCTAGCCTGGCTGAAGAAGGGTGACATACCCTGAAACCGGTCCCAGGATGCTTGTTTCCGGTCCAGGGAGGACCTGGCCTGGCAGTTCGGTCTGGACTGTTCCCATGGGGCACAGGGTCAAGACTGATTTGCATATGGCTGGGTCCAAACTGGGGTGGCGTAGTGAGCAAAAGAACGATGGATTTAACCCAGATCTTTTGACTGGGGGAGAATGTTTGCATTGTCAGCATTCCGTCCATCATTTGTTTGCTGTAACACTTTTCGCCCTAAGTGGGATGGGTATGCCCAGACATGGATCCCTTGCTCACTGTGCTACTGGATTCAAGCTAGCCTGGCTGAAGAAGGGTGACATACCCTGAAACCGGTCCCAGGATGCTTGTTTCCGGTCCAGGGAGGACCTGCCCTGGCAGTTCGGTCTGGACTGTTCCCATGGGGCACAGGGTCAAGACTGATTTGCATATGGCTGGGTCCAAACTGGGGTGGCGTAGTGAGCAAAAGAACGATGGATTTAACCCAGATCTTTTGACTGGGGGAGAATGTTTGCATTGTCAGCATTCTGTCCATCATTTGTTTGCTGTAACACTTTTCGCCCTAAGTGGGATGGGTATGCCCAGACGTGGGTCCCTTGCTCACTGTGCCACTGGATTCAAGCTAGCCTGGCTGAAGAAGGGTGACATACCCTGAAACCGGTCCCAGGATGCTTGTTTCCGGTCCTGGGAGGACCTGGCCTGGCAGTTCGGTCTGGACTGTTCCCATGGGGCACAGGGTCAAGACTGATTTGCATATGGCTGGGTCCAAACTGGGGTGGCGTAGTGAGCAAAAGAACAATGGATTTAACCCAGATCTTTTGACTGGGGAGAATGTTTGCATTGTCAGCATTCCGTCCATCATTTGTTTGCTGTAACACTTTTCACCCTAAGTGGGATGGGTATGCCCAGACGTGGGTCCCTTGCTCACTGTGCAACTGGATTCAAGCTAGCCTGGCTGAAGAAGGGTGACATACCCTGAAACCGGTCCCAGGATGCTTGTTTCCGGTCCAGGGAGGACTTGGCCTGGCAGTTCGGTCTGGACTGTTCCCATGGGGCACAGGGTCAAGACTGATTTGCATATGCCTGGGTCCAAACTGGGGTGGCGTAGTGAGCAAAAGAACAATGGATTTAACCCAGATCTTTTGACTGGGGGAGAATGTTTGCATTGTCAGCATTCCGTCCATCATTTGTTTGCTGTAACACTTTTCGCCCTAAGTGGGATGGGTATGCCCAGACGTGGGTCCCTTGCTCACTGTGCAACTGGATTCAAGCTAGCCTGGTTGAAGAAGGGTGACATACCCTGAAACCGGTCCCATGATGCTTGTTTCCAGTCCAGGGAGGACCTGGCCTGGCAGTTCTGTCTGGACTGTTCCCATGGGGCACAGGGTCAAGACTGATTTGCATATGGCTGGGTCCAAACTGGGGTGGCGTAGTGAGCAAAAGAATGATGGATTTAACCCAGATCTTTTGACTGGGGGAGAATGTTTGCATTGTCAGCATTCCGTCCATCATTTGTTTGCTGTAACACTTTTCGCCCTAAGTGGGATGGGTATGCCCAGACGTGGGTCCCTTGCTCACTGTGCCACTGGATTCAAGCTAGCCTGGTGGAAGAAGGGTGACATACCCTGAAACCGGTCCCAGGATGCTTGTTTCCGGTCCAGGGAGGACCTGGTCTGGCAGTTCGGTCTGGACTGTTCCCATGGGGCACAGGGTCAAGACTGATTTGCATATTGCTGTGTCCAAACTGGGGTGGCGTAGTGAGCAAAAGAACGATGGATTTAACCCAGATCTTTTGACTGGGGGAGAATGTTTGCATTGTCAGCATTCCGTCCATCATTTGTTTGCTGTAACACTTTTCGCCCTAAGTGGGATGGGTATGCCCAGACGTGGGTCCCTTGCTCACTGTGCCACTGGATTCAAGCTAGCCTGGCTGAAGAAGGGTGACATACCCTGAAACCGGTCCCAGGATGCTTGTTTCCGGTCCTGGGAGGACTTGGCCTGGCAGTTCGGTCTGGACTGTTCCCATGGGGCACAGGGTCAAGACTGATTTGCATATGGCTGGGTCCAAACTGGGGTGGCGTAGTGAGCAAAAGAACAATGGATTTAACCCAGATCTTTTGACTGGGGGAGAATGTTTGCATTGTCAGCATTCCGTCCATCATTTGTTTGCTGTAACACTTTTCACCCTAAGTGGGATGGGTATGCCCATACGTGGGTCCCTTGCTCACTGTGCCACTGGATTCAAGCTAGCCTGGCTGAAGAAGGGTGACATACCCTGAAACCGGTCCCAGGATGCTTGTTACCGGTCCAGGGAGGACTTGGCCTGGCAGTTCGGTCTGGACTGTTCCCATGGGGCACAGGGTCAAGACTGATTTGCATATGGCTGGGTCCAAACTGGGGTGGCGTAGTGAGCAAAAGAACGATGGATTTAACCCAGATCTTTTGACTGGGGGAGAATGTTTGCATTGTCAGCATTCCGTCCATCATTTGTTTGCTGTAACACTTTTCGCCCTAAGTGGGATGGGTATGCCCAGACGTGGGTCCCTTGCTCACTGTGCAACTGGATTCAAGCTAGCCTGGCTGAAGAAGGGGGACATACCCTGAAACCAGTCCCATGATGCTTGTTTCCGGTCCAGGGAGGACCTGGCCTGGCAGTTCGGTCTGGACTGTTCCCATGGGGCACAGGGTCAAGACTGATTTGCATATGGCTGGGTCCAAACTGGGGTGGCGTAGTGAGCAAAAGAACGATGGATTTAACCCAGATCTTTTGACTGGGGGAGAATGTTTGCATTGTCAGCATTCCGTCCATCATTTGTTTGCTGTAACACTTTTCACCCTAAGTGGGATGGGTATGCCCAGATGTGGGTCCCTTGCTCACTGTGCCACTGGATTCAAGCTAGCCTGGCTGAAGAAGGGTGACATACCCTGAAACCGGTCCCAGGATGCTTGTTTCCGGTCCAGGGAGGACCTGCCCTGGCAGTTCGGTCTGGACTGTTCCCATGGGGCACAGGGTCAAGACTGATTTGCATATGGCTGGGTCCAAACTGGGGTGGCGTAGTGAGCAAAAGAACGATGGATTTAACCCAGATCTTTTGACTGGGGGAGAATGTTTGCATTGTCAGCATTCCGTCCATCATTTGTTCGCTGTAACACTTTTCGCCCTAAGTGGGATGGGTATGCCCAGACGTGGGTCCCTTGCTCACTGTGCCACTGGATTCAAGCTAGCCTGGCTGAAGAAGGGTGACATACCCTGAAACCGGTCCCAGGATGCTTGTTTCCGGTCCTGGGAGGAAGTGGCCTGGCAGTTCGGTCTGCACTGTTCCCATGGGGCACAGGGTGAAGACTGATTTGCATATGGCTGGGTCCAAACTGGGGTGGCGTAGTGAGCAAAAGAACAATGGATTTAACCCAGATCTTTTGACTGGGGAGAATGTTTGCATTGTCAGCATTCCGTCCATCATTTGTTTGCTGTAACACTTTTCACCCTAAGTGGGATGGGTATGCCCAGACGTGGGTCCCTTGCTCACTGTGCCACTGGATTCAAGCTAGCCTGGCTGAAGAAGGGTGACATACCCTGAAACCGGTCCCAGGATGCTTGTTTCCGGTCCAGGGAGGACTTGGCCTGGCAGTTCGGTCTGGACTGTTCCCATGGGGCACAGGGTCAAGACTGATTTGCATATGCCTGGGTCCAAACTGGGGTGGCGTAGTGAGCAAAAGAACAATGGATTTAACCCAGATCTTTTGACTGGGGGAGAATGTTTGCATTGTCAGCATTCCGTCCATCATTTGTTTGCTGTAACACTTTTCGCCCTAAGTGGGATGGGTATGCCCAGACGTGGGTCCCTTGCTCACTGTGCAACTGGATTCAAGCTAGCCTGGTTGAAGAAGGGTGACATACCCTGAAACCGGTCCCATGGTGCTTGTTTCCGGTCCAGGGAGGACCTGGCCTGGCAGTTCGGTCTGGACTGTTCCCATGGGGCACAGGGTCAAGACTGATTTGCATATGGCTGGGTCCAAACTGGGGTGGCGTAGTGAGCAAAAGAATGATGGATTTAACCCAGATCTTTTGACTGGGGGAGAATGTTTGCATTGTCAGCATTCCGTCCATCATTTGTTTGCTGTAACACTTTTCGCCCTAAGTGGGATGGGTATGCCCAGACGTGGGTCCCTTGCTCACTGTGCCACTGGATTCAAGCTAGCCTGGTGGAAGAAGGGTGACATACCCTGAAACCGGTCCCAGGATGCTTGTTTCCGGTCCAGGGAGGACCTGGTCTGGCAGTTCGGTCTGGACTGTTCCCATGGGGCACAGGGTCAAGACTGATTTGCATATTGCTGTGTCCAAACTGGGGTGGCGTAGTGAGCAAAAGAACGATGGATTTAACCCAGATCTTTTGACTGGGGAGAATGTTTGCATTGTCAGCATTCCGTCCATCATTTGTTTGCTGTAACACTTTTCGCCCTAAGTGGGATGGGTATGCCCAGACGTGGGTCCCTTGCTCACTGTGCCACTGGATTCAAGCTAGCCTGGCTGAAGAAGGGTGACATACCCTGAAACCGGTCCCAGGATGCTTGTTTCCGGTCCTGGGAGGACTTGGCCTGGCAGTTCGGTCTGGACTGTTCCCATGGGGCACAGGGTCAAGACTGATTTGCATATGGCTGGGTCCAAACTGGGGTGGCGTAGTGAGCAAAAGAACAATGGATTTAACCCAGATCTTTTGACTGGGGGAAAATGTTTGCATTGTCAGCATTCCGTCCATCATTTGTTTGCTGTAACACTTTTCACCCTAAGTGGGATGGGTATGCCCAGACGTGGGTCCCTTGCTCACTGTGCCACTGGATTCAAGCTAGCCTGGCTGAAGAAGGGTGACATACCCTGAAACCGGTCCCAGGATGCTTGTTACCGGTCCAGGGAGGACTTGGCCTGGCAGTTCGGTCTGGACTGTTCCCATGGGGCACAGGGTCAAGACTGATTTGCATATGGCTGGGTCCAAACTGGGGTGGCGTAGTGAGCAAAAGAACGATGGATTTAACCCAGATCTTTTGACTGGGGGAGAATGTTTGCATTGTCAGCATTCTGTCCATCATTTGTTTGCTGTAACACTTTTCGCCCTAAGTGGGATGGGTATGCCCAGACGTGGGTCCCTTGCTCACTGTGCAACTGGATTCAAGCTAGCCTGGCTGAAGAAGGGTGACATACCCTGAAACCGGTCCCATGATGCTTGTTTCCGGTCCAGGGAGGACCTGGCCTGGCAGTTCGGTCTGGACTGTTCCCATGGGGCACAGGGTCAAGACTGATTTGCATATGGCTGGGTCCAAACTGGGGTGGCGTAGTGAGCAAAAGAACGATGGATTTAACCCAGATCTTTTGACTGGGGGAGAATGTTTGCATTGTCAGCATTCCGTCCATCATTTGTTTGCTGTAACACTTTTCACCCTAAGTGGGATGGGTATGCCCAGACGTGGGTCCCTTGCTCACTGTGCCACTGGATTCAAGCTAGCCTGGCTGAAGAAGGGTGACATACCCTGAAACCGGTCCCAGGATGCTTGTTTCCGGTCCAGGGAGGACCTGCCCTGGCAGTTCGGTCTGGACTGTTCCCATGGGGCACAGGGTCAAGACTGATTTGCATATGGCTGGGTCCAAACTGGGGTGGCGTAGTGAGCAAAAGAACGATGGATTTAACCCAGAACTTTTGACTGGGGGAGAATGTTTGCATTGTCAGCATTCCGTCCATCATTTGTTTGCTGTAACACTTTTCGCCTTAAGTGGGATGGGTATGCCCAGACGTGGGTCCCTTGCTCACTGTGCCACTGGATTCAAGCTAGCCTGGCTGAAGAAGGGTGACATACCCTGAAACCGGTCCCAGGATGCTTGTTTCCGGTCCTGGGAGGACCTGGGCTGGCAGTTCAGTCTGGACTGTTCCCATGGGGCACAGGGTGAAGACTGATTTGCATATGGCTGGGTCCAAACTGGGGTGGCGTAGTGAGCAAAAGAACAATGGATTTAACCCAGATCTTTTGACTGGGGGAGAATGTTTGCATTGTCAGCATTCCGTCCATCATTTGTTTGCTGTAACACTTTTCACCCTAAGTGGGATGGGTATGCCCAGACGTGGGTCCCTTGCTCACTGTGCCACTGGATTCAAGCTAGCCTGGCTGAAGAAGGGTGACATACCCTGAAACCGGTCCCAGGATGCTTGTTTCCGGTCCAGGGAGGACTTGGCCTGGCAGTTCGGTCTGGACTGTTCCCATGGGGCACATGGTCAAGACTGATTTGCATATGGCTGGGTCCAAACTGGGGTGGCGTAGTGAGCAAAAGAACAATGGATTTAACCCAGATCTTTTGACT
Organism: Calotriton arnoldi; assembly: GCA_963921515.1. NCBI lineage: Eukaryota > Metazoa > Chordata > Amphibia > Caudata > Salamandridae > Calotriton > Calotriton arnoldi. Next base: position 4,700,958 of record CAWUFW010000292.1, on the reverse strand, counting down.
GGGGGAGAATGTTTGCATTGTCAGCATTCCGTCCATCATTTGTTTGCTGTAACACTTTTCGCCCTAAGTGGGATGGGTATGCCCAGACGTGGGTCCCTTGCTCACTGTGCAACTGGATTCAAGCTAGCCTGGCTGAAGAAGGGTGACATACCCTGAAACCGGTCCCATGATGCTTGTTTCCGGTCCAGGGAGGACCTGGCCTGGCAGTTCGGTCTGGACTGTTACCATGGGGCACAGGGTCAAGACTGATTTGCATATGGCTGGGTCCAAACTGGGGTGGCGTAGTGAGCAAAAGAATGATGGATTTAACCCAGATCTTTTGACTGGGGGAGAATGTTTGCATTGTCAGCATTCCGTCCATCATTTGTTTGCTGTAACACTTTTCGCCCTAAGTGGGATGGGTATGCCCAGACGTGGGTCCCTTGCTCACTGTGCCACTGGATTCAAGCTAGCCTGGCTGAAGAAGGGTGACATACCCTGAAACCGGTCCCAGGATGCTTGTTTCCGGTCCAGGGAGGACCTGGTCTGGCAGTTCAGTCTGGACTGTTCCCATGGGGCACAGGGTCAAGACTGATTTGCATATTGCTGTGTCCAAACTGGGGTGGCGTAGTGAGCAAAAGAACCATGGATTTAACCCAGATCTTTTGACTGGGGGAGAATGTTTGCATTGTCAGCATTCCGTCCATCATTTGTTTGCTGTAACACTTTCAAAGTAAGCAGCACAACACACTTTTCTGGCCCTCTGTGGCATCCAGCTTGAATGTCAGTACCATGCATGTAATATGTGTTTACCTTTACAACACTTTGATGCTTTATATTACATTATGGTTCTTTTTTTCAGTGAAATATATATATATATATATATCAAAACAATACCCTTTCAGGCATAGAGTGCAGCATAAATTATGCAAAAAGGAGCAGAGAACGCTAGGTAGTTCCCAAGTTAGGTGGAAAGCAGCTCCTGTATAGAGCACTCTACAAAACTAGCGACACTCTGAATTTGCTCACCTCAAATGTCTGCTTTTTTAATCAAAGTTTTTAAGCATAGGATTAGGACATTGAAATCCATGCTATGAAAGAAAGGGACAAAGTATTTAGCAATTTCTACAGCAAAGCTTTTAAGCATAGGATTAGCACAGTGCTGTCCATGCAGAGCTGTAAAATGACAAAAGCCATTTACCACTCCAGGCACAGTATTACAGCAGTGGCCTGTTAAAACACCAACCAAGCCAACCTGAAATGAATAAAAGCAATCGCTGACAAGTGTTTCATTATCATTATAGCTCTTCAGAGAGGTTTAGTTTTCTGTAGACACAAAGGAGCACCTAGTACAAATCAAAACAATACCCTTTCAGGTGTAGAGCGCTGTATAAATTATGCAAGAAAGAAGAGAACTCTGAGTAGTTCCCAAGTTTAGGTCGAGAGCAGCTCCTGTATAGAGCACCCTACAACACCAGTGACATTCTAAATCATCTCACCTCAAATGTCTGCTTTTCTATCAAAGTTTTTAAGCATAGGATTAGCATATTGCCATCCATGCCGAGATAGAAAGGTAAAAAGTATTTAGAAATTTCTACAGCAAAGTCTTTAAGCATAAGATAAGCACAGTGCTATCCATGCAGAGCTGTAAAATGACAAAAGCCTTTTACCACTACAGGCACAGTATTATAGTTTGGATTGGTAAAATACTATCCAAGCCAACCTGGAACAAATAGAAGCAACCCCTGACGTGTTTCTCATTCATTATAGCTCTTCAGAGAGGTTTAGATTTGTCCAGACTAAAGGGAGCACCCAGTACAAGTTGAAATAATACCCTTTCAGGCATAGAGTGCCAAATAAATTATGCAAAAAAGAAGCAGAGAACACTGGGTAGTTCCTAAGTTTAGGAGGAGAGCAGCTCCTGTATAGAGCGCCCTGCAACACCAGCAAAGCACTGAATTTGCTCATCTCAAATGTCTGCGTTTCTATCAAAGTTTTTAAGCATAGGATTAGTACATTGACATCGGGACACTCATAGATTTTGTTAGGGACACAAGGGGGTGCTCCAAGGTCCCTGAAGTCCGCCAGCTCCTCACAAGCAGTGCAATTTCATGTGCCTACACAGGAGCAGAACACTCTTTTCTATTTTTGATGTTTGTAAAACATATTGGGTGCCCAGGTCACAACTGGGGTACCCAACAACATTTTTCATGTTGGGGGCCATGGGGATAGTCTAAAGGCAAAGCAGCACCTCCCTTTTAGTTTATAAATAAATAAAAGGCCAGGAAATTGGGGATGGTGTCCCGAGGGCCAAAACTGGACTGGGGAGGGGGGCCGTATGGCCCCCTACCCCATTCAAAATGGGCCTGGCCCCAGGGCATGGGGACAAGGGCACTACAATTGAAGCCAGGCCCCGGGTATGTGGTCCCGAGCTGCATTCAATCTAGGAGGGGGGCCGCATGGCCCCACTCCCATTATTTATTTATAACATTTTTAAAAGAGGCTGGGCCCTGGGGGATGAGGTCCCCGGGCTGAAATCAGCCTGGGGGGTCACTTGTCCCCCTCCCTTTCACTTTATAAAAAAACAAAAGGCTGGGTCCCAGGGATAGGGCCCCTAGGGCTGAAATCAGCCCAGGGAGGGGGGCTGTGCGGCCCCCTGCCCCCATTCAAAATTGGCCTGGCCCTGGGGGATGGAGGACCTGGGCACCCACAATTGAAGCTGGGCTCCAGGAGATGGGGTCCCCAGGCCAGATTCAATCAAGGAGGAGAAAGCGTGGCCCCACTCCCATTATTTATTTATTTGTACAATTTTTTTTAAAAGGGGCCTGGCCCTGGTGGATGGGGTTCCAGGGGGTCACTTGCCCCCTCCCTTTCACTTTATAAAATAAAAAAGGCTGGACCACAGGGATAGGGGCCCAGGGCTGAAATCATCCCAGGGAGGTGGGCTGTGCGGCCCCCCTACCCCATTCAAAAAGGTCTGGCCCCGGGGGATGGGGTCCTTGAGCTGAAATTGGCCCAGAGAAGGGGACCCCCTCACTGAATAAATATAAAAAAATATTAAAAAAAAAGACCAGCAAGTCACTGGAGGCCCTACCCCCTTTTACCACCAATCTGCAAACGCGCCTCCTGGCACACAAGTGGTTCGGGGATGAAGCCCCCTTTGCAGTAGAGGGTCTTTGGGGGCCAACAAGCCCTCCTGTTGCCTCCAGTAAGTCCCAAACAGTGTGATTGCTGAGAGGACTTCGGAGGCCTTGCCCCCTTTTCCACCACTCTGCAAATGCTCCTCCTAGCGCACTGCTGCTTGGGGGATGAAGTCCCCTTGGATGCTGAGCTTCCTTGGGGTCAACAAGCCCTCCTATCACCTCCAGTAAATCCCACAGAGTTTAATCACTGAGAGGAATTTGGAGGCCATGCCTCCTTTCTCCACCACTCTGCAAATGCACCTCCTGGTGCACAACTGGTAGGGGGATGAAGTCCCCTTGGCTCTAGAGTATCCTTGGGGCCAACAAGCCCTCCTGTTACCTCCAGTAAGTCCCACACAGTGGAATTGCTGAGAGGACTTGAGAGGCCATGCCCCCTTTCTCCACCATTCTGTAAATGTACCTCATGGTGCCCTGCTGGTTGGGGAGTTAAGTCCCGTTGGCTGCAGAGGGTGCTTGGGGGCCAACAAGCCCTCCTGTTACCTCCAGTAAGTCCCACACAGTGGGATTGCTGAGAGGACTTTGGAAGACATGTCCCCTTTCTTCAGCACTCTGCAATCGTGCATCCTGGCATACTCCTGTTTGGGAGATGAAATCCCCTTGGATGCTGAGGGTCCTTGGGGTCCAACAAGCCCTCCTGTTACCTCAAGAAAGTCCCACAGAGCACGATTTCTGAGAGGACTTTGGAGGCCACGTCCCCTTCCTCCACCACTCTGCAAACGCACCTCCTGGTACACTGCTCGTTGTGGGATGATGTCTTCTTGGATGGATGCTGAGGGTTATTAGGGGCTCAGAAGCCCTCCTCTTACCTCTAGTAAGTCCGACACAGCAGGATTCCTGAGAACTGGTCAGAGGGCCTGCCCCTTTTCTCCACCACTCTGCAAACATGACTACTAGTTGAAAAAATCATTGAAATTCACTTAAAAAGCCAAAGGTTTCGGAGACCTTATACTTAGGAAATAGTATTTGAAAAACCTTAGAAATTCATTTAAAAAAAAAAAGGTTACAGGGTCGTTATAGTTAGGGAAAGGAATAACAAAAATTAGAAGTTCACTTAAAAAAAAAGGTTACAGGGATGTTATTGTTAGGCTCAGATTTTACTTGTACAAAACCAGTGAAATTCATCAGTTATAGTTACTAGAGCTAACTATAACACCCCCTCAATGCACTGCTTTTTACCTCACATATTACATCACCTATGACCACTCTGACACCCACTAACACCCCTATAGAACCTCTCATACACCCACACCCACTGCCACTGCCACACAACCCCTCACATACCTATTTACAGACCCATATCAGTACCCATACAACCGATCACTCATCCATAGATCCACTCACATATCCACTCAATCATATAGCCACTCACACACCTACTCACTCACCCATGCAGCTTCGCATGAACCCACTCACTCACCAATAGAGCCACTCACAAATCCAGTCATACAAACAATTACACACCCACTCATATATACCCTTACAGACACTCATACACACACTCAATCACCCATCCAAACACTCACACAGCCACTCACTCAGACCTAGAGATACTCACACACCCACATGCTCACCCTACAGCCAATAACACTGCCAATCACTCACCAATGCAGCTACTCACACACCCATTCATCCACAGAACCACTGATATAACCATTCACACATCCATACAACCACTCACGCACCCACTCACTCACTCTTACAGCCACTCACACAGACATTCACTCTCTAATACAGCCACTCACATACCTACCCCTTCACCCATACAGCCACTCAGATATTCACTCACTTACCCATACAGCCACTCACACACCTACTAACTCCCCAATAAACCCAATACAGTCACTCATCCATACAAGTACTCACATGCCCACAAACACATCCATACAGCCACTCAGACATCCACTCACACACCCATACAGATAGTCACGCAGCCACTTAGATGAGATATGTTTGAAATAGTATGACTAATCACTAGAACAGAAAGATTAGTAATTTCACTTATGCTGTAGCTTAGTATATATCTTTAAGTCTCAGAAAAGTGTATGAAACACACTCACAGAGTGATGTCATCAGTGATGTCATTTGAGATGTCATCTGTGATATCACTGACCATGTCATGAGTGTTGCAATATGTGAGGCCATAAGCAGTGCTTTGTGGGGGCATAGGTTTTAGTTAGGTTAGGTAACTGTAGGTGAATATACATATATATATATATTCAATGAAAAAAACAAAGGTTACAGGGACATTATACTTATAAAATGGAATTAAAAAACCTTTCAAATTCACTGAAATAAAGGAAAGGTTACAGGGACGTTATAGTTAGGGTGACATTTCACTCGTACTCAAATCATTGACATTCAGCAGTTGTAGTTAGCTACCAAACTATAACTCGCTCTCCTGCAATGCACTGCATATGACCTCACATATTACATCACTCATGACATGGTCAGTGACATCACTGATGACATCTCAAATGACATCACAGATGACATCATCCAGTGATTGTGAGTGTTTTTTAAAAGTTACTGAGTGTTGAACATATATACTAAGGTAACTCGCTGTGGAAGTGCCTGTATGGGTAAGTGGGTGGGTGTGTAAAAGGTGTATAGAAGAGTGTGGGTGTGTGAGTTTTTGCGTAGGTGAGTGGGTGGATTTGTCAGTGAGTGCATGAGTAAGTGAGTGGCTGTGTGAGTATCCGTATAGTTGACTGAATTGGTGTAATAGTGAATGCAAATGGTAAATGAGAGGGTGCATGAGTGGTTGAATGGGTGCTTGAGCAGATACATAGGTTTCTGTATGGGTGAGTGACAGGATATATGAGTGGCTGTCTCTGTGCATCAATGGGTGTGTAAGTGGGCGTCTGGGTGAGTGAGTAGCTGTATGAATGGCTATATGTGTGAACGAATGGGTGTTTGAGTGATTGTATGGGGAGTAAGTGAGTGTGAGAGAGGTTGTATTGAAAAGTACGTGGCTCTCTCAGTCACTGTATAGGTGAGTGAGTATATATATTAGTATATGTAAAAGTAACTGAGTGGCTATTTGAGTAATTGCATGGGTGAGTTAGTGGCTGTGTGACTGACTATATGGGTGACTGAGTAGGTGTATGATTAACTCATTTACTGTGTCTGTAGCTGTATGGGTGTATGACTGGATGAGTAAGTGTGTCTATGTCTTTAAAACTGGATCTGTGACTGGCTGTATTGGTAAGTGAGGTGGTGCATGATGTCCATATATGCGAGTTACCGGTTCTGTTAGTGGCTCTATAGGTAAGTTGATATGTTGCTGGCTGTATGGATGAGTGACGAGATGTGTGAGTGTTTGTATGGGTTCTGTAAATGAGTTTGTTAGTGATTGTGTGGGAGTGGGTGCATGACATGTTTTATGGGGGTGTAGGTGGGTGTATCAGTGTTTCTCTAGATGATATCATCAGTGATGTCATTTCAGATGTCATCAGTGATGTCATCAGTGTCACTGACCATGTCATGAGTGATGTAATATGTGAGGTCATAAGCAGTGCATTGCATGGGGCGTGAGTTATAGTTAGCTCAGCTAACTATAACTGCAGAATTTCAATGGTTTTGTATGAGTGAAATGTCACCCTAACTATAACATCCATGTAACCTTTGGTTTTTTCAAATAATTTCAATGTTTTTAAATTTTATTTCATGACTATAACTTCCTTGTGATTTTTTCTATAAATAGATGTTGATTCTATGATTAGAAAATTGATTTAACTTTCCTCTTTGTATACATTTGTTAAAAAAAAGTGCATCTGAACTGCAGTTTCCTTCTTCACAGCGACACCGGACAGTCGAGATGATGTCTGTAGTCGTGAATGCCGCATGTTTTTGGCTAAGTGTTAAACCCATATATAGACATGTTTTATTTTAAGTTTGAGTTTAGCTATTTAGTAAGATATTAATTCAACTTCTTCGTTTGTATAGATTTGTCAAAAGAAGTACACCTAAAATGCATTTTCCTTCATCGCAGCGACACCCGAAGTCTCGAATTGCAGGTATTTTTTTACAAAGTTTTAAACAGATATACAGACATGTTTTATTTAAAGTTTGACTCTAGCTGTTTAGTGAGATATTAATTTAACTTTCCCTTTTGTCTACATTTGTCAAAAAAAGTACATCTGAAATGGATTGTCCTTCGTCACGGCGACACTGGATAGTCGCGATGATGTCGATAATGGTGAATAGAGCGTGTTTTTGGCAAAGTGTTAAACAAATATATAGGCATGTTTTATTTAAAGTTTGATTCTAGCTGTTTAGTAAGATATTGATTTGACTTTCCCCTTTGCACACATTTGTTGGAAAAAGTACATCTAAAAAGCATTTTACTTCTTCGTGGCAACACCAGAAGTCGCGATGACATCGCTGGCCGCGAATACCGCATGTTTTCAGTGAAGTGTTAAGCACATATATAGATATATTTGCATAAGTTTGAGTGTACCTGTTTAGTAACATATCGTTTTCGTAGTGATGGTTGAAGTCGCAACGACACTAGTACCCGCAAATATCTTGTGACTACCAAATAAAGAAGTTTCATTGGTTTACACAGTTTACTTTATGAAAGGAAGTACACACCCATTTCTACCTTCTTGAACTTTCCATGTACTGGTAAGTTTACTATAGGAGCTGTACAAAACAGATTTTCGACATTGTACTGTTTTTTGTAAAAAAAAATGGTATCACAACAACCACAGGAAGACCTATAATGAAGAAATGAAGCATGACTTGGGATTTTTTCACTATTCCATCTGGTGATCGAAGACCACAGCTAAATTGGTGAGATGCAGCTTGGGAGACAAAACATTATCTCGGGCAAGCAAAAAAATATTCATGAGGTACAACAAGTATGTTGTACCACTTAAAAACATACCACAGGAAGCAACTTAAAATTGCACAGAGAGAGAGAGAAGGAGAGGGATCATCAGCCTCCAGAACTCCAGCCCCTGCTCCTGGTGACATAGTTCCACCAGAAGTGGAGAGAAGATGCAGTGATATGTCACCAGACCTAAAACGTTTTCTACCTTCTGCATGGACTGTAACACCATCGTAGCACATTATGTAACTTTACAGAATGTGAAAAGCCATAATGGTTAATTTTGTTTTGCTTTTTTATTGCAGCACTTCAAGAACAATTTTTTTGTAAGATCTCACAATTATGTTATTTTTGATGCCATTTTATTTTTGAAAAAAGGAAAAAGTACAAAAATGGAGAAAAATAAAAAACAAAAACAAAATCAGTTCTGAAAAAAGAAAAAAAAATTGTTCTTTTCATAACCGCCTTTTCTGATTAAAAAAATATACGCTGAATTAATGAATGAGTGCATGAGTGGTGCATGGATGTTAGAATGAGTACATGAGTGATGCATGGATGATTAAATGAGTGCACATAAGTGGTGAGTGGATGTCAGAATGAGTGCAAGAGTGGTGTCAGGATGATTCTAAGTGCATGGGTAGGGTCTGGGTAATTGTATGACTGCATGGGTTGTATCTGGATGATTGGATGAGAGCATAGGAACTGCCTGGTCAATTAGATGAGTGGATGGGTAGTGTCTGGGTGATTGGATGAGTGCATGGGTAGTGCCTGGATGATTGTATGAGTGCATGAATAGTTCCTGGGTGATTGCATGACTGCATGAGTAGTGCTTGGTTGATTGGATGAGTACATGGGTAGTGTTTAGGTGACTGTATGACTGCATGGGTACTGTCTGGGTGATTGCATGAGTGTATGCGAAGTGCCAGGGTGATTCGATGAGTGCCTGAGTAGTGCCTAGGTGATTGGATGTTTGCATGGGTAGAGCCCTGTAATTGTATGACTACATGGGTAGTGCCTGGATGATTGGATGAAGTGCATGGGTAGTGTCTGGGTGTTTGGATGAGAGCATGGGTAGTGCCTGAGTGATTGTGTAAGTGCATGAGTAGGGCCTGGGTGATTACATGAGTGGATGGATACTGCCTGGGTCATTGCATGAGTGTATGGGTAGTATGGGGTGATTGGATGAGTGACTGAGTAGTACCTAGGTGAATGGATGTCTGCATAAGTAGTGCTTGGGTGATTCTATGAGTGCATGAGTACTGAATGGGTAGTTGTATGACTGCATGAGTTGTTCTTAGATGATTAGATTAGTGCATAGGAACTGCCTAGGCAATTAGATGAGAGCATGGCAAGTGTCTAGGTGATAGCATGACTGCATGTGTAGTGCCTAGGTGATTGGACAAGTGCATGAGTAGTCCCAGGGTGATTGCATGAGTTTATGGATAATCCCTCGGTGATTGGATGAGTGAATGGGTAGTGTCTGGGTGATTGGATGAGTGCTTGGGTAGTGCCTGGATGATTGGATGAGTGCATGGGTAGTGCCTGGATGATTGTATGAGTGCATGAGTAGTGCCTGGGTGATTGGATGAGTGCCTGAGTAGAACCTGTGTGATTGGATATGTGCATAGGTAGCACTTAGGTGATTGAGTGACTGCATAGGCAGTGCCTGTGTGATTGCATGAGTGCATGACTACTGCCTGAGTGACTGGATGAATGCAAAAGTAGTCCCTTGGTGATTGGTTCCCTGCCTGAGTAGTGCCTGGGTGATTTAATGAGTACATGGGTGGTGCCTGGGTAATTGGATGAGTGCATGGGTGGTGTGTGGGTGATTGGTTCAGTATATGGTACTACCTGGGTCATTGCATTAGTGCAAGTGTAGCTTCTGGATGATGGGATGAGTATATGAGTTGTGACTTGATGAGTCCATCACTAGATTAGTGATTTCACACATGTAATATATCCCGATCTGCAACCATTGTGAAAAAATATAAACAAAGAAAAATATATTAGGATTTTATTTGCAACATTAGGCAACTAAAACAGGATACAATATTTTTTCTCCAAAACTTTAATGTCAGTTTTCATACTTCTTTACTTTCAACAGTGGTCTCTATGAAGCATTATCGGCAAACAGTAGGGAAAAAACAATCAGTGGATTGTAAAAAAAAAAAAATGTGCACAGTACATCATTACAAATATGTGTTACGATGGAATCGACTCTCTACTAAGTTTGTTAATAGTGGCATGTTGATTGGTTACTACCTTAATGAAAGCAACTATATGTTAAAACTGCTTCTGATATTTTTATATCTGGTCTAAAATATCCAACAATTGTGAAGCAGTCTTAATTTTTAGATATCCTTTTGTAAACATCAGCCCTGTTAGGCCAAATGATGTCTAAAATGTTCTTGGTCCATGTACAAAAAATATAACACTCTATAGAAGTTAGAAGTTGTTGTAACAGAAACAAAAGGTGTAATTTCGTTTTTACTGGTAAAGTGACTTTTTACAAATAACTTAAGGCTGCTGGTATTATAATACCTCTATTTGGTTTTCATCTGTAGTAAAATAATGTAGTACTCTAATGTTTTATAAATTCCGTTCTCGCAGTTTAAAACAGTCTTTCATTTCTAACAGCTTGCTGTAGACAGTACCCCTAATAGGTCGTATAATGTCTCAGAAACACAGAATTCATATACATGTGTTAGACCTGGCATCTTTTGGTGTGTTTCCCCAGTCTTTTTGCTTTCTTACCTCCTGGTTTCGACTGGTTTAGTGTCTCTGAGCACTTTCTCACAGCTGTCCAGTGTTAAAGTGCAAGTGCTCCTATGGTAAATTGTATAATGGGTTGGTGTTTCCATGATTGGCATATTTGATTTACTGGTAAGTCCCTAGTAAAGTGCACTGATAGTGCCAGGGCCTGTAAATCAAATGCTGCTAGTGGGCCTACAGCACTGATTGTGCCACCCATAAGCAGCCTTTCAAAGGGTTCTCAAATCTGTCACTGCAGTGTCTGCATGCAGTTTTTACTGCCATGTGGACTTGGCAAGTGCACCCACTTACCAGGCCCTAACCTTCCCTTTTGTCACATATGAGTCACCCCTAAGGTCGGGCCAAGGGACCCCTGCAGGCAGGGTGCAGTGTATGTAGTTAAAGGAAAAGTGAACGGCCCAGAGATCCTTATCCTGGATAGGAATCCCTAACATAAGAGGAGGAACTTTGCTCAAGGCTCTGGACCTTTACAGCCTTGAATGAATAGTTGTAGGAGGGGTTGTGAGCAGGTGTTCCTCCTTTCCAGTGTAATGTTCGTATCAAAGAGGATAATTCCTTGCTTAAAATCAACACAAAAATCCAGGTTGGTTTGAGTAAAAAAGATTCTTTTTATTCACCACATTGTTATGTCCGTTTCACTCATTTGTGATTTTTCATAAAGTGAAGTGTGAGGGTAAATGAACAGCCGACACGTGTTTCGCCCTATGTGGCAAGTAGGGCCAGGGCTTTCTCAAGGCTAGTCGTTACAGTCCAAAATCATAGTATCAACGATTGGTCTGTGCATTTTCAGGTTTATAGTAGAACAATGTATTAAACATCAAATTTTTGTCAAATGTTAAGGAGAAAGGTTCTCGTAGTGTCCTCGGGTAAATCCTTGATAGGGTGCAGTGTATGTGAAAGGTAGTACATGTGCTGGTGTGTGTGACATGTCCTGATAGTGAAATACAGCGTATTTCATTTTTCACTATTGAGTGGCTATGTGTTCCTTACGATAGAATGGGGAATACTTTGCAACATTTTACAAGTATAATTTCCCATTGGGACAAGATGGAGAAATGTTGTTTAGTATGCCTCAGAATGTAGAAATACATCTTTTAGTAAGGATAATTTTTCTGTTCTGTGTTGGAAAATACCACTTTTAGAAAGTAGGTATTTTCTTGCTTAGCCATCTGGTGTGCCTCTGCTGGGTTGTGGATTGACTGTCTGGCTTTGGAGTGACAGGGGCTGGGGATGTGCATTCACTATAGACAGCCACTGGGGGGGTCGAGGTGTGTCCTGCCTTTCCTGGATGAGTCATGGCCGGGCTGAATAGACCTGTGCTGCATTTAGAGTAGTGGGAGGAGATTTCCTTGCACCTGCAAGGGCCTGGTCTACCTTGGATAATGCTGTCTCCACTACCTGCCAGAAATCTGGACCAGAGAGGACAGAACTGGTTTGTGCTGAATACAACAAAAACAATACAATGGATTGAGGGTAAAAGGAAACGTTTTAAGATCAGCGCATGGATATATTTCCCAAACAAAACCTAGTAAACAACAGAAAATCCATGGGTCTGTGAGCCTAAACAGAAAGCTCCAAAAGCAACTGGCACGGAGAAAAGACCTACTGGTGTAGTCAGTGGAGATCCTTTTAAAAGGACGGAATCCCATCACTCACCGTAGTGACATGCTTCATCATCTGGGATCTCCTCTTGGTTGCAACCTGGTGCAACCAAGGGCTACAACCCCCTCTCTGAGAGGGAGGAGCTCAGGGATGTTTTCAAGTGAGATGAATATATATAGGATTAGCTACAATCCAACAGATGTGAAGAACAAAGATTTCTGAGAGTGGTGGCGCAGTGCAAAAGTGTAAATGGTGATGTGCAAAATTAAAATTGGTTAACAATAGAAGAAGCCTTTATTCATTCAGAACTTTAGAACTCACTTGGATCAAGGAACCTGCTGAGGAGAAGAGCTGGAAAAACTGCCAGGAAGAGGACTGCCCCTGTGCCATGTTGTTGCTTTGCTGGGATGGCCTGCAGTTGCTGCTTCTTCCTTGGGCAGTGAAAGGACTGGACTGACCTTTCTTCACTTGTTGCTGAGTATCTCCAAGTGCTTGAAATAGAGCTTTCCTCCTGTTCATGAAGTCTCAGGGACAGCAAAGACTTCACTTACCTCTGGGTACTGCCTCTGGAACCATGGGTTTCAGTTGCCACAGATGGGAAAAGCAGCCGCCACCATCACTGACACTGCTGCCTGCTCCATGTCCTGAAGGCACCGCAGAAGACACTGCAGCACTTAGCACCGCAACCCTGGTCTCACCGACGACGACCGACACCTACCGTTGCTTGCACTGCGACCTGTGGGCACCACACTCCGCACTGCCTCGCTTCACTCTGATGCCTTGGTCGCACCGACGACGTCGCTGTGCACTGACTTTGAAACCCGTGACTGCACTTTGGTTTGGGGATACCGCTCGTAAGTCACACAACGCACCGCCTCGTCCCACACTGCAGTCTGAGCCGACCGATGCCAGCTCCAATCCTCCGGCACTACCGCTTGCACCGTGACCTGTCAGCACCGCAATGAGCACTGTCTCGCATCGCATTGGAGCCTTGGTCTCACCAATGTCGCTGGACGATGGTCACCGAGCCACTGCCTGCACCGCAACTTTAGGCCACCACACCACTATGCTTCACATCACAACTGCGATGGTTGCCATGACCGGCCCACACCGACGGGGTCAGTCGGAACCAAAGTCACTGTTTACATGTCTGTTGACACTAACGCCGGTCTGCACAGATGGAGTCAACCAGAACTGTTGGATTCTGTTGTTTTCAGTACTGCAGTAGCCTCGGACAAAACTACTGCCTTTAAGGAACTGCATTTTTATAGTTAATCTTGCAAAGTGCATATTTTTGAATAGTGTATGTTGGTCTTTTATCGTTTTGGTCTTGTTTGCACAGATAAATATTGGTTATTTTTCTAAAACTGTTGCGGTGTCCTTTTGTAGTCTTTTCACTGTATTACTGTAGGTTATGTGCAAATGCTTTACACACTGCCTCTGAGATAAGCCTGACTGCTCGTGCCAAGCTACCAAGGTGGTGAGCAGGGGTTATTTCAGTACTGTATGCCCCTTATCCTGGCTAGAAGGAAGGGTCCCTATTTGGACAAAGGTGCAAACCATTACAACTAGAGACCCCCATTTCTAACAATATGTCAACACAATGCTACATTTTGTTATCCTAAACTGTCCTCAGAACTTCGGTACTAGAAAAAGCATGTATTAGTTTGGTAATATTTTAGGTAGTCTTGATTTGAATATCATTTGTATGTCAGTGCACTCTGCCCATCCTCTTTCACATCATAAATATATTGTGCAGTGTCTAGAGGTTATATTAACTCTTTCTTTATTTATGATTGCTATAGTTGTGAAAGTTCTTTTTGAAATGGAAATGTGTCCACCTATACAATTTGTAATTTCAGTTTCTAATTTAGTACCATCCACTCTGCAACATTGTAGCATGACTAAGACATATTTTCCATAGCTCTGTAGTAACAACGTAGTTTCTAATTTAGTACCATCCACTCTGCAACATTGTAGCATGACTAAGACATATTTTCCATAGCTCTGTAGTAATAACGAAGACCTAAGTTCTGATCTGCAGTTTAGACAGATCATATCTTGATGTGCATTTTTGTTACATTTTCAAAGGGCACAGCTTTACAATCTGGTAATGTCAAGTAAAGGAATCGTTCTGAATTGATTTCACAATCTTTACAGTTATGATTCCATTTATAAGTTAAACCAAATAATTCATTCATATTCACATCTTCTTCCTCTAATAGTCCTAGCATTACCATTTAAATATTTTGAGCATCCTGCTGAAGTGTTTGAGAAAAGGGTGCTGATCGAGCGCACTCATATGTACATTTTCTTATTCCAGAAGCAGAATGTATAATAGATCAGTCACTTCTTAATTCTTCAAGTAAACTACATAGGGCCCTATATGATGTCGTTACGAAACTGTCCTGAATAAATCTGTTCCGGAATAGTTTCCAAACGAATCGGGTCCTGTGAGTCCGGACGTCCGATTACGATGCTTCCCAAGATCGTTTGGTCAGACTCGCATTGACTTCAATGGGAGCCTGTGTTCCAAACGAGAACACAGGCTCCCATTGAAAAAAGGGGTGGTTGGGAAAAACCTTGCACCCTGTGGCGGGTACCCCATGGTGCCTTCCAAATCGGGCATGGTTGGGAGAGGGGTCCCTTGGGTACCCCCACGGGCTACATTCGTAAATCTCAGTATGAAGGGGGGCCCGCATTGGGGCCCCAAAGACAGACTCCAGCAGCCGTTTTGTCTCAGGCAAACCGAATCGGAACTGCTGTCCGAATCGGTCATCGTAATCGCTCGTCCGGAAACCGTGTCCATAGAGCTGTACGACTCAGCTCTGAAAGACTCAGGCTGTCCGGATGGCTTTCGGAACCGATTCGGTCTGCTCTCACGGTTTCCGGGCATTGCAATCGGTCGTTGGGATATCTGTACGATTCGGTAGGGAACAAGGGTTTCGAATCGGATTCTGCAAGGCCGAATCCCATCGGCAGCCTTTCCTAACAACATCGTAATCAGGCCCATAGTTGTGAAGACATTCTTTTATCTACTTTTTTCTTTAATAGAATTTGTAAAATGAGGCAAATGGTACAGTCCATATAACACTACATTTGCATAACAGTTCCCTCCAGATTTATTATCAAAGTGATAGCCTTCCATTTCCTCATTGTGTTATAGTGTTCTTTTCCTAGTACCTTGTTTTTCTTTTTATTCATCTTTCTCTTCAGCTCTGCTAAACTGCTTTGATATTTTACGCTTTGGACACATTATAGGTTTTTCAAACACAGGATTCTGGCCTAAATGAGGAGCATACTGACCTCTCAACCAATTATACTCCCTTACACAGGTCTCATCAGCACTTACTTTCTTCCCATCAAAATCAATCAGAAATAAACCAGACAATGTCCTAATTTGTGACAAAACTATATATGACATTTCTTCTTTCAATACACTACTACCAATATTAACAAGAGCTGTATCTACACTTAAACCTTGCAGTTTGTGGATAGTTACTGCAAACGCTAAAGACACTGTGAACTGCTTTCATGGAAATACAAATATTTCAAGAGTAGGAAATGTACAACGCATCTACCAATCTGCTTAACTTCACCAACATCATTACATTTATGGCTATGAATTTCACTACATTTCTCTTTGGGTAATTAATACATTTCATAACTTTACCCATTGCGCCATTCACTGGCCCTTGTTCAACATTCAATTTGCGACGTAAGATTTCACGTCAATTTTTACAGATACGTAACTGTTTTTCTAATCCTGCAGTTTTCGACACAAACGTTTCTAAACTATCCAATTTTGATTGCAGTTTTTCTGTTAGTAGCACTGTAAATCCTTGATGTTCTATTTTATCCTTTGCTCTAATTTCGATGATCTCTTCTTTTTCCACTTGCAGTAATTGTTTATTGAATTTACTACACTCCTCAAGGGTTGGCATCAAACAAACAATTGACTTCTCTTCCTTAACAAAATGATACATTACTTCTGCAGCTGAAACATTAGTTGGAAACAGATTACTGATTAGATGGGTTTTTAATGCTCTCTTTTTTTCTTTTGTGAGGACTCACACTCATATGTCCTTTAGTATATCTCTGTATTGCATATCTGATGCTTGGCGCATATTTCTGATTAACTCTTTGTATTCAAAGTTTTCTCAACTGTTTACATTTCCAATACGTCCTAGTTAATTCCTTATTCCTTATGTAGTAGTGTCTTGAATACAGGTTGTTCTTTGACTGGAGTTAGTTATGGCAGGTCTCCAAAGACTACTAAATGTTTTCCTCCACAAAAGACATTGTAGTTAGTTTTTAATGTTTGCTGCATTCTTAAATGTATAAAAGCTAGAATTAGTTTAGACACCATGCTGACTTCATCAATAATTAGTAGCTTTAATTTCTTTAATACTCCTGCCACTTCATGACAAACATCTCCAGATAATTTGTTGTATTCCAATTTGTTGTCGTGTTCAACAGGCTGCATTAATAATCAATGAAGGGTAACTACTTTAATAATATGTGCAGCTAAGCCTGTTTGTGCTGTAATTACACATGACAAATTGGAATCTGTTGTCTTCTGTAGATAACTTGTCAGTACTTTAATCAAGAAGCTTTTTTCAGTTCCAGCTTGACCACTTATGTGCATTAGAACTGGGTTATATGTAAAACATGCACACTGTTTTTTCTCATGCAGAAATCCATTTTCTATTTTACCTTTCACTTCAACAAAAATGTATTTCTGATCTGTATTCAATTGCTGTATTAGTTGTTGTAGATCCACAGTTTCCTGTCTTGCTTGCTGCATTGCGTTCTCCAACTCACTCAGCAAAAATTGCAGCTTCATTTTAAATGATTGGCTGTCCAAGAGGATCTTGACTTCCAGGTACTGAACTTTGACTACTCTGAGAACTCTCTCTTGCTAACTCAGCAGCAATTGTTTCTTATTTTTCAATCTCATCTCTCAACATTTGAAGATACACTGGAAACATAGAGCACTCAATGGTGTCTTTCACAGAGTTGAATGAGTCTTCATAAGAGTCAATTTCTCCAAGTAGCTCACTTTCAGTTCGCCATGGCTTGAACAACTGCAATAGGGCTAAATAGAAAAACTCACTTTTATCTGGAGTTTGACAACAAAGCTTTCGATGGTTTATTAAATTTCCTTTGTTATGTCTGACCAAACATATTTCACAACCATCAACAGCAAATGTTCCTTCTTTTAGATTTTCACTGACATTATTTCTCTATGTGTAATGTTGAAGTATTTCATAAAGTCACATCCTTTCTAGATGAGGACTCCATCGTGGATAGTACGTATCCAGCATGTTAGTCTTCAGAATATCTGTACTGTGTGGCTCAAATTCTGCAAGATTTTGGATTTCAAGAAAAGACTTCAGTACTCTGTTACGAGTATAAGCAAGCCATAAACTCACCCCTAGAACTCCTATAGATTTAGAAAACAAACTAGCGGAGCGTAACCAATCCACACATTCATAAGTGCCGATCTCTCTGTGAGAAAGAATTTTCAAATGAAAACTATACAATTTCTTTGTAAGAGTCTTTTCTGCTGAAATCTCCTCCAACACCTTCTTCCTCTCGGCTTGCTCTGATTTTGTTATATAAGAAGTGACATACCAAGCAACAGCAATTGAGTTGTCTGCAACAAACTGTAGATCCATGTTCGCATTCTACATCTTCAAAAGGACAGGATTGTAGTCATACATGTATTTTGAGGGTTATGTCCTTCTGAGGTTGTATATGTTCTTTGATAATTTCCATGTAAGGGTGTGTCTGACTGCAGACAAAAATGGTATTAACTCTTCCTTCTGAGAAAACAGGTTGTGGAAATCCGAAATGACATCTTGTATGCAATTTTCCTTTAGATCTATATTTTCTATGACTGTATTTTCCACACCTATGAATTTGGAATCGCAGAACTTGTTGTCTTCATATTTTATCAACACTCTGATTTGGGATTATGCAAGTCACATACTGCTCAATGAAAGACAACACAGACTTATCATTGTTTGTTCCAAACTTTGGGGCATCTTTTACCCATAGTAGCATGTGAATATGTGGAGCACCTCTGGCTTGGTATTCTTTGCACCAAAAGAAATCAGTCACTTCACCGAGAGGAGGATTATTCTTGTTGCAGATAAAAGCCATCATGGATTGAAAGCTGTGGTTAGAATCTCTGCAAACATTTGCAGGATCCCATAAGCAGAGTTCTCTTGGTGTCTTTAGATCAATGTCATTTATGTTTGAATTTGCCTCTCGCAAACATTGAAGCAGGTCATCCCATGCATACTTAGCACAACTGAGTGTTAGAAACCATGTAGGTGCTCCTAGATTTCTCAACATGCATTTTAGTTCACCGTGACAACGATACCAATATTCATTGGTACCACGTTGACAAGCCATGATATTAATCAAGTTCTATTCCATCTTTTCCTTGAATGTTCTCAACAAATTCTCTTGCAGATAGATTTGGCAGATTTACACCTGTTTTAAAAATGTGGTTTACAGCATAAGACAATGAAGACAAATCACTTTCAAATAATAGAAGAAACATAATGAAATCTAGGATCCTCTGAATAAAGTCTAGTACATCTGCACTTTGCCGAAGGTATTTGTACAGACCAATCATAATACCTACTACCTTCTCCAGTAGGAAAGAGATGAGGGAAAAGGTGAGCTTCTAAACATTTTTCTCATACACTTAAGGGACTTCCTTTTGCTTCTTTTAGTTGATATAGATCAACAGCTTCACCAACAATGGCTTTTGAATGTAGGGGATGGATGTTGTAATGTTCATAAATTTCTTCGACTCTGCATCAATCCACTTTTGACCTATTGATGAAGATGTATTGTCCTCCAGATGTGTGATATCTTGAAGAATTTCTGTATTTTTGTAATATATTTTATTTTTTACCTGATATGAAGTTGCATTTTTAACTTTACTAACATCTACTAACTCTTGACATATCTTTTTACTCTTGGTCGCAACACCATTTACTAGAATTACAAGTCCCTCTTCCACATTTCTCCGTACCCCTACAGTTTAAATATTTTCCTTAAATCAAATGGCAAATATACAACTCTACCTTTGAGACCTTTCTGGAGCTCAGTTGGAGGTAATTTCCCTGTCTTTGGCTCCATGCGAACTATAGCTTGAAGTGGATGTATAGACTGTATTAATATATATTCCATATAGCTGACAGAAACTTCACAGAACAGAACATGTTTTACCTTTCAAGCACATAGCTCACTGCACTTTGCTCTAGCTACAGACTATTTTACTGCTCAGTTATATGTGCTACAAGAGCAGTTTATTCCTTATGTAGGAGTTTTAAGTGACAGGACAGCCCTAGCAGTAAAATTACATTCTCAGGCTCAACTCTTCCAGGCCCAAGACATGATACAAGGGCTACTACTCTGCATGAAAGACTTCAAACTGTCAGTTCTTTAGTAGATATCTGATTGAGTGTATCAATTCCTTTCTGGACCTGTGATTGCATGTCTATGTACGTTTGTTAAATACCTGCCTCTCTATGTGCCATGTATGATTCTCTAAATGTGTCTGTAAGGGGCTGCATAGATTGCTTCCTGGGTCTGTTAGTGACTATTGGGTTATTTAACTATGTTTGCAAAACTGCTTCTATTTCCACTAGATACATATCACTTCTGCCTGTCTGTGTGAGTGAATGTTCACATGCTTCTATTACTATCTCACTGGGTGTTTTAGTGTCTGTCTGGTTTTAAACTAATGTATGCCAGATTAAAGTTTGGGATGCAAGGTGGATGTATAATCAGACACATGGGCCTCTAGGAGTGGATATAGCTCACTTAAACTTTGCAGTACATGTTATACATTGCATTGTGAGCACTTACCAACCTGCCTTAAGGCCTACATGCAGCCTATCTCACTGCAGAATTATATGTGGTAAAAGAGTAGTGTATACCTTTTGTAGGACTTTTCAATGTGAAAGTTGACCTAGCAAGAAAAGTGCAAGGACATGCTAAATTGTAGCAGGCCCAAGACATGATGCAAAACCTACTTCTCTGCATGGTAGAGTTGAAAGTGCCAGTTCTTTACTAGATATTTGAATGAGTGTGTCAGTTCCTGGTTGGGTCTCTGACTGCATGTGTATACACGTCTGATGCTAAATTAATGCCTCTCTTTGTGACATGAATGATTCTCTAAAAGTGTCTGTAAGGGGCTGCATGGATTGCCTCCTGGGTGTTTTAGTGAGTATTCATTTTTTTAAATATGTGTACAACTGCTTCCATTACCACAAAATAAATATCAGTTCAGCCTGTCTGTGTGACTGAGTATTTAGGTGGTTCTCTAACTACCTCACTGGGTGTTTTAGTGTCTCGCTCTGCTTTTCTACTTAGGTATCTCAGATTGAAGTATGGGTACCAGGGTGCATATATAATTGGACATAGAAGTCTGTAGAAGTGCATATACCTCACTAAACCTCACAGTACATGTGCAACATTTTAAGCATATATCACCCTACCTTATGATCTAGCTGCAGCCTACCTCTGTGGTGACTTGTATATGCTAAAACACCACTTTATGCCTTCCCTAGGACTTTTACATGTAAAGGTTGACCTAGCCATAAAACTGCATGCACAGAATCAAGTGTACCAAGCTGGAGACATGATGCAAGGGCTACTTCTGGGTTATTTAAGTCTGTATGCAACAACCTCCATCAGCGCTAGATACATAACAGTTGTGCCTGTCTGTATAAGTGAATATTTATGTGCTTCTGTCACAGTCTGTATGGCTGTTTTAATCTCTATCTACTTTTCTACTTAGGTATATGAGATTGAAGTGTCAGTGGCAGGGTGGAAATATAATTGGGCACATGGTTCTCTAGGACAGCATTTACCTTACTAAAACATCAGAGTATATGTGTAACTTTTTAAGCATATAACACCCTGCTATATTGCATAGCTGCATTCTATCTCAGTGGTTAGTTATACATGGTAAAAGAACAGTTTATGCCTTTACTAGGACTAGTTGTAAAGCAGAATGAACGGATTCAAGTATAGCAGGCATGGGACATTATCTAAGGGCTGCTTCTCTACATGGTAAACTTCAAAGAGTCAGATGTTTAGTAGATATCTAAATGAGTGTTTCAGTTCCTATCTAGAGCTCTGATTCTGATTATGCCTCTCTGTGTCTTATATATGATTCTTTAAATATGTCTGTAAGGGCCTGTATACATTGCGTCCTGGGTGTTTTAGTGAGTATTGGGTTAGTTAAGTATCTGTGAAACTGCCTCCATTAGCACAAGATACATATCAGTTGTGCCTGTCTGAGTGAGTGAATGTGTATGTGCTTCTCTAACGACCTAACTGGGTGTTTCAGTGTCTGTCTGAATTTCTCCTTAGGTATGTCAGATTTACGTCTGGGTGTAGGCTAGATGTGTAATTGGCCACAGAGGTCTCTAGGAGTGATTATACCTCAGTCAATGTTGAGTGTAGATGTCTTAAGTTTAAAGCATATACCTACCTACAGTATGGCATAGCTACACCCTTCCTTAGTATGAACTCATATGTTGTAAAAGAGCAGTTTACAACTTGTGCAGGATTTTTAAGTAAGATGACAGCCCTAACAGTAAAACTGTATGCACAGGTCAATTACACAAATCCAACACGTAATGTATAGATTTCTTCTTAGGTATGTCAGAATAATATGTGAATGGCACAGTGCATGTACACTTCAGAAAAATAATCTTTATAAGCACATATAGCTCACTCAACTATTCAAATGACATATCTTACATATTAGCCACATAGCACACTGTGCTATGGCCTACCTGGCAGTCCCATAACATGTTTTTGAACATTTACCAGTATCTGTCTATCTGTTTTGAAAGCTCTAGAAATATCAATGTACATTGCTAAATTAATAGCTGAGTGCCTGTATTATGAATTTGAAGGATATATTTAACTGCCTTTGATACTGCTACTCATATATTTACTTTGTGAGTATCTTAGTGAATATATAAGTACTTCTCTTGATCCACGAGTGGGTGAGAGAGAGACTATAATTTACAAACATGCATGTCACATGCTTCATAGGTGCTATACTTTATATAGTACTTTGCATAACAGTGCCTACCAGTGTTATATTTCATAACTCAAACTAAATACAATTAAAGAACATATCTCCTCATGTATGCACATACAAATCTACCTCGTAATTATCCAACACCTATACTAAAGAGTATGTACCACATAGATGTCAACTTTGAGATATTCATAATTCAAATACAGCTACAGTGCATACTTTCCAAATATGCGTGTCCTTTCAAAATGGAACAAATAAGACTACAACTCCCAGAATTCAAATGAAAACATTTGTCATACGCAGCACATCATATATACACATATAACACTACAATATTACATGTAAGTTTAACCATTACTGTGCACTCTTTTCTTCTACCACTTACAGAATAGAGTAAAGGAATACAAGTGCAATATAAACCTCCATGGAAACATATTCTCAACTAACTTGACAGACACCTAGTCTGCACCTGATACAAACTATATCTTAGTTACCTATTAATAGATATATTAAAAAAAAACTTACAATTATATGTCATCCTTTCTCTTTTAAATACTTATAAATTTTTTATTTTTGTATCACAATATGACATAATTATATAAGAAATGTAATTAACATACCAGAATATTGAGCTTGTTGGTAAAATCATTTATATTTTCTCTTACTAGATAGATGCAATATTCTCAGGGTTTGTAAAAACTTAGCACAAGAATGGGAAACCACTCTCATACAAAGCAACCATAAACGACAACCTTCTGAACTTTGCATTGCCTGATACTGCAAAAGTCAGCGAATAAAAACATTCCTTTCATATTTCATTGCTGTAACTGCATTTCTGAATGGTTACTGACTGCTAACCCGTTCACTCCTTTTTAGAGGTAGCTCAAAACAGATGCCTTTGTGTCAGTCGGAAAACCTACTTTCCTATATAGTTTTATATTTTTAACACTATACTACACATTTTAGCTAAATACTCACTAGTAGTCAAAATACTTTATTTGGCTACCAAAAGCCATAAAAGCACACAGTTAAAACATATAAAAACAATTGAAGAACTATCAATACATTAAAATGAAAGAAGTGATATACATGTCTGTTACAAGGGTCCCCATCATACACATATTACATACACAACAATTAATCACATTGGTCAAATTGAGTAAAACACATTATAGAAAGTCATCCAAATATCAGTGCATTTAAAAACTCGACAAATAAAATACCAGAGCAAATAAATGCTTAAGAAATGTCTCCATGATTATGTATTTTAAAAATGCTAAAAAGAGTATATAATTTCAGAAACTTATTTAAAAAGTTTGTTATGCAATTACTGCAGGGACATCTTCTTCCTGGATCTCACTGCCCCTAACAGAAAGCTTGCAACCCCAAAGCACACCACAGGGGAGGGTAGCATTTGTAAAAATAACAGAGCAGGACTTACTTGAACAAAAATTGCCTCTCTCAGTAGCGGCAATATAAATTTCTGACGAAGGGAGGTATAAAAATCACAGAAGAAGATAAAATGCAAAGTGTCCTGTTCTGAAAAATTATCACAGGGGCACGGCTTTAAGGTACCTGGCCGTGAAAACCCCTTTGGAAAGGCTAAAAACCAGGATACCTGATTCAGCCAGAATCTAGTTAAAACAAAACAATGTTGTACATTTGTTACTAGTGACAAATTGGGCTGTAGCTGTGGGGTTGAACTAAGGATAACATACCTTCTTACCATGGGCTTGGCAAGTTTGAGGCCATCCCTGGTCACCTGCTGCCTATCCAAAAACTTTATTTTAATGTCCTTGATCGCTGCCGATCCTAGAGATTTTGGGTTACTATACATATCTGGACAGCCCAGCAGCGTCAATTGCTCCCTGATGTATTTTAGCCACGGAATTTGTGGGGCCCCATCAAGGACAATGCAATCCCTGATAACCATCTGATTCAGAGTGAGAGAAATGCTTGACCAGATCCTCAACCAACACATCAGAGGTGCAACGGCAATATAATCCGAGATGTACGCCAAGCTCCTCATGTAAAATAAAGGCAGGGGTACTAAAGGGGAGAGCTAGGAGGCCACGCATAAATTTGTTCTAGACCCCCTGGATATCCCTCACGTCCTTGTGACCCCATACATCACACCCATATATCACCATAGGGATACATTTCTCTTTATAAACCTTGAGTAGGGCAGGTATTGGTTTCGACCCCAATCTTTTACCAAAATTCCAAACTGCCCCAACTGCTCTGGCCAAAGTGTTCTTTTTTAATTTCCTTTGAGCAGTCCAGGACCCCGAAATACGGAAAAGTGGACACTTTCGACAATTCCACGACATACCAAAAAACTTTGTCTTAGCGGCCTTCTTACTGCCCATTGTCATTGTGTGTAATTTGGTAAAATTAGTCACTAAATCAAGTGATTCCATAAAATCAATAAAAGTATTTAAAAGATTTTGGAGACCTATGCCGGTCATTGCAAACAACACTGCATCATGTGCATAGAGTAATGCTGGGACCAATTTGGACCCAGCTCTTGGGATATCTTGAGTACTGCCTGTGAGGTGGTCTCCTAGTTTATTTATGTAAAGTGTGAACAATAGGGGTGCCATGATGCACCCCTGTCGTACCCCTCGCTTGACCTCCAAGGAATCCATTAGACTACCATCATCTTTAAATCTTACCGTCGCCATTGTGTTATTATGGGCATAGTGTAAAAAGGATACCAGACTTGGTTCCATGCCCAATTCCCTCAGAATCCGCCACAGTTTTGATTGATTTACTCTATCAAAGGCCGACGTTAGATCCATGAATCCCATGTGCAGTGTGCCCCTCTTTGCTATGGTATACTTCTAATCACCAGGCTCAAGTTTGTACATTGATCCAATGTGCCTCTCCCTTGCCTGACCCCGTACTGCAAATCGCTAATGACATTAAAATTTTCTAGCCACAGTGATAACCGCTTCAAAATCCCATGATTTTGGCAATGGAATCCAAAAGTGAGATAGGTCTGTAACAGGCAGGGTCGTCTCTAGCACCCTTTTTAAAAATTGGGAGGATGATAGTCTTTGCCCATGATGGGGGAAAGACACAGGTGTTAGCAGCATTAAAAACCCGAGTCAATATTGCAGCCCATGCCAGAGGGTCTGCCTTATACAGGTCAGCTGGTACCCCATCCGGGCCAGGGGCAATTCCCCTAGCTGTGGCAAGAATGGCTGCCTGGACCTCAACAACATTAAAATAAGTGGTTCTAATGGCAGGATAGAAGCCCCCTCTGGCTCCAACCTCTCCAACTCACCATCACTGTACATTCCCCTAAAAAGCTCTACCCACCGTTCAGGGGCTACTGTGAAGTCTGTATTAGTGTTTCCAGTCACCGAAGAAAACGGGCTGTTCACCACCGCCCAGAACATCTTACTATCCGAGTGTGTGCTCGCTTGACCAAGATCCTCCCAAGCCCTTTCCCTGAGAGCTTTCTTCCTCTCCTGGGTGGCCTTCTTATAGTCTGCCCTGCATGCCCTAATCTTACTCACATTTCTGGGTTTTTGTTTAAGAGCCAGTACTAACTTCTTCTGGGTGGTAGAACAGGTACCATCAAACCATCTATTCGCTTTGGGTCCGTTACCCCTGCATGGAATAGTTAGGTTGGTGGCTATCTGATAAGTCAGTATTCCAAAGGCGTCTAATACCACTCTATCTGACCTAATGCTGTCCATTCACACTGAAACCTCGGCTGCGCACTCCACATACAACTTATCTAAAAACTGTTCAGGCATCACTTTCATCCACTTTAGTCTACGTGACTGGTCCTTAGTGCTCCTTAGTAATCTTACTTACCTTATAAAACAATGAACCTAAACATCTCCAATTTGTAAAAATGAATACCTGTTTCTTTCACACCCGCCCCACAATACACCCTCTGCATACTCTTCATAGAAACCCACTAGAACCAGTAGGTCACAAGTTGACAACACATTCCAGAAGGACCATACTAGTCACAAAATCAACAACAGCAGGTGTGGTTTATTGCACATACTGTAAACCATCCACAACTCTTTATTACATTTTTAAATATTTACCATAGCCAATGAAACATCTGTTTACTAATCATTTCCGGATGCAATCTACTTTTATTCACCTGCATATTCCCTTCATCGAATCAAAGTTTCAGTTTTTTTCAAACCACCAGCACACATGCATTTTCACTGTCTTTTATAGTACCAATTGTGATATTCAGCTACAGACCTGTCCTGTGTGCTCCTCCTCCTCTAGTCCTTCCTACAAAATGCTTAGTGTGTATATTGGGCTAAAGACGCTGCAAAAAATGAAGGTATTGTCAGGGACTTGGGTTTGCCAAATATGGAGATTAGCTGGTTCGGCCAGAGAGGGTTAAAGTTTCATAAACTGCTGCTTTTGGCTAAAACCATTATGGATTTCCAAGCTCCTCAACTCATGATTGTGTACTATGGCAGCAATGACCTAGGCACATTGACTGGGGCAGAGCTGGAAATCCTAATGAAGGATACCTTTGCAGAACTGATGTCGCTTTTCCCTGACACTGTCTTGGTGTACTCTAACGTATGCCGAAGACAGAAATGGATGTGGTCAAATCAATTCTGCACACAGATTGACAAAGCCAGGGACATGTTAATTAAACTGTTTCTGATTTCCTCAGAGACATAACATGGGCTCCATCTACAACAACAATCTGCGTTTTGACATGCATGGAATATATAGAGGTGATGGAATTCACTTTACAGACGAAGGGAACAGGTTGTTTGTAGGCAACCTGTAACTTTGCATACAGTCTTATATGTAGCTGTCTTATACACACTCTCAACACAAAGGCTCTTGTCAGAGCCACCCAAGAGCCCAAAATTTTGTTAATTTCCTTCTAAAATTATTGTTTAAACTTTTTGGGGAAATTCGCAATGATGTCGCGATGATCGTGATCACATCGCAAAATAGCAAAACAAATGCAGACATTCAATAATCACCACCACATTTAAAAATTGTAACTTATAAAATGAATTCTAACTATTACAATACACACATTGCTAAATTAAAGAACATGTTTGTACACATATATTTGTAGTAACTATTTTAAAAACAGTTTTTAAACCCTACTTCTCATCTTTACGATCACACGAATATTCGCGATGACTTCGGTAACCTATGATCGCGCCTTTTTTAAGAGGTGTAAAACACATATATGCACATATTTTACAGTATTTTAGACACTATAGGTGTATTACTTCACTGTTCAAAGTCATATTTTTATGAGGAATTTGTACAAAAACAATCTTTTAAACTATTTTTCCATGTTTGCGAGTACTCTGAGTATTGCAAAGATGGAGGCAACCAAGAAAATCGAGCCTTTATTTATAAAGTGTAAAACACATATATGCACACATTTTACAGTATTTTAGACCCTAGAGGATTATTAGTGCACTGTTTAAAATCATATATTTCAAGGTAGTTTGTATAAAATTCATCTTTAAAATTGATCCTCTGTTTTCGCGGTTACACCGGGCATCGCAAATACGTCGATGCCCGTGGCGGTTCATGGGGGGCGCACTGGCGGTCACGGCGTCATTGTGCATATCACGCACGATTAAACAAATCTATTTTGGACAGATAAAGTGCCACACCTACCCTCATTTGTCAAACATGGAGTCTGACCCCTTATGTCACTTTGAAAAAATTATTTCAGCCCCGGGAACCGTCTCCAATACATAAAATTATGGCTGCAACTTTCTGTTCAGGTTATGATCCGCCAATCAGAGCATTCCCGTTGGTGCGCGCATTCATGAGTTCCTGTGAAATTATTGTAATATATCTGCAATCACTGCAAAAACACTGCAAAATTTCTGTAACCTGAGATATCACTATACTGTTTGAAAATTAATTTCTCAAGAACTACTGAATGAATTCGCACCAAATAACAAATAGCACAATCCGCATAACAACATATATCTTTCTACCAAATTTTGGGTAATTCCATTCAGCGGTTCGGGCTGTCGTTTCGACAATGCGTTCCTAAGGGAATTAAAATTACAAAGGTACCCATTTGTTTGCATCCCTATTTCTTGGCCCCACTGCATAGATCATTGCCAAGCTTTTGACGACACAAAGAACCTACTTTGACACTTTTAGGGGAAAATTTAATTAATATTGGTCAAACAATGCCAAAGTTATAAGCAAAGCGATACAAAAGGGGATGATGGACGGAACGCTCACCCCCAGTCAACTGATCTGGGTTTAATCCATCATCATTCTTTAGCTCACTCCAACACCCCAGTTCAGACATGGCCATATGCAAATCAGTCTGACCCTGTGCCTCATGGGAAAGTTATAAGCAAGTCATAAAATACTTTTCCTATGGAAACTAGGTCCTAACTATAATTACCTATCAGTGACCAGCAGTAGATAATAGATAGATAGATAGATAGATAGATAGATAGATAGATAGATAGATAGATAGATAGATAGATAGATGTAATTATACTCTATGGCCCAGTAGAAGGCTTTTGCCAAAACGCGTTGGCCTGTTGTATCAGCACTGAGTACATTTGGATTTGAAAATTAAATGAAAATGCAATAAAATATACGTGAAACCAGACCGGGCTTGTGCCGTCTCCCATTCTTGTTGCCAAATAATAGTACATAGTAATCTGCGAAAAAGAAGGCTTGGGATCTTTTATAACATATATATATATATTTTCTGAAAAAACCAAAGGTTACAGGGAGGTTATAGTTAGGGTCAGATTTTACTCATGCAAAACCAGAGAAATTCAGCCGTTATAATTACGTGAGTTAACTATAACCTGCGCCCCCGCAATGCACTGCATATGACCTCACATATTACATCACTCATGACACAGTCAGTGACATCTCTGATGAAATCACTGATGACCTCTAGGTGCACTGCTGGTGGGGCGATGAGTTCCGCTTGCATTCTGGGGGCCTCAGGGCTAAAGTGGACTTCATCCCCCAAGCAGCAGTGCACCAGGAGGCACGTTTGCAGAGTAGTGGAGAAAGGGGGAATGGTCTCTGACCACCTCTCAGCAATCCAGCTGTGTCGGGTCTACTGGTGGTGACAGGAGGGCTAGTTGCCCCCAGGGACCCTCAGGATGCAAGGGGACTTCATCCATCAACCAAGAGCATCCCAGGAGTTGCGTTTGCCGAGGGGTGGAGAAAGGGGCATGGCCTGTGTCCACCTCTCAACAATCCCACTGTGTGGGGCTTACTGGAGGTAAGAGGTAGGCTAGTTGATCCCTAAGGAACCCCAGCAGTGAAGGGAACTTCAATCCCCATCCAAGAGCACGCCAGGGAAGCGCGTTTGCAGAGTGGTGGTCAAAGGGGGCATGGCCTGCTATGAGAACTTAGCAGTCCTGCTGTGTGCGACTTACCGGAGGTAATAGGAGGGGTAGTTGGCCCCAAAGGATGTCCTTGGGGGCCAACTACCCCTCCTGTTACCTCCAGTAAGTCCCACACAATGGGATTTCTAAGAGGTCTTCGGAGGCCACGCCCCCTTTCTCCACCACTCTGCAAACACACCTCCTGGCACACTACTAGTTGGGGATGAAGTCCACTTTACTCCTGAAGGACCTCCTGTAAGTCCTACGCAGCAGAATTCCTGAGCTCTGGTTGGAGGCCCAGTGCCCTTTCTCCACCACTCTGTAAACGCGACTACTAAAGAAGCATTTGCAATGTAATAGGTTTCGCATTTGCGAGAGTTAGAGCTATTGGCATTGTAAATGTAAACATTTTTACTAATGTTTTATGGAGTGGAGTGGATGTACATTGTGTGTAAAGGAATTATGTGGTATGTTGTGCAGTGAAATTATGTGGATAGAAAGAGTGTGGTATTTAGTGTATAGGAATTATGTAGAGTGGGATTATGTGTTATGGAGAGTAATTATGTGGGATGGTAGTCTGTGTTGTGGAGTGGTAACCTCAGGATTAGTCTTCCTCGTTTCCATGGAAGATAAACTATAAACTCAATGAGACAAAAAAGGAACAACTGAGGAGCACTTCTCGACCTACTCAGAGGAATGAGCAGGGCCACTGGAATTATGTGGCTGTTCGGCTGCACCGATTTTCGCACAATTATACATTTTCTGCATTTGCCACATAATCCATCATATGCTACATAATCTGCAGATTTGAACTAAAAAAACCTTGTTTCTACCTCAAGCGGCTCAGACGTTAACAAAAATACAGCGACAAGTGTTACAGCGGGGTGGGAGGCCCTTTGCAAACCTGGAATGGTGACCTCTCTCTTCCTCTTTCTGCACCTCCCTTCTTTCTGCACATCTTTTGCTTCTTTCTGTACCTCTCGTGCTTCTTTCTGCACCCCTCTTCCCTCTCTCTGCACCTCTCTTGCCTCTTTCTGCACCTTTCTTGCCTCTTTCTGCACTTCTGTTGCTTCTTTCAGCACTTCTCTTCCCTCTTTCTGCACCCCTCTTGCCTCTTTCTGCACCTCTGTTGCTTCTTTCTGCACTTCTCTTGCTTCTTTCTGCTACTCTCTTGCTTCTTTCTGCACCCCTCTTGCTTCTTTCTGCACCCTTCTTCCCTTTTTCTGCACTTCTCTTGCTTTTTCCTGCAACTCTCTTCTCTCTTTCATCCCTTCTTGTGCTTCTTTCTGCACCTCTGTTGCTTCTTTCAGCACCTCTCTTCCCTCTGTCTGCATCTCTCTTTTCTCATTCTGAGAGGCAGGTGCATACTCGGGCCCCTGGGGGCCCCAGCAGGAGGGGCCCCGGTGCTGCCTTCCCCATCTCAGCATCCCCGGACCTCACGGAGGTCTGCCTGTGCAAACTCGGAGAAAAAGGACCATCGGGAAGGGGCTGAGAGGCAGGTGCATACTCTGGCCCCTGGGGGCCCCGGCGGGTGGGCCCCGGTGCTGCCTTCCCCATCTCAGCATCCCCGGACCTCACGGAGGTCTGACTGAGCAAACTCGGAGGAAAAAGGACCATCGGGTGGGGGCTGAGAGGCAGGTACGTACCCGGGCCCCTAGGGGCCCCGGCAGGCGGGCCCGGGTGCTGCCTTCCCCCGTCTCAGCATCCCCGGGCCTCACGGAGGCCTGACTGAGCAAACTCGGAGAAAAAGGACCATAGGGAAGGGGCTGAGAGGCAGGTGCGTCCCCAGGCCCCTGGGGGCCCTGGCGGGCGGGCCCGGGTGCTGCCTTCCCCTGTTTCAGAATCGCCGGAACTCACGGAGGTCTGACTGACCCTCTCCCTAGTAATCCGGAGGAAAAACACCCCCTTTCTTGTAATCCGTGCACACGAGGTGACAGAGGGGACCCAAGGCGCAAAAGTACCCGACCTCCTGGAGCCCTTGCTGGGATCGGGGAGGCAAATGAGCCCTCATCGGGACTTCCAGGAAGCCCGGCCATCTGGTCACCCCATAGGAAAGCATTGGGTGCGACCAGATGGCCGAGGGAAAGGTGCGACCAGATGGCCGGGTATGAAAGGGAAGCCATCTGGCCACTCTGTGCCCCAACGAAAGAGTGAGTGGGCGCCGGGGCATGGGGGACCGGAGGCCCAGGGCCCCAGCTGGGCCCCAGCCATGGGGGCTGCGAGGGGGGGAGCTGATGGGCCCTCCGACCCGGGGCCCGCAGACACCTCGACAAGCATGCGAGCGGGGAGGTCTGCACGGGACCGACGGACCCCCCGGCCCGGGCCCTTGGCATAGAGGCAAGGGCCCGGGCCTGGAGCACACGACCCGGGGCCCGGAGGGGCTCCTGGACCCAGCCGGGGCCCCTGGACACAGCCGGGGCCCCCGGGCCCAGAGGCGCAGGGAAGCCTCCCTGGGACCACGGGACCCCCGTCCCGGGCACCCTGCCACGCGGCAGGACTGAGGACGGAGCCCAGGGTGGGAGGCCGCCCTCCCCGGGGCCCTCAGGGGCCCCGGACGGAGCTCCTGAACCCAGCCAAGCGAGAGGGGCTCCCGGGCACAACGGAACCCCGTCCTCGGACATTTGGCATAGCGTCATGCCGGGGGACAGGGCCCAGGCCTGGAGCACCTGACCCGGGGCCCGGAGGGGCCCTGGACCCAGCCGGGGCCCCTGGAACCAGCCGGGGCTCCCGGGCCCAGAGGCGCAGGGAAGCCTCCCGGGACCACGGGACTTCGTCCCGGGCACCCTGCCATGCGGCAGGACTGAGGACGGAGCCCGGGGTGGGAGGCCGCCCTCCCGGGGCCCTCAGAGGCCCCGGACGGAGCTCCAGAACCCAGCCAAGCGAGGGGGGCTCCCCGGGCACAACGGAACGCCGTCTCGGACCTTTGGCATAGCGTCATGCCGGGGGACAGGGCCCAGGGCTGGAGCACCTGACCCGGGGCCCACAGGGGCCCCTGGACCCAGCCGGGGCTCCCGGGCCCAGAGGCGCAGGGGAAGCCTCCCAGGGACCACGGGACCTCATCCCAGGCACCCTGCCACGCGGCAGGACCCAGGACGGAGCCCGGGGTGGGAGGCCACCCTCCCCCAGGCCCTCAGGGCCCCGGACGAAGCTCCTGAACCCAGCCAAGCGAGGGGGCTCCCTGACACGACGGAAGCCCGTCTCGGACCTTTGGCATAGCTGCAGGCCGGGGACGGGGCCCAGGGCTGGAGCACCCGACCCGGGGCCCGGAGGGGCCCCTGGACCCAGCCGGGGCTCCCGGGCCCAAAGGCGCAGGGGAAGCCTCCCGGGCCCACGGGACCCTGTCCCGGTCACCCTGCCACGCGGCAGGACCGAGGACGGAGCCCAGGGTGGGGAGGCCGCCCTCCCCAGGGCCCCTGGGAGCCCCTGAACCCAGCCGAGCAGAGGGAGGCTCCCCGGGCCCACAGGACCCCGTCCCGGGCATCCTGCCACACGGCTGGCCGGGGACGGACCCCAGGCTGGGGCAGCATCCTGGCCTGTCCAGCTGAGGACCGCTAGGCCGAGAGGGGTTCCGGCGTGCCCTGTCCCTAGTAATCCGGAGGAAGGCCACCCTCCTTTCTGGTAACCCGTGTGCATCGCGAGACTGAGGGGACCCTGGGAACGGATGCACCCGACGTCCTGGAGCCCTGGCTGGGATTGGGGAGGCAAATGAGCCCTCATCGGGACTTCCAGGCCGATTGGAAAGCATTGCGGGCGACCAGATGGCTGAGGGGATAGGAGCGACCAGATGGCCGGGACCGAAAGGACGCCCATCTGCCCACCCCCGAGCCTTTGCGGTAGGGCTCCCGCCTGCCCTTGCAGGGTTCGGGGGCTCCGCTTCCCGGGTGCTCGGGGACCCCGGCCGGGCCTTAGGCACGGGGAGGCCAGCCGGAGCTCTCGGGCCCGGACGCCCGGGGAGGACTGCCCAGGACCAGTGGAGCCCGTCCTGGGCACTTTGCCACACCGCGGGCCGGAGGAGGGAGCCCCGGATGCCTTGGGAGGTGTTGTCCGGGCATAGCCCATCTGGTCCCCGGCAGAGTACCGCCAGCCCGGGAGGGGTGTCCCGGCATACCCTGCCCCTAGTAATCCGGAGGAAGGCTACCCCGCTTTCTGGGAATCTGTGCGCACCGCAAGGCTCAGGGGACCCTGGGCGCGAACATGCCCGACCTCCTGGAGCCCTGGCTGGGGTCCGGGAGGCAAATGAGCCCTCATCAGGACTTCCAGGGCAGCCCGGCCATCTGGTCGCCCCATTGGAAAGCATTGCGTGCGACCAGATGGCTGGG
Organism: Calotriton arnoldi; assembly: GCA_963921515.1. Classification (NCBI taxonomy): domain Eukaryota; kingdom Metazoa; phylum Chordata; class Amphibia; order Caudata; family Salamandridae; genus Calotriton; species Calotriton arnoldi. Next base: position 4,666,813 of record CAWUFW010000292.1, on the reverse strand, counting down.
GTCGAAAGGACTCCCATCTGCCCGCCCCGAGCAGAGCCGAGGCTAGCCTTCACGGTAGGGCTCCCGCCTGCCCACGCAGGGCTCAGGGGCTCCGCGTCCCGGGGGGCTCGGGGACCCCGGCTGGGCCTCAGGCACGGGGAGGACCATGGGAGCTCTCGGGCCCGGGCGCCCGGGGGAGGACTGCCCGGGACCCATGGAGCCCGTCCCGGGCACCTTGCCACACCGTGGGCCGGAGGAGGGAGCCCCGGATGCCTCGGGAGGTGTTGTCCGGGCATAGCCCATCTGGTCCCCGGCAGAGTACCGCCAGCCCGGGAGGGGTGTCCCGGCATACCCTGCCCCTAGTAATCCGGAGGAAGGCTACCCCGCTTTCTGGGAATCCGTGCGCACTGCAAGGCTCAGGGGACCCTGGGCGCGAACATGCCCGACCTCCTGGAGCCCTGGCTGGGGTCCGGGAGGCAAATGAGCCCTCATCGGGACTTCCAGGGCAGCCCGGCCATCTGGTCGCCCCATTGGAAAGCATTGCGTGCGACCAGATGGCCGAGGGGAGAGGTGCGACCAGATGGCCGGGACCGAAAGGACTGCCATCTGCCCGCCCTGAGCCGAGCCATAGCGGTAGGGCTCCCGCATGCCCTTGCAGGTCTCCGGGGCTCTGCACCAGGGACCCTTGTCCCGGGCAGATGGACACTTGGCAGGCGGCAGGACGGGGCTCCCAAACCCCAGGCCCTGACCGAAACGCAGTCCCCGGGGCCGGTCCGTGCTTCTCATCCCAGCCAGGCCGGGGAGATCGGGGAGCCTGCCCAGGCACGAGGGACCCCTGTCCCGGGCACACGGACCCTCAGGACGTGCGCTCGTTTTCCACACATTTTTTCCAAAGTTCTGCGTAGTGGCGCTACGCCAACTACGCCCAGCCCTAATTATTACCAAGTGGTTTATCCGATAGGTTTGAGGCTGAATCAAATAAAATCGCCATCTGACTTAACAAACAGGCCCACTGGTAAAATTTAATATTAGGGATTGCAAGCCCTCCTTTTTCTTGTGGGAGAGACATATATCTCATGGAGCGCCTGATTTTACCATACTGCCAGATAAAATTCATAAAAACTACCTCTATTGATTTTATTAAGCCTTCATCGATCATAAACGGGATAGAGCGAAAGAGATATAGTACCTTGGGAAGCATGGTCATTTTAAGTACATTTGCTCTCCCTATTATAGACTAATGTAAGGCATCTATTCTTTTAAGGTCATTTGCCATTGTTTTTAGTAAAGGAGTAAAGTTATCTTTTACAGTGGTATCTGTTGCCGAACCTATCCTAACTCCCAAATAAACCGCTGAATCAGAATACCTTACATCCTGCCTTTTAATATTTTTAGTACAAATTATCTGGGTTTTACTGTCATTCAACAGATACCCCGAATAATGTCCAAATTCGCTAGCAATCCCTGTAATAGCTATCAATGCCGTATCTGGTTCTGGTGTAATTTTAGCCAGATCGTCGGCATATGCCAGTAACTTAGTTTCATATCGATTAAAAACTACCGGTTTAATTTCATTGCATCCTAATCATTTCCGTACCAGAGGGTCTATGTACAGAGCAAAAAGAATTGGTGAACAGGGACAACCCTGACGTGTCCCTCTAGAAATATGCACTTTTTCCGAGCTGCCTCCCATTATCTGGATTCTGGCCTTTGGATCTGAATACATGGCCCTAATAGCCCCCATTATTTTAGGGCTGAATCCCCTTTGTTCCAATATCCCCCACAAATACTTCCACGTGACGCGATCAAAGGCCTTTTCTGGGTCTAGGAGGATCATGGCCATCCGCCCCCGTGGCAGCTTGCACATCAAAAAGTGAAATGGCCCGCCTGATGTGGTCAGTTGTACCTCGACCTGGGATAAACCCATGTTGCCACGGGGATACCAGACTGCCTATGACCCTTCCCAGCCTTCTAGCCAAAACCTTAGCATAGATCTTGGTATCCGTATTGATGAGGGATATTGGACGATATGAACCGGGGTTCTCCCTAGGCTTCCCTTTCTTGTGGAACACAATAATATTTGTTTCCTTCCAAGATTCAGGGATTTGACTGGAACATATTATACCATTAAATAAATCCATTAGCATTGGGGCAAACTCACTCTGGATACTCTTATATACTTCAAGTGGTATACTATCCGGCCCCACAGCCTTTCCTGCTGCTAACTCCTGCAGTGCTCCTATTACTTCCTCTATTACCAGATCATTATCCAGCATTTCTCTATCCAAATTATCCAACTGGGGGCCTATATCTTCAAACCCTAAACTAGCACCCTCTGGACCACCCACTTCTTTATACAATATTTGATAACATTTTTTAAAAACTTCCAATATATCAACTGGCTCCGTATAGTCCCGACCCTCCTCTTGTATTTTTGATATTATATTTCTACTGCTTTCTTGCCTGATCCGAAGTGCTAATAACTTGCCTGCCTGCTCTCCCGTCTCATACATCTTGCCCCTATGTGTATGATACTCATCAGCTGCCTTCTGAGCTAACCACTTATGCAGCTCTGCTTTTATAATGAGAATTTTTTGTTGACTCCCTGCGGCCTCGGACCTTTGCCCAATATCCTTTATATGTTGTTCCTCTGCTTCTATTAGTTGGCAGACCAATCTCTCATTTTCTCGGCGAGCCTCTTGCTTTAGCCTAGCCGAGAAGCTGATCGTCTCGCCTCTCAAGGCTGCCTTAAACGCATCCCAGACATTATTTCTGGATGAGCTAAAGTGATTCGCAGAAAAGTAATCTTGGGTCCACTTCCTCAGATGTTCTAAAAATTTGGGGTCAGCTAGAAGCTTCCTCTCAAAAGTCCACCTTGAGTGCTTTTTATTTAAAATATCTATCTCATACTCCAGCATCAATGGACTATGATCAGACAGTACTTTCGGGAGTTTAATAATACTGACTTTCTCTAATTCTGATGCAGAGACCAGAAAGTAATCCAGCTTCATATATTTCTTGAAGGGGCATGAATAATATGTAAAGCCCGGGTCATTAGGCTCCTTACAACCCCAGACATCTACCAAACCATGTGATTCCCATACTGAGGTCACTGCTCGAAATACCCTGGGCTTACGGACTACATAAACAGTATTATTTATAAAATCAGCAGAGATATTCAAATCTCCGCAAACTATAATAGGTCTCGGCCAATTCAATAATTCAACTTCAAGATATTCAAATATCTCCGGGTCATCCTGATTGGAGCCATAGATTGTACATATTGTAAACCTTAGATCATGTTCCACCAGTGCCCACCTCCCATGGGAATCTGCCAAATGACGAGTAGCCCCTCCCAGCACAGATCTAGCCAGTATTGCCATCCCTCTAACTGTAGATGTCTGTGAGGAGCAGGCCAGCAACTCAAAACCACTTATCCTCAATATATGTTTTTTTGCCCATGGTAGATGGGTCTCCTGTAAACATAAAACATCAATATGGTTCGACCTTACAAAATACCCCATCATTTGCCTCTTCCTCCAATTATTTAAACCCCCAATGTTAAGGGTACATATCTTAAGTTTCCCCATTTAGCCCTACTAAGATGGCATTTCTCTTCTGAACCAGCCCAATCATCTGTTTATATACCACAAGCCCTAAATCACCAAAAAAATCACAAAAACATAACACCAGGTACTTTCCCTCTTTTCAATTTTTCCCCCATCCTTCCCACCCCTTTCTACCCCCACCCCATCCAACCCCCATCCACCCCCCCTCCTCCCCATTCCCACCACCCTTGTAAGGCGCTCAGACCTAAGTCTGTGCATGTGATGTATGTAGCATTAGCGACCTGGGTCCTTCTAAAACAACCTACCATAGCTACCTCTTACCCCCTTTATCCTATCAAACATAACCTTGCTTCTTCTTTTCCCCCTCACCCTTTCTTCAATTCAGACCCAAGCTTTATTTATCCACAGCGTCCAAATATTCTCTGGCTTTTATCTCGGAAGAGAAATAGAGTGTCTGTCCCCCATGGATCACCTTAAGTTGTGCCGGATTAATCAGATAAACCTGGATGTTCTTTTCCTGAAATGGTTTTATTAACTGTCTCAGCCTCCAGCGTCTTTCTACCGTTGAATGGCAGAAGTCAGGGCGAACAAAAAATGAGACTCCCCCACTAGATCTCTTAGTTTCAGGGCTGGCCTTTTCTGAAATAGCCTGCCGCAATAAAAAATTCCCTAGGAACAGCAGAATTGCTCGTGGTTTGTCCCCCTCTCTAGCTGGGACACGTCGTTTAAACGGAGTGCGATGTGCTCTTTGTATTTCCGCAGACCAATTCCATTCTGTCAATTCGGGAAAGGCGGACTTAAACAATTCGATGATATATACCCTAGCGTCCGACCCCTCCACTCCCTCTGGCACCCCCAATACCCTGAGGTTGTTCCTCCTCTGCCTGTTCTCAAATTCCTCCAGCTTCCACTGAATATCCTTGATCTGTGAGCTTTGAGCCTCCACCTGCGTTGATGCGCTGGCTGCTTCTGCCTCAGTCGCAACTATTCTTTCCTCCAGGTTCGTCACTCTCTCACCTACATTAAAACATGCCTTGGAGAGCTTCCTGACGACCCTTGCATTTTTCTCATGGCGGCCTGCGCCTTACGGCTGTCCTGACGTGTTTCTTCCCTGTGAGAGAGGATGGCCTGGTGTATAACCTCCAGTATCGGGGGGTGGAATCAGCTCCCGAAGAGAATTTACCAGAAAGTGGGGTAGCGGATGAGTAGTCCCATCTCAGATCCTTTCTTCCTTGACCTTGTATGCCATGTACATCTGGCTGCATATTAGACTTCTTGGTTATTGTGGGGAGATCTAGATCACTATCCTCCAGGTCTGAATCCAAGTTTCTGCCCCCTAATGATGAGCTCCGATCATCAGACCATTCAGCCCCTTCAGAAACAGAAAAAAAACAGTCACTGGGCTCTTTATCCTTGTCAAGATCAAGTTTGTCCTTATCCCCTAGGAGATCCACTCCCCACATTGCATCATTACTCCCCAATATTGGGGCGGGTTGCTGTAGCTCCTTACCATCTATTACTCCTTCAGAGCTAGAGGCCATATTCGAAGTATCAACGGTCTTGCTATTTGCTTCTATATTCCGTGATTCAACAGGGAGAGCTGCTGTACTGTCCCCCTACCTTATCTCCCAGAGGGACATTCACCTCAGGACCGCTATCATTGTCACTGCAGGGGGGCTCTGTAGCAGATGAAACAGTATCCTTAGGATCCCCAGCAACCAAGTTAATTTTCAAGCTCTGAGATATTTCAATGGGTCTGCCTGGGCTCACCTCCTCATTCTGTTTACTTCTGGCATTTTCCTCTGTAATTGGAGCTACTATACGCACTGCTACCGACCCTGCTGCCTCAGTATGCTGCTAATTACGACGCATCAGCATGTCAGCTACCAAGGGGCCAGCTGGACGATTCTTTCCAGATGCCCCGCCTCTCCCCCTCCTCGGCTGCTCCGGCGTGCGTGACTGCTGCAGGTCGTTCAGTGCCTGCTCCGGCTTGTTCTGTTCCAGCGCCACTGAGCTCACGGGTGGCTCACCACGTAGCTTTCGCGTTGCTGCTGCTTTAGCGCCCGCGGCATTTGCCGCCGATTTCGGCACCATTCCTCCGCTACTCCGGGATCCCCGACTCGCCAGGTAAGAGAGAGCCTTGAAAATAGAGCGCCTAATAATCCGGAGCCCGATTCTTGCAACCAGCGTGTAGAGTCTTTTACGGGGGTTCCGTGATCCCAGCATAAGAAAAAGATTTTCTCGAGTCCCTTTTTATGCAGTTACCTCCATTCCGCGATCCTATAGGGGTCTTTGCTTCAAAACTTAACCCAGGATAGCGTCGCTAGTGCTGCACTCGGCCTCTAAGCGGCCGCCATCTTGCCTCCACACCCCTGTTCTCTTTATACACCTCTCTTGCCTGTTTCTGCAACTCTCTTGCCTCTTTCTGCAGTGCTTTTGCCTTTTTCTGCACCTCTGTTGCTTCTTTCTGCACTTCTCTTGCTTCTTACTGAACCCCTCTTACCTGTTTCTGCACCTCTATTGCCTCTTTCTACACCCATCTTCCCTTTTTCTGGACCTTTCTTGCCTCTCTCTGCACCTCTCATGTCTCTTTCTGCACCCCTGTTCCCTTTTCTGCACCTCTCTTGCCTGTTTCTGCAACTCTCTTGCCTCTTTTTGTAGTTCTCTTGCCTCCTTCTGCACCTCTGTTGCTTCTTTCTGCACTTATTTTGCTTCTTTCTGCACCTCCCTTACTTCTTTCTGCATCCCTGTTGCCATTTTCTGCAGTACTCTTGCCTCCTTCTGAACTTCTCTTCTCTCTTTCTGCACCTGTTGCTTTATGTCAGCACTTCTCTTGCCTCTTTCAGCACCCCACTTGGCTCTTTCTGCACCTCTGTTGCTTCTTTCTGCACTTCTCTTTCTTCTTTCTGCACCACTCTTGCTTCTTTCTGCATCCCTATTCCCTCTTTCTGCATCCCTCTTCCCTCTTTCTGCACCTCTCTTGCATCCCTCTTCCCTCTTTCTGCACCTCTCTTGCCTCTGTCTGCACGCCCGTTCCCTCTTTCTTCACCTCTTTTGCCTGTTTCTGCAACTCTTGTGCCTCTTTCTGCAGTTCTCTTTCCTCCTTCTGTACCTCTGTTGCTTCTTTCTATACTTCTCTTGCCTCTTTCTACACCCATCTATCCTCTTTCTGCACCCCTGTTGCTTCTTTCTGCATTTCTCTTGCTTCTTTCTGTAGCTCTCTTGCTTCTTTCTGCATCCCTCTGCCTCTTTCTGCACTCCTCTCCCCTGTTTCTGCACCTCTCTTGCCTCTTTCTGCACCCCTCTTGTATCTTCCTGTACCTCTGTTGTTTCTTTCTGCACTTGTCTTGCTTCTTTCTGAACCCCTCTCGCCTCGTTTGTCACCCTTCTTCCCTTTTTCTGCACCTCGCTTGCCTCTTTCTGCACCTCTCTTCCATCTTTCTGCACCCCTCTTGCCTCTTTCTATACCTCTATTGCTTCTTTCTGCACTTCTCTTGCTTCTTTCTGCAACTCTCTTACTTCATTCTGCACCCCTCTTGCCTCTTTCTGCACCCTTCTTCACTTTTTCTGCATCTCTCTTGCTTCTTTCTGCAACTCTATTACTTCTTTCTGCACCCCTCTTGCCTCTTTCTGCACCCTTCTTCACTTTTTCTGCACCTCGCTTGCCTCTTTCTGCACCTCTCTTGCCTCTTTCTGCACCCCTCTATCTTCTTTCTGCACCCCTGTTGCTTCTTTCTGCATTTCTATTGCTTCTTTCTGTAGCACTCTTGCTTCTTTCTGCACCCCTCTCCCCTCTTTCTGCACCTTTTTTGCCTCTTTCTGCACCCCTCTTGTATCTTTCTGCACCCCTCTTGTATCTTTCTGTACCTCTGTTGTTTATTTCTGCACTTCTCTTGCTTCTTTCTGCACCCCTCTTGCCTCTTTCTGCACCCTTCTTCCCATTTTCTGCACCTCTCTTGCCTCTTTCTGCACCTCTCTTCCCTCTTTCTGCACCCCTCTTGCCTCTTTCTACACCTCTGTTGCTTCTTTCTGCACTTCTCTTGCTTCTTTCTGCAACTCTCTTACTTCTTTCAGCACCCCTCTTGCCTCTTTCTGCACCTTTGTTGCTTCTTTCTTCAACTCTCCTGCTTCTTTCTGTATCCCTCTTGCATCTTTATGCATCCCTCTTCCCTCTATCTGCACCCCTCTTGCCTCTCTCTGCACCCTTTTTACCTTTTTCTGTACTTCTCTTGCTTTTCCCTGCAACTCTCTTGTCTCTTTCATCACTTCTTGTGCTTCTTTCTGCACCTAACTTCCCTCTGTCTGCATCTCTCTTGCCTCATTCTGAACCCCTGTTGCCTCTTTCTGCACCCCTATTGCCTCTTTCTGTACCTTTGTTGCTTCTTTCTGCACCCCTCTTGCCTCTTTCTGCATCCTTCTTCCCTTTTTCTGCACCTATCTTGCCTCTTTCTGCAACTCTCTTGCCTATTTCTGCAACCCTGTTCCCTCTTTCTGCATCTCTCTTGCCGGTTCCTGCAACTCTCTTGCCTCTTTCTGCACCTCTCTTGCCGCTTTCTACACCCCTGTTCTCTTTATGCACCTCTCTTGCCTGTTTCTTCAACTCTTTTGCCTCTTTCTGCAGTGCTTTTGCCTCCTTCTGCACCTCTGTTGCTTTTTTTTGCAATTCTCTTGCTTCTTACTGAACCCCTCTTACCTGTTTCTGCACCTCTATTGCCTCTTTCTACACCCCTGTTCCCTTTTCTGCACCTCTCTTGCCTGTTTCTGCAACTCTCTTGTCTCTTTCTGCACCCCTGTTCCCTTTTCTGCACCTCTCTTGCCTGTTTCTGCAACTCTCTTGCCTCTTTATGCAGTTCTCTTGACTCCTTCTGCACCTCTGTTGCTTCTTTATGCACTTATTTTGCTTCTTTCTGCACCTTTCTTTCTTCTTTCTGCATCCCTGTTGCCATTTTCTGCAGTACTCTTGCCTCCTTCTGCACTTCTCTTCTCTCTTTCTGCACCTGTTGCTTTATGTCAGCACTTCTCTTGCCTCTTTCAGCACCCCACTTGGCTCTTTCTGCACCTCTGTTGCTTCTTTCTGCACTTCTCTTTCTTCTTTCTGCACCACTCCTGCTTCTTTCTGCACCCCTATTACCTCTTTCTGCTTCCCTCTTCCCTCTTTCTGCACCTCTCTTGCACCCTCTTCCTTCTTTCTGCACCTCTCTTGCCTCTGTCTGCACACCCGTTCCCTCTTTCTTCACCTCTTTTGCCTGTTTCTGCAACTCTCTTGCCTCTTTCTGCAGTTCTCTTGCCTCCTTCTGTACCTCTGTTACTTCTTTCTATACTTCTCTTACCTCTTTCTGCACCCATATATCCTCTTTCTGCACCCCTGTTGCTTCTTTCTGCATTTCTATTGCTTCTTTCTGTAGCTCTCTTGCTTCTTTCTGCACCCCTCTGCCTCTTTCTGCATCCTTCTCCCCTCTTTCTGCACCTCTCTTGCCTCTTTCTGCAACCCTCTTGTATCTTCCTGTACCTCTGTTGTTTCTTTCTGCACTTCTCTTGCTTCTTTCTGCACCCCTCTTGACTCTTTCTGCACCCATCTTCCCTTTTTCTGCACCTCCCTTGCCTCTTTCTGCACCTCTCTTCCATCTTTCTGCATCCCTCTTGCCTCTTTCTACACCTCTATTTCTTCTTTCTGCACTTCTCTTGCTTCTTTCTGCAACTCTCTTACTTCTTTCTGTACCCCTCTTGCCTATTTCTGCACCCTTCTTCCCTTTTTCTGCACCTCTCTTGCTTCTTTCTGCAACTCTCTTACTTCTTTCTGCACCCCTCTTGGCTCTTTCTGCACCCTTCTTCCCTTTTTCTGCACCTCGGTTGACTCTTTCTTCACCTCTCTTGCCTCTTTCTGCACCCCTCTATCCTCTTTCTGCACCCCTGTTGCTTCTTTCTGCATTTCTATTGCTTCTTTCTGTAGCGCTCTTGCTTCTTTCTGCACCCCTCTGCCTCTTTCTGCACCCCTCTCCCCTCTTTCTGCACCTTTGTTGCCTCTTTCTCCACCCCTCTTGTATCTTTCTGTACCTCTGTTGTTTATTTCTGCACTTCTCTTGCTTCTTTCTGCACCCCTCTTGCCTCTTTCTGCACCCTTCTTCCCTTTTTCTGCACCTCTCTTGCCTCTTTCTGCACCTCTCTTCCCTCTTTCTGCACCCCTCTTTCCTCTTTCTACACCTCTGTTGCTTCTTTCTGTACTTCTCTTGCTTCTTTCTGCAACTCTCTTACTTCTTTCAGCACCCCTCTTGCCTCTTTCTGCACCTTTGTTGCTTCTTTCTGCACCTCTCTTGCTTCTTTCTGTATCCCTCTTGCATCTTTATGCATCCCTCTTCCCTCTTTCTGCACCCCTCTTGCCTCTTTCTGCACCCTTCTTACCTTTTTCTGTACTTCTCTTGCTTTTTCCTACAACTCTCTTGTCTCTTTCAACACTTCTTGTGCTTCTTTCTGCACCTCTCTTCCCTCTGTCTGCATCTCTCTTGCCTCATTCTGCACCCCTGTTGCCTCTTTCTGCACCCCTCTTGCCTATTTCTGTACCTTTGTTGCTTCTTTCTGCACCCCGCTTGCCTCTTTCTGCATCCTTCTTCCCTTTTTCTGCACCTCTCTTGCCTCTTTCTGCAACTCTCTTGCCTATTTCTGCAACCCTGTTCCCTCTTTCTGCATCTCTCTTGCCAGTTCCTGCAACTCTCTTGCCTCTTTCTGCACCTCTCTTGCCGCTTTCTACACCCCTGTTCTCTTTATGCACCTCTCTTGCCTGTTTCTGCAACTCTCTTGCCTCTTTCTGCAGTGCTTTTGCCTCCTTCTGCACCTCTGTTGCTTCTTTTCTTTTTGCACTTCTCTTGCTTCTTACTGAACCCCTCTTACCTGTTCTGCACCTCTATTGCCTCTTTCTACACCCATCTTCCCTTTTTCTGGACCTTTCTTGCCTCTTTCTGCACCTCTCTTGTCTCTTTCTGCACCCCTGTTCCCATTTCTGCACCTCTCTTGCCTGTTTCTGCAACTCTCTTGCCTCTTTATGCAGTTCTATTGACTCCCTCTGCACCTTTCTTGCTTCTTTATGCACTTATTTTGCTTCTTTCTGCACCTCTCTTTCTTCTTTCTGCATCCCTGTTGCCATTTTCTGTAGTACTCTTTCCTCCTTCTGCACTTCTCTTCTCTCTTTCTGTACCTGTTGCTTAATGTCAGCACTTCTCTTGCCTCTTTCAGCACCCCACTAGGCTCTTTCTGCACCTCTGTTGCTTCTTTCTGCACTTCTCTTTCTTCTTTTTGCACCACTCCTGCTTCTTTCTGCATCCCTATTGCCTCTTTCTGCATCCCTCTTGCCTCTTTCTGCACCTCTCTTGCATCCTTCTTTCTCCTTTCTGCACCTCTCTTGACTCTTTCTTCACCTCTCTTGCCTCCTTCTGTACCTCTGTTGCTTCTTTCTGCATTTCTCTTGCTTCTTTCTGTAGCTCTCTTGCTTCTTTTTGCACCTCTCTGCCTCTTTCTGCACCCCTCTCCCCTCTTTCTGCAGCTCTCTTGCCTCTTTCTGCACCCCTCTTGTAACTTTATGTACCTCTGTTGTTTCTTTCTGAACTTTTCTTACTTCTTTCTGCACCCCCTTGCCTCTTTCTGCACCTCTCTTCCCTCTTTATGCACCCCTCTTGCCTCTTTATACACCTCTGTTGCTTCTTTCTGCACTTCTCTTGCTTCTTTATGCACCCATCTTGCCTCTTTCTGCACCCTTCTTCCTTTTTTCTGCACCTCTCTTGCCTCTTTCTGCACCTCTCTTGCCTCTTTCTGTACCCCTGTTCCCTCTCTATGCACCTCTCTTGCCTGTTTCTGCAACTATCTTGCCTCTTTCTGCAGTGCTCTTGCCTCCTTCTGCACCTCTGTTGCTTCTTTCTGCATTTCTGTTGCTTCTTACTGAACCCCTCTTGCCTGTTTCTGTACCTCTGTTGCCTCTTTCTTCACCCATCTTCCCTTTTTCTGGACCTCGCTTGCCTCTTTCTGCACCTCTCTTGTCTCTTTCTGTACCCCTGTTCCCTTTTCTACACCTCTCTTGCCTGTTTCTGCAACTCTCTTGCCTCTTTCGTCAGTTGTCTTGCCTCCTTCTGCACCTATGTTGCTTATTTCTGCACTGCTTTTGCTTCTTTCTGCACCTCTATGCTTCTTCCTGTATCCCTCTTGCCATGTTCTGCAGTACTCTTGCCTCCTTCTGCACTTCTCTTCCCTCTTTCTGCACCTGTTGCTTGTTTCAGCACTTCCCTTGCCTCTTTCAGCACCCCTCTTGGCTCTTGCTGCACCTCTGTTGCTTCTTTCTGCACTTCTCTTTCTTCTTTCTGAACCACTCTTGCTTCTTTCTGCATCCCTATTGCCTCTTTCTGCATCCCTCTTCCCTCTTTCTGCACCTCTCGTGCCTCTGTCTGCACGCCTGTTCCCTCTTTCTGCAACTCTTTTGCCTGTTTCTGCAACTCTCTTGCCTCTTTCTGCATTTCTCTTTCCTCCTTCTGTACATCTGTTGCTTCTTTCTATACTTCTCTTGCCTCTTTCTGCACCCCTCTATCCTCTTTCTGCACCCCTGTTGCTTTTTTCTGCACTTCTCTTGCTTCTTTCTATAGCTCTCTTGCTTCTTTCTGCACCCCTCTTGCCGCTTTCTGCACCTATCTCCCCTCTTTCTGCACCTCTCTTGCCTCTTTCTGCACCCCTCTTGTATATTTATGTACCTCTGTTTTTTCTTTCTGCACTTCTCTTGCTTCTTTCTGCACCCCTCTTGCCTCTTTCTGCACCCTTCTTCCCTCTTTCTGCACCTCTCTTCCCTCTTTATGCATCCCTCTTGGCTCTTTCTACACCGCTGTTGCTTCTTTCTGTACGTCTCTTGCTTCTTAATGCAACTCTCTTGCTTCTTTCTGCACCCCTCTAGCCTCTTTATGCACCCTTCTTCCCTTTTTCTGCACCTCTCTTGCCTCTTTCTGTACCTCTCTTGCCTGTTTCTGCAACTCTCTTGCCTCTTTCTGCAGTTCTCTTCGCTCCTTCTGCACCTCTGTTGCTTCCTTCTGCACTTCTCACGCTTCTTTCTGCACCTCTCTTGCTTCTTTCTGCATCCCTCTTGCCATTTTCTGCTGTACTCTTGCCTCCTTCTGCACTTCTCTTCCCTCATTCTGCACCTGTTGCTTGTTTCAGCACTTCTCTTGCCTCTTTCAACACCCCTCATGGCTCTTTCTGCACCTCTGTTGCTTCTTTCTGCACTTCTCTTGCTTCTTTCTGCACCACTCTTTCTTCTTTCTGTATCCCTTTTGCCTCTTTCTGCATCCATCTTCCCTCTTTCTGCACCTCTCTTGCCTCTGTCTGCACACCTGTTCCCTCTTTCTTCACCTCTTTTGCCTGTTTCTGTAACTCTCTTGCCTCTTTCTGCAGTTCTCTTGCCTCCTTCTGTACATCTGTTGCTTCTTTCTATACTTCTCTTGCCTCTTTCTGCACCCCTCTATCCTCTTTCTGCACCCCTGTTGCTTTTTTCTGCACTTATCTTGCTTCTTTCTATAGCTCTCTTACTTCTTTCTGTACCCCTCTTGCCTATTTCTGCACCCTTCTACCCTTGTTCTGCACCTCTCTTGCTTCTTTCTGCAACTCTCTTACTTCTTTCTGCACCCCTCTTGGCTCTTTCTGCACCCTTCTTCCCATTTTCTGCACCTCACTTGCCTCTTTCTGCACCTCTATTGCCTCTTTCTGCACCCCTGTTGCTTCCTTCTGCACTTCTCTTGCTTCTTTCTGTAGCTGTCTTGCTTCTTTCTGCACCCCTCTTGCCTCTTTCTGCACCTTTCTCCACTCTTTCTGCACCTCTCTTGCCTCTTTCTGCACCCCTCTTGTATCTTTCTGTACCTTTGTTGTTTCTTTCTGCACTTCTCTTGCATCTTTCTGCACCCCTCTTGCCTCTTTCTGCACCCTTCTTCCCTTTTTCTGTACCTCTCTTGCCTCTTTCTGCACCTCTCTTCCTTCTTTCTGCACCCCCTTGCCTCTTTCTACACCTCTGTTGCTTCTTTCTGCACTTCTCTTGCTTCTTTCTGTAACTCTCTTGCTTCTTTCTGCACCCCTCTTGCCTCTTTCTGCACCCTACTTCCCTTTTTCTGCACCTCTCTTGCCTCTTTCTGCACCTCTCTTCTCCCTTTCTGCACCTCTCTTGCCTCTGTCTGCACGCCTGTTCCCTCTTTCTTCAACTCTTTTGCCTGTTTCTGAAACTCTCTTGCCTCTTTCTGCATTTCTCTTTCCTCCTTCTGTACATCTGTTGATTCTTTCTATACTTCTCTTGCCTCTTTCTGCACCCCTCCATGCTCTTTCTGCACCCCTGTTGCTTCTTTCTGCACCCTTCTTCCCTTTTTCTGCAGCTCTCTTGCCTCTTTCTGTACCTCTCTTCCCTCTTTCTGCACCCCTCTTGCCTCTTTCTGCACCTCTGTTGCTTCTTTCTGCACTTCTCTTGCTTCTTTCTGCAACTCTCTTGATTCTTTCTGCTCCCCTCTAGCCTCTTTCTGCACCCTTCTTCCCTTTTTCTGCAACTCTCTTGCCTCTTTATGTACCTCTCTTGCCTCTTTCTACATCTCTCTTGCCTCTTTCTGCACCCCTGTTCCCTTTTCTGCACCTCTCTTGCCTGTTTCTGCAACTGTCTTGCCTCTTTCTGCAGTTATCTTGCCTCCTTCTGCACCTCTGTTGCTTCTTTCTGCACTTCTCACGCTTCTTTCTGCACCTCTCTTGCTTCTTCCTGCATCCCTCTTGCCATTGTCTGCAGTACTCTTGCCTCCTTCTGCACTTCTCTTCCCTCTTTCTGAACCTGTTGCTTATTTCAGCACTTCTCTTGCCTCTTTCAGCACCCCTCTTGGCTCTTTCTGCACCTCAGTTGCTTCTTTCTGCACTTCTCTTTCTTCTTTCTGAACCACTCTTGCTTCTTTCTGCATCCCAATTGCCTCAATCTGCATCTCTCTTCCCTCTTTCTGTACCTCTCTTGCCTCTGTCTGCACGCCTGTTCCCTCTTTCTTCACCTCTTTTGCCTGTTTCTGCAACTCTCTTGCCTCTTTCTGCAGTTCTCTTCTGTACATCTGTTGCTTCTTTCTATACTTCTCTTGCCTCTTTCTGTACCCATCTATCCTCTTTCTGCACCCCTGTTGCTTCTTTCTGCACTTCTCTTGCTTCTTTCTATAGCTCTCTTGCTTCTTTCTGTACCCTCTTGCCTCTTTCTGTACCCCTCTCCCCTCTTTCTGCACCTCTCTTGCCTCTTTCTGCACCCCTCTTGTATCTTTCTGTACCTCTGTTGTTTCTTTCTGCACTTATCTTTCTTCTTTCTGCACCCCTCTTGCCTCTTTCTGCACCCTTCTTCCCTCTTTCTGCACCCCTCTTGCATCTTTCTATACCTCTGTTGCTTCTTTCTGCACTTCTCTTGCTTCTTTCTGCAACTATCTTGCTTCTTTGTGCACCCCTCTAGCCTCTTTCTGCACCCTTCTTCCCTTTTTCTGCACCTCTCTTGACTCTTTCTGCACCTCTCTTGCCTCTTTCTGCACCTCTCTTGTCTCTTTCTGCACCCCTGTTCCCTTTTCTGCAACTCTCTTGCCTGTTTCTGCAACTCTCTTGCCTCTTTCTGCAGTTCTCTTGCCTCGTTCTCCACCTCTGTTGCTTCTTTCTGCACTTCTCACGCTTCTTTCTGCACCTTTCTTGCTTCTTTCTGCATCCTCTTGCCATTTTCAGCAGTACTCTTGCCTCCTTCTGCACTTCTCTTCCCTCGTTCTGCACCTGTTGCTTGTTTCAGCACTTCTCTTGCCTTTCAGCACCCCTCATGGCTCTTTCTGCACCTCTGTTACTTCCTTCTGCACTTCTCTTGCTTCTTTCTGCACCACTCTTGCTTCTTTCTGCATCCCTATTGCCTCTTTCTGCATCCCTCTTCCCTCTTTCTGTACCTCTCTTGCCTCTGTCTGCATGCCTGTTCCCTCTTTCTTCACCTCTTTTGCCTGTTTCTGCAACTCTCTTGCCTCTTTCTGCAGTTCTCTTGCCTCTTCTGTGCCTCTGTTGCTTCTTTCTATACTTCTCTTGCCTCTTTCTGCACACCTCTACCCTCTTTCTGCACCCCTGCTGCTTCCTTCTGCACTACTCTTACTTCTTTCTGTAGCTCTCTTGCTTCTTTCTGCACCACTCTTGCCTATTTCTGCACCCTTCTCCACTCTTTCTGCACCTCTCTTACCTCTGTCTGCACCCCTCTTGTATCTTTATGTACCTTTGTTGTTTCTTTCTGTACTTCTCTTGCATCTTTCCGCAACCCTCTTGCCTGTTTCTGCACCCTTCTTCCCTTTTTCTGAACCTCTCTTGCCTCTTTCTGCACCTCTCTTCCCTCTTTCTGCACCCCTCTTACCTCTTTCTGCACCTCTGTTGCTTCTTTCTACACTTCTCTTGCTTCTTTCTGCAACTCTCTTGCTTCTTTCTGCACCCCTCTTGCCTCTTTCTGCACCCTTCTTCCCTTTTTCTGCACCTCTCTTGACTCTTTCTGCACCTCTCCTCTCCCTTTCTGCACCCCTCTTGGCTCTTTCTGCATCTCTGTTTCTTCTTTCTGCACTTCTCTTGCTTCTTTCTGCAACTCTTGTGCTTTTTCTGTACCCCTCTTGCCTCTCATGCACCCTTCTTCCATTTTTTGCACATCTCTTGATTTTTTCTACACCTCTCTTGTTTTTTTCTGCAAATCTCTTGCCTCTTTCATCACTTCTTGTACTTCTTTCTGCACCTCTCTTGCCTCTTTCTGCACGTCTCTTGCCTCTTTCTGCACCCCTGTTCACTCATTATGCACCTCCCTAGCCTGTTTCTGCAACTCGCTTTCTTCTTTCTGCTGTGCTCTTGCCTCCTTCTGCACCTCTGTTGCTAATTTCTGCACTTCTCTTGCCTCTTACTGCACCCCTCTTGCCTGTTTCTGAACCGCTCTTGCCTCTTTCTGCACCCTTTGCCCCCTTTTCTGGACCTCTCTTGCCTCTTTTTGCACCTCTCTTGCCTGTTTCTTCAACTCTGTTGCCTCTTTCTGCAGTTCTCTTGCCTCCTTCGGCACCTCTGTTGCTTCTTTCTGTACTTCTCTTGCTTCTTTCTGTACTTCTCTTGCTTTTTCTGCATTAATCTTGCCTCCTTCTGCACTTCTCTTCCCTCTTTCTGCACCTCTGTTGCTTGTTTCAGCACATCTCATGCCTCTTTCAGCACCCCTCTTGCCTCTTTCTGCACCCTTCTTCCCTCTTTCTGTACCCCTCTTGCATCTTTCTATACCTCTGTTGCTTCTTTCTGTACTTCTCTTGCTTCTTTCTGCAACTATCTTGCTTCTTTGTGCACCCCTCTAGCTTCTTTCTGCACCCTTCTTCCCTTTTTCTGCACCTCTCTTGACTCTTTCTGCACCTCTCTTGCCTCTTTCTGCACCTCTCTTGTCTCTTTCTGCACCCCTGTTCCCTTTTCTGCACCTCTCTTGCCTGTTTCTGCAACTCTCTTGCCTCTTTCTGCTGTTCTCTTGCCTCCTTCTCTACCTCTGTTGCTTCTTTCTGCACTTCTCACGCTTCTTTCTGCACCTTTCTTGCTTCTTTCTGCATCCTCTTGCCATTTTCAGCAGTACTCTTGCCTCCTTCTGCACTTCTCTTCCCTCTTTCTGCACCTGTTGCTTGTTTCAGCACTTCTCTTGCCTTTCAGCACCCCTCATGGCTCTTTCTGCACCTCTGTTACTTCCTTCTGCACTTCTCTTGCTTCTTTCTGCACCACTCTTGCTTCTTTCTGCATCCCTATTGCCTCATTCTGCATCCCTCTTCCCTCTTTCTGTACCTCTCTTGCCTCTGTCTGCATGCCTGTTCCCTCTTTCTTCACCTCTTTTGCCTGTTTCTGCAACTCTCCTGCCTCTTTCTGCAGTTCTCTTGCCTCCTTCTGTACCTCTGTTGCTTCTTTCTATACTTCTCTTGCCTCTTTCTGCACACCTCTACCCTCTTTCTGCACCCCTGCTGCTTCCTTCTGCACTACTCTTACTTCTTTCTGTAGCTCTCTTGCTTCTTTCTGCACCACTCTTGCCTATTTCTGCACCCTTCTCCACTCTTTCTGCACCTCTCTTACCTCTGTCTGCACCCCTCTTGTATCTTTCTGTACCTTTGTTGTTTCTTTCTGCACTTCTCTTGCATCTTTCCGCAACCCTCTTGCCTGTTTCTGCACCCTTCTTCCCTTTTTCTGAACCTCTCTTGCCTCTTTCTGCACCTCTCTTCCCTCTTTCTGCACCCCTCTTACCTCTTTCTGCACCTCTGTTGCTTCTTTCTACACTTCTCTTGCTTCTTTCTGCAACTCTCTTGCTTCTTTCTGCACCCTCTTGCCTCTTTCTGCACCCTTCTTCCCTTTTTCTGCACCTCTCTTGACTCTTTCTGCACCTCTCCTCTCCCTTTCTGCACCCCTCTTGGCTCTTTCTGCATCTCTGTTTCTTCTTTCTGCACTTCTCTTGCTTCTTTCTGCAACTCTTGTGCTTTTTCTGTACCCCTCTTGCTTCTCATGCACCCTTCTTCCATTTTTTTGCACATCTCTTGATTTTTTCTACACCTCTCTTGTTTTTTTCTGCAAATCTCTTGCCTCTTTCATCACTTCTTGTACTTCTTTCTGCACCTCTCTTGCCTCTTTCTGCACGTCTCTTGCCTCTTTCTGCACCCCTGTTCACTCATTATGCACCTCCCTAGCCTGTTTCTGCAACTCGCTTTCTTCTTTCTGCTGTGCTCTTGCCTCCTTCTGCACCTCTGTTGCTAATTTCTGCACTTCTCTTGCCTCTTACTGCACCCCTCTTGCCTGTTTCTGAACCGCTCTTGCCTCTTTCTGCACCCTTTGCCCCCTTTTCTGGACCTCTCTTGCCTCTTTTTGCACCTCTCTTGCCTGTTTCTTCAACTCTGTTGCCTCTTTCTGCAGTTCTCTTGCCTCCTTCGGCACCTCTGTTGCTTCTTTCTGTACTTCTCTTGCTTCTTTCTGTACTTCTCTTGCTTTTTCTGCATTAATCTTGCCTCCTTCTGCACTTCTCTTCCCTCTTTCTGCACCTCTGTTGCTTGTTTCAGCACATCTCATGCCTCTTTCAGCACCCCTCTTGCCTCTTTCTGCACCCTTCTTCCCTCTTTCTGTACCCCTCTTGCATCTTTCTATACCTCTGTTGCTTCTTTCTGTACTTCTCTTGCTTCTTTCTGCAACTATCTTGCTTCTTTGTGCACCCCTCTAGCCTCTTTCTGCACCCTTCTTCCCTTTTTCTGCACCTCTCTTGACTCTTTCTGCACCTCTCTTGCCTCTTTCTGCACCTCTCTTGTCTCTTTCTGCACCCCTGTTCCCTTTTCTGCACCTCTCTTGCCTGTTTCTGCAACTCTCTTGCCTCTTTCTGTTGTTCTCTTGCCTCCTTCTCTACCTCTGTTGCTTCTTTCTGCACTTCTCACGCTTCTTTCTGCACCTTTCTTGCTTCTTTCTGCATCCTCTTGCCATTTTCAGCAGTACTCTTGCCTCCTTCTGCACTTCTCTTCCCTCGTTCTGCACCTGTTGCTTGTTTCAGCACTTCTCTTGCCTTTCAGCACCACTCATGGCTCTTTCTGCACCTCTGTTACTTCCTTCTGCACTTCTCTTGCTTCTTTCTGAACCACTCTTGCTTCTTTCTGCATCCCTATTGCCTCATTCTGCATCCCTCTTCCCTCTTTCTGTACCTCTCTTGCCTCTGTCTGCATGCCTGTTCCCTCTTTCTTCACCTCTTTTGCCTGTTTCTGCAACTCTCCTGCCTCTTTCTGCAGTTCTCTTGCCTCCTTCTGTACCTCTGTTGCTTCTTTCTATACTTCTCTTGCCTCTTTCTGCACACCTCTACCCTCTTTCTGCACCCCTGCTGCTTCCTTCTGCACTACTCTTACTTCTTTCTGTAGCTCTCTTGCTTCTTTCTGCACCACTCTTGCCTATTTCTGCACCCTTCTCCACTCTTTCTGCACCTCTCTTACCTCTGTCTGCACCCCTCTTGTATCTTTCTGTACCTTTGTTGTTTCTTTCTGCACTTCTCTTGCATCTTTCCGCAACCCTCTTGCCTCTTTCTGCACCCTTCTTCCCTTTTTATGCACCTCTCTTGCCTCTTTCTGCACCTCTCTTCCCTCTTTCTGCACCCCTCTTGCCTCTTTCTACACCTCTGTTGCTTCTCCCTGCACTTCTCTTGCCTCTTTTTGCAACTCTCTTGCTTCTCTCTGCACCCCTCTTGCCTCTTTCTGTACCCTTCATCCCTTTTTCTAAACCTCTCTTGCCTCTTTCTGCACCCCTCTTACCTCTTTCTGCACCTCTGTTGCTTCTTTCTACACTTCTCTTGCTTCTTTCTGCAACTCTCTTGCTTTTTTCTGCACCCCTCTTGCCTCTTTCTGCACCCTTCTTCCCTTTTTATGCACCTCTCTTGACTCTTTCTGCACCTCTCCTCTCCCTTTCTGCACCCCTCTTGGCTCTTTCTGCATCTCTGTTTCTTCTTTCTGCACTTCTCTTGCTTCTTTCTGCAACTCTTGTGCTTTTTCTGTACCCCTCTTGCCTCTCATGCACCCTTCTTCCATTTTTTTGCACATCTCTTGATTTTTTCTACACCTCTCTTGTTTTTTTCTGCAACTCTCTTGCCTCTTTCATCACTTCTTGTACTTCTTTCTGCACCTCTGGTGCTTCTTTCAGCACTTCTCTTCCCTCTTTCTGCACACCTCTTTTCTCTTTCTGCACCTTTGTTGCTTCTTTCTTCATTTCTCTTGCTTCTTTTTGCACCTCTCTTGTTTTTATCTACACCCCTCTTGCCTTTGTCTGCACCCTTCTTCCCTTTTTCTGCACCTCTCTTGCCTCTTTCTGCACGTCTCTTGCCTCTTTCTGCAACCCTGTTCCCTCATTATGCACCTCCCTAGCCTGTTTCTGCAACTCGCTTTCTTCTTTCTGCTGTGCTCTTGCCTCCTTCTGCACCTCTGTTGATAATTTCTGCACTTCTCTTGCCTCTTACTGCACCCCTCTTGCCTGTTTCTGAACCGCTCTTGCCTCTTTCTGCACCCTTTGCCCCTTTTTCTGGATTTCTCTTGCCTCTTTTTGCACCTCTCTTGCCTGTTTCTTCAACTCTGTTGCCTCTTTCTGCAGTTCTCTTGCCTCCTTCGGCACCTCTGTTGCTTCTTTCTGTACTTCTCTTGCTTCTTTCTGTACTTCTCTTGCTTTTTCTGCATTACTCTTGCCTCCTTCTGCACTTCTCTTCCCTCTTTCTGCACCTCTGTTGCTTGTTTCAGCACTTCTCTTGCCTCTTTCAGCACCTCTCTTGGCTCTTTCTGCACCTCTGTTGCTTCTTTCTGCACTTCTCTTGCTTCTTTCTGCACCACTCTTGCTTCTTTCTGCATACCTCTTTCTGCACCTCTCTTGCCTCTGTCTGTACGCCTGTTCCTTCTTTCTTCACCTCTTTTGCCTGTTTCTGCTACTCTCTTGCCTCTTTCTGCAGTTCTCTTGCTTTCTTCTGTACCTCTGTTGCTTCTTTTTATACTTCTGTTGCTTCTTTTTATACTTCTCTTGCCTCTTTCTGCACCCCTCTATCCTCTTTCTGCACCGCTGTTGCTTCTTTCTGCACTTCACTTGCTTCTTTCTGTAGCTCTCTTGCTTATTTCTGCACCCCTCTTGCCTCTTTCTGCACCCTTCTTCCCTCTTTCTGCACCCCTCTTGTATCTTTCTGTACCTCTGTTGTTTCTTTATGCACTTCTCTTGCTTCTTTCTGAAACTCTCTTGCTTCTTTCTGCACCTCTCTTCCCTCTTTCTGCACCTCTCTTGCCTCTTTCTGCACCTCTGTTGCTTCTTTCTGCACTTCTCTTGCTTGTTTCTGTAACTCTCTTGCATTGTATGCACCCTCTTGCCTCTTTCTGCACCCTTCTTCCCTTTTTCTGTACCTCTCTTGCCTCTTTCCGCACCTCTCTTCCTCCTTTCTGAACCCCTCTTGCCTATTTCTGCATCTCTGTTTCTTCTTTCTGCACTTCTCTTGCTTTATTCTACAACTCTCTTATTTTTTTCTGCAACTCTCTTGTCTCTTTCATCTCTTCTTGTGTTTCTTTCTGCACCCCTCTTGCCTCTTTCTGAACCTTTGTTGCTTATTTCTTAATTTATCTTGCTTCTTTTTGCACCTCTCTTGCTTCTTTCTGCACCCTTCTTCCCTTGTTCTGCACCTCTCTTGCCTCTTTTTGAACCTCTCTTGCCTATTTCTGCACCTCTGTTCCCTCTTTCTGTACCTCTCTTGCCTGTTTCTGCAACTCTCTTGCCTCTTTCTGCAGTGCTCTTGCCTCCTCCTGTACCTCTGTTGCTTCTTTCTGCATTTCTCTTGCCTTTTTCTCTACCCCTCTTGCTTGTTTCTGTACCTCACTTGCCTCTTTTTGCACCCTTTGTCCCTTTTTCTGCACCTCTCTTGCCTCTTTCTGCACCTCTTTTGCCTCTTTCTGCACCCCTGTTCCCTCTTTATGCACCTCCCTTGCCTGTTTCTGCAACACTCTTGCCTCTTTCTGTAGTGCTCTTGCCTCCTTCTGCACCTCTGTTGCTTCTTTCTGAACTTCTCTGGCTCTTACTGTACACCTCTTGCCTTTTTATGCACCTCTCTTGCCTCTTTCTGCACCGTTTGTCCCTTTTTCTGGACCTCTCTTGCCTCTTTTTGCACCTCTCTTGCCTGGTTCTGCAACTCTCTTGCCTCTTTCTGCAGTTCTCTTGCCTCCTTCTGCACCTCTGTTGCTTCTTTCTGCACTTCTCTTGCTTCTTTCTGCACCTCTCTTGCTTCAATCTGCATCCCTCTTGCCTCTTTCTGCAGTACTCTTTGCCTCCTTCTGCACTTCTCTTCCCTCTTCCTGCACCTCTGTTGCTTGTTTCAGCACTTCTCTTGCCTCTTTCAACACCTCTCTTGGCTCTTTCTGCACCTCTGTTGCTTCTTTCTGTACTTCTCTTCCTTCTTTCTGCACCACTCTTGCTTCTTTATACATCCCTATTGCCTCTTTATGCATCCCTCTTCCCTCTTTCTGCACCTCTCTTTCCTCTGTCTGCACACCTTTTCTCTCTTTCTGCACCTCTTTTGCCTGTTTCTGCAACTCTTTTGCCTCTTTCTGCAGTTCTCGTGTCTCCTTCTGCAGTTCTCTTCCCTCTTTCTGCGCCTCTTTTACTTCTTTCAGCACTTCTCTTGCCTCTTTCTGTACCCATCTTGCCTCTTTCTGCACCCCTCTTCCCTCTTTCTGCACATCTTGCTTCTTTCTTCACTGCTCTTGCTTCTACATTTTTGTACAGAAATGTACAGAGTATGCTGTTTGAAACACAGGTATTAAAGTATTTGTATGTTTATTTTTATGTAACATGTCACTAGGTTAAAGCAGAGACACACGCATGCATACCTTCACAAACTTGGTCAGACTTACAACAGTGATATGGTTAGGATTGCTATTTTACATTTGGTAGGCCTAACATTCTGAGCAGTCTATGAATAGTGAACCTTCAAGAGAAAAGTGAAGTTTAATACATCTTGGGAGAAGGATTAGTAATTAGGCTACTTTGCATGAGTCTGTGGTAAGGTACAGTCGAAGTAGGCCTCTTTATGCACCTCTGTCGGTTGTTTCTGTACTTCTCATGCTTCTTTTTGCACCTTTCTTCCTCTTTCCTGACTTCTGTTGCCTCTTTCTGCATTTTTCTTGCATCTTTCTGCACCTTTCTTCCTCTTTCTCCACCTCTCTTCCCTCTTTCTGCACTTCTCTTGCTTCTTTCTGCACCTTTCTTCCTCTTTATGTACATGCCCTACCTATGTAGGCATAGTTAGAAATTAGCATTTAAAAAACCTTAGAAATTCACAGAAAAAAACACAGGTTTCAGGGACGTTATAGTTCAGGATTAGTATTTAAAAAACCTTAGAAATTCACTGAAAAAACCACAGGATTCAGGGTTGTTATAGTTAGGCTGACATTTCACTCGTACAAAACCAGAGAAATTCAGCTGTTATTGTTAGATGAGCTAACTATAACTCGCGCCCCCGCAATGCACTGCAGATGACATCACATATTACATCACTCATGACATGGTCAGTGATATCACTGATGACATCCCAAATGACATCACTGATGACATCATCCAGTGACTGAGTGTTTCTAAAAAGTTTAAGAATGTTTTATATATGTACGCCAAGGTGTATTGAAGTATGAGTGTCTGAATGATTTAGTGGGTGCGTGACTGACTGTATAAGTGAGTGATTGAACGTGTCTTAGTGAATGCCTGAGTGAAGGACTAATCAATGTGAATGTCTGTATCAGTGTGTCAGTTGGTTTGTAAGTGGCTGCATGGGTTGGTGAGTAGCTAAATGGGTGTCTATATGGGTTAATGATTTGTTGTCTGAGTACCTGCAAGGGTGCCTGAGTATCTGTGTGGTAGGGTGGGGGGGGTGTGACTCCCTGCATGGATGTGTGATTGGGTAATTCAGTGGGTGTATGGGTTCATTAGTGCAAGGGGCTGTATGGGTGAGTGAGTATGCATATGGCTGTGTTCGTGAGTGAGTGGATATCTCAGTGGTATATGTGTGAGTAACTACATATGTGAAAGGCAGTATATGTAAGTGTTGGAGTGTATAAGTGACTATATGTGAGAGTGAGGATTGTGAGAGTGACTGTATGGATGAGTGTGTGCTTAATTTTATGTTGGAAGAGGTCAACCTGGCTCTAAGGTCAAGTAAAGGAGGTAAAGCACCGGGCCCAGATGGGATTCCAATTGACCTTTTTAAGGCTAACACTGATTTGTGTGGCCCCCTCTTGACTCTCATCCTTGGATCCTGTCAGAGTGTTTGTGAGAAGTTGGCCTGGTATATGCTGTTCACTAATTAAAGTGGACACCTTGCACCAGAACAATTCGACTCTTATGGTAGATAGGTTTAAGACAACCTTTATAGAAAGCTATCCTAGTGGTAGCTGTGGAGAGCAGCCTTCAGGCTAAGTCTTGAAGGAATGTAAAGCAGCTTGTTTTACCACACAATCTCTTGAATGACCAAATGAAAAGACACCACACAGGTATATATATCAAATATATATGTATTTATTAATAAACACTCTCTACTAATCTCTTTATGAGATTAGAAGTCAGGGACATATGTACAAATCAAATGTTATCAAAATAAGTTTAGCACAATCGAATATCACAATCTTAGTTTGGCTAGACCTAGGTCTAGGGCATCTAGAATCGAGGGACCCCCAAGAACCACCCCAGGTAGTTGTAGGAGACCCACAGGGGACGGACGCGGTGTCCTGGCACCGGTGCAAGTCCTGTACGAGTCTACGCGAACAGACGCAATTGAGATTTCAATGTTAAAGGTCCCTTGCAAGTTCGAGGCGAACACACCGATCGGTCCTTGTACGAGTCGAAGGACGCGGTTACAGATAGAGTTGCAAGGGAGATGGACGCGCTGTGTCTAACACAGACGTGAACCTTGTGCGAGTCAGTGCAATGGAGGTCTCGATGTTACAGGCCCCTTGTGTGTTCGAGGCGAACACCGATCGGACTCAGTATGAGTCGAAGGACACAGTTCTAGGTAGTGTTACAAAGGAGATGGACGCGGTGTGTCTAACACAGACGCGAACCCTGTACGAGTCAGCGCAATTGTCGCACTTAGAAAAGAAGAGTTTTAGGACACTTCTAGGGAAGCTACAAGCAAGTCACTTACAGGGTAAGTAGTTCTAGGGCCCACACCCACAGGAGCACCGTAGTGCTGAAGTTACCTCACCCAGGGGAGCCGGGTGCATAGGTGTTCTTTGGTGTCGGGTCGCGGCGTCGTTTTCAATGGGAGCCAGTGAAGACTTGCTGCTTGCGGCGACAGGAGAAGTGTCCGGAGGAATCCAAGCCTGGATTCGGAAGATGGAAGACCTGAAAGCAGAGGGGACAGTGTTCAAAGTCACTTGGCAGTGACTCGGGGCAAGGAAGATGGATGCCCACCGTCATCGCAAGATTCAGGTCGTTCGCAGGTGCCTTGACTCTTCTGCCACGAGGTCCAGGAGGCATCGACAATGACTAGGAGCTGGATTCGGCGTGTACTACAATGTCAACGGCTTACTGCGGTGTCGGCGACTCGATCGGAGCCAACAAGCCTTGGTAACAGCAAGTCTTTGGGAAAGTGTGAAGAGGCAATGGCGCAAACCAGCAAGGTCTGGGGGACTCACTCAACAAGGGTAAGTCAGGGCAGGCCTGGAGCAACCAGGGGAGCCCTTTGGTTTCTTTAGAAAGTCTTCTGGGGACCCACAAGCCGGCTGGCAAGGGATCACAAAGATGCCTCGGGAGGATTTGCTCACAGGGGCCCACGGTCACTCGGGACGTGGTAGGCCTCTGATATTTGGAGGGATTCCTGCTGGAGGCTAGGACCATACATGGTCCAAAGCACAAGTTCGTGAAACATTGTGAAGGGGTTTCACTTGACAATAGTGCACGGTACCCAGGGGTCGCGGTTCCTCGTCACTCTTGGAGTTCACTGGCCTCAGCTTCACTGAGGACTCACTATGGTCTTTGAGAAGTCAGGAAATCTACTTGTTGGGCTGCAGGGACTTCAGACTCTGGCGGGATCGGCATAGTTTGCGACTGTCGTTTGTAGTTTTTGGTGCCTGCCAAGCAGGGGAGTCACTCCTTGACTCCAAGGGAGATTCTTCAGTCTTCCAAAGGTAGTGGAACGTCAAAGGTCCGGGATTATTCTTCAGAGCGTCGTCCAGGGAAATCTAGGGTGCAATGCACAGGTTCCCCCTCTTATACTAAAAGAAAGGGAGGGACTAGCTCTATGACCCTACCTATGGGAGGGTCAGGGGAGTGGGTGGCTACACCCACTTCCCTTTGTCCAGTTTCGCACCAGAGCAGGGGCAGGTAGCCCCTGAGCTGGTTTGAACTGGGGTATGCACAGAGGAGCCTGCTGCTCCCCCAGTGCAGGACTTCAAAGCACTCTAAGAGTGCACCCACCCAGCCCCAATACACTAAACCCTGTCTGGAAGGTGGTCACACCCTCTTGGGACAGGATATCTATTGTTGGGCTTCCTCCACTGCGAGTGTTGGTCATCAGCAGGAGGGCAGCCCAGTGTCTGTGACTGGTGGCATCCATTTTGTGATGCCAGGGCTCTGCAGGATTCTACCGCGTTTCCACAGTAGGTACATGTCTATCCCTCTAGAAGGGTGGAATGCTACCCCCGCCGCCAGGACTGGCGGGGGGTAGTATTCCAAGATGTTTGACACCAAACACAACATGTTTCGATGCAGCCATTCCAAAGTTAGCATTTTACCGCGAGGATATAATGCACTTAAAAGTATATGGTTTAACCGCATCCACAAACAGCACCAGAGAATGGACTCTGAGAGCTGCAGAGGGGCCCTGCTCAGGCAGAGGCACCCCCTCACATAGAAGCCAAGCACCCTGCCCTCAGGAATGATAGGGCCTGCCTTAGGGGTGACTGATAGGTTTATATGTGTGTGTAGGAGAGATATAGGGGACCTATATCTCAGTGAGGGGTGCTAGCACTTCCTCACCCAGGCTGCAGTAGCAGGCCTGTGGTGTCAGATTTAGTCTGCTTCACAGGGGTGGCATAATACATGCTGCTGCCCCTGGTAGGCCTGTGAAGTACCTATGCCCTTAGCACCTACGGTACCATATACTAGGGACTCATAAGGAACCACAGCATCCAATCACTAGTGCACCTAGAGTGCACTCCAAGTCGTTTAGAGAGAACAGAGAGGCTGGGGCCCTGATTAGCAGGAACCCAGCCAGACTATAGCCAGAAACCAGTGTAAACATCAGAAAAAAAGTGGGGGCAACATAAGAGGCAGATCATACTCTCCTACACAACCCCCCAAACGCAGGGACACTAAACTAACCTTGACCAGTTGAGTCTTCGTGTTCAAAGTGGAAATACCTTGAGAGTCCATCTGCATTGGCATGTTGGGTCCCAGGTCTATGTTCCACTGTATAGTCCATCCCCTGTAGGGAAATGGACCACCTCAAAAGTTTTGGGTTTTCACCTTTCATCTGTTTAAGCCTTAGGAGGGGCTTGTGGTCAGTCTGAACTATGAAGTGAGTGACAAACAAGTATGGCCTCAGCTTCTTCAGGGCCCACACCACAGCAAAGGCCTCCCTCTCTATAGCTGACCAACGTTTCTCTCTAGGGGTCAGCCTTCTGCTAATAAAAGCTACTGGCTGGTCTTGACCTTCATCATTCAGTTGAGACAGTACAGCTCCCACACCCAGCTCAGAAGCATCTGTTTGAACAATGAACTTTTTGGTGTAGTCTGGACTCTGTAAGATGGGGGCAGTGCACATGGCCTGCTTTAGGTCTTCAAATGCCTTTTGACAGCTAGCTGTCCACTGAACCTTTTTTGGCATTTTCTTTGAGGTCAGATCATTCAAGGGGGTCACTATAGATCCATATCCCTTGACAAACCTCCTATAGTACCCAGTCAGGCCTAAGAAGGCCCTCACCTGTGTCTGGGTGGTTGGAGCAACCCATTCCATTATGGTTTATATTTTGCTCTGTAAAGGCTGAACCTGGCCTCCACCCACAAGGTGGCCCAGGTATACAACCTGACTCTGCCCTATCTGGCACTTAGTGGCCTTGATAGTGAGGCCTGCTTTCTGCAGGGCCTCCAAAACATTCCTGAGGTGGACCAGGTGATCCTGCCAGGAGGAACTAAAGACAGCAATATCATCTAGATAAGCTGAGCAATAAGTTTCCATCCCTGTCAGAACTTTATTCACCAACCTCTGAAAAGTGGCAGGTGCATTTTTCAATCCAAAGGGCATCACCACGAAGTGATAGTGCCCCCCAGGGGTCGAAAATGCTGTTTTGGCTTTTGCATCATCAGCTAACCTGATCTGCCAGTAGCCAGCTGTCAGGTCAAACGTGCTTAGATACTTGGCTGAGGCCAAAGTATCAATCAGCTCATCTGCCCTTGGTATGGGATAGGCATCAGTCCTAGTGACTGCATTGAGGCCTCTGTAGTCTACACAAAACCTCATTTCTTTCTTACCATCCTGGGTATGAGGCTTGGGTACCAGGACTACTGGGCTAGCCCAAGGGCTATCTGAAGGCTCAATTACACCTAGCTCCAACATTTTCTGGACTTCAGTCCTGATACAGTCCCTGACATGGTCAGGTTGCCTGTAGATTTTATTCTTGACAGGCAGACTGTCTCCAGTGTCCACCTCATGGGTGCACCAGGAAGTCTGACTAGGGGTCAGGCTAAACATATGTCTATACTGTTGCAGAACGTGTCTGCACTCAGTTTGCTGATGGTCAGTGAGGCTGCTTGCCAAAGCAACACCATCTACTGACCCATCATCAGGGTTCTGAGAGAGCAGGTCAGGGAGAGGGTCACTCTCCTCCTCCTGGTCCTCATCAGTTGCCATGAGCAAGCCCATGTCAGCCCTGTCAACATATGGCTTTAATCTGTTGACATGGAGCACCCTCAGGGGCTCCTGGGAGTTCCAAGATTCACCAGATAGGTGACTTCTCCCTTCTGTTCAACTATTGTATGGGGGCCACTCCACTTGTCCTGGAGGGCTGCTGGGGCCACAGGCTCCAATACCCACACCCTCTGTCCTGGCTGGTATACAGTCAGTACAGCCTTTTGGCCATGCCAAGCTTTTTGTAATTCTTGGCTGGCCTCCAGGTTTTTGGTTGCCTTTTTCATGTACTCAGCCATCCGGGAGCGGAGACCAAGTACATAGTCCATCACATCCTGTTTGGGGGCTTGAGAGGTAACTCCCAGCCCTCTTTACCAAACACAATGGACCTCTCACAGGATGCCCAAACAGAAGCTCAAAGGGGCTGTAACCAACCCCCTTCTGTGGAACCTCTCTGTATGCAAACAACAGGCAAGGAAGAAGAAGGTCCCATTTCCGCCTAAGCTTCTCTGGGAGTCCTTTAATCATTCCTGTCAAGGTTTTGTTGAAACGTTCAACTAAACCATTGCATTGTGGGTGATAGGGGTGGTGAACTTATAAGTTACACCACACTCCTTCCACATTGCTTTCAGATATCCTGACATGAAGTTGGTACCTCTGTCAGAAATGACCTCCTTTGGGAAACCCACTCTGGAGAAGACTCCAATGAGGGCTCTTGCCACCACTGGGGCTGTGGTGGTCCTCAGGGAATTGCTTCTGGGTACCTGGTGGCATGATCCACTACCACCAGGATAAACCTGTGCCCAGATGCAGTTTGAGGGTCAAGGGGACCAACAATGTAAATCCCTACCCTTTCAAAGGGTACCCCCACCACAGGTAGTGGTATCAGGGGGCCTTTGTTGTGCCACCTGCCTTACCACTGGCTTGGCATGTGACACAGGAGCGACAAAACTCCTTTGTGTCCTCTGACATATGTGGCCAATGAAAATGTGGAACAAGCCTGTCCCAGGTCTTGTTTTGGCCCAAGTGTCCTGCTAAAGGGATGTCATGTGCTAGGGTCAAGAGGAACCCCTAAACCTCTGAGGTATTACCATCCTCCTGGTGGCTCCAGGGGCTGGATCTCTACCCTCAGAATATAGGAGTCCCTCATCCCAATAAACTTTATGGGACCCACTAGCACTCCCAGCAGCCTCAGCAGCAGCCTGCTGTCTGAGGGGTTCAAGAGAGGGGCAGCACTGTTGCTCCTTACTCAGATCTTCCCTAGAAAGGCCCCCTGCCCCCAAGAACTCAACCTGATCAGGCTCAAGTCCCTCTCTGGGGCAGTTCCTTCTTCAGGATCTGCTTCACCTCCCTCTGGGGGTGAATCTGTGATCTGAGACAGAGGGGAAGGCACTGCCTTTACCCTACTGCTCCTCCTCTTGGGAAGCATCTGGTCCATTGTTCCAGGATCCAGAGCTGGTTCAGTGTTATGCATTCTTGCTCGTGACCTGGTCACAGCAAATACCTCTGCAGGGATGCCCAACATCTCAGCATGAGTCCATAACTCTACTTCAGACCAGGCTGAAGTCTCTAGATCATTGCCCAATAGACATTCGACAGGGAGGTCTGCACTGACTACAACCTTCTTGAGGCCAGTTACCCTTCCCCAGGAGAAATTCACAACTGCCAGACTATGGTTGGTCCTGACATTGCTTGCATTGGTCACCTGGTACATTTCGCCCAGGATGATCTGTCCAGGGTCCACAAGATCCTCTGCCACCATGGTGACACTAGCACCTGTGTCCCTAAATGCCAAAGCCTGTTTGCCATTTATTACAGGCTGCTGTTTGTATTTGCCCAGATTACTGGGACTTACTAGGAAGGACATATTAAGGTCTCCCTCACAAATCAGCATTGCCTGAGTGGGCACTCTGACTAGGTCAGAGTCCACTTCAGAACCCAGGGTCAACCCTACTACACCCTTATTCTGAGTACCACCTCCACCAGTAGCTGAGCTAGGGGGAACAGTTGCCTTAGGGGTAGGAGTGGTGGTGGTTTGGTCTTTGGACTTGTTACAATCAGAAGTCCAGTGCCCTTTCTGTTTACAGAATTTGCACCAGGGCTTCTTTTGGCCTTTTCCCTTGTTGGATTGTGACTCCCCACCAGATGCAGATTTTTGGGGCCCTTGTGAAGACTTCTGGTCTTTTGACGTATCCCCACCTTTCTCAGAGCCCTTAGGATCTTGCTTCTTGGTGTCACCCCCTTGGTTCTGGGGTTTCTGCCTCACCCTGGTTCTGAACCATTTGTCTGCCTTCTTTCCCAATTCTTGGGGAGAGGTCAGATCTGAGTCCACCAGGTATTGATGCAACAACTGGTTCTGGCAATTAATAAGGATCTGTTCTCTCATCATCAGATTATACAATCCCTTGAAATCAGTAACCCTACTGCCAACCAGCCAACCCTCCAGAGCCTTGGTTGCACAATCTACAAAGTCAGTCCAGTCCTGAGTCTGTGCCTTCTGGGTGTCTCTGTAATTCAACTTGTACTGCTCAGTGGTTAAGCCAAACCCATCTATCAGTGCACTCTTCAGGACTTCATAATCATCAGCATCCTCTTCTCTAACAGTGAGGAGCTTGTCTCTACCTTTGTCTGAAAAGGAGAGCCACAAGATTGCTGCCCGCTGCTTTTGGGGGACCTGCTGTACTCTACAGGCCCTCTCCATAGCAGTTATCCACTTGTGGATATCATCCCCACTCTGGTAGGGAGGAACAACCTTGCTCAGGTTACTATGGTCTGGAATAGATTCTCTGCCTCTAGGGACACTGTTGCTGCCACCAAGGGGTTCTAACCCCTCTCTTCTAGAAGCTCTCTGGATCTCCAGGGCTTCTCTATCCAGTGCCAACTGCTTGGTTCTGAGGGCAACTCTTGCTTCCTCATACTGCAGCAGTTTGCACATTCTTTCAGAGGAGGTCTCTCTTATGGGAAAGTATGAGTTCCTCTGGTGGACAAATTCTCTGCCAGAGTGATAAGAGTGGTCAGATTCCCTGGAAGGGGACCTATGCCTCTCCTCCACTCTGTCAGCTCTCTTAGGGAGAATTCCTCTGTCCTTTTCAGGCCCCTTGGAGCCTGGCCCTTCAATCACAGAGTCTTGGTCATTCTGATTTTCATCATCTGACCCAGATACTGTAATTGACCCACCCCTGATTCAGACCCATTAGCTCCTAGAGCCAATCTAAGATCATCTGCTGTCAGCAGATCTATCAGGTGTAGTGTGGAGGGACTCTGTCCTAGCTTCAGGTGTCTTTCAACACACATGGCTCTCAAGTCAGAGAAAGCCATGTCCTTATACTGAGGCTGAGTGGATCCACTGGTTCCACCCTTTAAGGACATTCTAGTGTTGTGCAGTGTTGTACTACCTACACTAGTTTGTGGCCTACTGATACTAGCTTGAGCTGTAGAAAGGGCGTGCTATCCCTTTGGCACACAGCTCTAAGTTCAGTAGAACTTATTGATACTAACCTTGACTTTATATGTACCTTGAGTACCTATTGTGGTTTTCAGTTAGTAATTCAAATAGAGAATTTTCTGGTAAAACAATAGCAAGCTGGAATCCCACATGCTGCTCACCAATGTGAGAAGTTGGCCTGGTATATGCTGTTCACTAATTAAAGTGGACACCTTGCACCAGAACAATTCGACTCTTATGGTAGATAGGTTTAAGACAACCTTTATAGAAAGCTATCCTAGTGGTAGCTGTGGAGAGCAGCCTTCAGGCTAAGTCTTGAAGGAATGTAAAGCAGCTTGTTTTACCACACAATCTCTTGAATGACCAAATGAAAAGACACCACACAGGTATATATATCAAATATATATGTATTTATTAATAAACACTCTCTACTAATCTCTTTATGAGATTAGAAGTCAGGGACATATGTACAAATCAAATGTTATCAAAATAAGTTTAGCACAATCGAATATCACAATCTTAGTTTGGCTAGACCTAGGTCTAGGGCATCTAGAATCGAGGGACCCCCAAGAACCACCCCAGGTAGTTGTAGGAGACCCACAGGGGACGGACGCGGTGTCCTGGCACCGGTGCGAGTCCTGTACGAGTCTACGCGAACAGACGCGATTGAGATTTCAATGTTAAAGGTCCCTTGCATGTTCGAGGTGAACACACCGATCGGTCCTTGTACGAGTCGAAGGACGCGGTTACAGATAGAGTTGCAAGGGAGATGGACGCGCTGTGTCTAACACAGACGTGAACCTTGTGCGAGTCAGTGCAATGGAGGTCTCGATGTTACAGGCCCCTTGTGTGTTCGAGGCGAACACCGATCGGACTCAGTACGAGTCGAAGGACACAGTTCTAGGTAGTGTTACAAAGGAGATGGACGCGGTGTGTCTAACACAGACGCGAACCCTGTACGAGTCAGCGCAATTGTCGCACTTAGAAAAGAAGAGTTTTA
This sequence comes from Calotriton arnoldi, assembly GCA_963921515.1. Classification (NCBI taxonomy): domain Eukaryota; kingdom Metazoa; phylum Chordata; class Amphibia; order Caudata; family Salamandridae; genus Calotriton; species Calotriton arnoldi. The sequence continues at coordinate 4,633,427 of CAWUFW010000292.1, read as the reverse complement.
GGACACTTCTAGGGAAGCTACAAGCAAGTCACTTACAGGGTAAGTAGTTCTAGGGTCACACCCACAGGAGCACCGTAGTGCTGAAGTTACCTCACCCAGGGGAGCCGGGTGCATAGGTGTTCTTTGGTGTCGGGTCGCGGCGTCGTTTTCAATGGGAGCCAGTGAAGACTTGCTGCTTGCGGCGACAGGAGAAGTGTCCGGAGGAATCCAAGCCTGGATTCGGAAGATGGAAGACCTGAAAGCAGAGGGGACAGTGTTCAAAGTCACTTGGCAGTGACTCGGGGCAAGGAAGATGGATGCCCACCATCATCGCAAGATTCAGGTTGTTCGCGGGTGCCTTGACTCTTCAGCCACGAGGTCCAGGAGGTGTCAACGATGACCAGGAGCTGGATTCGGCATGTCCCACGATGTCAGCGGCTTACTGCGGTGTCGGCGACTCGATTGGAGGCAACAAGCCTTGGTAACAGCAAGTCTTGGGGAAAGTGTGAAGAGGCATTGGCGCAGACCAGCAAGGTCTGGGGGACTCACTCAACGAGGGTGAGTCAGGGCAGGCCTGGAGCAACCAGGGGAGCCCTTTGGTTTCTTTAGAAAGTCTTCTGGGGACCCACAAGCCAGCTGGCAAGGGATTGCAAAGATGCCTCAGGAGGATTCGCTCACAGGGTCCCACGGTCACTCGGGATGTGGTAGGCCTCTGATCTTCGGAGGGATTCTTGCTGGAGGTTAGGACCATAAGTGGTCCAAGGCAAAAGTTTGTGGAATGTTGTGAAGGGGTTGCACTTGACAATAGTGCACAGTACCCAGGGGTCGCGGTTCCTCATCACTCTTGGGGTCCATTGGCCTCAGCTTTGCTGGGGACTCACGATGGCCTTTGAAAAGTCAGGAAATCCACTTCTTGGGCTGCAGGGACTTCGGACTCCAGCGGGAGCGGCATAGTTTGCGACCGTTGTTTGTAGTTTTTGGTGCCTGCCAAGCAGGGGAGTCACTCCTTGACTCCAAGGGAGATTCTTCAGTCTTCCAAAGGTAGTGGAACGTCGAAGGTCTGGGATTCTTCTTCAGAGCATCGTCCAGGGAAATCTAGGGTGCAATGCACAGATTCCCCCTCTTATACTAAAAGAAAGGGAGGGACTAGCTCTATGACCCTACCTATGGGAGGGTCAGGGGAGTGGGTGGCTACACCCACTTCCCTTTGTCCAGTTTCGCACCAGAGCAGGGGCAGGTAGCCCCTGAGCCGGTTTGAACTGGGGTATGCACAGAGGAGCCTTCTGCTCCCCCAGTGCAGGACTTCAAAGCACTCTAAGAGTGCACCCACCCAGCCCCAATACACTAAACCCTGTCTGGAAGGTGGTCACACCCTCTTGGGACAGGATATCTATTGTTGGGCTTCCTCCACTGCGAGTGTTGGTCATCAGCAGGAGGGCAGCCCAGTGTCTGTGACTGGTGGCATCCATTTTGTGATGCCAGGGCTCTGCAGGATTCTACCGTGTTTCCACAGTAGGTACATGTCTATCCCTCTAGAAGGGTGGAATGCTACCACCGCCGCCAGGACTGGCGGGGGTAGTATTCCAAGATGTTTGACACCAAACACGACATGTTTCGATGCAGCCATTCCAAAGTTAGCATGTTACCGCGAGGATATAATGCACTTAAAAGTATATGGTTTAACCGCATCCACAAACAGCACCAGAGAATGGACTCTGAGAGCTGCAGAGGGGCCCTGCTCAGGCAGAGGCACCCCCTCACATAGAAGCCAAGCACCCTGCCCTCAGGATCGATAGGGCCTGCCTTAGGGGTGACTGATAGGTTTATATGTGTGTGTAGGAGAGATATAGGGGACCTATATCTCAGTGAGGGGTGCTAGCACTTCTTCACCCAGGCTGCAGTAGCAGGCCTGCGGTGTCAGATTTAGTCTGCTTCCCAGGGGTGGCATAATACATGCTGCAGCCCCTGGTAGGCCTGTGAAGTACCTATGCCCTTAGCACCTAAGGTACCATATACTAGGGACTCATAAGGAACCACAGCATCCAATCACTAGTGCACCTAGAGTGCACTCCAAATCGTTTAGAGAGAACAGAGAGACTGGGGCCCTGTTTACCAGGGACCCAGCCAGACTATAGCCAGAAACCAGTGTAAACATCAGAAAAAAAAGTGGGGGCAACATAAGAGGCAGATCCTACTCTCCTACAGTGTTGGATTCCCAAATTCCTTGTCTGAGTCTCATATTGTGCCAATATTAAAAAAAGGCGACCGTAACTGTCCCACGCACTACAGACCTATCTCTTTGCTAGACTCTTTAGTTAAAGTATTGGTTTGAATACTTTTATGTAGATTACAGGAGTGGGCGCACTGCAATAACATCATTTTGGACCTACAATATGGATTTCGACAGGAATTGGGATTACGGAGCAATCCATTAATTTGAATTTTGCTGATGGGTAAATATGTATACATAAAACGTGGTAACTTGTTTATAGTTTTTGTTGATTTGTCCTCCGGTTTGTACTGAGTAGTCCACAACAAACTGGGGCCGTTATGATTTCAATGGGTATAGATAGATACCACTATTGTTAATTTTCTTAGATATCTATACTCAACCATCACTGCAAGGATCCGTTTTGGTTTGAAAGGGGAATGTACACGATCTTTTAATATTGAAACAGGGGTTCGTCAAGGGTGCATACTCACTCCCTTTTTGTTTAATTTGTACATTAATAGTCTGTGTAGTACACTTGCTAATACTTGTACGGATTTGCCCCAAGTTGGGCACCGGCCTATACTGGTTCTGCTCTATGCAGATGATGCAGTGCTTATGGCCCGCACCCCATTGGCTCTGCAGCGTCTCCTTGATAAATTTATACATTTCATGGAGAACCTGGGGCTATTAATTAATATAAGTAAAACCTTTGTCATGAAAGCAGGCCAAAGAACATCTAAGTGGCATAACATTTTAATAGGAAAAGCCATTCTACCGCAAACACCCTCTTTTTCGTACTTGGGGATTTTATTTGATTGTGAGGAGAATTGGAGAAGCGCTGTAAATTCTAGACGCTGCAATTTGTCAGATCAATCATGGCCCTGTACAATTTTTCCAGGAAACTAGGTAGTAAACAGCCCAAAGAAATGTTAACTATCTATAACGCTAAGTATCGATCTATTGCGATGTATGGTTCTGAGGTGTGGGGGTATGTAAACGTTGAATCATTACAGCTGCCAGAAATTTTTTTTTTAGAAACCTTCTTGTGCTCCCTAATAGTTGTTCAAATTTTGTATGCCATTCTGAATTGGGTGCACCATACATAGCAGATCTGATAAAGGCCTAGCCAGTTCTTCTCTGGCACTAGATCTGGACATCGGATTACAAGGAATTTGATTGTGCCATTGTAAAGGACTGCTGTGGCTCGGAGCTTGTCCCAAAAATTCCATGGTTACATTTTAACAAGAAATTAATGTCTGATATCAGTCACCCTGAATATTATGATCAACTAGAAACCTTGAGTAACATCACGAGGAAAGTTCTAAACTTACTGGAGGATCTAAGATTGTCTGTGGAACTGGTCAAACCAACTGTCCAACACAATCAAATGGTTTTGACCTCCTTTTCGATGCAACCCTGTTTAACTAATGTTCTTAATGCTCAGCATAGGTTTGTTTTGACACGTTTTAGGCTTGATATCTTTTACCGTCTGACGAGCTTTCCAAATATTAATAACTGGTCACATGAACTAATGTAATGTCCTTGCAATAAGACGTCTACACAGTCGACCATGCATATACGTTTTTTTTGTAAATTTTACACCAATCTGAGGAACTCTTTTATTAAGCCTTTAATGAAATCTTTAAATTTTAAGCAATGTAGCCAGCGTTTTTACATTTGCAACTACTTCCAAACCTGTATACATGCGTGGTATTAGCAAGATTTTTAAGGGCTCCTATTTTTAGAAGAAAGTCACTACCTACTGTATGCTAAATTGTTCTTGTTTTTTATTGTTTCTGTTTTTAAACTACCTCCATTTCACTCTTAATGTACTGTATTTTAATATGTATGTTTTTATGATACACTTTGTGAATCGAATAAAGAAGATTTGATTTGATTTTGAGTGAGTGCTTGTGTCAGTGATTGTATAAGAGAGTAAGTATGTGTTTGTATCTGTATGAATAAGTGAGGTGGTGTGTGTATAACAGTATAGGAGAGTAAATGGCAATGCGATTGATTCTTTGCGTGACTGACTAGGTGTGTGAGTAACTCTATGGATGAGTGGCAGTGTGTGAGTGTCTGTATGGGTATATGATTGCATATATCAGTGGCTGTATAGATGAGTGACTGGGTGAATGAGTGACTGTATGGGAGAGTGAGTGGATGTGTGTACATCTATGAATCAGTGAGTGGGTATGTAATAACTGATATTGGTGTGTCTATTGTTTCGAGAACTGTAGTCTGTATTTTATACTGGGTGTATCAAAGGTTATATTAGGGTGTGAAGAGGTGCATCAGATATTAAGTGGATGATGTCATCAGTGATGTCATTTGAGATGTCATCAGTGATGTCACCAGTGATGTCACCAGTGATGTCACTGACCATGTTATGAATGATGTAATATGTGACATCATCCGCAGTCTATTGCGGGGGTGCGAGTTATAGTTAGCTCAGCTAACTATAACAGCCAAATTTCTCTGGTTTTGTATAAGTGTAATGTCAGCCTAACTATAACATCCCTGAAACCTGTGGTTTTTCCAGTGAATATCTAAGGTTTTTTAAATGCTAATCCCTAACTATAACGTCCCTGAAACCTGTGTTTTTTTTCTGTGAAAATATATATATGTATATATATACTTTGCAGTTTGACACTTGGCCTCTGAGGAAGGGGAAATAAATCCTTAAAACGCGTCAGGCCCAGAGGACACCAAAACGGGATGGAAAGCTGCCTGTTTTTCTTAAATAAAGGTTGTTACCTTACCTGCAGCAGGAGTGCGGTCCTATTTTGCTGGTGCAAATTTTGGGACATATATATATATATATATATAGTTTTTTTACCGAAAAAAACAAAGGTTACAGGGATGTTATAGTTAGGCTCAGATTTCACTTGTACAAAACCAGTGAAATTCAGCAGTTATAATTATCTGAGCTAACCTTAACTCACACCCCTGCAATGAACTGCTTAGAACCTCACATATTACATCACTCATGACATGTCAGTGACATCACTCATGACATCTCAAATGACATCAGTCATGACATCATCCAGTGTCTGTGAATGCTTTTAAAATGTTTATCAGTGTTAAATATATATATCCAAAGGTGTATTGGTGAACCAGTGGGTGTATGAGTGCCTGTATGGATGATTCATTGGCTCTGTGACTGACTGTATAAGTGCATGATTAGGTGTCTCAGTGAATTTATGGGTAAGTGACTGGTTGTGTGAATGTCTGTATCACTCAGTCAGTTGGTGTGTAAGTGGCTGCATGGGTTGGTTAGTAGGTACATGACTGGCTGTATGGGTTATTGAATGGTTGTCTGAGTACCTGTATGGGTATTTGAGTGTCTGTGTAGGTGGGTGAGGGGGTGGTTACTCCCTGCATGCATGAGTGAGTGGGTGTATCAGTGGCTATATGGGTCCGTGAGTACATCTGAGAGGGGCTGTATGGGTGAGTGAGTGTGCGTATGGCTGTGTCAGTGAGTAAATGGATGTGTCCGTGGTGTATGGGTGAGTAACTGCATATGTGAAAGGCAGTATAGGTGAGTGTTGGAGTATATAAGTGACTGTATGTGTGAGTGTGTGCTTGTGTCAGTGACTATAGATGAGTAAGTATGTGTTAGTATCTGTATGAATAAGTGAGTTGGTGTGTGTATAACTGTATAGGTGAGTAAGTGGCTGTTTGATTGACTATGGGTGAATGTCTAACTGTGTGAGTAGTTCTATGGGTGACTGAGAGTGTGTGAGTGGCTGTGTGACTGTATGAGTAGATATATCAGTGGCTTTATTAGTGAGTGAGTGGGTGTACGAGAGGCTGTATGGTTGACTGAGTGGATGTGTGTGTAGACCTATGAATCAGTGCGTGGATATGTAAGTACTGGTATGGGGGTGCCAATGGTTTCAAGAATGGTAGTGTGAAAGTTGGAGTGTGTGTATGAAAGGTTACATGGGGGTGTGAATGGGTGTGTCAAAGATTCTTGGATGATGTCATCAGTGATGTCATCAGTGATCTCAAGTCAAGTCAAAATATTTTATTCGGCCAATAAAAGCCATAAAAGCAGACAGTTAAAAAACATTTAATGACATTTTAAAAATTCTGTACATTAAAAGAGAGAAATTGTGCATATCCATTGAGAGCGGTCCCGTTATACAAGTATTTGGTATACTAGAATTAACCAGTTAGCAGAAAGAATTAAAACTCATTACGAGGAATCAGGCGGCATATACCGATATAAGCATAAAATACAATGAATAAAATAGAAAAGTGACAAGTGCTTAATGAGTGGACAACTTAATTACACCATAATAAGTGCTAGATGATACATGTAATGTCCTGGCCATATCTAAATGAATGCTTGATTACTACTACTGGGACATGTTCCTGAGTCTTAAAGGCCCTGACAGGAAACTCGCAACCCCAAAGTACACCATAGGGGAAGGATGCATTTGTAAATATAATAATGCAGGCCTTGCTTGAGCAAAGTTAGCATTTCTAAGTAAAGGCAGTTTGAACTTTTCACACAGGGGCTCGTAAAATTCACGTAAAAAAGATAAAATGCAAGGTATCCTGCACAGAAAACTCACCACAAGGACATTGCTTTAGGGCACCAGGCGTTGAGTAACCCTTGGGGAAGGCTAATAACCAGGGCACCAGGTTCAACCAGAATCTGGTTAAAACAAAACAATGATGCGCATTGGAGACCAGTGACAAATAAGGTTGTATCTGAGAGCACACACTCAAGATGACGTACCTTCTCACTGAGGGCTTGGCTAACTCCATGCCCTCCCTGAACACCTGCTGCTTGGCCAGATACTTCTGTTTAAAATCCCTGATGGCTACCGGACCTAAGGGCCTGGGTTTAGTATACATGTCAGGGCTGCCTAGCCATTTAATTTGGTGCATGATGTATTTTAACCAGGGAATGCGTAGGGCCCCCTTGTGGGCAGTACAGTCTGCTATAACAAGCTGGTTCAAGGTGGTAGTTGGACTCAACCAGATTCTCAGCCAACGTATCAGGGAAGCGGCAGCAATAAGGTCAGAAATGTACCCCAGAACAAGCTCTTCATGCAAAATAAAGGTCGGGTGCTAGAGGGGACGGCAAGAAGGCCACACATGAATTTATTTTCAACCCTCTGAATGTCACTCACATCCTTATAGCCCCAGACATCACACTCGTATATGGCCATAGGAATACATTTTTCTTTATACACCTTAAGCAGGGCAGGTACGGGTTTTGACCCAAGGTTTTTTGCAAAGTCCCACATAGCTCCTACTGCTCTTGCCAAAACATTCTTTTTGAGCTGTCTTTGCGCAACCCAAGTCCCTCGATCATCAAACAACATCCCCAAATAGGGGACGGTAGACACTTTTGTTAATTCTACCCCCTACAAAAAAACTTGCACTTAGCAGCCCTTTTACTGCCTATCATCATGGTGTGGGATTTTGAAAAATTAGTGGCTAATTCAACTGAATCAATAAAATCAATAAAAACATTTAAAGGTTTTTGAAAGCCTACAGCGGTCCTGGCAAACAGCACCGCATCGTCTGTGTACAGAAGTGCAAGTATCAGTTTGAACCCGGCTCTTGGGATATCTTTACTGGTGGCTGACAGAAGGTCCCCTAGCTTATTGATATAGAGTGTGAACAGCAGAGGGGTCAAAATGCACCCCTGCCATACCCCTCTCCTAACCTACCAGGGGTCTGTCTTCCGTATCCTCCTTGAACTTTACCGCTGCAGTGGTGTTATTGTGTCAAGTACCAAACACCTGAACTTTGATTTTCAACAGGAGAAGATGATATTTCCTCAATCCCCAACTCCACTACAGCGAACTTGCTATGCTCACATGCAGCAAAGAGGGGGAAAGGGGATTGGGAAGAAAAGAGAGACTGCCACTGCTTCACTTCTTCTGGACTGGACTCGAACTATGCTCCTTGTTGACTCCTGTAACAAAGAACACTATGTAACCTCTATAACTCTACTCTGTGACACTCAGAATATGTACTTTCCCTTTGTTACCTGTCCTTCCACAGTGGTTTTCTGCTCTCTTGTATAACTATATGGTCTAATGGTCTTGACCTGTCACTTCTCGCTACTGGTGTGGTGTAATACTCTTGTAGACTCCTGCAACAGAGAACACATGTAACTACTATGGCTTCACTCTTAACATTGCTGCCTTCCTTTATTTAACCCTCTGTTACCTGTATTACTCCAGTGTACTGCTCACTAGTATTCTTATATTATTTATTCTTAATATTCACTGATGATTCAACAGTTCATTTCCTTATTCTTCTTCTCTTTTCTTTCAGAAGCGTGCACTGTTGCTGACGATGGTAAGTACAATTATATATATATAATTATATCTACTTGAATATTATTCCTTGTGAACGAACTGTTAAATTTATACTGGATGTAGTATTGGTTAGGCAATCCAGTAAAGTATACTCTAATTCAAAGTCCATAGTCTCTTATCTCAATGATCTTTCACAAAGTATTGCTTCCTTCTATCTTTTGTACCTGCGCAATCTACTGCCTGCCTGACGATCATTAAGGGATCTTGGGGATTTAATCTGGCCAATCCTGACAGTACCCCCACCAAGGCCCCCCTCTCTCTCTACTTGGGCTTATTAGGGTGAGTTCTATGAAACTCTCTAACCAATCTAGGGGCATGCAGATTAGTCTTAGGTTCCCATGTTCTCTCTTCTGGGCCATACCCCTTCCAGTCCACTATATAGTCCAACTCTCCCTTCTTAAACCTTGAATCTAGGATCCGTTTTACCTCAAACTCTTCTTCTGACTGAATTTGAACAGAACTTGGTGGCTCTTTTAATCTTAAATCAGATGGATTCTTTTTAAGCAGAGACACATGAAGGACTGGATGTATCCTTAACCTCGGAGGGAGACGAACCTTAACACTCACAGGATTCACCATTCTCTCTACCTGAAAAGGACCAACAAATCTAGGTTGGAATTTTTGATTCCCCTTAAGGCGCACATTTCGAGTCGAAATCCACACCTTGTCACCTTGCTCAAAAATTGGATTAGCCTTAATTAAATTGCTAGTGGTGACCTGATAAGCCTTTTGTAGATCATGTACCACTGCCTCTACTGCCGGGACATCACTCTCTTGCTTCCCTACAAATGTGTTGGGATGTCTTCCTGAATTTAAATAGAAAGGAGAAAACCCAGTGGAAGAACGCTCAGCATTGTTATAAGCAAATTCAGCTGCCCAAATTAAATTAGGCCATTCTCCCTCATGATCCATCAAAAGAGACGCAAATATTGCTCAAGTTCCTGGTTTACTCTTTCAGTTTGTCCATCAGTCTCCAGATGGAAACTAGTAGACAAACGAAAGTCCACATCCAATCTCTTTAAGAAAGCCCTCCAAAAGAGTGAAATGAACTGAGGACCCCGATCAGAAATGACTATCTTCGGAATACCATGAGCCTTAACTACATGCAAAGTGAAAAGAGCAGATAATTGAGAAGCATTTGGAATTGATTTCAAGGGGAGAAAATGACTCATTTTAGTGAAGTGATCCACCACCACCCAAATTGTTGAGAAACCTTGACTAGAAGAAAGATCCACAATAAAATCCATGGAAATAGTATGCCACGGATAAGGAGCTGGGGGCAAAGGAAGCAACAACCCTTGAGGAGCCATTCTAGTAGACTTTCCCTTTATGCACTGCTCACAAGATGCCATATATTGTCTCACCTGAGCCTCCATTGCCGGCCACCAAAACTCTCATTGAATCAACTCCAAAGTTTTCTTAACTCCCTTGTGGCCTGCTAACAAATCATTGTGAAAGTGTTGGATCACCAACTTGCGAAGTTCATAATTAGGAACAAAGAGATTTCCTTGTAATATGGTTTTCCATCTTTTACTTCTCTTTCCGCCCTTCCTTGACCCACTCACTTAGATCCTCATTGGAGAAAGAATTCATTAGCTTGTCTTCAAATTCAGAGTAAAGTATGGCTCCAATTATCTTCTTGAGCCCTTTCTCAATCATCCTTTCATCTTCTCCAGTGTCTAGACGAGACAGAGCGTCAGCCTTACCATTGGCAGAACCAGGCTTGAAGTCAGAACAAAATTATAGTCTGCAAAGAACAGGGACCATCTCAACTGCCTGGGGGTAAGTGTTTGAGCAGATTTTAAGAATTGCAGATTCCGGTGATCAGTAAAAACAGTTACTTCTTGTTTTGCACCCAGCAAATAGTGTCTCCACTCTTGGAAGCAATCCTTTACTGCCAATAACTCCTTATCAGCAATTGAGCAATTAATCTCGGCTGCAGTCAATTTTCGAGATCTGTATGCCACAGGATGAAGCTGACCCGTACTTCTGTGTCTTTGCGAAAGGATTCCACCAATAGCCAAATTTGGAGCATCTGCTTCCACAAAATAGGGTTCTTCTGGATTTGGATGTAGCAACACTGGGGCAGTGATAAAGATTTTCTTTAGCTCATTAAAGGCTTCCTCTGTCTCTGCATTCCATTCAAATCTGGCCTTTTTCTTCAATAAACGAGTGAGCGGACACACCTTTTCTGAGAAATTAAGAATGAAACGTCTGTAGAAATTGGCAAAGCCAATGAAACTTTGCACTTCTTTAATATTTTGTGGAGAAGGCCAATCTTTAATTCCCTTCACTTTGGCCTCATCCATTGAAACCCCTTCAGATGACAACACGAAGCCCAAAAACTCCACTCGACTGGAATGAAAACACATTTCTCCAACTTGACGAAAAGTTGATTTTCTAACAACTTACTTAGAATTACACGTACATGCTGGATATGTTCCTTCATGTTGGCTGAGAAGATGAGAATGTCGTCGATGTACACTACTGCAAAACGATCCAAATACTCCCTTAAAACATCATTAACGAAGTGCTGGAAAGCCGCTGGAGCGTTACACAGGCCAAATGGCATGACCTGATACTCGAACAGACCCAATCGAGTTCGGAAGGCAGTCTTCCACTCGTCGCCTTCTGCCATGCGCACTTAGTGGTAGGCTCCTCTTAGATCCAATTTAGTGTATATCTTAGCTTCCTTTACTTGATCCAAAAGTTCTGAAATTAAAGGCAACGGGTATCTGTTCTTCTTAGTGACGAGATTGAGAGCTCGATAATCAATACACGTTCTTAGTTTGCCATCTTTCTTGGGGATAAAGAATAGCGGAGAGGAGACAGGCGACTGGGACGGGCGATAAAACCCGTTGGCTAGATAATGATCCAAGTACTCCTTAAGATGTCGATTTTCCGCTTCCAAAAGAGCATAGATTCTACTGCAAGGCAACAAAGCTCCAGGCTCCAATTCGATTTTACAATCGTACTCCCTATGCAGAGGTAACTTTTGAGCTTCTTGTTCATCGAAGTAGAGAAGCCAAATCAAGGTATTCTTGTGGAATTTCTTGAACTTCCAAGGCACAAATTGACCTGGTCTGACTGGCCAACAGCAGAGGCGGTGACGGAGGATGAACATCCAAACTCCAAACATAGGAGTGTCTTTTACAATAATCAGAATCCATTTCTATGGATTTCCTTGCCCAATCAATCTTTGGGTTATCTTCTGTGAGCCAGGGTTATCCCAAGATGAGCTGGAATTGCGGAGCATCAATTAGACTGAACTTCAATATACTTAAATTATTACCTGGCCCTTTCAACAAAATTTCCTCTGTGTCATGAACAATGGGACCCGAAGAAAGATTCGTTCCATCAACCGCATAAACTGATTCGGGCCTTTCCTTCTTGAGAAATTGGATTCCCAAAGATTTGGCAAATCCAATATCACAGAAGTTTCCAGTCGCTCCTGAATCGATCATAACTGAGATCTTATCCACTTCTGAATCTCCAAATTTAATCAGAACTGAAATAATCAGATGAGGCGCAGAAGATTGCAGAGTATTAGTGATGAATTGAGAATCTGGAGTTGACTTGTCATTCGCTTCCACCAGAGCAACTCCTCTTACTGGTGGAGCCGGTCTTTTACCCAAGTATTATTCTTGGGCTTCTTTGGACATTCCTTGACAAAGTGTCCTGAATTACCTCAATACATGCAAAGTTTGCCAACCCGTCTCTTCTCTCTTTCTTCCTTGGACAATGGTCCACGAACTGAGCTAATTTGCATGGGCTCTTCTTCAGATAAGGCCTCCTTAACTTTAGTACTGTCAGACTTGATTCTGTCAAATCGAGGGGGAAAATATCTCACATCTTTTCGTCGTTCACTTCTTCTTTCGCATTGACGTGGATCAATTGGCAAGACTAGGTCAATCAACTCTGAGACCTCAGTGGGTCGCTTGGAAATTTGAGCCAGACCATCCTTTAACTCATCTTTTAGCCTTCTGTAGAAGATGGCGGCCCTCTTGGCTTCCGGCCAATTGGTCTCAACAATCAATTTGTTAAATTGGGCCAAATAAGCAACTAACTCTCGATTACCTTGCTTCAGATCTAAAAGTTCGTTATCTGTAGTTTGTGAGATAGATCGTCTGTCAAAAATGCGCAAAAATTCTCTCTTGAATCCATCAAGCTCATATAAACGGTGATCATTGTTGTTAACTAAGGCATAGACCAGGCTGCAGCATCTCCACTCAGGTAGGACAATATGAAGGCCACCTTGGATTGATCCTCCTTATAAATAATGGGTCTACAAAGAAAGTGTAATGAACATTGGATGAGGAATATCTGAGCATTATGGGGATCCCCACTAAATCTTTCTGGAGCTGCTAACGGAATAGTTGGAGAGATGGCATGAATAACCTGAGTCGTCAACTCTGCCGCAGAGGGAGCAGGAGTAAATGATTGCGACTTATTTTCCTTAGACAATGGGTTCGAACCAGCTGAAAATTCTTCAAATCTTTGACGCAGATAGAGGGCTTCTTGACTAGACTTTCTAACCTCTTCCCTAAGAGACTTATTCTCTGTCATGGTATCACCCAATTGCTTTTGAATTCCCTCTAACACCAATGCCAAAGCCTTAACATCTATTCCCTCTGCCATTCTGCTTGGGTGGAAGTTTGGGTAACTGGCACTTCAATCTGTCAAGTACCAAACACCTGAACTTTGGTTTTCCACAGGAGCAGATGATATTTCCTCAATCCCCAACTCCACTACAGTGAACTTGCTATGCTCACATGCAGCAAAGAGGGGGAAAGGGGATTTGGAAGAAAAGAGAGACTGCCACTGCTTCACTTCTTCTGGACTGGACCCGAACTATGCTCCTTGTTGACTCCTGTAACAAAGAACACTATGTAACCTCTATAACTCTACTCTGTGACACTCAGAAAATGTACTTTCCCTTTGTTACCTGTCCTTCCACAGTGGTTTGCTGCTCTCTTGTATAACTATATGGTCTAATTGTCTTGACCTGTCACTTCTCGCTACTGGTGTGGTGTAATACTCTTGTAGACTCCTGCAACAGAGAACACATGTAACTACTATGGCTTCACACTTTACATTGTTGCTTCCTTTATTTAACCCTCTGTTACCTGTATTACTCCAGTGTACTGCTCACTAGTATTCTTATATTATTTATTCTTAATATTCACTGTTGATTCAACAGTTCTTTTCCTTATTCTTCTTCTCTTTTCTTTCAGAAGCGTGCACTGTTGCTGACGATGGTAAGTACAATTATATATATATAATTATATCTACTTGAATATTATTCCTTGTGAACGAACTGTTAAATTTATACTGGATGTAGTATTGGTTAGGCAATCCAGTAAAGTATACTCTAATTCAATGTCAAAAGTCAATAGTCTCTTATCTCAATAATCTTTCACAATGTATTGCTTCCTTCTATCTTTTGTTAATACTTGCGAAATGTCTTTAGTTGATGCTGACCTCTCTGTAATGCTCTGTAAGACGAAACGCTACTTGGAAATATCTAATTTAGCTTCTGTTCCAGTAGCGCTGCCAGTCTATGTAAGTTCCAGTAAAATGCCGTATGAAAGCAGCTTACTGCTGAAAATAACTCCAAGGGGAATAAAGCTTCTGACACCCCTGACGTAGCTGTTCTAAGAACTGGTGCTAGAAATTCTCTCACGCCAAAACCTCACCAGAAAAAGAAATAAACTCTCTCACCAAAACTCGAAGAAAGAGATTTTCTGAGCGACAGCCTTTTCTCCACAGAAACCTCTCTCACAAATACTGGAAAACGGGAATTTCTGCAACTGAGAGGAAGCGAAATCCAAAAGCGCTTCCACTCCTCAGAAATCTTCAGTTGAAGTGCACCACGCTCAACAAGAGCGAGCGCGAGCACAGCTGCGGTTGAATAACAGCCCCAACACTAGACCGGCAACCTAAACTAACATCACAGGCGGCCATCTTGGAATTCCACAACAGCGGGGAAAGTAGGAAACGGAGCCATAATGAAACAAACTTCAGTGAAATGGCTCTGCGGAGTTGTGAGTAAAGGTACCTGCGCAATCTACTGCCTGCCTGACGATCATTAAGGGATCTTGGGGATTTAATCTGGCCAATCCTGACATATTGTGGGCGGAATGTAAAAAGGTCTCCAGATCTGGCTCCATACCCAGCTCCCCCAGGATCTTCCACAGTTTAGATCTATTTACACGGTCCAATGCCGATGTTAAGTCCATAAAGGCCATGTGCAGGGTGTCCCACTTGGCTATTGTATATTTCCCAACCACCAAGTTCAAATTAATACATTGGTTGAGCACCTCTCTGCCTTGCCTAAAACCATACTGTAGATCACTAATAACATTAAAATTATCTAGCCATGATGATAAACATTTCAAAATCACCTTCCACATGATTTTGGCAGCTGAGTCCAAGAGCAAAATGGGTTGGTAACAAGCAGGATCATCACTTGAGCCCTTTTTAAAAATAGGAATAATAATAGCCCTGGCCCACGAGGGAGGAGGGCCGCATGTGCCAGCCGCATTAAAAACCTGTGCCAATATTCTAGCCCAGACCAAAGGGTCTGCCTTATACAAGTCAGCTGGTACCACATCCGGGCCTGGTGCTTTTCCCCCAGATGTAGCCAGAATAGCTCTAAAACCCTCATCTACATTAAAACGAAGTGGTGCAATGACTAAACTGGAGTCCAATTTAATCTCCGTCCCCTCCAGATCATCGCAACTGTACATGCTCCAAAATGCTAAACCCATCGTTCTGGGGCTATGATACAATCCGTACTGGCATTTGTTATGTCAGAAAAAAAGGGCTGTTAACTACCGCCCAAAACGTATTACTATCTGAGAGTGTACTTGCCTGCCCAAGATCCCCCCATGCCTTTTCCCTAATGGATTTCTTCCTCTCTTGAATTGCATGCTTATAAGCCCTCCTACAAGTCCTCACATCACTCTCATCTTTCGGGATGTGTTTAAGTGCCAACAGTAACTTCCTATGAGCAGTGGAGCAGGTGCCGTCAAACCATCTCTTGACCTTGGAGCTCTAGTCCCTGCACGGGACAGTTAATCTAATAGATATCTGTTTAGTTAACATTCCAAAGGCATCTAGAACATCTTGGTGCTGTGCATTGATATCCATACATGCTAAGACCTCAGCTGCACACTCCACGTACAGGTTATCCATTAACCTTTCCGGTACCATCTCCTCCCACTTCAGCCTACGCGATTGGTCCTTGGTACTGATGTCGGAGTTGGGGCTACTCCTACTATCTTCTTCAGGTAAAGAGGATGAATACAATAGTTCGAGGATAAGGGGGTTATTATCACTGTGACTGCTCCAAAGAGCGCTCAGTTTATAAACTGCCAGAGCTAGTGATGCGGAGATCATTATAAAATCGGTGATGCTAGAGCATCCCTTGCCTATAAATGTAGGAATAGGGGTATTATCTCTCATTTGCTCTAGACAGTACAAATTATTTGCTGAGAGAAACCCTTCTGTAAAAATACCTGATTCTGTATGTTTAAAGTGTATAGTTGGTGGTGAGAAGTCCCAATAAACCTTAGTGGAAGTACAATTAAGATGGCACCGGTGGATATTAAAATTGCCTGAAATTATGATTTCAAAATAGGAGTGTTTCCTCTTCCTATAATGTTCAAGAAAACTCTCTAGGGCAGCTAAGTGTTCTAACTCAGAACATCTAGTAAAGGAGTTGTAAAGATTAACCACTAGCAACGGGAAATGATTCTTAAATGACAACTCCACTACTAACATATGGGGTGACTGACACTCTAATCGACTCGTTTTACATCCTAGGTCAAGTCAAACCAATAATAGAAGACCCCCTCCCCCCCGGCTCGGCCCGCTGTAGAGGGAATTGCATGCTTAAAAAACGAGGTGAACCCATCCAAAAAAAAGCTCTCACTGGTATCCCAGGTTTCTTGTAGGGCGATTAAGTGGCAGCCCACGAGGGTCCTCAGCCAAACGGCATCATCTCTTTTTGACCCCAGACCTGCAATGTTCCATGAAAGTATTTTCACACAGGCAGGGCCCGCTCTAATGGGTACTGATCCTGAAGGAAGGGCAGACTCTAACTTTTGAAATGAGAGAGTATTGTAGGCTCTGCTAGATGTTGATCTGGATGGAAGGGCTCTACTAGGTCCTGGTCTAGATGGAAGGGCTGACTCTAACTTCCAGGGTGAGGGAATAGTGTTAGCAGCAGGGTCCCGAGTTCTTATCCCCTGCAACTCCACCTAGGCTGGTGATTGTCAGTCAATGCTGTCAAGCCACTGTAAGCTTCAGAAAGGTTCAAATTCTTTAGCTAGAGGTAGGGCAGGTCCGAGATTGCTAATCTGAGCTGGCTTGAATGTTCTAGATGCCAGGTGCCAGGCATTATTTAAAGAAAAGTTAGCGGGGGTAAAAAGACTGAAGGGGGACGATCCTGATCATTGTTTTAGTACTACTCCTAAGCTCAAAATCAATAAGTGCTTTATCTTGGGCAGGATGTCTCATATTTACTATAACACAGTCCCCTTCAATATTTTTCCCCAGCCTGCATCCCACCCATCCCACTCTTCTAGCCATAATAATGTCTGGGGTTAACCAGTGACGTTGACGATGTTAGCGTTACCCTGTTGAGCGACCTTATGCATAAGGTCCAATGTTCACTCCTTGGTGCCCTGTGTGGTCGGGGGAACGCCAATAAAATGACAGCTGAAGAAGCCGATTCTGGGGGCAGATCTATGATATCATGGCTGCCAGCTTGGTTCCTAGTAAGAATAATGAAAGCGGGTGTATCAGCTGGACGCCCCTTTGGTAGTAATGCCCCTCGTGGTGGGATCACCTGTGCTACCTGCTCTGCCTGCACCATATGAGGCAGATTGCTGGTCGCACAGGAACCCCTTGACACTTCAATTACCCCTTGACAGAATTGTCCAGCATTGTGAGATTCAGGTGACACCTGATTTAGGCTACCATTCACTGCTGGCAAACCCACTGAGTCTGCTGTCCCACTAATAAGCGATTGCGAAGATATGGGCCTGGCAAGACTGATAGACCCACCACCACAGGCTCTCTAGCGATGGAATGGTAGGATATTATTGGGAGAATAGAATAAAACCTCGCTTCTAGACCCTCCAGCTTTTGCCGTATAGGTGCTAATAGTCTGTCAAACATAGATTCCAGTCTTGGCATGAGTGAGTCAATAGAATGTTCCAAATCAGTACAAGCTAGCATTGTAGTCCTTTTGGGTGGTGCATTCTGGGGGGCTTTTTTGCAACCTGTTCTCTTCCTCTTAGTGGGGGGACTAACCAGGGCAGAATCATCTTTTAGCAAAGTCACAACCGTCTCAGCATTAGTGGCCACCGAAGATGGGATTGCGAGAGTTAATGGAGCCAAACCAGGACCTGCCTCTTCCACTCCGAGGTTATCCAATGTGATTTGGGCCGGGCCTGATTTCCCTATCTCCAGGGAAAGCCTCCTTTCAGTCAGGGCTATCTCCTTTGAGATAACGTTGGCAGCCTGGTTAAGAATGAGTCAATGGTTGCTGTGTTGTTGCCCCCTGACCCTCTGGCTGTCATTTTTCTTTTAGCCATATTTAATGAGCTTGGGATTAACTACTGCCCAGACCAGACCAGTGCCAGCAATACCAGCAATACAGTACCAGCTCCTAAGGTAATCCGCTGAGGGTATTCCGCTGAAGGGAGGGCACGCTTCGCTTAATTGGTCTACACTCTCGATAAGATGCAAAAATAAGTGGAGGGAAAAATAAAAAAAAGATAGAAATGACAATACCTTGGCCCTTGTGTTCAATCGAGGAGCCAAGAGACCTGACCCAGCCCAGCCGCTGAAGGGCGCAGACGGGCCCGCCCTTGGCCTGAGCTGGAGTCCCCTCTCCTGTATCACGTTCTCCCTTCTCTGTGGAGGCCCAAGCCCCTGATAAGCGCCTCCTGGCGCTAAGGTTGAGTGGCGTGGCGTGGCGTTGGCGGCACTCAGGCCAGGATGTGTGCTGGGGGCTGGAGTCCCCTCTCCTGTATCACGATCTCATTTGAGATGTCATCAGTGGTATCATCAGTGATGTCATTGACCATGTCATGAGTGATGTAATATGTGAAGTCATAAGCAGTGCATTGCAGGGGTGCGAGTTATAGTTAGCTCAGCTAACTATAACTGCTGAATTTCTCTGGTTTTGTATGAGTGAAATGTCAGCCTAAGCATAACATCCCTGTAACCATTTTGTTTTTTTCAGTGAATTTCTAAGGTTTATTAAATGTTAATTGTTAACTATAACATCCGTTTGTTTTTTTCAGTTTCTAAGTGTAATACTGCGCCTCTCACGGGCGGGAAATTCAACATGGCGCCCGCGGTCAGACGCCAGGACGAGGGAGTCGGCGGTCCAGCCCCTGTGTGCGATGGAGCGTCGGCCCGTCGAGAGGAGGGGCGGGGAAAAGACGAAAAGAATGCCGAGGAGGACAGGGAGGAGCTCGTCGTGTATGCTGAGGATCCGGATTCCCGAAGCCAGCAAGGAGCCCCGGTGCTGCCACGAGGAAAAGAGGAGGAAGGAAACGCCCAGAGGCAACGCCAGAGAGTCCAGCCGACCCGGAGAGGAGGAGGGCAGCGAGACTCCCCCTGCCACGATTCAGGAGGGCCATGGCCACCGGCAAGTACCCCTCTTTAACCATTTCACCACGGGTTGGTGGCGGTTGGGGCGGTAAAAGGCACAAATCTACTTGTGTACACTGAGGCCCTTATTCCTTTCACTTACCCCTTTAAGCTTCACAATTCAGGTCCTGGATGAAGGTGACGGTAGGCATCCCATCATAAAACCCACCATACCTGATTATTATTTGTTTTCTTCTGAGGGTCCTGTCCGCATTCCCCTCTTCCTGTGTCCGAGCAAAAGAAGAAGAGAACCAAAAGACGTCTCCCACATCACTCCGAGATGCTGAGAGAGAAAGAGAGACTTCCCAATGTATAGTGACTGAACTATTAGGAAAAGGAGCCCTCCAGTTTGTGTTTATATTTGGCCTCCATTTGACTTATCCCATATATATTTTTGGACTGACCATTAAAAACCCCGACAAGCCTCACCCCTGTCTCAGTGTCCTGTATGCCCAGGTGATCACACTAAGGTTTGTTAAAATTCTATTTCTTAATTGTAACATCAAATGAACCTCTAAGATTTTGGTAATTTCTTTCTATAATTGGATATTGTGTATTATATATCTATTATATACCACTCATTTTCTGATTTCATATGTGTTTATCAGAATGTACATTAATAACTGGTCTTATTTTTAACAATTTGTAAGTCAGCACAACATTGTTGCATTTACTTTGGAGGATCTGTCCTCAGTAAATGTATTTCACGTACTGAAAAATACACTTAAAGACATTTTAAAAATAAAGTTTGTCTAAATATTTAGTAAAATATTGTTTTATCATTTCTTTCTGTGATCAATTTAGAACAAAGCCACCTTTACAAAAAAACATTTATATTTGCGACTACTGACGTCATCGCGGTGACGCCGGTAGTTGCGAAGAGCATGTGGCTTGCACAAAGTGTAAAACATATATATAGACTTATTCTACAGTATATTTAACAGTACTGCTTTTGTCAGTTTAATTTTCAAACATATTTTGTAGTGAGTTTCCAGAATAATCGTCTAAAAACACTATTTTCCGTTTCCGCGAAGACGGCGAAAGTTGCGATGATGTCAGTAACTCGGATAGCACGTTTTTTTCAACATTTCAACAACTCTGAAACATATATGTAGACATATTGTGAACAAGTTTAGTATAGCTGTTTACTATTATAGTATTGAATGTTCTTCTTTTCTTTCCATTTAAAAAAAAAAACTAGTTTCAACTTGCATTTTGCATAACCGTGACTATTTCGGTCACCGCGAATATCACATAACCCGGAAAGCAAGGAGTATCATTAGTTTTCAGCAAAATGGATAGGACGTATGCACCCACTCCTCCTTCTTGAATCTTCTTTCATAGAACTTCATTCTGAGCAGGTGGATTCATTTTGGTGTGTAAAGATTTTGGCCTTTTTTTCTATCAGAAATGGCAACAGTGGAAGAAGATGGGGGTCAGCAGAAACAAAAGCTGGACCAGGATGTCGAGGAGGTGGAAACTGAAGATTTGGAAGAAGAGGAACTTCCACAAAAGAGAGCCAGTGTGGCATGGGATTTTTTCAAAATCCAATCAGGGGAATCGAAAACTGCTGCCAAACTTGTGCAATGCACAATCTGCAACAAGACCCTCTCTAGACAGACTAACAAGAAATATTCATGTGGGGCAACGTCCATGTTATACCATCTAAAAACCTATCATAAAAAACGTCTCTAACTGGCGATCAAGCAGTGGGAAGCTGGAGGACCATCTATTTTAGTGGCAGCAGCAACAATTCCCGGCCAGAAAGTCCCTTCTGAGGTGCAGACTACTGTAACAGATATGGATCCAGAGTTTTCGAGAATAGCCAAGTACTGCATGGACTGTAGTGTTGTTATAAGTGCTGGTGAGCAGTGTCTTACAGCTATTCGCAATGCTGCAAAACAGCATACATTCTAATTTTCCCCCCTTTTTCAGTGCACGTTTTTTCAATTTATTCTGCCCAGTTGCCATTTTTGTTAATATAAAAAAGAAGATAAAAATGTAAAACTTTACAAAAGCACTAAACAAAAAGTACTTGTTGGAACCCCCTTTTACAGTTAAAAAAAGATAAAGTATGTATATATAATAGAATGAGTGTATGATTGGTGTGCGGATGATTGAATGAGTGCATAACTGGTGCAAGGATGTTACAATGAGTACAGCAGTGGTGCCTGAGTGAATCTATGATAGCATAAGTAGTGCCTGAGTGATTGGATAAGTGCAAAGGTAGTGATTGGTTGATTGCATGTGTGCATGGATAGTGGCTGGGTGAATGCATGAGTGCATGGGTAGTGTCTGGGTGATTGGATGAGTGCATGGGTAGTGCCTGGGTGAATAGATGAGTGCATGGGTAGTGGCTGGGTGAATGGATGAGTAGAAGGGTAGTGTTTGGGTGATTTGATGTGTGCATGGAAAGTGCCTGGGTGAATAGATGAGTGCATGGGTAGTGTCTGAGTAAATGGATGAGTGCATATGTAGTTCATGAGTGAATGGATGAGTGCAAGGGTAGTGCTTGGGTAATTGGATGAGTGCAAGGGTAGTGCCTGATTGAATGGATGAGTGCATGCGTAGTGTCTGAGTAAATGAATGAGTGCAAGGGTAGTGCCTGGGTGACTGGATGTGTGCATGGGTTGTGCATGGGTAAATGGATGAGTGCGTAAGTAGTGCCTGAGTGAATGGATGAAAGTATGTATAGTGTCTGAGTGAATAGATGAGTGCATGGGTAGTGCCTGAGTGATTGGATGGGTGCAAGAGTAGTCCCTGGGTAATTGGATGAGTGCCTGGGTAGTGGCTGAGTGATTCGATATGTGCATGGTTAGTGCCTGGGTGAATGGATGAGTGCATGGTAGTGTGTGAGTGAATGGATGAGTACACGCGTAGTACCTGGGTCATTGAATGAGTGTATGGGCAGTGCCTGAGTGAATGGATGGATGCATGCATAGTGTCTGAGTGAATGAATGAGTGCATGGATAATGCCTGAGTGAATGAATGAGTGCATGGGTAGTGCATGGGTCATTGGATGAGTATATGGGTAGTGTCTAAGTGAATGGATGAGCACATGCATACTACCTGAGTGAATGGATGAGTACAAGGGTAGTGCCTGGGTGATTGGATGTGTGCATGGGTAGTGCCTGGGTGCATGGATGAGTGCATGGATAATGCATGAGTGAATGGATGAGTGTGCATTGGGTAGTGCCTGAGTGTATGGATGAGTGCAAGCATAGTGCTTGGGTGATTGTGTGACTGCATGGATAGTGCCTGGGTGATTAGGAGAATGTACGAGTAGTGCCTCAGTGAATGGATGAGTGCATGGGTAGTGCCTGGGAGAATATACAAGGGTATAGGCAGTGTCTGGGTGAATGGATGCGTTTATGCGTAGTGCCTGGGTTATTGGATGAGTGCATGCATAGTGTCTGAGTAAATGGATGAGTGCATAGGTACTACATGAGTGAATGGATCAGTGCAAGGGTACTACCTGGGTGATTGGATGAGTGCATGCGTAGTGCCTGAGTGAATGGATGAGCGCATGCATAGTGCCTGAGTGAAAGGATGAGTGCAAGGGCAGTGACTGGGTGATTGGATGAGTGACTGGATAATGCCTGAGTGAATGGATGAGTGCATGGGTAGTGCCTGAGTGAATGGATGAGTGCAAGGGCAGTGACTGGGTGATTGTGTGAGTGCTTGGATAGTGCCTGGGTGATTGGAAGAATGTATGAATGATGCCTGGGTGACTGGATGAGTGCATGGGTACTGCCTGGGTGATTGGATACGTGCATGTGTTGTACTTGGGTGAATGCACTAGTGCATGGGTAGTGCCTCAGTGAATGTAGGAGTGCAAGGGTAGTGTCTGGGTGATTGGATGAGTACATGGATAGTGCCTAAGTGATTGGGAGAGTGCATAGATAGTGCCTGAGTAAATGGATGAGCGCAAGGGTACTACTTGGGTGATTGATTGAGTGCATGTTAAGTGCCTGGGTGAATGGATATGTGCAGGGTAGTGCCTGGGTAAATGGATCAGTGCATGCATACTGCCTGAGTGAATGGATGAGTGCATTGGTAGCACCTGAGTAATTGAATTAGTGCAAGGGTAGTGCCTGGGTGATTGCATGAGTGCATGGATAGTGCCTGGGTGACTGGATGAGTGTATGGGTAGTGCTTGGTGACTGCATGGATAGCACTTCATTGAATGGGTAGTGCCTGGTTCATTTCATGACTGCATGGGTAGTGCCTGAGTAATTCGATGGGTTTAAAGGTACTGCTGGGGTGGTTGGATTAGAGCATGAGTAGTGCCTGGTTGATTATATGAGTGTGAGGGTAGCGCTTGGGTGACTGGATGAGTGCAGAAGTACCACCTGGGTGATTGAATGAGTCCATAATTAGTGCCTCATTGAGTGGATGAGTACAAACATAGTGCTTGGGTGATTGGATGAGTGCATGCATAGTTCGTGGTTGATTGTGTGAGTGCATGGATAGTGCCTAGGTAATTAGATGAGTGCATGGGAACTGCTTGTGTGAATGGATGAGCGTATGGGTAGTGGCTGTGTGAATGGATCAGTGCAAAGGTGGTGCCTGGGTGATTGGATATGTGCATGGTTACTACCTGGGTAAATAGATGAGTGCTTGGGTAGTGCGTGAGTGAATGGATCAGTGCAAGAATAGTGCTTGAGTAAATGAGTGAGTGGAAGGGTAATGCCTGAGTGATTGGATGAGTGCAAGGTGGTGCCTGGGTACTTGCAGGAGTGCATGGGTAGTGGCTGAGTAATTCGTTGAGTGCATGGGTAGTGCCTCGGTGAATGGATGAATGCATGAGTAGTGCCTGAGTGAATGGATGAGTGCAATGGTAGTGCTTGGGTGAATAGATGAGTGCATGGGTAGTGCCTGAGTGATTGGATGCATGCATGATTAGTGACTGGGTGATTGCATAGTGCATGGGTAGTGGCTGAGTGAATGGATGAGTGCAAGAGTAGTGCCTGGGTGATTGGATGAGTGCAAGGGTAGTGGCCGAGTGATTTGAAATATGTGCATGGTTAGTGCCTGGGTGAATGGATGAGTGCATGGTAGTGTGTGAGTGAATGGATGAGTGCAAGCGTAGTGCCTGGGTCATTCAATGAGTGTATGGGTAGTGAATGAGTGAATGGATGGATGCATGCATAGTGCCTGAGTAAATGGATGAGTGCAAGGGTAGTGCCTGGGTGATTGGATGTGTGCATGGGTAGTGCCTGGGTGAATGGATGAGTGCATGCATAATGCATGAGTGAATGGATGAGTATGCATTGGGTAGTGCCTGAGTGAATGGATGAGTGAAGGGTAGTGTCTTGGTGATTGTGTGAGTGCATGGATAGTGCCTGGGTGATTAGAAGAATTGATGAATAGTGCCTCAGTAAATGTATGAGTGCATGGGTAGTACCTGGGTGAATAGATGAGTGCATGTGTACTGGCTTGGTGAATGGATGAGTAGAATTGCAGTGCCTGGGTGAATGGATGTGGGTATGGGTAGTGTCTGAGTAAATGGATGAATGCATAGGTACTGCATGAGTAAATGGATGAGTGCAAGGGTACTGCCTGGGTGATTGGATGAGTGCATTGGAAGTGCCTGTGTGAATGTATGAGTGCATGCGTAGTGCCTGAGTAAAGGGATGAGTGCAAGGGTAGTGCCTGGTTGATTGGAAGAGTGTATGGGTAGTGCCTGGGTAAATGGATTAGAAGAAGGGTAGTGCCTGCGTGATTGGATGTATGCATGCGTAGTGCCTGAGTGAATGGATGAGTGCATGTGTAGTGCCTGAGTGAATGGATGAGTTCAAGGGTAGTGCCTTGGTGATTTCCTGAGGGCATGGATAGTGCCTGGTTGATTGGAAGAATGAATGACCAGTGCCTGGGTGATTGGATGAGTCCATGGGTACTGTCTTAGTGATTGTATGAGTGCATGAGTAGTGATTGGATGAATGGATTCGTGCATGGGTAGTGCCTCAGGGAATGGATGAGTGCAAAGGAAGTGTCTGGGTGATTAATTGAGTGCATGGAAAGTGCCTAAGTGATTCGTAGAGTACATAGATAGTACCTGAGTGAATGGATGAGTGAAAGTGTAGTGCCTGGGTGAATGGGTGAGTGCATGGGTAGTGCCTGAATGAATAGAGTTGTGCATGGGTAGTGCCTCAGTGAATGGATGAGTGCAAGGGTAGTGCCTCACTAAATCTCTGCACCTTGCCCCCAACGGGAGGCCAAATACAGAAGTGGACCCTGCTACAGGCCCCCAGACACACTTTCCGACAGGGTTTCTTGGAGCCCGTCAGAAGCCAGCCGGAAAGACCTGTCATTTAGAATTCTGACCGGCTGTATCATAATCAGCCTGTCGGAATTTAAACTGATGATGTCGGTTGTAAGACCTGTGACCTAAGGTCGCAGGCATTATGACCAATATCTTAATCGGGCCCATAGTGTCTGGGTGATTGCATAGTCCATGGGTAGCACCTGGGTGATTGGATGAGTGCCGGAGTAGTGGGTGGATGATTGGACAAGTCAAATGTTGTGCCTGGGAATTGGGATAAGTACATGAGTAGTAACTCAATGAATCCATCACTAGATTAGTGATTTCACACACGTAATATACCTCGACCTCCAACCACTGTAAAAAATAGAAATATACAAAAATGTATTAGAATTTCATTTCGAACATTAGGAAACCAAACAATATACAATATTTTTTTAACCAAAGCTTTAATTCAACATAGACAAATGTTTGACTGTTTTTCCTGTTTTTAGCTTTCATATTTGTTCACTTTCAACAGTACTTTGTGTGAAGACTCATCATGAAACAGTGGAAAAAAACAATCAATGGATTGTAAAAAAAAACAAATGTGCACAGTAGATTATTACAACTATATCATACTGTTCACTGCACTTACTACAATATTTTTTAATACTGGCTTGCTGATAGGTTACTACCTTAATGAAAGCAACTAAATGTTAAAACTGTTTCTGATATTTTCATATCTGGTACAAAATGTCCAACTATTATGAAGCAGTCTTCATTTTTGCATATCCTTTTGTAAACATCATCCCTGTTAGGCCAAATTATGTCTAAAATGTTCTTAGTCCATGTATGAAAAACATAACTCCTAGTACTAAGTAGAAGTTGCTGTAACAGAAATAAAGGGGACTTTTTTGTGGTGAAGAGACTTTTCACAGGCAACTTAAAGCTACTGGTATTATAGTACCTCCATTTACTTTTTATCTGTAGTAACACAATGTAGTCCTCAAATGTTTTATAAATTACATTCCTAGAGTTAAAAATAATCCTTCATTTCTAACAGCTTGCTATAGACAATACAGTCAATTGGGCGAATAATGTCTCAGAAACACAAAGTCCATGTATATGTCAACACAATATAACATTTTCTTATCCTAGATTCTCCTTAGAACTTCAGAAATAGCAGATATGAGTTTGGTAACTTTTTGGGTAGTCTTGATTTGAATATCACTTGTATGACATTGCGCTCTGTCCATCCTATTTGACATCTTAAATATATTGTGTATTGTCCAGAGGTTATATTAACTCCTCCATGAAATATGACTGCTATAGTTTTGAAAGTTCATTTTGCGATGGAAATTTGTGCAGCTTTAAAGTTTGTAATTTCAGTTCCTAATTTAGTATCATCCATTCTGCATCATAGAAGCATGAATATGATATATTTTCCATACCTTTGTAGCAACAACGTTGACCTAAGTTCTGATATGCAGTTTGGACAGGTCATATCTTGATTGGAGTTTGTAGCTAAAGCTTTACAATCTGGTATTGTCAAGTTGAGGAATCGTTCTGAATGGATTTCAGTGCTAGACGTAAATTCACAATCTTCATAGTTATGGGTCAATTTATAAGTTAAACCAAATAATTCATTGATATTCACATCTTCTTCATCTAAAAGTCCTAGCATTACCATTAGAAATTCTTGAGCATCCTGCTGAAGATTTTGACAGAACACTACTGATCCAGTACAGTCATCAGTGAGTTTTCCTATTCCAGTAGCAGAATGCATAATACTACTACCACTTTTTAATTCTTCAAGTAAACTACACAGTTGTGAAGACTTTCTTTTATCTATCTTTTCTTTAATAGAATTTGCAAAATGAGGCAAATGATATAGTCCATTTAACAGTACCTTTGCTTAACAGTTCACTACACATTTATTATCAAAGTGATAGCCTTGGATTTCCTCAATTTTCTCTAGTTTTCATTTCTTTCCTCCTTGTTGATTTGCTTTTTTTTCATCTTTCTATTCAGCTCTGATAGACTGTTTTGATATTTTCCACTTTGGACACAGTATTACTTTTTGAACCACAGGATATTGGGCTAAATGAGGAGCAGATTGAGCTTTTAAACGATTACACTCCGTTACACAGCTCATATCAGCACTTACTTTCTTCTCATCAAAATCAATAAGAAATAAACCAGACAATGTTCTAATTCACGACAAAGCAACATATGACATTCCTTCTTTGAATACACTACTACCAATATTAACAAGACCTATATCTACACTTTGTGATTTGTGAATAGTTACTGCGTTTACTAAAGACACTGGGAACTGCTTTCGCTGGACATACAAGTCTTTCACAAGTAGGAAATGTACAACACATCTACCAATCTGCTTAAATTCAGCAATATCATCAAATTTTATTTGCTACGTATTCAACATCTTTTCTGTTTGGATAATTAACAAATTGCATAACTTTACCCATTGCACCATTCACTAGTCCTTCTTCAACATTTAAATTACGATGTAAGATTACACTACAATTTTTACAGATTTGTAACTGTTTTTCTAATCCTGCAGTTGTCGACAGAGACTTTTCTAAAGTATCCAATTTCAATTGCAGTTTTTCTGTTAGTAGCACTGTAACTCCTTGATGTTCCAAATTTATCATTTCTTCTCATTTCGACGATCTCTTCCTTTTCCAGTTGCAATAATTTTTCATTGAATTTACTACACTCCTCAAGAGTTGGCATCAAACAAACAATAGACTTTTCTTCCTAAACAAAACGGTACATAACTTCAACAGCTGAAACAGTACTTGAAAATATTTTTTTGATGAGACTGGTTTGTTAATTGTTATACTGTCTTTCCTTCTTTTGTGAGGACTCACACTCTTATATCCTTTAGAATATCTGCATAATGAATATTTGATGCTTGGCACATATTTTGGATTAACTCTTTGTATTGAAAGTTTTCCCAAATGTTTACATTTCAAATGCTTCTTAGCGAATTCCTTGTTTCATTATGTAGTAGTTTCTTGAATACAGGTTGCCCTTTTACAGGAGTTAGTTGTAGCAGGTCTCCAAAGACTATTAAGTGCTTTCTTCCAAAAAGTACATTGTAGTCAGTTTTTAATATTTGCAGCATTCTTAAATATATAAAAGCTAGCGTTAGGTTAGCCACCATGCTGACTTCATCAATAATTAGTAGCTTCAATTTCTTTAATACTCTTGCCACTGCATGACAAGCATCACCAGATAATTTGTTTTATTGCAATTTGTTCACATGTTCAACAGGCAGCATTAATAATCGATAAAGGGTAACTCCTTTAACATTATGAGTAGCTAAGCCTGTTGGTGCAGTGACTACACATGACAAATTGGAATCTGTTGTCTTCTGTTGGCAACTTATCAGTACTTTAATCAAGAAGCTTTTTTCAGTTCCAGCTTGCCCACTGATGTACACTAGAACTGGTTTATATGTAGAACATGCACACTTTTTATTCTCATGGAGAAATCCATGTTCTACTTCACCTTTTACCTCTTCAAAAATGTCTTTTTGAACTGCGTTCAATTGCTGTATTAGTAGTTCTAGATCAACAGTTTCCCATCTAACTTTCTGCATTACATTCTCCACCTCATTCATAGCTATTGCAGATTCATTTTCAATGTTTGGCTTTCCAAGAGGATCTAGACCTCCAGGTGCTGAACTTTGATTGCTCTCAGAACTCTCTCGTGCTATCTCAGCAGCAATTGTTTCTACTTCTCCAATCTCTTCTATCAACATTTGAAGATACACTGGAAACACAAAGCACTCAAAGCTGTCTTTCACAGTGTTGAATGAGTCTACATAACAGTCAAATTCTCCAAGTAGCTCACTTTCAGTTTATCATGGCTTAAAGAACTGTAACAAGGCTAAAGAGAAAAACTCTCTTTTGTTTGGAGTTTGGCATCTTAGCTTTTGATGGTTGATTACATTTTCATTTGTTATTTCTCATCAAACATCCTTCACATCCAGTCACAGCAAATTTACCTTCATCTATGTTTTCACCGACATTACTTCTGAAAGTATAATGTTGAAGAATTTCATCAAGACACATCCTTTCCAGATGACGATGTCTTCTTGGATAGTATCTATCCAGCATGTTACTCTTCAGAATATCTGTACTGTGTGGCTCAAATTCTACAGTACTCTTTTACGAGTATTAGCAATCCCTAAACTCACCCATAGAAGTCCTCTAGATTTAGAAAGCAAAGTAGCTGAGCTTAACCGGTCAACACATTTACAGGAGCCGATCTCTCTGTGAGAAAGCAGTTTCAAACTAAAACTGAACAATTTAATCGCAAGACTCTTTTCTGCTGAAATCTCCTCCCACATCTTTCATCTCAGGTTTCGCTGACTTTGTTATATAAGATGTAACGTACTAAGCAACAGAAATTGAGTTGTCTGCAACAAACTGCACATCCATGTTTGTATTCCACATCTTCCGAATCTCAGGTTTACAGTCATTAATGTAGGATGCCTCTGTTATCCTTAGGTTGTAGGTATGTTGTCGGTGATTTCCTTGTAAGTGCATGTCTGACTGCAGACAAAAAGCTGTTAATTCTTCCTTGTGAGATGACAGGTTGTGGGAATCTGAAACAATATCTTGTATAAAATTTTCCTTTTGCTCTGTATTGTCACTGACAATAATTTCTGCATCTATGTTTTTGGAATCGTAGAACTTGTTCTCCTAATATGTTGTCAGTACTCTCCTTTGGGATGGAACAAGTTACATACTGCTCAATAAAAGACAACACAGACTCATCACTGTCTGTTCCAAACTTTGGGGCATCTTTTACCCACAACAGCATGTGAATATGGGAGCACCTCCGGCTTGGTAGTCTTTACCTGAAAATAAATCAATCACTTCACCAAGAGGAGGTTTTGTTTTGTTCAAGATGAAAGCCATCATTGCTTGAAATCTGTGATTAAAATATCTGCAAACATTTGCAGGGTCTAGTGAGCAAAGTACTCCTGGCGTCTTCAGATGAATGTCTTTTATATTTGAATTTGCCTCCTGGAAGAATTCTAGTGGGTCACCCCATGCATATTCAGCCCAACTCAGCATCAGGAACCAAGTAGGTACTCCAGGGTTCCTCAACTTGCATTTCAGTTCCCCATGACACTGATACTAATATTTACTTGTCCCATGCTGACATGCCATTAGGTTTATTAAATTGTATTCCAAGTGCTCCTCTTTTCCTTGCTGATATATTATGCAAGTTAACTTCTGCTTTTAGAATATGATTTACGGCATATGAGAGGCCAGACAAGTCACTCTAAAAAGTAGGTGAAATGTATATGGAATGCACTGACGAAATCTAGGATCTTCTGAATAAAGTCTACTACATCTTAACTCTGCTGCACTTATTTGCACAGGACTCTCGTCATTCATGCCACCTACTCCAGTAGGAAAAAGATGTGGGAAACACAAAGCTTCTAAACTTTTTCCCACACACCTAATGGAGCTCCTTTTGCTTCCTTCATTTGAAACAGCTCACTGGTATCACCAGCAATAACCTCTTAAGAATGCAAAGGGTGGATGCTATAATATTCACAAATTTCTTCTGTTCTGGACTGAGCCTCCTTCTCAATCTGACCTGTTGATGGAAATGTCTGATCCTCCATATGTGTGATATCTTCCAGGCGTTCCACATTTCTATATTAAACATTGTTTTGTACCAGATATAAAGTTATTTTTTAAAATCTTTGGTAACATCTAGTAACTCCTGACATATCTTCTTGTTCTTGGTAAGCACACCATTTACAAGAATTACTAGTCCTTCCTCTAAATCTCTATCTACCCATACCGTTTCAATGTTTTTCTTGACATGTAATGGCATATACATTACTCTACCTTTTAGACCTTTTTGCAGCTCTATTGGCGGTAACTTGCCTGTATTTGGCTCCATATGCACTATAGTCTTAAATGGATGTATAGTTTGGATAAGAGTAGACTCGTAAATATTTAAACCTTGAAGTGCTTCTGGAATGGGAATCAGTTCTAATTTGTTATTCACAGCTCTAGCAGGCATTTTATTATCCTCTAATGTATTGTAGCAGTACTTATATATAACTTGTTGTGTGGACAAGTCAAATCTTTCTTCTACAAATAAGTACAGTGCAAACTTTTCCCAGTTATCATTATTCTCTATTTCACTTTTTAAATATAAGTCAACAGTCCGCTTTTAATTCTTGTAGTGAGTGCGTCAATAGAATATACAAGCATACTCTGGTTTTTCAGCACATTCTGTCTTAAATTTTGTAATCTCTTCTTCATAAATATCAACTGTATACCTGTGTCCTGTTCTACAGCTCCGCTTGTTATCAACTCTTCAATTTCCCTACAGTCATGTTCTGGACCAAAGAAATAAAACTGAACATCATTACAAACCTTTTCTACCTCTGCCACACTACCATGCAAAAGTGCCCTATTCATTTCTCCTAAACATAAAGAAGCAGTTTTCACATAGTACAGCCTCCTTACTAAAGTTTGCATTGTTGAGTGGTGTACAGCTATCATCCTAAAATGATGAAAGGTGCTTTGGCACACTTTCTTTGATAAACAAGCTAGTGAGTGTCCCTGAAAATGTGTATGCTTTCTCGGCTTGCAAGGATCCAAACCCTGTAAAGTACTTATTTTGTGTTTTAAACTTCATCTTGGAAAAATATGTAGGAATTTCCTTAAAATATCAATGGATTGCTGCCTAATATTACCAACACTACTACAATTCCATTTGTATACAGGGGCCTGACTACACCTCCCTTGTGCCTCTTCTGCAATAACTGTTTCTACATTTCTAGCTACTATAATCTCTTTTGCTACAGGACTGCCTGTCTTCATTTCATAACATCGCCCGCTTTCATCAATAGCATGAACTCATCTGTTATCCTGGAGATAGCTTTCTTCATTAAGGAAAGTCTTTGTACCAGATGTATGTATCAATTCTTCTCTAAAAACTGTACATAAGTTACTTCTATCACACAATCTTTTCATCTAGTTTTGTCTCCTCATGCACAACACTATTTTGTCAAGAGTCTTCATTCTATTTAGAATCAAAATGAAAAGCTTCCTCTTCAAACCAAAGGCCTTATCAACTACTCTCTCAAATCGTTCTTTATGCTTCAGGGCATCTCTCCTTCTTTTATCTCTTTTTCAAATTTCTCAGTAGATTTACCACCACTCTACTACGAAACACTCTGGCTCTGATTTCCTTGAACTGCTTCTGTCTCCTGGTTAAGGTGCGTCCAATGTTTTTTACAATCTTTTCTGTTCTTGAAATGTACACTTTGTCTACTCTTATTGTTTCTGAGCGACCCCTGACCTTGACTGGTAGGTCGCTCCCCCACCACACAGCTCCGTCTGTGTGCCCTGCTGCTGCCCCTGATTGTGCTTGTTTTTCCTTTCTGTGCCCCCTTGCTGCCCCTGATTGTGCTCGTTTTTCCTTTCTGTGCCCCCTTGCTGCCCCTGATTGTGCTCGTTTTTCCTTTCTGTGCCCCCTTGCTGCCCCTGATTGTGCTCATTTTTCCTTTCTGTGCCCCCTTGCTGCCCCTGATTGTGCTCGTTTTTCCTTTCTGTGCCCCCTTGCTGCCCCTGATTGTGCTCGTTTTTCCTTTCTGTGCCCCCCTTGCTGCCCCTGATTGTGCTCGTTTTCCTTTCTGTGCCCCCCTTGCTGCCCCTGATTGTGCTCGTTTTTTCCTTTCTGTGCCCCCCTTGCTGCCCCTGATTGTGCTCGTTTTCCTTTATGTGCCCCCTTGCTGCCCCTGATTGTGCTCGTTTTTCCTTTCTGTGCCCCCTTGCTGCCCCTGATTGTGCTCGTTTTTTTTCCTTTCTGTGCCCCTTGATGCCCTGATTGTGCTCGTTTTCCCTTCTGTGCCTGTTTCCCGCCGCTGCGCCCCTGCGGCCCCGCCCCCTCACTTCCCATTCGCTGCCCCATTCCCTGCTCCTCCCTCCCACCTCCCCATTTATGGCGGCCACTGTGCGGCCGCGCC
The DNA here is from genome assembly GCA_963921515.1 of Calotriton arnoldi. Lineage (NCBI taxonomy): Eukaryota > Metazoa > Chordata > Amphibia > Caudata > Salamandridae > Calotriton > Calotriton arnoldi. Next base: position 4,599,930 of record CAWUFW010000292.1, on the reverse strand, counting down.
GCTGGCGCGCAGAAGGCGCGCCTAAGGCAAGCCCGTCTGCGCCCATCCGCGCTGTGACCGCGCCCAGCGCCAGACCCCTGGTCCGGGCATCCCCCGCGCCCGCCACATCAACAGACGCCGATACGACGCCAGCACCCTCCACGCACTCAACCCCGGAAAAGATCACGCCTGCTACCAGGCCACCCCGAAGCGCACCCAGGGCCCTTCACCTGCCGGAACTGCAGCTTCGCCAGCACCCGCCCCGCCAAACCACCGCCCAGGAAAGAACCCAACTACCTCAGATGCATCCTCCTCAACACCCGCTCCGCCCGCAAACACGCCATCGAACTCTGGGACCTTCTCGACTCAACCTCCCCAGACGTCGCATTCCTGACGGAGACCTGGCTGAATCCCGCTTCAGCCCCCGACATCGCCATTGCCATCCCGGACGGATACAAGATCACCCGCAGGGACCGCACCAACGGAGTCGGAGGAGGCATCGCCATCGTCCACAGGACCACACTCAGAGTCTCAACCAACACCGATGACACCCTCAGCACCGCCGAACACATGCACTTCCAGATCCACACCGATCCCAACACCACCCTCAGAGGAACCCTCATCTACAGACCCCCGGACCCCGACCACAGTTCAGCGATTCCCATCGCTGACTTCGTCAGCACACACGCCATCGCCTCCACGGACTACATCCTCCTCGGGGACCTGAACTTCCACCTCGAGAACAACAAGGACACCAACTCCACCACCCTGATCGACAACCTCGCCACCCTCGGACTCAGACAGCTCGTGACTACACCCACCCACGCCGCCGGCCACATGCTAGACTCCATCTTTTCCGCAAGCCCACACGTCTCCTTCAACCACACCTCCGAACCCCACTGGACTGACCATCACTGCATCCACTTCACCTACAGGAAGCCCACCACGCACCACCGCACCGAACAAATGCCTCGCCGCTGCTGGAGCAGAGTCACGGAAGACCAGCTAACCACAACCCTCGCCCTGAGCCCACCCGCCGAACCCTCCGACCCCGACACCGCCGCCCGCAACCTCAGACAGTGGATCGACGACTGCGCCAACACCCTCGCCCGCTCAAGAATCCGCCCAACAGCCACACCAGCAAGAAAGCCACCTGGTTCACCGAAGACCTCCAGGCCTCCAAACGAACATGCCGAAAACTGGAGAATATCTGGCTCCACGAACGGACAGCGGACAGCTACGCCGCCCACAAGAGCGCCACCCGCAGTCACCATCACCTCATCAGATCCGCCAAAAGGGCCTCACTCAAAGACCGCCTAGACAACAACGCACACAACAGCAAAGAGCTCTTCAACATTGTGAAGGAACTCTCCAACCCCAGCTCCAACACCAACGACATCCAGCCGTCGCGAGACCTGTGCGACTCACTGGCCACCTTCTTCCACCGCAAAATCGCCGACATCCACAACAGCTTCAACACCACGACCGCCCCGGCAACCACCGAGACCACTGCCCCCACAACCACCAACCGCCTGCTCTCCTGGACCAACATCAACGACGAGGACACCAGCGAGATCATGAACACCATCCACTCCGGTTCACCGCTAGACCCGTGCCCTCACCACATCTTCAACAAAGCCAGTACAGCCATCGCGCACCATCTCCGGAAAATAATCAACATCTCCTTCGAGACAGCAACCTTCCCGGAAAGCTGGAAGCACGCCGAGATCACCGCCTTACTCAAGAAACCCAAGGCAGACCCCAAGGACCTCAAGAACTTCCGACCCATCTCTCTGCTCCCGTTCCCCACGAAGGTCAACAAACAACTGACCCGCTACCTCGAGGAGAACAACATCCTGGACCCTTCCCAGTCCGGCTTCCGCAGCAACCACAGCACCGAAACCGCCCTCATCGCCGCCACCGATGACATCAGGACCCTGCTAGACAACGGAGAAACAGCAGCCCTCATCCTCCTGGACCTATCAGCCGCCTTCGACACGGTCTGCCACCACACACTACGAACACGCCTTCAAGACGCCGGGATCCAAGAGAAGGCCCTGGACTGGACCACATCCTTCCTTTCCGGCAGAACACAAAGCGTCCGCCTCGCCCCTTCCGATCCAAGGCCACCAAGATCATCTGCGGCGTACCCCAAGGCTCCTCCCTCAGCCCAACGCTGTTCAACATCTACATGGCACCCCTCGCCCACGTCGCCCGACAGCACAACCTCAACATCATCTCCTACGCTGACGACACCCAGCTGATCATCTCCCTCACCAAAGACCCTCACACCGCCAAAGCCCACCTCCACGAAGGAATGAAGGCCGTCGCCGAATGGATGAGGACCAGCCGCCTGAAGCTGAACTCGGACAAGACGGAGGTCCTCATCCTTGGTTCCAACCCTTCAGCCTGGGACGACTCCTGGTGGCCAACATCACTGGGAACAGCCCCGCCACCCACCAACCACGTACGCAACCTAGGGGTCATCCTCGACCCCACCCTCTCCATGACTAAGCAGGTCAACGCCGTTTCCTCATCCTGCTTCAACATCCTCCGAATGCTCCGCAGGATCTTCAAGTGGATCCCCACCGAAACAAGAAAAACAGTCACCCAGGCCCTCGTCACCAGCAGGCTGGACTATGGAAACGCCCTCTACGCAGGAACGACGGCTAAGCTCCTGAGACGGCTGCAACGCATCCAGAACGCCTCTGCACGTCTTATCCTCGACATCCCCCGATGCAGCCACATCACACCCCACCTGAGAGACCTGCACTGGCTCCCTGTCAACAAGAGGATAACCTTCAAGCTCCTCACCCACGCACACAAAGCACTCCACAACTCCGGACCAGCCTACCTCAACAGACGACTCAGCTTCTACACCCCCACCCGCCAGCTCCGCTCGACCAGCCTCGCCCTCGCCACAGTCCCCCGCATCCAGAAAACGACCGCCGGCGGCAGATCCTTCTCCCACCTCGCCGCCAAGACCTGGAACACCCTCCCCACCAACCTCCGACAGACCCAAGACCTACTGGCCTTCAGAAGACTCCTCAAGACCTGGCTCTTCGATCAGTAGCAGCACCACCCCCCTCTTCCCCCAGCGCCTTGAGACCCTCGCGGGTATGTAGTGCGCTTTATAAGTGACATGATTGATTGATTGATTGATAGTCATAATTTAATTTTCTTCATTTTGTAATCTTTGCAAATTTCCACATATATTTTTAAGAAATGGCTTTGTCCTCTTACCAGTAGCTCTTTTTTCTTTCACCACTTTTTCTGCATTTTGACCCTTTTGCAACTCATTTCTGCAAACATACTATAGTTGCTTCTGTTGCTTTTTCGTCCGAGCTTTTGTAGGCATTGTAACTGTGTGTAGTTATGTAGCTATTGTTCTGTAAAAAAAACAAGTATATTTTAATTTTTACCCTAGCCAATCTACCAACTACTTTACTACTGACTTACACATAATACAAAAAAAGTGTTCATGTTATGTTGCAGTTTTAAATCTACAGATGAACCTAGATATATTACTACATGCACTTACTTCAATATAACAAACCCAGAGCAAAACACAAAACTTTATTTATTAGTTACCTTTTAACATTTTAGCCCCCTCTGGTATAACACAGCTACAGCATATCTCACTTCTCTCTTAAACATGGTGAAATAACAGTTTATCCCTTCTGTAGGAACTTTTTAAATGAACATCAAGGCAAGGAGGCATATTTACAACCCCCATGCACTTTCCGGAACGTCACATTTTTTGACACACAGGAGCGTAATGTGGTGCTCCATATTTACAAAGCCAGCTAAAGCCACTCTGCGTAGCTTTTCATGGCCTTATAAATACAGGCGCTTTTCAGGCAGCACTTTACGTGAAAGAAACATGCCATGGGTGTTGCTGTGGGTGTTCCCACGCAACACCCATGGATTCTGCCATATATTCAAATTTGCAACAATTCGTAAACCTGGGAATGCGTCAGAATACTACACCTCCAAGGAGATGCAATGAGGAGAAATACTTTTCTGTCTCCTTCTTTTTTCCATTTTCTATGCGTGATGCATCCTGCAGCACACATGCAAAGAGGAAAATACAACTTGTAATTGTTTTTCTACAGGAAGGTGCCCCTTACTGCACAAAAACAATCTTCCCCACTACACAGGCACCCTTGCACCATGGTGCAAGCGTGCCTCCGTTGGCGCATGGCAGCCAGTTGTGTGCCAGCAGAGGAGAGAGCATAGGGATCCATCATATTGTTGTGAATATGACACATCCCTGTGTTTTGAAAGAAATGCAGCATGTTGCAGCCAAATGGCTTGCGGCTCCGCACTGCATTACTTTCTTCCAAATTTAGCCCCTTGTACATGTACATATAGTGTCTCAAAACTATAAAAATGAAAACACAACATAAGAGCTATTGTATGCCTTTTTACCACTGTGTTAGTGGTCTCTTTACTATCTCAGTACTGTTCTACTTAAATGTATCAGATTAAAATTTTGGGAAACGGTGCATTTAACAATCTCCACAGTAATCTCTATCAAAGCATATACCTCACTAATTCTTCCAACTACATGCAAATAGTGTGTCACAACGTGCATATATAATTCACCAGATGGTTCAAAAGGACTACATATTACTCAGTAAAACTTGTAAAAACATGTGTTTGTGGTTGAATACATGAATACTCCCTAGATGATTGAATTGGTGCATAGATAGTACCTAGGTGAATCTTTGAGGGTACAGGTAGTGCCTAGATGATTCCCTTAGTATATCAGAACTCCATGTGTCGTTCCATAGCTGTATAGTTACTGTCTGCATGTTTGCATGAGTATATCACTACTATCTGGGCGTTTGGATGAGTGCATGAGTAGTGCCTGAATGATAGATAAGTGCATGGCTAATGGCTCAATAATTCAATACATGCATAGGTACTGTTTGGGTGATTAATGAGTGCAATTTTAGTGTCTGGATGATTTCAGGAGTGCATAGATAGTATATACATGATTTATAGAGTGCATGGATAGTGCATACATGATTGTTTAAGTACATGCATAGCAACTAGCAGATTGGATGAGTGCATGAGTAGTGTTTCAGTGATTGCAGGACAACATGACTGCTGCCCATGTGCTTTTGATTCAGTGAACAGGTAGTGCCTGGGTGTTTAGATAACTACATGGGTAGTGCCTGGATAATTGAATAAGTGCATCAGTAGTGCCTGGCTGATTACACGAGTGCATGACTAGTGTCTGAGGGATTGCTTGACTCCATTGTTAAACCTTGAGAGATTGGATGAAAATAAGTGTACTGCTTGGGTTATTGTATTAGTACAAGAGTATTCCCTCAGTAATTAAATGAGTGCATAGCTACTGGATAGATAATAGGTTTATTACAATGGTACTCTCTACATAAGTAGATGAGTGCCTGAGTGGTATCTGAGTGTTTGCATTCATTTATGCATGTGCCTCAGGATTTGAATGACTGCATGGGTTGTAAGTGGGTGTTTAGATGACTGCATAGCTTTTGCGCAAGCGTTACAGTGACTGCATAGTTACAGCCTTGTTAGTTGCATACGTAAATGGTTAGTGTCAGGGTGAATAGATGAATGCATAGGTAGTGCCTCCATAGTTCAATGACTACATAATTTTTGCTTGCCTGATTCGAAACGTACATGTGTAGTATCTAGGTAATTGAATAACTCCATGGATACTGAATCACTGATTTGATGACTGTCTCACTAGTGTTTGGGTGATTGCATGAGTGCCTGAATACTGCCTGACTGACTGTGAAAGTACTTTCATTACTGTTAGATACATAAAAGTTGTGACTATATATCTGACTCAGTGTTTATCTCCTTCTGTTAGTATCAAACTACCTGTTTTACTGTATATATGCTTTTCTACTGAGCTATGTTTGAGTGAAGTCTAGCTATCACACTTGGTATATAATTGCATACATGGCTCTCTAGGAGCCTACATTGCTTTGTTGCTGAGCATGCACATGCATCAGTAAGTTTCAAAAATAGAAAAACCACATTTTAAAATGTTTCAAAGCACAAAACCTTTTCTGAATGGTATAGCTACATCATTTCTTAAATACTTCTTCTGCTTCTAAAACATATATTCAGCATTTCTCAAACAAACTTTATGCTTAAAAGAAGCTAGCACAAGGTCTCTAGAGGCATTCTGCTCTATTAATCTGTCTCAATTTTAGACAAACTATGTTTAAAGAAAAACACCACCCTCACCATATAAATGACATTTTCATCAGCCTTACTGAACATAGATTGCCATGGAAGCTGCCAACGAAGTTTGTTTGTTTCCTGTTGTTGCTGGGGAGAGGGAACCCTGTCTGACACTGCCGCACCGCTGGGGATTACGAGTCCCGTGATCCTCCTGGCCCTTGAATGCTTTTAATAGTGTAACACAGCCCCATGGCGCGTTACGCGGGTGGGCCCGTCCACGCCCGTCAGAGTCTGGAGGAGGATGGGCTGGGCCACCCCCCTTGGTTTTGGGGCCAAAGACAACAAGAAGGAAATGCAGAAATTAGCACGCAGCATCAATACAGGTACCATTGTTTGTAGCCTGCACAAGAACTAACTTTTACATGTTTATTAAACTGCTCATTACAGGATCAGTCAGCATTGGACACTGCATTAGGATGGGCAAACAGAAATCAAAGGGTAGTCTGAATGGAGTCCCTAAGCAAGCAAAAAGACCAACAGTGAGTGCTGCAGTGAATTGTGTGGTGGACGATATAGACACCCTAATTGAAGAGGTTGAAAGTTTACTTAGTGGCCAAAATAAGTCATCCAAAGCAAGCTTGAAAGTGGCAGGCATTTTCTTACAAAACAATTCTAGGAAAAAGATTTTGCTTACAGATCCAGCTTCCAAGGGCACAGCCACGTGCCTAGTGCACTCTCACAATACAAGTAGCCAAAAACACCTGGAGACCAATCCCCCATCTTCATCTCCCAATCCTGACAGTACTAATATCGATGCGGAGGGAATAGTAGCCCTGGACATTGTATACTCCAACCGGTTTGATCCTGTTGCTGATAACAATGTAGTCATCTCTAACACCTCTAACGAGATTACTACTGGTACTTTACGAGATCCTGTTGTTATTGAGACTGAGCAAAGGAGAATGAATACACCAACAACTTTAAATACCAGTGCTCTCTATACCGAACTGAGATAACTCAAAACAATTGTTAAGGAATTACCATCAGAAGTTCTCTTACTTAGAAAAACTGTAGGGTCCCTCATAGATCTGCTCAATAATGTTTACCCTAGCACAAACAGGAGGACGGGAACCAGTAATATCCATCACCAAAGTAAAGGACGGGATACCATAGGTGATGGAATGAAGAGCTCAGGGCCTATTATATGCCCTATGATTCCAAAACACTAGCACAACACAGAAACGTATTACACCCACCAGCTGTTCCTTTAAGTTCCCCTGTCCCTGTGTCCCACCCAATGGAAGACTGCAGAGAAGACCACCACATACTGTAACCCATATGGAGGACAATGGACACAGGGTAGACACCGCGGTTATGGTGGGGTGATGGGTGATGCGGGAATGCCGGGGGAATTTATTGGTGCAAAAGCAATTCCACCTGCAAAGGCCCTGCTAGGGGAGTCCAGATTCAAGCCACTATATGAGAAACTATGGTATACTAATGAAACCTGCGAGCCTTGGAGGGGAGGAAGACAGGGCAGGAATTGGGAACTGACTAAAGGGGCTAGCAATAGAGTGTTTATGATGAATGTCTCTAAACTGACTAATGACTCAGTAGAATCAAGTGAAGCACTGATTAATAAAGTTATTCACTGAATAATGTAGGTGAGGCAATGCCGCTCAATCATAAGATATGACATATTAAATGCTAAACCCTGTCCCACAGACAAATAATTAGATCATATCATACAGGACATGGTTGGAGTACGGCCTGAGCCAGAGAGTACGGGCCTTGTGCGGAGATTCTGGCTCGACTGCGGACAGAAAGATAGGACTTGTAAATGATCTCTGTGAATAAGAAAAAGTCGTAAAGTTAGACTTTTGTCTCAGATTACCTTTGAGAATTGGCCCCTTGGGGTTTATTGCTGTACACTTCAAACTCATGCTATTCTAGTGTATTTCTAGAACAACCATCTCTAAAACCTATTTTCTGTTTTTGCAGTGAGACCAGAGATCGCGATGACGTCCGTAATCGTGATCCCCGCAGACACGTCGTGAATGCGGAAAGCAAAAGCAGGAATTCAGTGGCTACCAACACATCCAAAAATTATAACTATATAATTAATTCTACCCATTACAGTAGATAAGTCACTATATAAATAACTCTATAAGAACATTTATCAAAATCTCAATATCTCTATAACAATGCGTGTTAATGATTCACTGATATTTTTTATATTTTCACCAATATTCGCGATGAGGGGCTGCATTAGCGGTCGTGGCATAGTCATGAATTTCGCGCATGATTAAAAAAATCTATTTTGGACACATAACTTGTGTCACTAGCACCCCCATTCTCAACCATTGGGTTAGAGTGTCTCCACCCTGACCCCTTATGTGGGATTTCACACAAACGTTCAGCCCCAGGAACCGTTCCTGATAGAGAAAATGTTGGCCGCAACTTTCTTTTCAGGTGGCATCCAGCCAACCAGAGCATTCCTTTTGGTACGCGCATTTGGGATTAATCGCGAAACCACAGCGAAATATCTGTGGCCAGAGATATCCCAATATAATTTTCGGCTTAACTTTCACAAAAACTACTGAATGGATTTACACCAAAAGGCACTACCTTGAACCAACATCTACCTCCCTGCCAAATTTGGTGTAAGTCAGTTCAGCGGTTCGGGCTGGAGGTGTGGCTGAAGGTACATATGGGAATTACGATTACAAACACAACCTTATTTTGCACTCCAAATTCTCAGTACCCACTGCATGGATGACCACCAAACTTTCCATGACAACTAGAACCTACCTTGACACTTTTGGAAAATTTCATGAAGATTGGTCAAACGACACCAAAGTTATAGCCAATTCAAAAAATGCTTTTCCTATGGAAACTAGGTCCTAACTATAACTACCTACTGGAAACCGCCAGTAGGTAATATACACACACACAAATATATATAAATTCTCCAAAGGAATGTCGCTCACTTGTAAGCTGATCAATTTTTATTATCTTGCAACAAAACCGACAAACACGTTTCAGCCCTTGGCCTTCCTCAATATCAGTTAACACTTTTCTGTTCCACGTTTTATTGCGTGCAAGGTTTCATTGGGCAGCTGCATTTGCATAAACATAGGTGATGGACTGCCGATACAGCCTCACACGAAACCATGATTAGTATCGCGGCCATTTTGTAATATCTCTGTTTCCATTTCATCTTAACAGGATATAGACTATAGAATCACATACAATACATGCATTGATTGTCTCCAGAGCTCATTATATGTCACGGGAACGGCTGGGACTCCTGACCTTGAGGCTTTATTTTTTAACACCCTAGACCTCTCCAGATCCTAAGACAATGACCATGAGGCACCTTTGTGATGTATGAATCCTTGTTAGATTCAGAGTGGTGACACACCACAAACCTGTACCGCAGACACTGTGCCTCCCTTATAAGTACATCTATATGCGGCGCTGCTGGGGGCCATGGGATGTGGAGAGGAGACTCTTGGCTTTTTCGTAACAAGAGGCATCAAGATTACTGTCAGGCACCATTATCCTTTGGAGGGGCAACCAGGGACCTTGAGACATCCTTAGGCCATTCTTGACCATTGATATGTTTTGGGTTGGGGCGAAAGATGCTTCAGGGTTGGAAGTGTGGGATGGAGGGAAGTTGGGTGGAAGGGTTGTTGTTTTGGTTAACTGTTTTGCTTTGTTCACACACACAGCTATCGCAATCCTTGTACACAACACATGTGTTCTGTGACACATCTCCCATTTGGGTCACACTGTGACCAACCTACACCTGATACATGGGCCGCTCTTTTGCGAGATGGCCACCCTGATCAAACCCCTTCACATCTCCAATGGTTAAAGTCTTATTGTGGAATGTTAATGGTCTCCTAGACTGTATTAAATGCTCTACCATCCTATGATATATGAAATGCCTCCACCCGGAAGTGGTGATGCTCTAGGAGACCCATTTGTTGGGCACACAATGCTCCTTTCTCTGTTACTTCAGCTATGACCTGGTGTTTCATGCTGAGTTTTTTTTTAAGTACCCTAAGTGGAGCTATTTTACTGCATTATGGATTTCCACTGGTGCTCTCCACCACCCACGTTGATCTCCAGAGATGCTGTGTGGGGATTGAATGTCAGCTTGATGGCTGACACTATAACCTAAATTATGGCCCATGTTCCCCAACAATGGCTTCAGCCAACACTGCAGATGCTTCATGATCTCTTGCTAGTCCTTCTCTCTTGTACTATAAACTAGGGGACAACTTTAATGCCGTCCCCGGTCCTGCTGTAGATACCTCTGACTCTCACCGGCTGGGTCGTTATACCCATTCCTCAAAACTCTATCTCTGGGCAGGCTAATTGGGTATTTGTGAAGTGTGGGGGACATGATACCCCATCATGTACACATATACCCATGCATCTGCAGCACATAAAATGCTGTCACATATCAATCAGTTTTTGCTCCCAGCCTCCGACCTTCTTCACCTGACATGCACACACATTCTTCCCTCTGGCATTTTGGACCATGCTTCCCTCCTTCTTGAGATGGGACCTCTCCAGGGACACTTGAAACCTATGTGGTGTCTAAATGGTTGGGACCTGGTAGATCAAGACTGTGCTGACTTTTTAGAGGAAGAGATTAAGTCCTTCTTTGCTCTAAATTGTAACACTGTGGCCTCCGCTGGGACGCTATGGGCTTCTAGCAAACTTACTCTTTGGGGTGTGATCAAAGTCTACATTCAGGGTAAAAAACACAGAGGCTGGTGCAGGTGACTAGCCTGGAGGCCCAGATTCATTCCTTGGAGTGACGGACAAGTCGCCGGCCATGGACTGCCTTAGCTCATCAACTGGCATTGGCAAGATCCCAACTGAAATAAATCTCATTAGAGGAGGCCAGACAATGTTGGAGGGTATCGACTCAATGTGTGTATGAGCATGGAGATAAATCTAGAAAACTCCTCTACTGGATGGCAAGCAAATATATGGCATGCAGAATTGTCCCATGCATTTGAGACACAGCAGCCTTTTGCCGCGAACATGTCACGGAGTTGGCGCATGTTTTTGAAGACTGCTACCGCACGTAATATATGGTGAAGCCTACCTCCATACTCGAACTTGCAGCTCCTATACTGATGGAGATCCTGCTGCCTTCGATCTCCCCATCCTTGGCTCACAACCTTTCCCAACCAATCACAGCCGAAGAGATTGACAAGCCTTTATCTGACCTGGCCTTGTGTAAAACACCAGTAAAAAACACAGGGCCCAGGTGGTTTCCTGGTTGAGTTCCTTAAATGCTTTTGGCCCCTACTAGGTTCCTATCTCCTGGTGCTTTACTCAGAAGCATCATCTACCCCAGATTTGGACACTGCCACCATTGTTTTATACCTAAAGTGGGCCAACCGTCTGACCAATGCTCCCCATACAGGCCCATCTCTCTTATCAATGCTGATGTCAAACTGTATGCAAAGGTCTTGGCTATCCAATTGAGTCAATCCCGTCTGCATCTGATCCATCTGATCCACCCAGATCAATGTGGCTTTTAAAATTTTAAAAACAGTCTAGTCCAAATTAAAACATTTAAAAAATCAATTTTTTTTAAGTCAATTTACTGGATTTTTAAAGATCTTCACTTAATACTGTATGGGGTTGTTTATATCAATGCCGAAAACCAAATGTTGGAAGTGGGTTTATTAGTAGGTGTAGATAGAAACTGACCACTTGTAAGAAGGCCAAAAGCACAATATACGGTCCAGTCAAGGTCTCAATAAAGTATTCCCTTACTCAACCCTTTATAGCTGGCAACGAGCAGGCAGGCTTAATTTAGGAGACAGGTGTGTGAAGCATTTAAAAACACACAATAACAATCCAACACCAATTTATAAAAATAAGTTATATATTTTTTATTAAAATGACACCAAAGCGACAACAATCCAATGTAGAGAGCCATAGATGTGAATTTTTAAAGACTAAGGGCCAGATGTACGACCCTTTCATTTACCGCCTCGCAATTTGCAACTCATTGCGAGTCACAAATTGCGAGGCGCTAAATGAAATGTACAACAGTGTTATTACACTATTTTGCGATTCCCAATGGGGTCGCAATTTACGAGGCTCATTAATATTAATGAGCCTCTCGCAATTTGCAAGCTCATTGGGAATGCCAGCCCTCCCAGGGATGGTGGCCTGCTGGGCTCAGCAGACCACCATGTCTGGGACTGCTTTTTAATAAAGTAGCTTTTTTAAAAAAAATGCAGCCCGTGTTCCTTAAAGGAAAACGGGATGCATTTAAAAAAAATATGAAATGAAACGTTTTCGTTTCATTATTTAAGGGAAGGCAGTGGTCCCTGGGACCACTGCCTGCCCTTAAAAAATATTTTTAGAGACAGTCACAAAGTGAAAGGGGTCCCCTGGGGACCCCTTCCAAACTGCGACTGCATTACCACCCTCTTGAAGAGGGTGGTAATTTGAGAGTGTTTTGCGACTGCAATTGTGGTCACAAAACATTCACACATAGCATTGCGGACGCAATTAGAAAGGGAACGCCCTTTCCTAATTGTGACTCGCAAATCCTAAATAGCGAGTCGCAAATAAATTGCGACTCGCTATTTAGGAATTGTACATGGCCAAGAGCAATTTTGCATGCGCAAACGGGTTCGCAAACCCGTTTGCGCATGCAAAATCACGTCGTACATCTGGCCCCAGATACTTTCTAGAGCCTAAAAGTAAAAATTGCCAGTTTGGGACATCTGGTCGCGCTTGACTGGGACAAAGTCAAAGTTTAAGGCTGACTGTGATGGACTGCGGGGTGGATACACTGAGCGGGAGGGCCTGGCCAAGTTTTCACCTTCGGACGTAGTCATTTTTCTTGATTTTGTTCTCTTGACGTCGAGCGATGCTTCTTGTGAGGATGGGTTGCACATTGATGACGGCGCCTTGGTTCAGGGTGAAGCCTCAGTGGCAATCTGGAAGTCTTGAGCTCCGGAGGTTTCAGCGGGACGAATCTGAAATCCATGCTGGGTCACAATCCGATATCGAAGGCTTGACTCTCGTCGACGGGTCAGTCACCTTTTGGAGCTTTTTGAAACAATTACTCCAATCTTCTCCAAACTTCTGGTCCTTTCTGGATCTCCAAGTGTCCACAATTTAAGTCCAAGGGTCTCGAACTCTGAGATGGACCTTGAGATGTTGGGACTATATTTCGCAGAATGCACCCGGCCAAATCCTTAGCAGTCCCCTGGATGCTGTCCAGCTGGGTTCTTCTTGGTGGAGATAATGCAAGTGGAGCTCTTTTTACCTGTTGCTTTCAGAGAGTACTCTCCTTCACTTCTTGGAGCAAGGGAAAGTCCTCAGGGCTGTAGCTACACAGTGTGCAGCAGGTGCAGACAGTCAGAGTGCAATCCTTTTGGGTGCAGGCCAGGCTTCCAGTAGGGCAGTCCTTCTTCTCCTTGTAATTTCAGGCAGGGATCTGAATTGATGAGCAGCTCTTCCTTTTTATTCAGTGTTCCTGGGTCACACGCAGAAGTGCACCCCTGACCAATGGGGTGTAAGGTGCCCCCCTCAGGTATGACCACTTCCTCTCAAGTGTGGCATATTCTTGACCCAGAAAACACTATTCTTCCAAAATCCAAATTGGAAAATACTATCTCCTGAAGGTTAAGATCTGTCCAAGCCATCCCACTGGCATGACTAAGTTCATCTAATACTCCCCTTCCAACCCCTATGCTAATCTAATTTTTGGGGCTCCTGCCTGGATGATGGGGTGGCAGGATGTGGGAGGGAGGCTGTGTCCTGTCCTGTCATTTCCTCTTTGAGGATCATTTTGGCTACTCCACCTCCATCCTGCCTTTTGTTCTGCAGCTGCAGTTCTCCTCCCAGCAGAGGCTTCCTTTGTCTCAGCCCAGGCCACTTCACACCTCATTAATATAGCTTGGATCAGTATGGCAGAGGCTGGCCAATCAGAGAACAGCTGCTGGAAGGCTGGATTTCAACTCATCAGAAAAGCAAGTTCCATAACTTCTTTTATGTGATAGTTGGGATAAATTTAACAATGGCAAGTGGTTGGATTTATTCTAACTCTCATGTTGATACTCTGAAGTATATTTATAGCTCACTTCTATCAATAGTTATACTTTATTCACATATTCAAATGATAGCCTATGGAGCCAATTGTGCTACAATGGGGAAAAACGAAATTGTCAGTTTTTTCGCTCACCAGGGCATATAAAACTTTTTATAATGGCCCTGCATATAGTTACAAGGCACCCTACCCCTGGGTAACCTAGGGGAGACCTTAGGGGCGACTTATATATAAAAATAAGGTAGTTTGAGACTTTGTAAGTACTTTTAATTCTGAAGTCGAATTTGCATATAATTTACTTTTAAAAGCAACCTGCAAAGCAGGGCTGCCTTTAAAATGACAGCTGCGACACATCATTGCACACTTAGGTGAATTAAATCTGCTGGGCCTCTAAACCTACATGCCCTACAATATACTAGGGGCTTAAAGGTTGGTTGTCATACCAATTGGAATTACACCTAATTGGCATATATCTTTTACACAGAGCACTTGCTGTAGTCTGGTTGGCAGACCCCAGGGCACAATCAGAGTCAGTTACCACCAGTATTAATCAAACAATGGGGGAGATCAGGGCATAAGGGATGGCTTTCTCACACATATTATTAGCATTTTTGTTTATTTCTGGTAACAGTTGTTTTATATAATTTGTCAGGAAGCAGACTACATACTAGTGCATATATTGTTCTGTTTATTGTGCCCTATATGATGCATATCCGTATGAAATGTGCCTTTCATTTGCCAGAGGGTTGCCTTTCCCAGCAGTCTTAAGTTGTGTTCAGTTGCAACATTGACAATTTTGATTTCTTTATCTTCATTGGTATGTATTTGGAACAGCTCAACATGACATTTTTTATTCATCTGGTACACTAACATATTTTTAAGAAGTAGGAGGTCATGACATTTATTTGATAACATGGCAGGTCTAGCAAAGTTCTCCTTTCATAAGGCTCATACTAGACAATTGGCCTGCTAGGTGCTGTTGTATATTTAATAAACACACAACAGGTCCAAAGTATAAATCTAGTAGATATGTGGAGTACATAAACAAAACACCAAAGAAAATGGGGGAAGGTATCCCTTTATAAGGACGGTTCACCTCACACACGAGAGGTGTCATGCTTCATCATAGGGGTGCCTCCTCGCGTCAAGAACCTAGTCTTGGTGCGGGCTACGACCCCCTCTCTACGAGGGAGGAGCTCAGCTATGTTTTCCCACGAGTCTGCCTTCCTACAAGATGTTAACCTCTTCAATGGTATGTTGCGGGTGTAAACCCGCACCTGACATGTGGTTTCCTGTCACCCGGCATATTTTCTAGTTCCTTATGATTTCCCAATTTGGGTCCTTTCACACTCGCCCTTCTAATGCCTGAATGCCGACTCACATCACCACTGCGAGTCTGTTCCCTGCCCCGTACTAGACACGGGGACGCAACCTCTAGGTTCGACCTTTGGGTTTTTCATGGGTTAGCTGGCTGCACTGGGGCCACTGCTCCTGATCCTCATGGCTCCGCTTGTAAACTAAGTCATGTACCACTTAGGCGCATGATTCCAAAACTGGTGCCCTATAGCGAGGTTTGATACCAGTCATCCTTGATAATACTCCACAGCCTCATGGGTGTTCTATGAGTCCCACCCTGGATTCCAACAGTTTGTGCCCTCTTGCTGTAACTCCCGACTGTAC
Source organism: Calotriton arnoldi (assembly GCA_963921515.1). Classification (NCBI taxonomy): domain Eukaryota; kingdom Metazoa; phylum Chordata; class Amphibia; order Caudata; family Salamandridae; genus Calotriton; species Calotriton arnoldi. The sequence continues at coordinate 4,583,987 of CAWUFW010000292.1, read as the reverse complement.
GGGAGGTGGCCTGACGTATTTTGACTATAAATCAAAAAATGTTCGGTAATGTTGCGTGGGTATTGTAGTTTGCCAGAAACCCAACATTTTTACCATGACCTCTAGCTTAACGGTGTGTGCTTGGCCTAACACTATCGGGCACCCCTATAGAAGTACCCCACTTTCCTGTTTGCCCTTTCCTGACTGCACTGACTGGCATTCAGCTCTTTTTTACTTTTTTCTTCTTCGCTTTCTCTCCTGGCTGACACCACCTCCTCTTTTCTTTAGGGTGGTTGGTGTAGGTAGCTGTGGCTAAATAGCCCCGGACAGAAGCGGTAACTTTTTCTACCTAAATAGGTAAGTGCTGCTATGTATCATCCATATAAGTTTGATTTGGCCTTGCCCAGTAAATATGACTCATTGGCCAAATGTTTGAATGTGGCATAACCAAACACATGCACTGTTTTTGTCTCATTGTTGGTCCCAACGGTGAATCCACAGATCACAAGAATCTCTAGTTCCGTATACAACACCGTTGTTCTATAATAATTCTCTTTCAATTTCACCTTTACACTTGTTGCAGTAGCTGTTTTTCTGATCCTGATGAAGGCCATGATACTTGAGAGGTCACCGAAGGCCGAAACATGTTGATCTTGTTAATGGTGCTGTCTCTAATGTCGACAGTCTCATTACTCAGATTATTGTTTTTAATCCTGTCACAGGGTAGCTGAATAAAGGTTAGCGATAGCTAGCTCTGTAGGCAGTTTTAATTTACATCCACTTTCACGTTAGCACTGCACATCACATTTATTCACACACCACGCTCACATAGGGTTTTTAGGACAACCCATGTGCTCAAATTGAGAAAACATCCCTTAGCTCCTCCCTCGTAGAGAGGGGGTAATATCCCACGCCAAGACTAGGTTCTTGACGCGAGGAGGCACCCCTATGATGAAGCATGACACCTCTGGTGTGTGAGGGGAACCGTCCTTAAAAAGGGATACCTTCCCCGTTTTCTTTGGTGTTTTGTTTATGTACTCCACATATCTACTAGATGTATACTAGACTAGACCTATGGCATTGTAAACAAATGGCGGCCATTGTCCCAACTTCGAAAGTGAAAGTGGGCGTAGCGCACCAAATGTAAGCAAAGCACGTCATGGTGCCTGCAGCAGGAGAAGCTCAATAAACAAGCATTGGCAATGCAATAGGACTCGCACTTACGCGAGACCTATTGCACTGAAAACGGGAGTGCGGGCGGGCGCGAGAAGGCACAAGCATGACCGGGAGTGCACGGGAGGGGGGCGTGGGGCCCCAAGAAGTCACGGACTGCGGTAGGGGGTGGTAGGGAGGGACGGGAAGAAAGTAGTCTGTGCAGTAAAGGGGCCAGTAGCCATGGAAGGATACAAATGACTGACATGGCTGTCATGGGGAGGGACTAACAAGCTTAAAACCAATCGGAAGGCAGCATTTATAACCTAAGCCAATGAAGAAGATGGGCCGGAGCTTCCACGAAGCTTCCACACTATAGTGTATACTGCATGCCTCGCAAAGCGATGGCAGCGCATTCACGCATCAACGCTAGGCGAGACCTAAACAAGCACTCACAAAGCATGTCCATTAGTGGCTTTACGACTCTGAACCGGACATTATAAACCATCACTTTCCCCTGCTATCAAAATGAAAGCCAAAACAGGTGTCTCTGTAAAAAATATGGCTTTGGGGAAAACATCTGCTTGATTACACTGCACTTATCACCGGGACAGGCAAAATATGTCTAGATAAAGTTATTTGATTCATTGAAAATAGACACACCTTTGAAAACATTTGAAAACCAATCAATTATAGAACACTAAATGAAAATGTATCCCCACCATTTTACTTGCCTTGTAAAATGTGATTGATGGGCTACATTAGACCTAGACATAGTAAGTCTTCTAAATTCAGGCTTTGGGAACACATCGTTACAGTTCTACGTGACAGACATGTCAAAGTTAAATGAATGGCGTAATAATAGCACTAGTTGCTATTCACATTGGGTTAAGAGTCTTTGCCCTCTTCTCCTCTGGGTTTTACACTCTCAGTTAAACCATGGGATATAAAACTGCTTGTTAAAGATGTCGTTGTTGGGTTCCATTTGGTTGCGAAATTTACAAAGTCAACATCTTTTCCAGTGATATTCTAATACTCACTAACCCAGAAGTTTATCAAACGTGGTTTTATATATTTTTTAAAAGTTTGTGTGATTTGTTTTCTTCCTGTTTTAATTGCTTTGACGTTTGTTCAAAATATTAAATAGTTTCAAGTGTGGATTTAGCCAGCTTAGATGTGGTGCATATTTGTTTACATTCAGAGATGTAATATTGATACACAAAGTCCTCTGTTTGTAGTCAGTTACAAAAATTGCATTGGCTGTAAGAGAGACATCCGTCTAAGAGCAAATACAATTTGTAGTTATATAAATCAATGAAATCAAAGCCATGCTTCGTGGATCTTTATTTCCTACGAATATTTCGCTTTTTACCTCTAACCCAATAATAATTATCCAAGTAACTTGTGCACTAGATTTAAATATTAGCTTTTTATATCCAATATGGTATAGGAGAATATCTTTGCAGGATCTGGTATGATTTACATTTCAATGTACCTAATACCTTTGGGGGTCCATTTAATCCCTTGATTCTCCAAATGACCCTTTCAACATTTTTATAAAGGTAGGAAATGTCTGTTTTAGATAGATCAAGTTTATGGAGTGAGCATTGGCTATACAATTAAATAAGGCTTAACTCACATTAACTCTGCAATCTATGGCAATTCAGCACTTAAATATATGAGGCATCCTATATTTTGGTCCTCATGCATGCATGCTGGAATGCTTGAATAAAAACGCTACCAGGGGCATGGCTTCAGGGGGGTGTATGGGGTGTTACACCGCCTAAAAGATGTATTCGGTTGTAAATAGTTGGGTACAGGTGCTTTCAGTTGGGTATGGTGAGGTGTCTGTCGGATTTCACCTGGGATTTTTACATGCACATAGACAAAAACACACACACTCGCTCTCTTGTCTGTTTTGAAGGTCTCAAACATTTTAGTTAGTTTGAAAATATTGTGTCTAACAACAGAACTGCCTCTTACGTTCCCCTCATGCCCTGCTTGATTGTTGGGAAATCTGAAGTTCACACCCTCCCAATCTTACTGACCAAGCTACACCCCTGGAAGCTACGTCGAATTTGGAATAATTATTCCTTGTTAATACCACGCTCAGGGATCTGTTGCACTGGAAGAATCTTGGTCTGCCCAGATGACACGTTGATTGACTCCAGCTGTGTGCCAGACACAGGGGAGTCAAACACACTACACAGGGATGCCACAGAGTATAGAAGTAAAACCTCAGACCAAGACCATGGGTGAAGGAGAAAACTATATAAATGTGCTTTAGATAACTGAGTATAAGTATTGATATCATTTATTGCTGTTTCCGCCAAAACATTCATGATAATAATGTTGTACACTGGTCGGAGAAAAGGTGGGAGTCTTCTTATGTGCAGGAGACTGACTGCGGGGGTTAGCCCGGTTTCATTCTACTACAGATTACAATACAAACAGTAATATAGTTAAGGTGTTGGCAGGAGTTCACTGAGGGCCACAGTCCTACTGGGGGGACTGAGTCCCTTTGGCCTTGCTGGTCTGGTGGAATGATGGGTTCTTTGCATTACGCGCTCACTGTAGAGGAGGCTGTTGCCTCTCTGGGGGGGGGGGGGTGGTGGGACCTGAGTGTTGGCCAGGTTGGGGATTGGCCTTCTAGTTTGAACTCACAGTGTGTGGGAGGGGAAGTTGCCCGTGTTTTGGGCTCAGGTTTTGTTTTTCGGGAGGGTCAGGCTCAGTCTACATGATGTTGGCTATGAATATTGACTGCAGTGCGTGGCTAAGAGGGGGCAACTGGGGCAGGAGCAAAATTCACGTGGGATGATGCTGCTGGAGAACGCAGGAAATTATGACCTCATATTGGAAATTTATCACCTGGAACGTCAGGGGATTGGGTCAATCCAGTAAGCGGCAGAAAGTATATTCCTACATACACCGATACAGTGTTTCAGTGGCTTTCATTCAGGAGACCCACTACCTGGGGTCCTGCATACCACATCTGCTTTGTAGGTGGAGGGTACAAATATTCACTACATCGTATTCTAGCTATGCCAGGGGAGCTTTGATCTGGGTGGCGTCTAGGGTCCCCTTTGTGGTGAAGGAGGTGAAAACAGATCATGAGGGTCGATACACAATAGTCTCTGGGGCACTGGATGCTAGAGATGTATGCCTGATGAATGTGTACGCTCCAAATTTAAATGATTTCAAATTTTTGGGGACAGTAATGCATGCAACCATGGAACATGTGTGCCCAATAACAATTTTGGCAGGGGGCCTGAATTTTGAATTTAATGGCGAGATTGACCAGCATCCTCCTAAGGTAGATACTAAGCCAGCAATGATGAATGCTCTTCAGGAACTGATGAAGAGGCTGGGATTGCAGGATGCATGGAGAATGTGCTACCCACAAAGTAAGACCTATTCATGCTATGTGTCTGCTACCGGGACGCACACCCGCATAGGCTATTGCCTGTTATCTGATGTCTTGCTCTAGTGGGTGGAAAATGTTTCCTATTCAGTGCTTTACTTGTCAGACCACTCGCTCTGCTGATCACCTTGCAAAAGCATAGACAGGCTCCTGAGGTGGCATTATGGAGAATGAGTGTGGATGCACTATCAGACCAGGTGTTTACGGGAGAAGTGGCGAAGGTGATAGATCATTATTTTGATGAGAATTGGGGTAGCGCATGCATGAGTGTCTCGTATTGGGATGTGATGAAAGTAGTGTTGCAGGGGGAATGCATTAAGTTCAAGTATGGAGTTAAGCAACGGCTAACTAGATCACTAGATGGGCTTGAGAAATGGCTTGGTACCCTGGAACAAGAAATAGTAGAGTGAGCCCTTAAACTGCCTGATTGGCAAGAATGTCAAAAGGAGCTGATGGATGCCTGGGACAGATCAGGTGTTTATTTGCACCAATTACAGGAAGAAACTACACAGGGAAGGAGACAAGGCTAGCAGAATGCTTACAATGCTTCTCCGAGCCAAAAACAGATGTGCACCAATAGTGGGACTTCGGAACAGACAACAGAGTATGGTGACCTCACAATGAGGCATCATAGATGTGGTCACAGAGCACCTACAGGAGGTGTATAGAGCAGCACAGGCTGGAGTCACTCATGTTAGGATTCCATGCTTGGCTGCCATATGAATGCCCTCTTTGTCCAGGGAAGAAAAGGACAGGCTGAATGCACCCATTTCCAAAGAAGAAATTATAGCAGCGATATGGGTGATGAAGACAGCCAAAGCCCCTGGTGGGGATGGCCTACCAGCTGAATTCTACCAAACTAGAGCAGAGGTGTTAGAAATGGGGGTCTCTAGTTGGCAATGGTTTGCACCTTTGTCCAAGTAGGGACCCTTCCTTCTAGTCAGGATAAGGGAGTTACACTCATGAAATAACCCCTGCGCACCCCCTTGGTAGCTTGGCATGAGCAGTCAGGCTTATCTCAGAGGCAGTGTGTAAAGCATTTGCACATAACCAACAATAATACAGTGAAACCACTACAAAAGGCCACCACACCAGTTTTAGAAAAATAACCAATATTTTATCTGTGCAAACAAGACCAAAAACAATAAAAATCCACCATACAGTTCTCAGAATTCTCAATAATCATAAATAGACTTAAAATACAGTTCCTTGAAGTTGATAGCCCCATCTGGGGCAATCAACGGCTTCGTGAACAACAAATCCAAACAGTTCTGGCTGACTGCGGCGTCGTGGGCAAGCTACGGTGTCGCAAAACAGTACCTTTTAGAAATTCAGGGTGTGAGTGACCTCTCGTTGAGCCCTGAAGAGCCGGCGTCCGCAGGTGTTGGTTCCGTAGGTTGGTGCAGGAATTGTCTGGCCCTTGAAGTCACATGCGTTGCAGATCGAACTCCTCGCGGTTGAAGTTGGGAGCGCCGGCAGGCATTGGGGCTGCGGTGCGAAGTGCAGCGGTGTAGCGTGCGGTGCCCTCAGGTCGCAGTACAGGCAGCGGCTCGGTGACGCTCGCCCAGCAGCATTGGTGAGACCAGGGCTGAGGTGCGAAGTGATGCGGTTCTCGTCGCGGTGCTGGCAGGTCATGGTGCAAGCAGCGGCGTCGTTGTTGCAGGAGCACTGTCATCGGCTGACGAACCGGAGTTGATGGCGCCAGCATCAGTAGGCCAAGGCTGTGGTGCGGGATGAGGGCAGTGCGTTGTGTAACTTATGAGCGGTGCCCTCGAACCACGGTGCAAGCAGCAGCGTCGATATCGGCGGGGAACGGCAGCATCAGTGATACCAGGGCAGTGGCGTGGAGTGAGGCGGTGCGGAGTGCGGTGCCCACAGGTCACGGTGCAAACAGCGGCTCGGTGGTGGCATCAGGTGGCATAATCGGTGAGACCAGGGTGGTAGTGAGAGGAGGGGGTGCCTTCAGGACACAGAGTCGGCAGCGGCATCGTTAACGGCGTCGGGTTGCTTTTTCTTCTGATGCAGCACAAAACACACAGTCCCCAGTGCTGGTGCCAGATGAACTTGAAGTCTTTGCTGTTCCTGAGACTTCTTGAACAGGGGGCAAGCTCTACCTCAAGCCCTTGGATAAACTCACACAAAGAAGTTGCAGAAAGTTCAGCCCAGTCTTTCACTGTCCAAGACAGAAGCAGCTACTTAATGCCCACACAGCAAAGTGGTAGTTCCCCCTCACAGCTTCTCCAGCTCTTCTTCTTGGCAGTCTTCTTGGTCCCAAAAGAGTTCACTGAAGTCTTTTATCTCCCTGAGACTTCCAACAGGAGGCTAGCTCTACTTCAAGCCTTTGGTGAAAACTCTAACAGCAGGATGATGAAAGTACAATCCAGTCCTTTCCCTGCCCAAGACAAAAGCAGCAAGCAGCATGCCAACACGACAGAGCACTCAGCAAAGTGGCAGTTCCTCCTGATAGCTTTTCCAGCTCTTCTTCCTGGCAGGTTCCTTAGTTCAGCAGTAATCTAAAGTTCTGTGGTCTGGGCCCCACTTTTTATAGCACAAACTCCTTTGTTCTCTGGTGGCAGAGAGGCTCTGTGCCCAGCCCAAAAAAGTTCTGCCCTCTCTGGTGCAGCTTCCTGGCAGGAGGTAGAGACAGCATTGTCCAAGGCAGACAGGGCCTATTCAGGTGCAAGGGAAATCTCCTCCCACCACTCTAAATGCATACAAGGCTTATTTAGGTGTTAGTGAAAACTTCTCCCACTACTCTGAATGCAGCCCAGGTCTATTCAGCCCAGCCCTGACTCATTCAGGAGAGACAGGACACACATCAACCCCCCCCCCCCAGTGTCTGTCTGAGAGAATGCACATCCCCAGCCCCTGTCACTCCAAAGCCAGACAGTCAATCCACAAACCCAGCAGAGGCACACAGGATGGCTAAGCAAGAAAATACCAACTTTCTAAAAGTGGTATTTTCAAACACAGAACATGAAAAACATCTTTACTATTTTTACATTCTGAGTCCAGGCATACTTAACTCCATTTCCCTATCTAGGCCCAATGAGAAGTTATGCTTATAAGATGGTATAAGTAAAACTCCCATTCTGCCCTTTGGGACAGATAGCCTTTCCATAATGAAAAATGAAATGCACTGTAATTCACTACCAGGACATACCACACACATCAGTACATGTCCCACCGTTAACATACACAGCACCCTGCCCACAGGGGTACCTTGGGCCTACCTTTGAGGTGACTTATATGTAAGAAAAGTGAAGATTAGGGCCTGGCAAGTGGGTGCACTTGCCAGGTCTACTTGGCAGTTACAAACTGCGTGCAGACACTGCAGTGGCAGGTCTGAGTTACATTTACAGGCTGCTCATGTGGGTGGCACAATCAGTGCTGCAGGCCCACCAGCAGCATTTGATTTACAGGCCCTGGGCACACATAGTGCACTGTACTAGGGACTTACCAGTAAATCAAATATGCCAATCCTGGATACACCAATCCACAAAATAATTTACCAGGAGAGCATATGCACTATAGCACTGAATAGCAGTGGTAAAGTGACCAGAGTCCTAAAACCAACAAAAAACAGGGTCAAAAACAGGAGGCCAAAAAGCAAAAGGTATAGGGGTAAACCCGCTGGAAAAGTCAAGTCTAACAAGGGGGAATAGCCCAGCACCTACTGGAAGTATACACAGAGGCCTATGAAGAGAGGATGCTGGCAGCGTCCATGAGGGTGACTTTCATAGTGATCTGCCCAAGCCAGACAGAGATAGTACAGTGGTATCCTCCTACTGCTCATTATCGATGCTCAATGTGGATGTAAAAGTTGTCAGTAAGATATTGGCCACTAGATTATTTATTAGCTTACCAGCACCAGTTGATTTCATAAGACCAATGCAGGTTCATCCCTCACAGAAATACCTTGTGCAATCTACGATGACTGTCATTGGTGATGAACTCACCTACTTTGCAGATCAACCAGTTTGCACTTGCACTACTGGACTTTGAACAAGCCTTCAACTCCCTGTCATGGAAATTTCTGTGGGAGGTGCTACACAAGATTGGCATAGGACAGACCTACATAGTATGGGTTAAGCCACTGTATGGAGATCCCACTGCAAGGGTGCGAGTAAGGGGTATAGTGCTGCGGAGCTTTGCATTGGGATGGGGGTCTGTCAGGGGTGCCCCCTTTCACTCCTGCTCTTTGCAATGGAGACACTGGCTTGCCGATTGTGAACGACGCTGCAGGGATGGGGATTCCAATAGGGGAGACCACGCTTGTGGCCTCCCTCTATGCCGATGATGCATTAATATATCTACATAGAAAGTCATACTCTGTCCCAATCATGCTGGCAGTACTTGCCGAATTTGAAGAACTCAACAGGCTGTACGTGAATCGTAATAAATTAAAATTGTTCCCATTGGCGATGCTGGTAGGCAGACCAGTTAAAGATTTACCACAGCTCGACATTCCTTCGGATACAGGAATGGTAAAGTAAGTATTCGGGTTACACACGGGGCAAAAGAATTTAAGGCAGCAAATAAAATTATTCCTTGTTAAGCATTGATCATTAAAAGTTTATTTACCTACTTTTGTGTGAGAAGAAGGAAGATATACTGTACTGAAAGAAATGCATAAAAATCATTATTATCGCACTGTCTTTCAACCCTCTATCACGCTTCTTCATGCATTAAAAAGGTAGTATTTTTTCATACTGCCATTTATGATTTACTGAAAAACACTATTGATTCTTGGGATTTTGTACCTTGAGGAACAAATGGTAGTTCCTGAGGTTAAATTTCATCTCTTCAATCAATTTGTGGCTAACCTTCACGTAGGAGGAAATAATTTAAAAAAAATACTGTTCTCTGCTGAAATGTTCAAACTGGCAGTAAAGAGTTACAGACGTTGGGTTTGCCGTCATTCTGGCAGATGTTTTCTATATACATATATTGAGTTCAAGAGATAGTTCACTTTTGGATAGAAGTCTTCAAGAGAACCTCTTCAGGTTGGAAACTGAAATGAAAATGACCAAATAAAAAATTAACCTTTGCTTTGATGGTGGACTGGACACACCTAAAATCCCTCAGATTTTATGAAGAGCAATAATGATAGCACAGAGGATAATCTAAAGGTTGTGGAAAAGCAACAAGCACCCAAACACGGTTTAAAGGATTATTGACATGGATTTTTTAGCATCATTTGAACCACCGTATGAATTTCAAAAATTGGGGAGTTGATAAGAAGTAGTCCTTGAGGTCTGGGTCACTTCACTGAAATCTTTCTCTATCATGTGTGCTCCTATGTGTACCCAATTTATACTTGCAAATCTGACAGTATACCTAGACATCTTGGGGAATGGAGGATGCTTTATAGTAATAAAAATGCTCCCCAGAGGGGAAATCAAGCCTTTGAAACCTGCAATTCTGAATTTTCATGTATTGGAAATTAAGAAACACATCCTGCATGTAACCCAACTTGCAGATACTCATTGGACAAATGCTTTCTCCAGTTCACTTAGCAACAAGGACTTCACCTTTCTGAGACATTAGTGCAATGCCACCTTTGACCCAAGTCCCTAACATCCATACAGTTCTTGTTCACTCATCTGCTAATACATCCTGACATTATACCAAAAATTGTGAGAAAGTCTTGCTTATTATTCTTCCCACTGCAAAAAGGTCTTGGAGATGAAATCGGAACACTGGATGCTTTACACGCTGCGTCGCAATGTTAACATTGTTTTACAGCCCAATCAAATGATACCTGCTGGTGAAAGTGAGGAGTTATGGTGGGAGAAGGTTGCAATTTGCATGTTTACTTATTTTGCTCTAGTTATTTCAGGAGTGGAAGGACATTCTTCATGAAGATAAATGTACATGTAACCTAGTGGGTCTTTGACCATAACAATGTTGTTCGGTGCAATCATTCAAGCCATGTATTTGATGGTCAATCTATGATTTGACATTATTACCTGAAGGAAGTATATTCCTATTGTTATTGCCTTAATAAGGGCAAGTCATCCGTATTTGCGATTACTTGTGCCCACCTATTTAATATTGTATCGTGATATTGTGAATTTTTCATTGTATTTGTGATGGTGTATGTTATTTTTTACTATGTATGTAAAAATGATAAAAGAGTTTTTTGATTGAAAATATTAAAAATGAGAACAATTAGTTGTGCGGTGACGTTTTGCACAGTAATGCCCCTAAACAATTAAGAGATTCATAATATATTCAGGATTATGATTATTGATTAATGCATATTAGGCAAGTTCTCCTAATAGTATGTCGGCCTCTTGTTAAAATCCTTTAAAGTTTTCCTGCTTGAGCTTTCTTTCTTTTTGTGTATTAGTATTAATGCAGCATTTCCTCCTGCATCAACGGCACATCTGATCTCCTCAGTGGCAGTGATCAGGGCCAGCTCCATACTGTGTGCGCTCCTGAAGCCCTGCTGAGTTAAGTTCAGAAAGTGATTGTTATTGATAAAGGTGGTAAGTTTTTCATTTATTAATTTTTTAATGATTTTTGCCGGGAGTGGGAGACAGGAAATAGGGTGATAGTTGCTGGGATCCAATGTATCAAGGTTAGGTTTTTTCAAGAGTGGAAGGATGGATGGCTGTTTCCATTGCGTAAGAAATTCTATAGTCTTGGAAATAAGATTCAACATGTTGGTGAAATGCTGGGCTATGATCTCAGGAGCCAGATGGATTAATCTTGGCGGGCATGAGTCAGCCAGTAAGCCCCATATTGCAGTGATAAGAAATTTAAGAACATGTTCAGGTGTGGTAGGTGCAAAGGTGGATAAATGGCTGAGTTAGCTTCGTACATGCCCTTAGGAAGTTGCTGGTCACTATCGGTGCGATTGCCACAGGTGAAGGAGCTCTTTTGGTGACTGTACTGTGTTGGACGTGGCCCTTTTTGCAAGGTTAGCCCCAAACTCTTTGCTTCCTTGCGTCCCATTTTTTCTGACCCTGTTTTTGTTGGCTATTGTTCTCTGGGCACTTTACCACTGCTGATCAGTGCTAAAATGCATATGCTCTCTGTGTAAGTTGTGATTATGATTGGTTATCCATCATTGGCATATTTGATTTACTAGTAAGTCCCTACTAAAGTGCACTGTGTGTGTTCAGGGCCTGTAAATCAAATGCTACTAGTGGGATGGCAGCACTGATTGTGACACCCACACCAGTAGCCTTTTAAATGTGTCTCTGACCTGCCACTGCAGTGTCTGCTCTCACAGGTTTAAACTGCCATGTCTACCTGGCAAGTGCACCCACTTGCCAGGCCCTAACCTTCCCTTTTTATTTCATGTAAGGCACCCCTAACGTAGGCCCAAGGTACCCCACTGGGTAGGGTGAGGTGTATGTGAAAGGTAGGTCGTGTGTTGGTGTGTTTTACATGTCCTGATAGTGAGCTGGCTGTCCCATAGGCTAACATTGGAGTTCCCTTGTACATTCACAGGTGTAACTTTCAATTGGGAATACCTAGAGGTTTGGAATTTAGGCTCACTGAACTCAGAATTTAATTATTGACCTTTTAGTAAAAGTGGTTTTTAAATTGTGTGTTTGAAAATGCCTTTTTTATAAAGTGGGCATTTTCTTGTTCAACCATCCTGTGTTGTGTACCTCTGCCTGTTTGTGTATTTACGGTCTGGTTTTGGAATGACAGGAGCTGGGGATGTGTCTTCACTCTAGACAAACACAAGGGGGGTTGAGGCGTGTCCTGCCTTTCCTGGGCGACTCATAGCTAGGCTGAATAGACCTTTCTGCATTTAGAGTGATGGGAGGAGTTTTCACTAGCACCTGAGTAGGCTGTGTCTGTTCTGCACAATGCTGTCTCCACCTCCTGTAGTGAATCTGGACCAGGGAGGACAGATCTGGTTTTTACTGAGCTCAGAGACTCTGGAAACAAAGACTACAAAGAGAAAATGGGGTATAAGTATTGTATAAGTATTGGACCTAAAACCCCAGAACTTTAGATCACTTCTGGAACTAAGAGGACCATGCCAAGAAGATGATCTGAAGAGCTGCCAGGGGGAGTACTGCTGCTTTGCTGTGTGTCACTTTGTTGGGTTGGCTTGCAGTTGCTGCTTCTGTCTGTGGGTAGAGGATAGGACTAAAATGTTTGCCCTGCTGTGGTATCCTGCTGAAAGAAGATCTCCAAGGGCTTGTGTGAGCTGGCCTTCTGTTGTGGAAGACTCAGGTACATCAAAGTCTTTCTTGTGCTCTCATCGTTAACATCTACAGAGCACTTTTTGACCAGGTTACTAGGCCGGCCTTCCCCCACCCGCTGCGAGCAACCCGAGGCACTGTGCATCCTGTACTGTGTTGTTAAGCTGAAAGATCGCAGGAGATCTCTAATAATTGGCAAGGCCACTCATCAGCTGAGCCCAGCGCACTGGACAGTGAACAGCGAGCCTTCTACGTTGCCTGGCAACCATTGTTCGCGGCCCAGAAGCCTCTGAGGGTCAGCAGTAAACAGCTGAAGGATCCCTTCAGTTGCCTGCCCGCCCCAGGGACAGTGGCTGTGTGAACCTTGCCCCGCAGCTCTGAGCAAAGACTCAGGTGCGGGGGACGAGCGAGTTTGGTGTCCTGGTTCAGGAGGCAGGAGTCCCGCCTCTGCTTGCGTTGCCTGAACCAGGGCACTGGACCAGCAGGTCCCATCACTTGAGGGGGCCGACGAGAAGAAGGGATCCTCGTGGCTCCTGTGTTACTGCTGAGGAGGGCGGCCTTCCGTAGTTGTGGGCCTGGTCGTGAACGGTTAGGAGGCCGCATTTTGGGCACCATTGGAGGAACCGACAACATCCCCTCACGAAACCCAGTGGTCACCACATTGTACATAACGTTCCCTGCACAGTGAGTACTCATACGCCTTCCCACACCTAAAGATAACCATACCATTTTACCAGCCCTCTTTGTGCAAACCATATATTCTGAATGCTTTGTGCTGGATTTTTGTTCTTTTTGGTCTTGTCTGCATTATATAGATATTGTTTATTTTTCTAATCTGGTGTGGTGTCCATTTGTGGTGTTTTCACTGTGTTACTGTGTGTTTGGGTGCATATATAGGGCATCTGCATAAAACTTTATGCAAGGGTGCCATCTGATGGAATACTATCTCACCCACTGACGACCAATCAAGGTCCATCTGTTTTCACCCACTATGCCGCTCTGGACAGATGCTTGCCTTATGCAATCAGTACTGACCCTGCTCCTCATTGTAACAGTCCATACTGAATTGCCAGGGAAGAACCTCTCCTGCATGCCCCCTCCAGTTGGTGATGGACTGTTCCCATGAGTGTAAGGGTCTGATTTGCATAACGTGAGCCTTTCTCAATAGTAGCACAGTGGGTGAAAAACCATGCACTACAATGCTGTCCCAAACAATCGCCTTTGTCTGAGTTTAATTCAAGCATTCAATCCATCATATTATTTTTTGGTTAATCTAATTTAGAAATAATCATGAAATGCAGTAACACGAATGCTCGTGCCCTACATGAGCATTGTTTTTCTCTGCTTGTAGTGCAGACTAGTGACATATTGGTCCTTTGTCCGTGCTGTGGCTTCCCTGCTGTGACTTCTTGCTCAGGTCCAGGAGGATACAACATTGGAGATTTTTTCCCTATGAAGTATGCCTAATTTTCAAATAATTATACAAACTATGTGACATACATTACATCTGTATTGCAAAGAACGTTTCCTCACCAGGGTATGACTCTCACAGAAAAGTCACACAAGATACCATCAGCATACTGATTGGAGGAGAACTTGTCTTGATCAAGAGAAAATATCTCCTGGTGAATGAGACGGTGTACTTGCCATCCTCTGGGCAGGCACACATTTGGTCCGTGGCACTTCTCGAAGTCAAGATCAACTTGCTTTAAATGCTGCATAATTTGTGCAGGTATTTTCAGAATGCAGCAAAGTTCATAATCCTCTTGTTTTCCAATTATTGTCATGCAAATTTGGAAAATGTTCTCTAGATGACTCTAAAACTTTCCAGTGTATAACTTTTCTAATTGATAAATGCATAAATATTTATGCATTTACATGGTATTTGAATGAACCGAGCCGAAAGGAGCTTTATAAAGCCAACGAGCGACTGGAAGTGTACCAGGGTTCTGAGAGCGAAGTGCAGTTCACCTTTTTACTGGCCCTTTGAGGCACTTAAAATCATTTGAAACCATTATTCAGTAAGTGACCTTTACTTTTACAAGCCACAATGCATTTTTAGAGCTAATTTAATTGATTCAGTTAGACAGCGGAGCAAATGTGCATAAAAGACGATTCTAACACATCATTTCGTGTACTTCACTTTATGTTCCCTGATCATTTTGCACAAACCTTCCCAGCCTTAATTGCTCTATGCATCCAATGGTACACATTGGTAAAAGGCAGTTCATGTTACCATCATTTCACAGTATTGTAATTTTCCTACTAAAGTTTAAGAGCATTAACTGGATAATTTTCTCTCATTTTGTAGCCAGAACGTTCTTAGGCTGCAGACATTTCAACCTTTTTCAAAAGTTTACGAAAAGCAAATGCATGCTAATAATACTTATGTCACCTGCACAATGCATTCAAGAAACATATACACCCTGGATGCTGAAGCTTACTGTCCTTGATTCTTGGTGAGTAACCTAGATTTAAAGAAATGTTAGCTTTATTTTACTTAATATAACTACGATTAGACTGCAATGATCCTATGGGATATAATGTATGTCCCTAGGCCAGCGTTGATATTTTTACATAGCAAGGCGAATACCTAATTATTTTTAACACTAGAATCATACCTAGATAGACCTCAAGGCATGCGCTGTTGATCTATGATCCGATTAAAAATATAGAAATCCTATCCCAGAAAGATTGAATTTATCAGATTCGCCTAAGGTATCGACCAGCATATGTGGTTCACTCGCATTAGCGGTTATTTTTTATGTAGAGAAACGATATTAAAAAGGTAATGGTGGTTCCTTGCCATTATTCCTTTTGAAGTGCATCTGTTCCCTATCTCTGGCAAAACATGCCTTTGTTTATTGTCATTTTTGTGTTTTTAAAACCACTCTCGATTACCATTTATTATGATGCATTACAAGTACGCTTTCATAGTCAACACTCAGTCTCTTCAACTTCAGAATTCCTTGCATTGTTTGTGTAGCTGTCAAGCCTTTTTCTTTGTAAGTGATATCTACATATTTTAAAATTAACAGCTGCAGTCAGAGTTCGTCTATCACGGATGGGATTTTGTGCATCCAATGTTTCAAGTTTCCTCGGAAACAGGAGTTTGTGCTGTCTAAAACAGAGTACGTGTGCTTGATTGATACTGTTACTTAAAATGCGCTCTGCCTGAAATGCCACATACCCAGAGTTCCTTCGTAGGCCTTGATAATGTACGCTCCACTCTGAAATTGCAGCATTTAAAAATCTATTGTGCTGGATGGTGTTTTCTTGCCTGTTAATGTTATATTCCTGAATAGCTCTAATCTAAGAGAAACCAATGCTAATGTCTATAGTTCGTAAGAAAAAATATTACATTTATTATTTAGGCTATGGGGCGTCGAGGCTAAGGGCATAGAGGACAAGGGTGAGTGCCTGTTAGAGCCTGTTCGAGACTGGTCGGGACCACGGCCAGAAATGCTGCCCAATTTGACATACACCAGCACCCACCCAACACCACCCACATCCACAGAGTAACACACTCACAAAAATGTACTCTACTCATTCACTACAAACTAACCCTATAAAAAAGTCTATGTGTAAGCACCTACTACAAAACCACCCAGACCACACCTATACACCCTTCTATCCCAGCTACCTCACATTTGCACCACCACCAACAAACAATACATAACTCTATCCTATAACTCTAGCCAATCTACTCATGACTAACACAACCCAATTCCACACCACACTGAACTATATCCCAACCAGACACACACTCTCTGCTCTAATTACTTCTAACAGGCCCTTTTTTGTCACTAACAAAGCTATACTCAGCCTTTCATAATTTCTCCAACCAACACCCTCCTTTTCTTTTGACCACAATAAGACAACCACACAACATCTACACCCCACTACACCACACATATCACCTCTTGCAGCAAACAAGTCTAAGAGAAACACTCACAACTCTACTTCATCCCCTCTTGCACACAACATACACTCTACTCACAAACACATCACCACCCCCTTTACCTTACAACTTTCACTCACAAACAATACTAAACTAACAAATCCATCTCTTAAAACAAATACACCAGCATCCCCTTTCAGTACTCCTCAAAAACAAAACATGTCACACACACCAGCACAACAAAATCTCTCAAGCGCAACACCTCATAATACTTACCATCACAAACTACAAATATACCCACCTTTCAAATTACACAAATGAACAAACTCCAATACCAAGCTTTCACTCTTCCACCACACCCAACACATATACAGCATCACAGCAAATCTCTTTTAACCGCCTGTCATCCATTGGACAATTTAGAACCTTACTACATGACCCACATGCTGCACCGCCACCCCTAACTCATACACCTCCTGCCCCAAACAGACACAAACAAAATAAGCAACGTGCCACACCTCACAACTTGGCTTCTCTATGTGTACTGCACTACAAGGTTACACTACAAAAACAACACAGCACACCAACTCACTCTCAAACATCATCTTCACCACCTATGCAAACAGACCCATCAAAAGGCCTTCTTAGTCTGCTGGATGAAGAACACAATACAGAAAAGCTACAGGATTGCTACCCTCATATACCTAATACAAACACTAAGGACACATCAGCTGCAAGCCCACAAAATACTGCTCACTCCTCTACAAAACAAAGTCACACTATCTCCTAAGCACATTCTCTAAACTTGATCACTCTCTAAGAACAAACATCACATCCACGACCTTCTCACTGACACAAAACCAGACATACTATTCATTACAGAATCATGGTTGGGAGATGATATGACTCCAGTCCTGAATGAAGCCATTCCGCTAGGCTATCAAATGAGCACCCAAATAGTATAGGCAAAATAGGAGGTTGCCTAGCTGTTGTGCTCAGGCAAACATTACATATCGCTAAAGTTGATAATGTCTTCATAAAAAATTGAAAGGCCCTTTTCACTAAAAGCAATCCTACACCGTCTTCCTCCTGTAATTTCCTGCTCCTTTACAGACCTCCACCTAGCAAGGCAACTTTCCCAGACCCACTTCTAGACACGGTTTTCAAAACCTGATAACACTACACTCCAACCTTTGCTTTCTGGGTGACCCGTTTGACAAACCAAATATGCCCCATCCGAAAACAATCATTGCTGGCCTAGAAGCACTGAACCTGCATCAGATCGTCCACGAACCCAAACACATCGCTGGACACATCCTAGATGTCATTTTTGCTAATACAGAACTAGTTACCTTTCAAACAATGATTCCAGTCACATGGTCAGACCACCATTTGCTTGCTTTCCAACATAAAACAACACTAAACGACGCACCTAAAACCACCTTACAAGCACACACCTATCGGCCGTGGAACAAACTCAATTTAGAACACTTAGAAACACAACTAACATCCAGTAGAGATCTAGAAACAATAAATTCTGTTCAAAAAGTATATGAGTGGCTACAGAAAGCTTTTGATGTCCTGATACCACTAAAAACCACACAACAGAACAAAATAAAACAAGCACCTTGGAGAAATAATACTGAGATGAAAGAGATAAAACATCAGATTAGAAAGCTGCAATTTGCCCGGCTCAAAACAAATGCCAACCAGGACAAACTTTGCCTACAGGAAATTAACAGATTGTACAAGTCATCTATCAAAAAAGCGAAGAAAAAATACTATTCAGACAGAATTCAAAATGCTAAATGTGTAAATAAAGAATTCTATAAAATTCTCAATGAATTTCGTAAACCAAATTGCCTAGAAGCAGATTATCCCATTACTCAAGAGTTCACAGACAAACTGGCAAATCATTACAAGGACAAAGCAGACATGTTGGCCTCATACTTAAAACAGAGGCAAAGTATCAGCACTAACCCTTTTACAAAGCTACAATCCAAGAATACTCTAACCCAGACCTTCCGTTCCTTCCAACACATTTCACATGAATTTATGGACCTGGTCAAAGCAAGCAGGCATGCCGGCAGCCCTTCTGACATGTGTCTACCGCAATCCTTCAAGACAATTCTTCTAACAACCTCTGCTGCCACTCCAGTAAGGAGAATCATCAACAACTCCTTAACTACCGGAATATTTCCAGAAGTACTCAAAATGTCATACATACACCCATTACTGAAGAAAACAAACTTGGACTAGCTGAACCCTGGCAACTACAGACCGATTTCAAATGGACCTTTTCTGGGCAAACTGATAGAAAGAGCAGCTTTCGCCCAGATGTCACAATTCAATGAAGAGAATGCCATACTTTCAGACTTCCAAACGGGATTCTGTCTAGGAAGAGGCACAGAATCTGCCCTCCTTGCCATCTGGGATGACCTGAAAAACACAGTTGATTGCAACGGGGTTGCTGCGCTACTTCTCTTGGACCTCTCGGCTGCCTTTGACATGGTGGACCATAACACTCTGATGCAAAGACTCCAGGAAGCTGGCATAGAGGGGACAGCTCTAGACTGGATTGCGTCCTATCTTTGTAACAGAATTAATGTCATCCATACCCCACCTTTCTCATCCAAACCGTACTTCACAAAAGCAGGGGTCCCTCAAGGCTCTATTATCTCACCCATGCTTTTCAACATCTACATGAAGTCACTACCGGCACTGATCAATCAATTTCACCTCACGTGCTATAACTATGCAGATGACACACAAATACTCCTTCAACTGCAATGCCCCAAAGACATTGGAAACTCTCCAATTTTCAGTTGTCTCTGAGCTGTGGATCAATGGATGACGTGGAGCCATCTCAAATTGAATGCTTTCATAATGGAAATACTCACGTGTAGCAATTGGAAACATTATGGCCCACTTGCCATGTGACCTGACGATCTGGGAACACAGCCTAAAGTATCGAAGGAAGTGAGAAACCTCAAAATGACCGTTGACTCCAAGCTATCGATGAATGCCCAAGTGAACAAACTAGCAAGATAAAGCTTTGTTAGTATAAAAACTCTGCAACGAATCTTCCCGCATTTGGGATTTCCATACAAGGTCCAGCCTACCATCTCCCTTGTTTTGTCCAAACTCGATTATGCCAATAGCCTCTACCAAGGATCACCTTTAACGACCATGAAAAGACTACAACGGATTCAGAACTCGGCTGCCAGACTACTCTTACATATAAAACCGCGAGACCACATCTCCCCTCCTTGAAAGCCCTGCATTGGTTACCGGTTGCCAGAAGATCCACGTTCAAGCTGCTTTGTATCACCCACAAAGTGATAGATGGAACGGGACCGCTCTTCATCAGGAATAAAATCACCAACACATTCAACAAAGGAACCTCTGCTCTAGAGTGGCACCTCGCCTCACAATCCCAAGATACAAGAAAAAAACAATGGATAGCACATCATTCTCTGTTCAAGCAGCCAAACTATGGAATTCCTTACCCCCCAACATAAGATCCACGGATAACCATCTTATCTTCAGAAAACTACTCAAGAAATGTCTCTTCCCCACATAACCACCATACGCAAACAGATAGAAAGCATATCTCTCTGTATATAAGCATTTATTTGTACTATAGATATGTAGCTACATATGTGTATTGCTTTTTGTAAACGTGTAGAATACTTATGTTTAAAAAAATATTATATATAGATATTCATTAATTCTGCTTAACAAATGTACATATTACTGATAGTTACATTATTCTATGTTTTAACATGTATATAAGTGACTGCATAAATAAGTAAATCTTTTTATCTTATCTATTTATCTACAATTGCTTCACTATTGATCTACAAAAAAAGATATATATATATAAAAATAAATAAAACTAATTTAAAGTACAACAACACTTGAAAGCCAGAGTTTATTTAATGCAGCTTTAATCTACATATACTACCTTCCTTTATGCATCTATATACCTTCCATGCACTTATGGATCTATATCTTTGTTACTTTTGGATCTATATATTAATTACTTTTACTTATTTAATACTTTTCTTCTAATTCAGCATATCCACTGCACTACCCTATTTTTCACCCTATACCGCTCTCAATATATCCTCTAGCTCAACTCTCTGACTCATCTCAAACCTCTTTCTACTACTCTTTCCAATGCACTAGCCTATTTCTCACCCTCTACCTCTATCAATATATCCATTACCTCCACTCTCTCATTCATCCCAAACCTCATACCACTACTATGATCTCCAAAATACCCTTTTGAGGCTCTTCCCTACTCCACCCCACCTTGCATCATCTCATACCTCTTTTTACTATTCCAATCCCCCAAAACAAGCCTTTCTCAACCCTCCCGCTGACTCTACCCCCTCCATCTCCCTTTTACTCATCCCCTCCACTTCCCTTTTATTCATCTCAAGCCTTCTCCTACTGCTATGAGCTCCAAAACAAACAAACAAAAAATTCTAAATCCTTCCCTTCTATCCTTTTCAATCCAAATAACAGACTAACATGTCCACCACTCAAATATATTTCATATTTCACTTTACTAATTCACCACTAAACCTTTATGGGTTCCGGGGTAGCATGCTACTTGCCGAAAAAGCACTTCAACACCTCATCAGGGGTAGCAAGCCCTATACAAATGCAAACCTTTTTACCTCTCCTACCCCTTTGTGATCCTTCTCAATCCAAATAACTGACTAACATATCCACCACTCAAATTGCTTTTATATTTCACTATACTAATTTATCACTAACACTGTATTGGTTCCAGAGTAGTGTGCTACTCACCGAAAAAAGCACTTCAACCCTTAACAAGGGGTAGCAAGCGCTATATAAATGCAACCCTTTTTCCCTTCTCTATCCCTCCACTATCCTTCTCAATCCAAATAACTGACTAACATATCCACCACTCAAAATACTTTCCAATTTTCCCTATACTAATTCACCACTAATCCTTTCTGGGTTCCGAAGTAGCATTCTACTCGCTGAAAAAGAGCTTCAATACCCCATCAAGAGTAGCAAGCGCTGTATAAATACAAACCTTTTTCCCTCTTCTATCCCTCCACTATCCTTCTCAATCCCAATAACTAACATATCCACCACTCAAATTACTTTCATATTTTCACTATACTAATTCACCATTAATCCTTTATGGGTTCTGGAGTATCGTGCTACTCGCCAAAAAAGCGCTTTGACGCCTCGTCAGGGGTAGTAAGCGCTATATAGATGCAATTACAATACAATAGAATGGAAGTCGAGCTTATGGTGCGAGGACTTGCTTTTTTTATTGTCAGTGGTCTTAGGTAGCCTTTTCGCAATCCAAGATGTCTACTTCTTTGGAGTGGAAAGTGCCTGTTTCATTTTCTGGCTCATCATGGATTGTATTTAGCTAGTCTTATGTTTAAATGCTTTGCCTAAACACATCCATTTGAGCATGCTCTGGTGGGTATTATTGGTAGATTGATGTGTTTTCCTAGGCTTGCGACAGGAGCGTCCCCAAATATCTCTCTTTGGTATTGCATACAGGGCCGGCTTTAGCACTGGTGTCGCCCTGTGCGACATTGTTTGTTGCCCCCCCCCCAATGACCACCTCTACCACGGATTCCCTCACTACCACAATTTAACAGTGCCGGTCAAGTCTCCATAACCACTGTATCTCAGGTTCATTTCATTTTATAGCACTACTCATGCCAGTGTAAGGTGCCAGAGTACTTTGCATCACACACACATTGCAGAGACAATTGTACGTGTGTAAATCAGTGTATGGGAAATGTTACAACAGACAGAGGACTACAAGGTGAAGGAGTCAAATGTCGTTCATAATAGTATTGTGGGCAGTATAGTTTAAGAGTCCTTGGTATGGAAAAGCACAAATTCAGAATTTAAAACGTAACACCATTGTTAGGGGTTCTCTTTAATAATAAGAGTTGATTTCTACCCAATTGAACCCTTTTTGCAAGATTAGGACAATGAAAGACTGGGACAATGAAAACATATAGGTCTAATATATAACCTACAGTTTGCATGCAGCTTTTTGATGACAGTTAACAGCTCACTGTTCTATATTCGGGTTTTAACTTACAAATTGCAAGTAACAAGAGGATCTCTCTGACAAAATCAGGAACTGACCTATGTACAATATATGCACTTTGTGATATGCATCGAACAGGTTCTTTGCAACAGGCATATTAACCATCTGCCCTACCTTAGGATGAGCACTAGACATAACTCAGTCTCTCTCCAGGAACAACATTAATCACCGGATTTATCTTGACATTTTTATTGATGCCTGAAAATTCCTGGATGCAAGGAAGGCGGCAGCATGTGCTTTTAAAACGATAATATACTTGCAAACACGGCACCCCCACCCCAAGTCAGCGCCCAGTGCGATGTCACTGGTTACACCAGGCTAGAGTCAGCCCTGTTTGCATAATTCATGCATGCCAAGGGTCTTGGAATGGCAAAATATAACCTGCCAAAGTCTTCCTGACCTCTGGATACTATTCTTGCTTTCAATTTGTCAAGAGCTTTACATTGTAACCTAGTCTCTTTTTATGGGCCCGTAAACCTCCAGCTTGGGAAGCCTAGAAGCTATAGCTAGGCAAGTCTCAATAAAGTTAGATTTACCTTATTTATTAGGGTCCGTTGAAGCATTCTTTCGAGCGACGAAAAGCTCCAAGTGGGGCTGACCTGATTTTCCAGCCTACCGACATTGCACCTTGGGTAGATAGCCTAGGGTGGTTAGTCACAGCCATACAGGGTATTTGAACAAAATATTGAGTTTTCCATATTGAGCCACAGCAAATCTGGAAAACAAATATTGAGATACAAAAATATTGTGATGCAGAAATATCGTTGTCAACAATATCAATTTTTTTCAGGTAAGTAATATAGTTGTCAAAAATATCATTGTTGTTGATATCGTTTTCAATTATTTAGTTGTAAAAATATCTTATTTTAATTATCTTTATTAACCCTGGGCATCCAATTCCGCTCCGCTCGCGGAATTTGCGGAATTTAAGCAATTTCGCGTTCCGCGGAGAACGCGGAATTGCCAACAATTCCGCGATCCGCGGCGTAGCGGAATTATTTTCTTGTCGCGCTTTAAAAATGCGTTCTAGCGCGCGATAGCGACTTACCGGGATTCCTGCGTTCGCCGACGGGTTTTGCTCTCCGTTTGCGTGCGCCACGAGATTTTGGTAGCCGGCCGCGTTATCCCGCGAGAGTTTGCGATCGCGAACACGTCATTCGCCGCACCATCGGACAACGCAAGAGTGTGCGATCGCGAACACGTCATTCGCCGCGCCATCGTGCACCGCGAGAGAGATTGCGACCGCGAACACGTCATTCGGGCACGCCATCGGACATCCGGCGATATTTTTGTACAGCTCGCTATCCCGAACACGCAAAATTTTCAATCTGGAGAACAATAACATCGCAAGCAGCATCAAACCTTCTATAAATTGATGATTTGGCTGGAAAAAAAACCTCAGATTGATATTTGGCTGTCCTTTTTGGTCACATTTTTTGGGGGAGAGGGAGGAAGTGCCACAGAGTCTCCTACTTCCTGTTCCTGTCCAGCAGGCTCCTCCCAGTGCTTTGTCCATCTCCTGTTCATTTTTCACTTGGATTTGAGCTGGAAGGATCACTCTTTGTGTCTGCTGCATCATTATCATTGGATTTGAGGATTTTGGAATTTGAGATTTTACAAGTAAGTTGGTGTTCTTTGATTGGGGTATTGCAGTTGCTGCAACTTCATTTTTGGTACTTTTCATCATTTTTTAAAATAAATCGTTGTGGGTAGCCAGTAGGTCCAGAGCTAGTCATGGGTCATGGATTGCTGTGTGATGTATTTATTAATTTCAAACATCATTTAGGGGGCATGGATGGCATTGGATTGAAATGGAAAATGTGTTTTTTTGGGGTGTATTTCAGTTTTTTGGGCTGTGCGTTAAATACATGCCTTAGTTGTGTGTGGTGTGCTGCAGGCCTTGTTTAGCCCTATGTATTTTCGTTTTTGCATTTTATTGCATTACAGGCAAAGCAAAAGCAGGGTGGTTTACCATGCAGCCTTTGCCTGGCTATTATAGGACTGTTTTCAGTACATTGTTTTCCAGGCCTCCTGCTTGTTGCTTGTGATTTGTGAGTGTCCATGTGGCTGGTAGCCATTTCTGGTGGGAGTTACAAGTGTGCTGCTTTAGCCATATACTAAGGCCTGCATGTGTTTCCCTTTGTGGCCTAGGCTTCTTGTTGTGGGCCTGGCCATGAGGCTGGCGGCCATTTTGAAGCCAGGCAGTGAGCTTTTTGCCATGGGCCTGCATTGTCTGTCTTCAGTGTCTTGTTGTTGTGGGCCTGGCCATGAGGCTGGCGGCCATTTTGAAGCCAGGCAGTGTGCTTTTTGCCATAGGCCTGCATTGTCTGTCTTCAGTTTCTTGTTGTTGTGGGCCTGGCCATGAGGCTGGCGGCTATTTTGAAGCCAGGCAGTGTGCTTTTTGCCATAGGCCTGCATTGTCTGTCTTTAGTTTCTTGTTGTTGTGGGCCTGGCCATGAGGCTGGCGGCCATTTTGAAGCCAGGTAGTGTGCTTTTGCCATAGGCCTGCATTGTCTGACTTCAGTTTCTTGTTGTTGTGGGCCTGGCCATGAGGCTGGTGGCCATTTTGAAGCCAGGCAGTGTGCTTTTTGCCATAGGCCTGCATTGTCTGTCTTTAGTTTCTTGTTGTTGTGGGCCTGGCCATGAGGCTGGCGGCCATTTTGAAGCCAGGCAGTGTGCTTTTTGCCATAGGCCTGCATTGTCTGTCTTTAGTTTCTTGTTGTTGTGGGCCTGGCCATGAGGCTGGTGGCCATTTTGAAGCCAGGCAGTGTGCTTTTTGCCATATGCCTGCATTGTCTGTCTTTAGTTTCTTGTTGTTGTGTGCCTGGCCATGAGGCTGGTGGCCATTTTGAAGCCAGGCAGTGTGCTTTTTGCCATAGGCCTGCATTGTCTGTCTTCAGTTTCTTGTTGTTGTGGGCCTGGCCATGAGGCTGGCAGCTATTTTGAAGCCAGGCAGTGTGCTTTTTGCCATAGACCTGCATTGTCTGTCTTTAGTTTCTTGTTGTTGTGGGCCTGGCCATGAGGCTGGTGGCCATTTTGAAGCCAGGCAGTGTGCTTTTTGCCATAGGCCTGCATTGTCTGTCTTCAGTTTCTTGTTGTTGTGGGCCTGGCCATGAGGCTGGTGGCCATTTTGAAGCCAGGCAGTGTGCTTTTTGCCGTAGGCCTGCATTGTCTGTCTTTAACCCCTTGACCGCGATCGGAATTCCGCTTGTGTGCTGGACATTCCGATCGCGGGTGCGGTCGTGACGAGCTCAGCTCGTCATGCGCACAGCGCTACCACGCAGCATGACGAGCTGAGCTCGTCACGCGCACCGAAGGGGTTAGTTTCTTGTTGTTGTGGGCCTGGCCATGAGGCTGGCGGCCATTTTGAAGCCAGGCAGTGTGCTTTTTGCCATAGGCCTGCATTGTCTGTCTTTAGTTTCTTGTTGTTGTGGGCCTGGCCATGAGGCTGGCGGCCATTTTGAAGCCAGGCAGTGTGCTTTTTGCCATATGCCTGCATTGTCTGTCTTTAGTTTCTTGTTGTTGTGGGCCTGCACATGAGGCTGGCGGCCATTTTGAAGCCAGGCAGTGTGCTTTTTGCCATAGGCCTGCATTGTCTGTCTTTAGTTACTTGTTGTTGTGGGCCTGGCCATGAGGCTGGCGGCCATTTTGAAGCCAGGCAGTGTGCTTTTTGCCATAGGCCTGCATTGTCTGTCTTCAGTTTCTTGTTGTTGTGTGCCTGGCCATGAGGCTGGCGGCCATTTTGAAGCCAGGCAGTGTGCTTTTTGCCATAGGCCTGCATTGTCTGTCTTCAGTTTCTTGTTGTTGTGGGCCTGGCCATGAGGCTGGCGGCCATTTTGAAGCCAGGCAGTGTGCTTTTTGCCATAGGCCTGCATTGTCTGTCTTCAGTTTCTTCTTGTTGTGGGCCTGGCCATGAGGCTGGTAGCCATTTTGAAGCCAGGCAGTGTGCTTTTTGCCATAGGCCTGCATTGTCTGTCTTCAGTTTCTTGTTGTTGTGGGCCTGGCCATGAGGCTGGCGGCCATTTTGAAGGCCGGTAGTGTGCTTTATCCATACGCCTGCAAGCTTGTAGCCTAGTCTGCCAACAGGCCTTTCATCCAGTGGGCCCAGAGGTAGTCAGGGGTGCATGAAAAACTGTTTCTGTGTGTTCTGTTCAATTTAAACATCATTTAGGGCACATGGATGTCATTGGATTGAATTGCAAAATGTGGATTTTTGGGTGTATTTCAGTTTTTTGGGGTGTGTTAAATACATGCCTTAGTTGTGTGTGGTGTGTTGCAGGCCTTGTTTAGCCCTGTGTATTTTCGTTTTTGCATTTTATTGCATTACAGGCAAAGCAGTGTGGTTTACCATGCAGCCTTTGCCTGGATATCGTAGGCCTGTTTTCAGTACATTGTTTTCCAGGCCTCATGCTTGTTGCTTGTGATTTGTGAGTGTCCATGTGGCTGGTGGCCATTTCTGGTGGGAGTTAACTAAGTGTGCTGCTTTTGCCATTTAGGCCTGCATGGTTTTCCTTTTGGCTTACTGCTTGCATCCATCCCTTTTGCCAGCTGCAGCTCCCTGAATGATGTGATGACTGAGCAAATAATTTAATGCCAAACAGGGTCCACTTCTATTACATTTGTATTTTGGTTGTTGTTCCTCTTCTTTCCTATCCTTCCTGACAGTGTACACAGTATACCATGAAAGCCCTTGTTGACAGTCTCACAAATGGCTACACTAATTTATATCTTTTATTTGTTTGTTTGTACTGCTAGTAATTGAACCACAACAACAAATGCAACATTTCACTGATGTTCTTCTCCTGGCTTCTTTGCTTTTAGGTGCACAAAAGACAGAGGAGGAGGTGTCATCATCACCCGTTGTACTGCCAGGCAGAAGTCCTGCTGCGCGTCACGTCCACGTGTGACCACAGACATCTCTGCAACTTGTGCACCTGCGTCCTGCTGACATCTGAAGAAGATGGCCCCAAAGAAAGGTACCAGGTCCTCCAGTACCAAGAAAGTTGCCACTGAGAAGAAGGGACAGAAGAAGGAAGTGGCACTTGCCAAGACTGGTGTGCCGGCCGATGTGTTTTTGGTAAAAAAACTTACGCCTGCAGCAGCGGTGTCCAGCGGGGACTAAGCTGGGAGCAGCACCTCTGCATCAGTGGGCCCACCCCAGCAACCTAGGCCTAATCCCATGACTGTGGCAGAGGTAGCCAGTCTACTAACGACCAGTGATGTTGAAATGTCATTATCGCAAAGTAGTACCCAATCCACGCACTCGCAGGCGGAAACTCAGCAGATAAGTGGGCAACCCCAGCCGCAACCCCAGCCGCACCCCAGCTGCAACCCCAGCCGCAACCCCAGCCGCAGCCAGAGCCACAGCCGGAACCGCAACCACAGCCGGAACACAGCCGCAACCACACCCGCAGCCGGAACCACAGCCCACAATAGTAGTTGTTCCACCTGAAGTAGGGGCAGTTCAGGAAATCGAGCTTTTTGCAGATGAAGAGGAGCAAGCCACTGTTCCAGAAGATCCATTGTCTTCCATACCCCCAGCAAGGAAAAGGAGGGTTAGTCCATCAACTTCTTCTTCAAGCCCCGCTTCTGATGATCTAGATGCCACTTGGAATCCACCAGCTCAGCCTGAGAGTGATGCACGCCACAAGACAAGGCTAGTGAAAAGGAAGGTTCCAGAAAGCCTTACAGTTATGGAGGTAGATGTAGACGAGGGGTTAATGATGATGATGATGATGAAGAGCCAGTCATCACGAACATCACTCCTGGGCCTGCGGAGATGGAGACCAACATTATTAGACTATCCCAAATCGCTGCGAGGGATGTAGCACGGATACCACCAACACAGGTAACGCCAACACGACCTCCAGCTTCCATATTTGCCATTGCAAAGGTCCGGCAGGGACCTACATCCAGCTCAACCACCACCTCAGTAGGTGGTGGTAATGTAAGTGCACAGAGTCAATTTCCATGCACACCCTCCATTTCATCTGGTATTGAAAGTGGCACCTTCAGCAGCGGCAGAAAGTTCTCCTCCCCAGTTTGGGACTTCTTTTCGGTTAGCAGTAAGGAGGAGAACATTGCTATATGCTCAATTTGTCGGCAGCCTGTTAAGCGGGGTAAGCTTGGTACAAACTATGGTACCGGAGGACAAACAAGTCATCTAAAAAAACACCACACTATCAAGTGGGAGGCTCACCTACTTCACTTAGAAAAAGGAAATGGACCCATTGCTGTTGTTGGGGATGAAGAATTAGGGGAAGATATGATCGCGGTGGAAGGTCAACAAGAGGGAGACATTTCTAGCCCTACCCCCAGCAGTGTACTGGTAACGCACACATCCTCAGCAACATCTGAGTGGCACCGTAGTAAGAGTCAACATGAGACACAAAGGCAACCGGGCACTGCAATGAGCAAAAGTGCAGCGTCGTTGAGCCTAGCTGGGTTCAAGAAGAAAGGTACACCACAAAGGAAAATATTCCAGCCTACCATTGACAGCATGCTTAGGTCGGAGGGGCAGTACCAACGCAACCACCCAACGGCACGGTTGTACAATGCGAAGCTGGCAAAAATGTTAGTGCTGGACCTTCTCCCTTTTTCATTTGTGGAAGGGGTGGGTTTCCTTGAATTTGTGTCAGCCATCTGCCCTAAATGGAAGGTTCCCAGCCAGTCCTATTTCGCCCGAGTTGCTGTTCCAGCACTACATCACGATGTGCTGGAATTGGTTGGACAAGCTTTGCAGCAGAGTGCTGTTCACAAAATCCACCTGACAACAGACATGTGGACCAGTTGCCAAGCCACTGATTACATGTGCATCACTGCACACTGGGTCTCTTTTGTGGGGGTTAGAGACAAGCTATCTGAAGTAGGTGCTGTTGACACAGCTGCAATTTTTAATGCTTCTCGGAAACATGCAACTGTAGCCATGTTCGCCATGGAGAAATCTCATACTGCTGAAAACATTTTGGAAGAGTTTAACAGCAAGGTCTTTGAATGGCTCCGCCCCAGAGGGCTTCACATTGGTTTTGTTGCCACGGATAATGGCAGTAATATACTTAAGGCCATGACGCTTGGTGAGTATTTCTGGGTCCCGTGTTTGGCGCACTGCATTAACATTATAGTTCAAGACTTTCTGAAAAAAGAACCCATAGTCAGCAACTTATTGACCACCTGCCGCAGAATATGCACGCATTTCAGCCATTCTTTTAAAGCCCGGAAGCTGCTGATGATCAATCAACGTGACTATAGAATGACAGTCAAAGCACTCATCCAGGAGGTGGCAACACGTTGGAACTCAACGTATTACATGCTTGACCGTCTGTTTGAGCAGTACAGACCAATCAATGAATATGTCATGCAAAGGGCGGATGCTACTGTGAAAGGCATGACCCTTCAGATGGACCAATGGTGCCTAGTTAAACCTCTTACAGAGATGCTTCTTCCTTTCGAGGTCTTCACACGTGAAGTCAGCAAGGAGGACTGTACTATGGGCCAAGCTATCCCATTGTTGCACATGCTAGAGCAACAGCTGATGCCGGTGTGTGAAGGGTACAAAGGTGTGGAGGGAAAAAAAGAAGCATATGAGTTGGTGGAGAGCTTATCATGTCGCTTAAGTGAAAATGCAAGGGTGCAAAATAAGATTGTGTCACAACAACATTACATTTGTGCCACAATTCTGGATCCACGGTACAAATCGGCACTGCACAGTAAGACATTACTCCCTTTTTCAGAAGTGGATGTTGCCCGGTACAAAACTTGGATAGCTGAGGCAGCCAGTACATTGGAAAATGAACGGCTGGTAATTAAAGGCCTCAAACCCACGTCAAGTACTGCAGCAGAGCATCCGGCGTCAAGTTCAACTTCAGAGCCTGTGGGCAGTGCATTTGGTTCACAGCTGTCACCAACACTATCGACAACAGCAATAACCGGATCATCAGCCCCAGTACAAACGGCACAGGATTGGTATTTACAGCAAGGACTTGCTAGGTCCAGTGCTGATGCAAAGAGAAAAGAGGCCTCACTAAGTTTAGCACCCCTGAACATTGACCGAATGGTCCAGGCCTACCTGGATGACCCAACAGAGGTCTACATTGATCAATACCCATTGCGGTATTGGTGTGGCAAAAGGGGCCAATGGCCAGTGCTCAGCAGGCTGGCGATAAACTATCTGGCTTGCCCTGTCGCAAGTGTCTCTTCTGAACGTGTTTTCAGTGCTGCTGGTTCCATTGTAACAGTGAAAAGGACCAGTCTCTCACCCAAAAACGTTGAGAGGTTAACCATGATCAAAATGAATCAGCAATTTATACCACTGAATTACACAATACATGAATCAACGCAGGAAGATGAGGACAGGGGCTCAGGTGACGGAAGTAGCGTGTTGGATGCTGATTACCTACTTCTGGTTGAACCTCCAGAGTTTGAGGACGAGCTATACTTCCCTGACAACTAGGCTTCCACTTCTTACTGTGGTTCTCCCTTATTTACTTCTATTTGTGTGTCTGTCTTTCTGTTTGGAAACTTCAAATCACAACAAATCCATCACCACCGTCTTCGTATTTTATTGCCTTATATGAGTTTCAGCTCTCTGCATTTCAGTCCACTCCGCCGAGTCCTGCTCCTCCTGAATCGACCTAAATCTATTGCCCTCAAGCCAGATGATAATTGGATGTAGCATAATCGAAGAAAAACTAAAATCTTGCCTCGTTGAGTCTCTCCAAAAGAAGTGGAACATGATGATGACTACCATAGCTATCCTCCTTTCCGAGCCGATACAGACTGCCCATTAACTGAAGATGAGAAGGAACAGGTAATGAATGATGACATGCATTGGACGCTGACTGAGTGATTTGTGTTGTTGTTGTTTGTAGTGCATGAAGGTAATTCATTGTGTACTATTATCTAATCTACACACTAAAAGTAACTCAATGCAATGTTTGTTTCCATTCTTGTTTTTCAATAACTATTTTCTACTTCTACTGCAGGCCGATCCATTGCATTTTGAATATGGAAAGGGGACTCAATCTGTACACTACTGCACACTGAGTTGGACAACACACCATGATGATGACCACAGTGACATTATCTCTCCGCAGTCACTCAGTACGATCAGAGATGATTGATGGAATAACTCAGTGCTTTTCATGAGTGCATTAAAAGGTAACCAAGTCAAAAACAACCACTTCAGACCTACATGTCTGTGTAGTGGTGGAGTCTATTGTGGTGGTATGACTGACAGCGGGGCATTGATTTAGTCACTTAATTTGTAAAATGCTATGTTGCTGTATATCTGCTTTGTCTGCCTCTGTCAAAAAATGTACGCTAAATGGAGGATGTGTCACGGGTGCCATGGGCCTGCTCTGTCCTGTTGTTGTTGGAGGTTAATGCTGGAAACAGACTAGAGTAGACATGATGTATCCAAATCCATGCCACCTCTGAAAGTGTTCTTGTTGCACTCCACCGTAATTTAGGCATTTTTTTCTACTTGATTTTTCAATATCCCTTTTGTTTTCCCATCTGCAATTACAGGCCGGCCCTTACCCTGTGCTACACTGGGAAAAACTACTCTCACTTACCTTACCAATGAATCTACATCTGCCAGGCAGGCAGTGGCGTCACCCAAGATTGATGGCCGGAGCGTCCATGGAAGGGAGGACCAAGACGAATGCCGAGATGCAACTCCACATTTTAACCAGGATAACATACAGTAACAGTATCAACTTTCATCATCTTTTAAATTTGATTCATTTTTGGTCTTCAATCATTACTACTGTGTGTTGTTGTTGTTATGTTTGCTCTCTGCTTATAATTCAATTCATCCCTACAGCAATTTTTGGCTTTTCTTTGCTATCTTTAAGCCCGGGCCGGTACAACACAACAGAAACTGAATGTAATTCGGGTCTCTCTGAGGGCAGACAGGCAAGGCAAATTGCATAATATACTGCTGCCCTGTACTGTCTAATTGTCTAGTAGTAGTAGTTAGTAAGTACTATCATTAACCATCAAGTTATCATCATCATGCATGCATTTCCTTTTTCTCCCTTAACTGATTTATGGATATGGTTGTCTGCCAAGATTGTGTTTTGTTGTTGTCCATGCGTACTGTTTTTCTTTGTCAAACCTTTCCCAAAACCCCCTTCCCAACCATTCATCAAACCCTAACCCTCTTCCCCCGGGCTGTGTGACTTATTGAGGTGTGACTAAATTAAATGTACACCAATAATTTATCACACGCTTGCTGGGGCGGATGTGGCTAAAGCAACATAAATGCATTTTCAAGGCAGGGCGCGGATCTTCTGCTTGCCCACCCTCCTATGAGCAGTATATTTGCGATTTTTTTTTTTTTTTAACCAAAGGAACCTAATCCATCAACATTAATTGCCGGCATAGATTGGATTTGTTGTCATCCTCCAAAACAGCACTAACGGTTACACTTGTGTCGAGTCACGGTGTACTGTAGGCCTAGTCGAGTGACTCGACACAGCTATAGTTTGTAACTCTATGTACTAGGCTATCCCCGCAACCATTATGTTTCCTTGTATTTTGGCATATTATTGTTTGGCAGTAAGTTCTGTACTGTACTTCGTTCTACTACTCCTCCCACAGTCTCTCTCAGGCGACTGACTGTCTCATTTTCTTTTATTTGCAAGTGAAACTGCCAGGGTCTACTACTACTACCACCACAACCATGGCATGTTGGGAAAGAAAACCATCATCACCATGCAGCCATCGCCGTGCCCAAGTTAAACATCAAGCACAGGTAAGAGAAGAAGTTTGGGGAGGCATAATTAATAACAGAATTTTTTTCACTAATTCTATTTCACACACCCCTTTGAGTCCAGTTGCAGAATGCATAGATTAGGAGGAGAGACTGACAGTACTAGTAGGACAAGTCCCTCAGTGAGGGGTACCGCATCTGTCTGTTTGTGTCTTAGTAACTCAGCCAATTATTTAAATCAAACACTGGCTGTGGCACTGCACCAGCAAGGAAACCGTGTGACGTAAAACAGTAACCCCACCCACAAAACATTAACCACATCGTATAAAGTCTAAATATGTAATTTAATACCCTAACAAAAATAAACTATGTAAAAAAATCCCACAACACCTGACCCACCCCTCTCCCTAACCCCAACCAATGTTCATGTCCCGGAACGAAAAAGTCCAACAAATGTCCAAAAGTCCAAAACCCAACGCCCTATTCCCACCCACCAAAAGAAGCTATAAAAAGGGGCAATAAATAAACGGGGTCTCAGCGGGCTCGCCTCTCCAGGACACGGATGCGCTCCTCTAGGTGGGCCACGCGGTGCTTAAGCGCGCGGCAGTTGCATCCACAGGGGGGGGCAGCAGTGCTTCTTGCTGTGTGGTGGCGGGCGGCTGACAGGCGGTGGCGCCGTAACACTTTAGGGGGGTCTCTGGGGCCCGGGGCATTGGAGGAGGCTGCAGCTGCTGCCGCTGCCTCCTGCTCCTCCTCCTCCAGAAGAGCCAGCCGCTGGTATTCGGCCTGTATGGCCTCCAGCTTCCGGCGCCGGGCCTTGGCTGCCAACTCCTTCCTGTCGACTTTACCTTTGGAAGGAGTCGCACTCGCTATATCAAGAAGAAAAAACAAGACTATTGTAAAATATACTCTTAGCAAAGCAGTCAGACAAATTCATTCTACACATAGTGGCACAGTACGTAACATTTGTGGTATGTATCTATCCTCCCACTACCTCGGCCTCGAACATTTGTGGTAGTTTCAGGCATTCCACCACCCATGCATCTGATTCATATCACACACCTATGCATGCATCCCACGTATCCTCTGCCAGTCATAAATATAAAATCTCGCCCGTCCTTCCTCCTTCCACCCTTCTTTCCCTTTTCGTTCAACCCATCCATCAAGGTCATCTGATCAGACTTTGTCTTCTCCATAAAAATTTCACAGCTGAGTTGAAGTCCGATAGAAGAGGCCATTGGTTACTCTGAGTACACTCCCGTCGCTAATGCTATTGCTAATGCTAAGTAAAGGGTGTCTTCTTCAACCGTTCACAACAACTTCTTACTTAAGTCTCAACAGTACAGTACACATTACACCCTTGCAGCGAGTGTAATGTCAATAAGTAAGGATTAGGAATATAACTTACCACCGCCCGCCACTGCTGCTGGCTCACCCCCTGCAGCTCCTCCAACTGCTGCATCGCCTGTACCCTCAGCGGCCGCGTCACCTTCGCCGCTGGCCCCGGTACTGGTGGTCGGTAGTACGCCTAGAAAAAACATTACACATTTTTCAGATGCCATATACACCTCACCCTATTTTTGACTAGCAAGAATGAAAACAAATTTAATACATACATAATACATATACAACATACATCACTAGTATAAATCAGGTAGTAGAGTAGACACTGGTAGTGTTATATGGTCCCTAGGGTCATTCTAGTCTTTGCTAAGTTACCCCGAGCCATGCAACCATTTTAGCTCTGTCTTTTATTTTTGCGCAAGTTACCTCGCAGCTTGTTGTGAAAGACTCCTTTGAGCCCACATGAGCTCATACTGCTACTGTCTGAGCGCTGCGTACAAGGTCGAAAAACAACCGACTTTGTTATGGAGTTCTGGTGTTAGTCCATATTGCTTATCCATAAAAAAACTGCACTTTTTGGCACGACTGAGAAATGCTTGCACTATACTAACGCGCACCATTTTTCTCATTACAGATGGAAGATTCCCTTATACGAAGAACCAGAGCTTTGCAGACCTTATGATGTAACCAGTACTAGGTTCTTCTAAGGTGAGGGCTCCCCAGAATTCTCACATCTCCATTTATAATTGTATATAAACTAGATTCCTACCAAGGGGAGGGTGGTTCTTCCACCACTGTTCAGTTATCATGATCTCGCCTTTTGGCTTCTATGGACTTGTAGTTGTAAGTAACTTGTAAGTCTAACTAAGTGTAACCATGTTTATTGTTTTAATCTTATGCATTTTGCTGTTGCTGCTGCATTATACAACGTACAGAGCTTGTCAGTTGGAAATAAAAATAAACCTTTTGAACTTACATAGACTCGGTGGTATTTGGTGTGGACTTACACGAGAGAGTGAGCAAAAGGGTGTGCATTGCTTCCGCGACAGAGGTTGGGAGTGTTATGTTGTCTGGGTTGTCTACTCATTGGGTATTTTGGGGGGCGTTTCGGAGTAATGAGACACTATAACTAGTTGGTCAGGGGATTGTGGTGGCTTCTGATTGAGGTGTGAGGAAGGTCCAACCTCCCATCACCAACGTCCTATTTTCTTGTGCAAAGTTCTGTATGTGCAGAATCCCTACAACAGTAGTAGTATGTCCTATCCTATCTAAAATTCTGAAATGTGGTTGGGCATTTTCTTGATGGAAATTGTCGAAAAGCATCAAGAATAAGAAGACTAGAAGTAGTAGAAGAGGACAACCCAAAGGACTGGACTCAATGGCTATAGCTATTGATGAATATGAGTTTTATTTAAAATATTTTAAATAAAGAGTGGGCAACTGGGCAAGCTTAGCTACAGACAGACTAATAGTATTAGTACAGAGAGTCATAGCAGACGCAGTTAGAGGCAGGGATAACAAGAATTTAGAAACAGATAGTATAGAGCAAAGAAGATTTTGTCAAAATTCGAATTAGGAGGATACCTAAATAATAGTTCGGAAAAAATAAGGTGCAGGAAAAGTTTGGGAAATCTAATTAATAATATTAACCACTGGAGGACTTACTGGGGCCAGCAGCAGAGCCCTCGATAGAGGAGCGGTCCTGTCCCTGGGAGGCATCTTGTTGATCTTCGTGGCCCACCGCCTGTGATCCCGTCTTCTTGCCCCTGGGTGCTGCTGATCATGTAAGATTTCATAAAGAAAGAGACAAAAATTAAAGTTTGGTGTGAAATAAATAAAATATTTTAAAATACGCACCAAAAACTTTTTTGGTAACAACAATTGCAATAAAATTGACCTATCTGATCGACTGGTAGTATTGCGAGATTCACGGACCGTCTAGCAAGCCTAACTACCACCTGACCTAGCCCACCTATTCCAATCCAGACGGGCCAATTGTTCAGTAAGTCTGCATTTCCATTTATTTTAGTCCTCAAAAATGCATAGATGGAGGACACATGCATACATTTTTGCATACACCAAATTGTTGGCTGGTTGCTGCTGATGTTCTGCTAGTGATGATATAAGCCTATTAACACTCAGAAAACAAACTACAAAAGGTTCTGCGAAGGACTGGGGTAAGCAGCACTCAGCAGCACGTGACATGACAGAGGATGCGTCACGCACACCACTTACAAATTAACAACTAATAAGTAACTAAACCTATCAATCCACCACTATCCCTTCTTAGTGGCAGGAGGACAAAGGAAGGACTACTCTCTCTAGCATTACATCACTTAAGTTCTCTAAAGTAAACTCTTACATAATCATCAGGCCAAGCGAGCGCAAAGTTGCAAACAAGTAAGATTAGTAGCGCCAAGCGCCTGTGTCATAACAATCACAGATTTGTAAACGTAATTTACCTGCAATGTAAGCAGCAGCATTCTTGCTGGTCGGAAAAAATATATATTCGCAATATATAACACAGAGCAGAACACAAAGTAGTAATATTAAATAGCTACTCACCAAGCCCCGGGACCTCCACTCCTAGCAGGTCCAGCAGGTCCTGCTCCCGGTCCAGAATATCGGACCACCGGTGCGTCAGCTGATTATTGGTGCGCCGGACACCAGAGCAGCGAAACACTGCCCGACGCACCTTGCCCCACCGCTGCTGACGCTCCCGGAGCCCGTACCCGGACCCAGGCCTGCCGCCTGCTGCCAGGGTTAAGGGGAGGTGGTGCTGAACAAAAAAAACCAGAGCGGCCACCTCTGACTCATTAAATAAGGCCCGTGCCTGCACCCCTCTTTGGCGCCGCCTTCCGCAAGGAAGGCGGTCGCGGCTCTGGCTCCGACTTCAAGCCCTGTGGCTGTGGCCCTTTGCCATGGTTCTGGGTAGGCGGGGGACGGAAAAGAAAAGGTAGGAATTACAAAAAGTAAGTAAAAGAAATGAAAAACAAGGTAATAGAAAAAGTGTGAAAAAGTAGTTGAAAACACACAAAAAGTAGAAAAAAACTCAAAATATAGAATCAGGAAAATAGAGAGATAGATAATAAATAAAAAAGACCCAAAAAAAGTTTACAGAAACAAAGGATTGAAAAGATAGAGGGAGGATTGAAAAGCAGGCCCAGCACCATAGCAATAGACTGAAAAACAAGATGGCCGCGCCCATTGCGACCGCATGGGCAAGTTCGCGCAATATTTCCCCCCCGAGCACGCAAAAAGCATCGCGAACACGTAATGCGCGTTCCCGAACAGGAAACCCTTATCGCGAACGGGCGGGAGCATGCAATACGCGACCCGGAACTGGAAATAAGCATTGCGAGCGGGCGGGAGCATGCAATACGCGACCCGGAACAGGAAATACCATCGCGAGCAGGCGGGACAAGTGAAAACAAGATGGCCGCGCCCGTTAGCGACCGCATGGGCAAGTTAGCGATATATTTCCCCGCGAGCACGCAAAAACACATCGCGAACGGACGGGACCAGCAATTCCGCGATTTCGCGGAATCTCCGCCTGCTCGCGGACATTTTTAGCAATTTCGCGGAGATTTGCGTAACGCGACTACGCAAATTCCGCCCACCCTTAATCTTTATGTGATTTAGTTCATATATTAATTTTGTTATTGTTTCTATAATTGTCAATTATAATTTTAGATAAAGTTTGTAATTTTAAGTGATTTATAATTTTAATTTAATTTAATTGGTAAGAGTAATTTATAGTGTTATAGCAGGTTGCTAGGTTTGTAGAGGAATAGGGTGGGAAATTAATTTAATATAAATAATTAAACAAAAATTATTAATTAATTATTTAATTGATTATTTATTATCTAAATTGTGTTAAATTGAAGAAAAACAGTTACTAAAAATATAAAAAATTATAAACATTAATATATATATATATAAAATTAAATTAAACAAATCAATAATGATAATAGATATAGTTAAACAATAATAAGAAAAGTTTTAACATCAGGGAACAATACATTTACTATTCCTAATACATTTTATGCAACAGTAGTGAAAGCGTAGGCATTCAGAGGGGTTACATTTACCATTCCCACTCCAGTCTTCGAAATAGTAGGGAAAGGAGTGGACTTATATATATATAATAGCTCCACAGTCCCATAGGGAGTCAAACCCAATGAGAGGTACTCGAGGGGGTGAGTTCTTAGTTTATTTCTTGAACTTGTGCAAAAAAACAAACGCGTTTCGGGTGTCGCCTTCTTCGATGTCATCGGGCATGCCGTAAACGACCTTCATTTATCGTGCATTGATTCATTAACATGAAAGGACATTAAAATCCACTTGCTATATACATTATAGCGCCATCTTAACATGGTGTGACTTTCAATCGATGTGACTATTGTGGCATTATTTTCAACAGTTCAAATACCGGTGTGTGTATTATTACACTCACGTTCTATTGTGTCCAGTGTGCAACAGTATATAACACAAAATTCAAAATTCATCGCAATACAGGTACTGTTCATATATAACAATATCATGCCCTTGATGGGCCATGTACAAATTCATTGTGATACGATGTAGAACGATAACATATTAACACAATAATTGGGGTCCACTAGATTCCGCCATGGATGGGCTTGTTTTGCCTGCAACCAATAGACTAGTGCAACCGAATTGTTACCACCAACAAAAGTGGATTACTATTACGTCCTAAACAATCATGCAAAAGGATAGAAAGTGGGAGGTAAATTACAAAATTTATTAGTTAAGAAATAAAGACCAAGATTCAAGTGGAAGAGAGGAAAATAAAGAGTGAAAGAAAAAGAGAGAGAGGAGAGAAAAGAGGAGAGGTCAGGAGAGAAAAGTGTATGCATGTAATCTTTACCATAGCAGTTAATCAAGACACGTAAACGTTTACTCCCCCAGATGGACTGCCAGTTCCTCACTGCTGTTCATGCCCTGTGGGGCCTTTGTCTGTAAATCAATTATATAACAGGATTCAAGGCTCCTCAATCTGAGGATTCTATCCCCTCTCTTGGATTGCAATACAGAAAAAGGTCAAAAGGTCCCTATTGCTGGGGTGTTCCTTACTAAAGTGTCTAGCCACCGGGTATGAGGCATCACCATTAGTGATCGCCCTCATTTTCTTTTTTTTAAATTTTTTTTTTAATAAAATCTTTATGACGATTTTATAGTCAATCAGGATCTCAAAACCAGTGCACTTACAACAGAATCACAGTACAGTGGTATCGTCCGACGTCACAGTACAGCGTGAACAGATCAATCTGCACATTTACAAATAAACTCAGGAAAAAGAAACATTGTAAGAACCAAGACAGTCCTGTCAAAGAGGAATACAGTAATATAAACAATCTGCATTAGTACACTTAGTACTGCGACCAGCTTCGAACAAATGGTGCACAAAAACAAAACTTAAACATTAAATTCCTAACTTAACCCCACCCCACCCTCATCCTAGGTCACGAACATAAGATCTGTCGTCTTCTGCCATGTATCAATTACCTAGGACTATGTTTATCAGGTGTTCTACACTGTTCTAGGGCTAGGATTGTCCTCCCGTCTCTTCCCCTCTTTCAATCCTTCTCTGTCAGGCAAGATTCCCTCCGACCTTTGTGCGGTAGGGGCCTCCCCCACAGGGATCTCTGAGATCATTAGGTACCATGCCCTCGCATCGTCCTCCAATTTTTCGTCCCTGCGGACTCGTTTTATTTGGATTAACTCCGCTGTCGCCCACT
The DNA here is from genome assembly GCA_963921515.1 of Calotriton arnoldi. Taxonomy (NCBI): domain Eukaryota; kingdom Metazoa; phylum Chordata; class Amphibia; order Caudata; family Salamandridae; genus Calotriton; species Calotriton arnoldi. The sequence goes on along the minus strand of CAWUFW010000292.1, from coordinate 4,543,416 downwards.
CCCTCAAGTCTTTGGCCCAATATTCCACTGTGGGGGGCTTGGGAGCCATCCAGCTGATTGCGATCCGCCTCTTTGCTAGCACCAACCCTAACTGGAGGAATCTGCCAGTGAGCTTTTCCCCTTTGGGGTGAGGAAGGAGACCCAAGAGTATTTCTCTGATGGACTGGGGAAGCGTCCACCCTGTTACTAGTCGTAGGCGCTCCAGTATCGACCTCCAAAAAAGTTGTATCTCCGAACAGTCCCATATCATATGAAAGAATTGAGCCTTGTTGGAACCACACCTGGGGCAATGTGCGGAGCGATCGGGGTACCCGTGGGGTCAGGTAGGTTTGTTGAACAACATTAAACTGGGTTAGTCTGAATCTAGTGTTGGTACTAATCTTCTTAACCCCTTCATGTACCTTTTTCCAGTCAGAGTCCATTAGGGGTTCCTCCAGTTCTACGTCCCATTTGGCCTGGACCGGAAGTGGGTGCGTGTCTAGATCGTCCCGTAGTGCCCTGTAAATGTGAGACACCAGCCTGCGACCCCCCGACAAAGTCATTAGGGCCTGAAGGGTGGCAGTAGTGGGTGGCTCCTCCGGGAATGCTGGCCACAACTCCCGTGCCACCGCAGAGATCTTAGCGTATTGAAGGTATTGACCCCTACCTAGTTCGAACGTTGACTCTGCATCCTCTCTAGTAAGGAATCGTTGACCCGAGTAGAGGTCCCCCATTGTGCAACAGCCCCCCTCTATCCATCTAATAGTGGACATAGTTTGGCTTATTTGTTTGAACAGTACCACGGCCCACAGCGGGGCCTCAGGGGCATAGGGTGCATGGCGCACCACGTTTCTGATTGCAGATTCCCAGGCTAAGGCCACATGCCTGATAATATATGGAAATCGTTCGGGTACCCGCGATCCCATCATGAGAAGGTCAGGGAGCGCGACCCCCCAATGAGTGCCCAGCAATAGCCTCTTCTCCCAGTTAACATTCTCGTCGAGCCGCTGCACTGCATGTTGCAGCTGTGTCGCCATATAATAAAAATTCAGTCAAGGGACCTCAAGTCCTCCCTGCTCCCATGTCCTCTGTAGTGTGTCTAATTTCACCCTTTTCCTTTTGGTCCCCCATAGTAACTCGATCAGTAGACGATCCAACTGGCGGAAATATGTCCATGGTATGTGGTAAAGGGAACCCTGCATAACATTTAGGCAACGCGGCAGGACCACCATTTTTATCAGGGCAACCCGCCCCATCAGGGATAAGGGCAGATCTCGCCAGAACTCGACTGACTTACGAATGCCCTACACACAATTTCCCATATTCCTCTCTGTGAGAGGGATGGGCGGAAAATAAAGCGAGGAGGTCTTACAGGCTGTTGAACGATGGCTTCATTTATTTCACCAGGTTAAAACAGAAAAGTCTAATTGTCCAAAGTGAGGTGGTTGGGAGGGGAAACCGCTGTCGTCTTTGCCCAGGATGCTGTTGGTTTTGTCTCTACTTGTCTTCTTCTTCTCAGGATGAGGGTGACACAACCCCGTGTAGACAAAAGGAGAAAAAGGCGGTCAATACGGCTGTGACTTTAGGGAAGGTGAACATAAAGTGCAGACCGTGCCGTCACCGTGAATACAATCAGGAAACAAAGAGTAGGGAGAGGGAAGGCTTGGAAAGACTAATCCTACGTGCACCCCTGGTACGTGCTGTCAGGACGGTGAAAACGAAGGAACAAAACTAAAAGGAAAAACGACCTATTAGTCTGTCTGTCTTTTCCTCGCGTTGAACTCCTTTTTATCAGGGTATCAACTCCAAATCGGTGTTTGTTCGGGAAAAACGTGGTTATAAGGCTTGAGGTGTTGTACAGATTGACTTAGTGAAGGTTGTGAGCGGGAAGTGAGGGGAAGTACGAGAATAGGTGTCCAGAATTATCACCTCTGTCCCGTGAACCCTGAGTCCCTTGGACTCGCTGCCCCCTCCCTTCCCGTTTTACTATGTCCCTTGCCCCGATTCACGTACCGCAAGGGCCGCAGGCGTTGCAGCATCCTCCTGGGGTGTCCACCACTCTTCGGTCCACTCCTCCCGCTCAACACCATCTCTCTCCGTGCCTCGTTGGGGGTCCTCGTCTTCTTCTCGTCCTCGCTCCCAGATCAGTTTGTCTACTTCTCGTCCTCGTTCCTGGAGATGTTCATCTGCTTCTGTTCCTCGCTCCTCCGTGGTGCTCCGTTCTGTTCCTTCCGACTCCCGTCTTCCGAACACGCACCCCTCGGCGTCTTCCGGGATCTCCCTTTCTGCTACTAGCTCTGCCCCGTGCCTCCGAGAAGCGTTAGTCCATTGGCTGTTGCTTGGAAGGGGGAGTTCCTCGACCTGAATGGGAGAAGGATTGAAGGCAGTTAACTCTTTCTGTGCCGTTACCGCACCTTCGTTAGGCTGTTCCCGTTTCATATAAGGATTCATCGGGTGGCAGCCCTGGTCCTTCTCACATCTCCCTTCCCTAACATTCTTGCCAGCAAGAACAAAGTCAAGCGGATACCGGGAGAGATAGTCAGCGTTTGTCTGTTCTTTTCCCTTCCTATGTTTGGTGTGAAAACGATAGGGCTGCAAAGCGAGGAACCACCTCAATATCCGGTCGTTGTGTCCCTTATTCCTGGACAACCACTCTAATGGGGCGTGATCAGTGAAAAGGGTGAATTCCCTCCCCTCAAGTTAGTATTTAAGGGATTCCACTGCCCACTTGATGGCGAGAGCCTCCTTCTCGATGACCGCATAGTTTTTTTCACAAGGAAATAACTTCCTGCTGATATATAGGACCGGTCGCTCCCGACCCTGAGGGTCTAATTGGGACAACACTGCTCCCAAGCCTGTGTTGGATGCATCTGTCTGTAGAATGAACGGTCGCGAATAATCAGGACTAAGTAACACCGGGTGACACGTCAGGGCGTGTTTTAACTGTTGAAAGGCTTGGAGAAAAGGGGGAGTGGGGTGTTTTAGTTCTTTTTCTTTCTGTACGTTCTTCTGGAGAAGATCCGTCAGAGGAGAGGCTGTTTGAGAAAAGTTGGAAATGAACCTCCTGTAGTATCCCAATATCCCAAGAAATGCCCTCAGCTCCTTTTTTGTTCATGGAAACGGGATATTGGCGATGGATGCTACCTTCTCGGTCTGGGGTTTTATATATCCTTCCCCCAAAAGGTGGCCTAGGTATTTCACTGAACGGGCCTCAAGCCTGCCTTTGGCGGGGTTTATAGTCAGCCCGACTTCTTTCAAGGCTTGGACAACTCTTTTCATGTGGGTCAGGTGTTCAGTCCAGGTGGAGCTATAGATGACGATGTCATCTATGTACGCTGCTGAAAACGTTGAACAAGGTCTTAGCACCGTGTTCATTAATCTTTGGAAGGTGGCCGGAGCCCCATGGAGACCAAAGGGAAGAACGGTGAAATTGTACAACCCGCTGGGGGTGGCAAAGGCGGTTTTGTCTCGGTCTCCGGGGCTCAAGGGCACCTGCCAATACCCCTTGCACAGGTCTAGGGTGCTAATATATTTGGCGTTTCCTAAACGCTCCACCAATTCATCGACTCTCGGAAGGGGGTAGGAATCAAACTGGGAGATTTTATTCACCTCCCGAAAGTCGATGCAGAATCTTATGGATACATCTGGTTTGGGTACGAGCACTATGGGTGAATTCCATTCACTGTGGGAGGGTTCGATGATGCCCATCTTTAACATTTGTTGCACCTCTCTCTCTATTGCCAGCCTACGCGACTCTGGTATACGATAAGGGTGCAACTTCACTTTTGCGCCTGGTCGAGTTTAAATGACATGTTCCGTCAAATGCGTTCTACCGGGGTGTAGGGAGAACACCTCTTGTTGGGGTTTCATTTGGGTCTTGAACTCTTCTCCTTTTTCCTCCGGAAGTTCCGGATCTATACTCTGTACAAATAGGGGTTCAGGACTCTGGGTAAGTCCTAACTGTGCTGGAATGGCCCCCTCCCATTTCTTCAGGAGGTTGACGTGATATATTTGTGGGTTTGTCTTTTTCTGTGGATCTAGTTCCAAACGGTAGGTAACCGGGGTAACCTTCTCCACAATGCGATAAGGGCCTTGCCACTGTCCCAACAGCTTGTGGTTGGAGGTGGGCATCATCAGGAGCACGTAATCGTTAAGGTCAAAGGAGCGGATTTTGGCTTTTTTATCGCATTGGGCCTTTTGGGATGACTGGGCCTGTTCCATGTGTGTTTTGACTATGCTTCTGATCTGCCCTAGGTGGGTTTTCAGATTTAATACATATTCTGGAAGAGGTTTTACCCCCTCTGGCTCTTCTTCCCATTCCTCCCGTAGCATGTCCAACAGCGTGCGGGGTTGTCTGCCATATAGTAGCTCAAATGGTGAAAACCCAGTGCTTTTTTGTACTTGGCATCTAATGGCAAAAAGGGCCAAAGTGAGCATGTCCTCCCATTTCCATGTCTCAAGGTTAAACAATTTCTTCAGCGTTGTCTTGAGGGTGGCATTGTAGCGTTCCACCAGCCCATCAGTCTGGGGGTGGTACGCGGACGTACGAATCTGCTTGATATTTAGAGAGAGACATACCTCTCGCATGAGGCGGGACATAAAGGGCGTTCCCTGATCGGTAATCAGTTCCTTGGGGAACCCTACTCTTGAAAAGATGGTGATCATGGCCTTGGTGATGTGGGAAGCGTTGGGTTGGCGTAAGGCCACTGCTTCTGGGAAGCGGGTGGCATAGTCAACCAACACCAACACAAAGAGACAACCGCTGCGGGAGGGTAGTAGGGGACCTATGATGTCCATACCAACCCTGGAGAAGGGTTCCTGTATAATGGGTAAAGGACGTAAAGGAGCTCTGGCTGGCAGGGACCTGCTGTTTTTTTGGCATATAGCGCCTTCCCTACAATACCTTTTTACCTGGGAATAGACACTGGGCCAATAAAACCTCTTTAATATCGTATTTTCGGTCTTCTCCTCCCCGAAGTGTCCTCCCAGCAGGTGACTGTGGGCCAGGAACAATACCTTCTCCCTATAGGGTTGGGGAACCAGTAATTGAATTGGGTCATCCCTCCCCCCTTACGATATAGCAGCCCTTTCTTCTCAAAGAACTGTGGACCTACTTGCACGGGATCCTCTTCACTCGTGGCCTTATTCCAGGCCTCACGTAATGCGGGGTCTTCTCGTTGTTCCTCTCGAAACCCGGGTTCGAACTGCCATATGGGGACATCCTTGTTCTGGGTCAGGATGACTTGTCTCCAGTATTTTTTTTCCCTCTTTTTCTGTTTCCCACTCTTCCGTGGCTTTCCTGGGGAATAATCTGGCTCAGGCTCCTGAGAAAAAGGCGTGGACTTCCTCCATTCCTCCCCGTCCACCCAGGTCTCCTGTACAAGGTTAGACATGTGCGGGTAATCGTTTCCGATGACTAAAGGCTCGGGTAAACGGGGTATGAGTCCTACTCTTAAGGGCAGGGTGGTCAGGGAGGGGTCATGTTGGACGTCTATCTCGGTGGTGGGATATTGACGGCTGTCCCAATGCACACATTGAATGGTGACGTACCCTGAAGGTGTCGGGTCCCCCCTGGGGTAGCTTGGGGTTGGATCACGCTTTGCAAACACCCAGTGTCAATCAGAGCCTGTCGTTCTTCCCCATTAACCCTCACTGTTCTATGGTAGGGAAGGTGTGTCCCCGAAGGGCTGCAGTAGTAATTACGCACCAGCCCTACCTCCATGGGTTCTTCCCTCTGGGGAGAGAATCGAGCTATGTGACCTATGGTACCACAATTAAAGCATTTAGGGCCTTGCGGGATGGGGGCTCGGGGAGGTATCACAATGGGCCCGGGATGAAGGGTGACCGTTTCCGGTTTGCGTAAAGGCCGGGGGGGTCTGGAAGACTTGATCGGAGCCGTTGAATGTTTCCAGTGCGCTTCTTCGCGTACCCTTTGGGATTCTTGTGCTCTGTGAAATGCACTGGCTATGTCAATAGCCCTGTCCAGGTTCAGTCCAGTATGTTGTCTTACCCATTTCTGTACATGCGGATATAGGGAGGACAAATATTGCTCGAGATATACCTTCTCCATGATTTCCTCTTTAGTTGAGAGATGAGGCTTTAGCCACCTGTCAGCCATATCCCTCACCCTATAGGCCAAGGCACGGGGAGTCTCCTGAGGACCCTCCTTGATCTGGCGTAGGCCTATACGGTAAGTGTCATCGTCTATACCCAGTCTCTCAAGGATGTTCCTCTTGACATCATCATATGGCGTAAGGCCCAACGGATTAACAGCCTGATAGGCCGCTTGGAGCTCTCCCGATAACAGCGAACCCAAGTATTGTCCCCATTTATCTTGGCCCCATCCGGCGGCTCTGGCCATACGTTCAAAATTGGCAAAAAAGAAATCAGGATCCTCTCCTTCGACATTTTTTTGTAGGACCACGGAAGGGAATCCTGCTGTACTCCTCTGTTGCCCTAGTGTATCCGCCAGTTTTACGATCACGGCCTCTTGGGTCTGACCTTGTTCCGTAAGGGATCTATGCAGGTTCGCCCGGTCCTCTTCGGCTGCAGTCAGAAACCTCTCCATGGAGCGTTCTAGCTTCTCTTGGCTTTCAGCCATCTTTCTCACGGCTGCCTCCATTTCCCCCGATCCCACTTCTGACACCAGATGTGAGAGGGATGGGCAGAAAATAAAGCGAGGAGGTCTTACAGGCTGTTGAATGATGGCTTCATTTATTTCACCAGGTTAAAACAGAAAAGTCTAATTGTCCAAAGTGAGGTGGTTGGGAGGGGAAACCGCTGTCGTCTTTGCCCAGGATGCTGTTGGTTTTGTCTCTACTCGTCTTCTTCTTCTCAGGATGAGGGTGACACAACCCCGGGTAGACAAAAGGAAAAAAAGGCGGTCAATACGGCTGTCCCTTTAGGGAAGGTGAACATAAAGTGCAGACCGTGCCGTCACCGTGAATACAATTAGGAAACAAAGAGTAGGGAGAGGGAAGGCTTGGAAAGACTAATCCTACGTGCACCCCTGGTACGTGCTGTCAGGACGGTGAAAACGAAGGAACAAAACTAAAAGGAAAAATGACCTATTAGTCTGTCGGTCTTTTCCTCGCGTTGAACTCCTTTTTATCGGGGTATCAACTCCAAATCGGTGTTTGTTCGGGAAAAACGTGGTTATAAGGCTTGAGGTGTTGTACAGATTGACTTAGTGAAGGTTGTGAGCAGGAAGTGAGGGGAAGTACGAGAATAGGTGTCCAGAATTATCACCCCCGTCCCGTGAACCCTGAGTCCCTTGGATTCGCCGCCCCCTCCCTTCCCGTTTTACTATGTCCCTTGCCCCGATTCATGTACCGCAGGGGCCGCAGCTCTCCTGAGCTGCGGCGGCGTTGCAGCGTCCTCTGGGGGTGTCTCCACCACTCTTCGGTCCACTCCTCCCGCTCAACACCGTCTCTCTCCGCGCTTCGTTGGGGGTCCTCGTCTTCTTCTCGTCCTCGCTCCCAGATCGGTTCGTCTACTTCTCATCCTCGCTCCTGGAGATGTTCGTCTGCTTCTCTTCCTCGCTCCTCCGTGGTGCTCCGTTCTGTTCCTTCTGACTCCCGTCTTCCGAACGCGCACCCCTCGGCGTCTTCCGGGAACTCCCTTTCTGCTACTAGCTCCGCCCCGTGCCTCCGAGAAGCGTTAGTCCATTGGCTGTTGCTTGGAAGGGGGAGTTCCTCATCCTGAATGGGAGAAGAATCGAAGGCAGTTAACTCTTTCTGTGCCGTTACCGCACCTTCGTTAGGCTGTTCCCGTTTCGTATAAGGATTCATCGGGTGGCAGCCCTGGTCCTTCTCACACTCTCCAAATAGGTCCCCGATGTGTGTGCCAGCCTAACCCCCAGGTAACGCACCGTATCTTTAATCCAGGCCATCCCCACAGTGGGTAACTCACCCTCCTCAGCGTGTCTCAGACTGCCCATGGGGAAGAGTTTAGACATTCCCGGATTAAGGCAAAGTACGGATATCTCGCCAAAGCCAGTCAGCTCCTCGAGGAGTACCGTAACCGCCTCCCCCGGATGGCGAAGATACACTAAAGTTTTGTCGGCATACATCGACACCACATGTACCGTCGGACCCAGCTGAATACCCCACCGTCCCATCTTACCCCTGAGTGTAATTGCCAGAGGCTCCATCGCAAGAGCGAAAAGGAGCGGCGACAGGGGGCAGCCCTGCCGAGTACTTCTCTGAAGCTCCAAACTATCTGATACCTGGTTGCACAGGCGGACTCGGGCAGTTGGTTTAACGTAGAGTTTCAACCAGTTCAGATAGTTGTCCCCCAGTCCCATGCGCTCAAGTACCGCCCAAATGTAATCCCACTCAACAGAGTCGAAGGCTTGTCGTATGTCAAGGAAACATAGGGCCCAATCCGCCTCTCGTAATTCCGGTGCATGCCATACGTGTGCTAGTCGCCGTAAGTTATGTGTGGTATTCCGGCCGGGAATAAACCCGGCCTGGTCCGGGTGGACCAAACGGGTCATGTATGGGAGGAATCGTGCCGCCAGTACTCCACTCAGTATCTTCTCATCGATATTTAAAAGAGAAATGGGCGGATAGGAGCCCGGGGACAGGGGATCCCTGTCTGGTTTGAGGATCATGGACACTAGCGCCTCCATCATGGTACCAGGGAGCTCCTTTCTGAACAATGCCTCGTTAAACACCTCTAAGAGGTGATCAACTAACTGGGTAGCAAACTTTTTATACAATTCGGCTGGGAGGCCGTCGCTTCCCGGACACTTCTCCGACTTTAGTTTTTTAATTGCTGCTAAAACTTCTTCCCTAGTCAGTGGTCTCCCCAGGGTCTCAGTGTCTTCCTCCTCTAGGTTGGGAAGCGTTATATCGTTAAAGTAGTCTTGTAGTGTATGCAGGCCGACACAGGTACTAGTCAAGCATGTCTGTCGTAGATGAGTCGCAAATTCTGCAAGAATTGCGTTTTGTGTATGCAGGACATCTCCCTCAGTGTTACGCAGCTGCAACACTGGTGTCTGCTCTGTCTCCGTGCGAATCAATCGCGCCAATAGTGCTCCCGATCTATCCCCCTCCATATATAGCCTCTGCCTATAGGTAGTGTATTGATGTTTTTCTAACCGAGACCAGGCCTCGAGTAACTCCCCCCGAACTCGCGTCCACTCCGCCCCATCTGTCGGTGTTTTATGAAGCGTACTCTCTAGGGTCTTTAGTCTCTTTTCTAAAATGTCAATGTCGGCATATAGTTGCTGTTGGACCCCGTAAGTAGTTCTTATGCAAACCCCCCTGATAACGACTTTCATAGCCTCCCACTCGTTGGATCTAGTGGCAGTGGACCCCCAATTTTCAGCAAAGTAATGTTGTAGAGCCTCCGTCACAGTCTGCACATATGGGGGGTCCGCAAGGGCTTCCACACGGAGCTGCCAGAGCGGAATGGACGGCCATCTCAGTCCGCTGATCAGAGTCAGCAGCAATGGTGCAGGGTCGGATAAGTAGCGTGGTAAATAAGAAACGGTCTCTGTTGCGGCCGAAAGGCCGGGTGAGAGGTAACAGCGGTCAATGCGGGAGAAGGTGTTAGCTGCGGGGGTAAAGCAAGAGAACTCTTTAGTGGCAGGGTTACGCGCTTCTCCACTCATCCCTCAGCTGCATACCCTGTAAAATACCCATGAGGGAGTTCACCATACAGGGTTCTGTGTGCTCTCTAGGGGGCTCTCTGTCTAGGATCCCATCAAATATACAATTAAAGTCTCCGAAAAGAAGGATCTCAGCCCCCATGTACGGTGTTGCTGCTTTTAGTACCGCCGGGTAGAAATCGGGACAGTCCAAATTGGGTGTGGAAACATTAATTATGCATAGTTTCCGTCCTTCCCACCTCCCAAACAGTATTACATACCGCCCTTCAGGGTCCAAAACATGGTGAACATGTTGGAATGGGACCCCTGGCGCCACCCACACTAGGGCCCCTCGTGCAAAACCGGAATAAGAGGTGGCGTACATCTGTCCCCTCCAGCGTTTGCGTAGGCTCGTTATGGAATTCCCCCATATGTGTGTCTCTTGCAGTCCCGCAATAGCAACCCTATATCTCTTCAGGAAGGCATGTATCCTGCGACACTTGTCGAAAGCCGCCATTCCCCTGACATTCCAGTTAAGGAACTTTAACATTTGAGCGGCCATAGCAGTGTATCCATGAGCCTATGACGTGTGCCCTGTCCATGTCAGTGTATTGCACCTGTCTGTTCCAGGATCCGGGCATCATGACGTAACCTGTTGTGACCCTAAAACTTCCCCAATTAACAAACCAAACTATAACAACTAAAGTGTGATTTCCACATCCCCCACCCACGGGCAGCAGTCTGGATCCGTATATGCATTGTACAAGTCCTATAAGAAACCATACATACCGCCCCATACCCCCACTCCCCTCCCTCAAGCTCTCCAATGTCCGGGCATCAGGCCGGGGGTCACATCCCGATCTAGTTCTGTCCGAGATGCCAATGGGGATATTCATGGAATGCTGTGCAAGAGAACAGATAACGTCAGGGCGCGAGATTACTCTTAAGCTTCCCGGATGGACCTGGACTCTAGTGGGGGCGTTGCTAGGTCAGCGGCCGCCCTTGCTCCCAAACCACAAACATATTAATATACCTTAGGACCCATAACACAATGCAAGTCTAGGGTGAAACAGGAAATAGGCCTATACTCCAAAGGTCAAAAATCTACCCCTCGTTCAGAAATGTGAGCCTCCCGGGATGTTCAACAACAAATACTCAAACCCAGTTCTGGTGACCCCGTTCTACCAATCACACAAGTAACAACTTATCTGCACAGGTCAGCCAGTAGTGTTCAACAAATACAGTTACTCATGGCCACTGCCCAGTCCCTCCTTCTCTCGTGTCACGTTTGTCGCCACCTCTACTGAATCTGGGACAACCTCAGAGTCTGACGCCTGCAATGTGCCATCATGAAGGACTCTAATCCGACCCAGACTCATTGTTCTCTTGTGCTGCTTCTGCCGCGTGTGCTGTCTGCGACTCCTCACAGAGGATTGCGAGGAAGGCGTCCCGGAGGAACTCGTGGAAGGCACTAGGTGTCTCCTATCTGGAGCTCTGGCATCCAACCAGTCTCGTGCTTCCTATGCAGAGAAAAAAAACAAGGTACGGCCTTCACTCTCCACCCGGAGTTTCGCCGGGAACATAAGGCTATATTTTAGGTTCAAGTCCCTGAGCCGTCGTTTTACTGCGATGAAAGACTTCCTCTGTTCCTGGACCCTTTGCGTGTAATCTGGGTACACTGTGATGGAGTGTCCCTAAAAAAAGAACCGTCGTCCGCTGCGAGAGAGCTGGAGCAAAAGATCCCTGTCCCTAAAGTTAAATAACTTTGCGATGATGGCTCGGGGGGGCGCCCCAGGTCTCGGGGGGGCCGCCAACGCTCTGTGCGCTCGTTCAACGCTGAAGAACTTCGATAACTGTTTAGGAGCCATTTCCCGGGTGATCCAGTCCTCCTGAAACAGATCCACAGCAGCGCCTTTTGCTTTTTCTGGAAACACGATAAATCTGAGGTTCCCTCTCCGCGACCGATCTTCTGAATCCTCCGCTCGATCGTCAAGTTTAATCACCTGTCGTTTCAGCTCCACTAAGGTTCCTGACTTGTTCTTTCAGCGCTGCGATATCTTCTTCTGTGGCCGTCACTCTGTCCGAGCCCTTCCTGAGATCACATCTCAGTAAGTTGATATCTACGGCCACCGCATCAATCTTTCTAACCATCTCATCCCTTGTCGACTGTACAGCATGGATTACATCGGACAGCATCGGGGGATCCTCCACCGCTCCCTCAGGAATGTCCTTATCCCTTTCCTGGCCTTCATTTCTGTTCTCCAGGCCATGGGGTAGCGGTTGGGCATAGTTTAATATCTTGTTTGATTGTGATTTCGTCGGTTGGCCTTTCCCCATATTGCCCAGTTAACTGCAACAGAGTGTGTCCTGTTTACCCCCGCTTCGTCAGGAGAATACCAGAAGTGACTCTCCCCAGCTGCTGCAAGTCCGGTAGGGGGGCAGCCTCCCCTAGTGTGCAGAGATCCCCCTCACAGGCCAGATATGCGTGGGACTTCAAATCTTAACTCGGGCTGCATGCGCCTAGGCCAGGTCTATCACGTTCTCCAAAGCTCCAACTCTTAATCAGTCCGTGTCAACATCCATCTTTAATCTCCAGGGAGTTAATCTTGCCCCTGCCCCCAAGCGCAGACACGGGCCCTAGATCACTCCCTTTCTTTTCAGGGTCTGTTCCTCTCATCTGTATCTGCCAGGCCGGATGAGCACAACCACGCCAATTAGGTCCGGGCCTCTGTAGATGCTCCCACCCCTGCCAAGGCAGTCACACTGCAGGCAGCAGGAGGCCTGCCCTTCCTCCCAGCAATACGGGTCAATCGTTCGCCAGTCTCGGCCGGTCCGGGCTCCACAGGGGACGACCAGCAACCTGAACAGCACAGCGGAGGTCCGGCAAGGCCTCCAGTCCCCCAGCTCTCCTCGGCAGAGTTGCAGATCGCGGTGCACTATGCGTGCAGCGCGGGTCCGTCTGGCAGTGCAGCTCCCCGCTCTGGGTCTTCTCCACGGACGCCGGGTTGCAATTGGCGATTTCTCTGTGCGGCCGGGAACCGAAAGCTCCTCAGGCCCAGCGTCCGCCGGGTCAGAGGTAAGATGGCGCAGGGGGTGTCTCCCGATGTGAAGCTCTGGTTTCGCCGTCGCGGGGGCCCGTGCCTCAACCCCGCGATAGTATTGCAGCGGGGAGGCTCACGGGTCCGGGGAGGTCGTTTGGTGTGAATTCAGGAGCCAGGATACCGCAGGATCTTGATTAAATTTGGGCCGTCGGACGGAGCTCTTTCAGAGCATGTCTACTCTGCCATATTTCCAAGCCACGCCCCCCTAGTGATGGCCCTCATATGCTCTAAAATGCATACCTTTGTGGGATGTATAGTGCTGCTGATGTACTTTAATCCACATGGGCATGTCAAGCAATAAACCGTATACGGTGTAGTGCAAGTCATGAATATATTAAGGTATCTGGGCTTATCCAATCCTGGAATTTTAAAGGAAAGGATTTTCTTACTATTGCAGCAGGCCTTGCATTTTCCTCATGGAAAGAAGCCATGTAATGTTTTAAGGGTAGATCCTATGACTTCTTTCTCATGATGACTACGGACCAGATTGTTATTCAGGGACCTAGCTTTTCTGAAGGTTAGCAGGGGGCTAGGTGGTATATCCTGACCTATGATAGGATCCGTTTTCAAGGTATGTATATCAAAACAATACCCTTTCAGGCATAGAGTGATGCATTAATTATGCAAAAAAAAGTAGCAGAGAACTCTGGGTAGTTCTCAAGCTTAGGTGGAAAGCAGCTCCAGTATAGAGCACTCTCAACACCAGCGACACTCTAAATTTGCTCACCTCAAATATCTGCTTTTCTATCAAAGTCTTTAAGCATAGGATTAGCACAGTGCCATCCACGCTTAAAGACTTTGCTGTAGAAATGGCAAAAGACTTTGTTCCTTTCTATCTCAGCATGGATGGCACTATGCTAATCCTGAGATAACTGACTCATTCCTCATGTTTTTCCAGAGCGGTGCCCTTCCTGAGCTGCATGCCAGGTTAAGGCATGGTCTGTCCTCGCGCAATATATGGGTAAGACACTACGACAGATTGACTTATCATATGCATCTTTTGAACTGTTATGAAAATGCATTTTATAATTCTCATTATCAGCATTTTTGAGAGTTGTTATTGATAATGCACTCCATATTGTGTCTGTTACCGATTGTTTTTTTCACTTGGCATTAAGAACCAAGAGAGAGCATATCCAGAATGTAAACCCTTACAACCCTGCATAAGAAATCTCTAATTTGTTTTTTCCAATTATGCCTTTGTATAGGTGTTACCAGTGAACCCCTTTAAAATATACCACAGATGGAATAAGGATTACTGGTTTTCTTTTGTATCTTTTGTATTTCTTTCTTATTTTTGAACTGCTCAGAACCTTTTTTTTGAGTATTTGTCATCACCGTTGTCATTCCGTACTACACTGGAATTTTGAGGATCACTACACCTCACAGCAGCACACGTTGGTCCTGACGAAAGCCGAGACACCTTTTTTCTAGGGTCAATAGGCTGAAACATGTAGACCACTATCGCCACTAACTTGCAGGTATATGTTATCCTTGCCAGTGCCCTGTTTTTAACCCTAGCCCCAGGAAGTGTCAGTAAAGGTATATTACGTACCTGGTAGCTAGCTTTACTCTTTCACATCACACTTTTTTCTTGCGCTGCATCTCCCACCTGACCTGATTAGAAACTCAACATTGTGGTATTTAGCATACCTCAGAATCAACAACTAAAACATCCCTAAACTCCTCCCTCTCAGTGAGGGGGTTGTAGCCCATGCCGAGAGTAGGCATCCCGGTACGAGGAGAATCCCAATGATGAAGCATGCCACCTTTGGTGGGTGAGGGATTTCGTCCTATAAAAGGGATATCCCAGGGTTTGGTGAGTCACCTTCTCGGATAACTTCTTGCTCTCATCCAATTCTTTAGATCCAAGGGTTCTTTTTTCTGTGATTAGCAGTAAAATAAGGGAGTCAACCTCGCAGGTCTTTAAAATTCTCCTCGGACCCCACTCCCCCTTTTTTTGTGTGAACCCGATCTACATCTACACCCAAGTATAAATCACCTTATGGAAAGAATTCAGCATTTCCACAAGGCGATTTACACCGAGAATTTGATTTATGAGTTTTTACCCATACAAATAAGAAAATGGAGACTCCCACAACTGAATTTACAGCTGAAAATGTACTTTCCACCTATTGGTGGATGTCTCCACGACCAGGATTGAAAGCAATAGGGAAATGTGTGAAAAATAATTCAAAATTAAGGAAAGTTAAAAATAAAGGGCCTGATTCACAGAACTAACTTACGTCAAAAACGTAAACGTAAACGTAAATGTAAAGTTAGTACTTTTTAGGTATTCACAGAATACACTTACTCATTTTGGTATTCACAGAATGAACTTACTCATTTTGGTATTCACAGAATAGTACTAACTTTACGTTTACATTTACGTTTACGTTTACGTTTTTCACGTAAGTTAGTTCTGTGAATCAGGCCCACTGGGCCTGATTCACAGAACTAACTTACGTCAAAAAACATAAACGTAAACGTAAAGTTAGTACTAGTCTATGAATACCAAAATGAGTAAGTGTATTCTGTGAATACCTAAAAAGTACTAACTTTACGTTTCTGTTTACGTTTACGTTTACGTTTTTGACGTAAGTTAGTTCTGTGAATCAGGCCCAAAGATTTTTTTCTTTTAATTTAAAAATATTAAACCACAGTTCTCCAACTCCTATGCACCTACAACTAACATATTAAAAAGGAATAACACACCTGCTTTAAAACATATAATTCGGTTACATTTTAACTTAATTACATTTTTATTTTTACTTAATTATGTTTTAAATTAAATTAATGTAAATTTAATTAAATGTTAAGTTTAAGTTATGTTGAATGTGTTATAATCGTGAATGCTAGTAATGTTATATTTTATTTTATTGTATTTATGCTTTAACGTTTTAAGAAAATATAATTTACACAATATCATTAAAATGTTATTCTGCATACTGAATATTAACATTCCATTTTCTTTAAAGAAATGTAATAATTTGTTTAAAAATATTTTATATAAAGTTAAATCTAAACTGTTTTTTATATTGGTTTCATTAATTTTATGTGTTTTCCTAAGTGTTAGTGCATTTGCCTGCGCCAATTATTTCTGGGAGTGTGTTGCAGTACAAGTGGTTGGCCATGTGGTGCTTGACTTATTTCAAGACTGGGCTAGAATACATTTAAAACTGTTTCGGGACCCCAAGGACTCACCAAGATGGTTCAATCTTTATATACACCCACTTACAAATCTCCTCACAGGGAATGTTTGTGGTTCTAGAGAGATTGATGGACATTTTCCACCATAGGCGAATTAGAGCTCAATGACATTTAGATTCGGCGATTAGTCAATGATGAGAGATTGATGAAGGTTTCAAAAACCTATATTTATCATAAAGTTAGAATCTCTAATTATCTTTATTCAAATTAGTAAGTTTACAGAAATATAAAATAGATTTGGTTAGAAGTCAGCATTAGAAAAACATACAGTGTTCCATAAAGAAACCCCTTAAACTAACTAAAGGACCTATTCTAAATAGAATCCATGAAGAGTACCTCTGGAGAAGAGTGGGAAAGAGATACATTTCTCATAAAGAGTAGTTCGGGAAACTCCGCCCAGTTCGCTACAGCTGCAGTACCAACTGTAAATAAAAATATGATCCTTGCAGTAGCATTGATCACTAAGAATCCAAAGGTCGAAAATGAAAAAGAATCAGTCACCTCAGGGTAAAGTTAAAGAAAATCAACTCTCCATAAAGAAGTGTATCAGGTCAAAGAAATATCCAGCAGCAGGACGTCCGGAAAAGTCAACGAAAAGATGGGTAAGGGTAGTAACTGTAAGAGAATGAGGATGTGGAAAAAGGGTGTGCTAACCACCCAGGAACACTAATTAATATAGGTTCATATTTTCATTACAATTCTGTAGGCGTCTTCTGTTGATATCCAATGAGAATAGCACACGAGGTGGTGTCATCAGTCATTCGATGCATCTTCTTCCGATTCCCACAGTGTCACCATGATCTATACAATTATTACATCACTTGTTACATGAGGGAAGGTTCTCATGAGAACCCTCTTACATAAGCTAAAGGATGCACTATGAGCTTGATGTGTGAACAATGGCTAGTCAGCAATATGACAGAAACTATCAATGTTATTCGGAAACAGCATTCATAAATGTCTCTAAGTCATTGTTTAACAAAAGCAGTTTTAATAAGCTATTTGTATTCTAATAAATGATATAACAAGGGTTGAGGAGCAGGATGAACACAATGTTATAGTCGACATATATCTAAAAGATGTTACTAATGCTAAGCAGTTTTGCTAAATGTCATATTTATGTAACTGTGAGCAAGAGTCGAGTGAAATGTCTTTTGGGCCTTGTTAATATAGACATTAAGAAATGGTTGCCTGATGCAAAATTTTGAAGCAGGCATTAATTTACAAACATTCTAAGAACATTCTTAATCCTACATGTGATTAACTATTGTATTTTCACATTTGTTTACTAGGATTCTAAACATTATGAGTATATATTTTTTCCTACGAGTCTAATGTAATCATTTCAACAGCATCTTCAAAGCATTCTAGAGTACAATTCTAACACAGTGAATAAGTTGGTTTTTTAAATTCGTGCCCATTTGTCCCACTGTTTTATCAGTAGTTTTACTGTAGTAGATTTGAATGTGTACTTTGTGAATTGCAGTTGTTTTACTCTTATGTGGCTGACTGGTTTAACTTAGCCTGTCCCTCGCTGACCCACTTTAATTTCTTGTAACACCACTCAATTTATAGCAAATGTTCCCAATTTTCTAACCACACCTCCTCCCTCTCGCCTTTACTACTAAATTCAATACTTGTATGTGCAAAGACCTCTGTCACAAGTTCCTAGATCTCTGTACAGAAAAGTTAGGCGTGACGAAGGGAGAGATCTCAAGCTAGAGGTTTGTGAATTGTATTTTGGAGTATATTTAAGTAAAACTGCTTTACCTACTATGACTGAGAACCTGTGTGGTGAAGTCTATGCTCAGCTAAAATTCAAAGTAAAACACATCATTTATTACCTGTTTTTTAAATGATGAGCACATAATTGATTAAGGGGTTGACAAACAGATACTAACAATTACTGGAAAAATATGTTTTCTTTGTAGATATCAAGATTTTCAACCCTGCAGAAAGTCTTTAAGATCGAGGATAAGAAAAAGTATTGAAAACAAGATTTATGCATAGGTTTCGCCTATGTGAATAATAATAAGCTGTTTTTTATTGTAAGTTGTAGCTTGCTGAGTTACAGAAAATCTGTTAAAGTGTTATGACTTGTTTATATACAAAAAAGCAATATATTGTGCTGTTACTAGTGGTATAGTGCGGGTAATCAATAGCAAAATTTTGAGAAATGAAAGAGAAAAAAAAATAGAATTAATTGATGTAATAGGAATTTTATGTGTTTGGAGGAGTTCTGACAACTTTTGGGCCTGGTACCACTACACCTGCTGCACCATTCAAATAATGCCTCTAGTGCCTGCAAGATAACTGCATTTGCGACTGCCTGTTTAGTAGTAAAATATAGCAATATTTGGTGTTTAGAGGAGTTCTGACAACTTTTGGGCCTGGTGCCACTGCACCTGCTGCACCATTCAAATCATGACCCTATTGCCTGTAAGGTAACTGCACTTGTGACTGTCTGTGTAGTAGTAAAATATTGCAATATTTGGTGTTTGGAGGGGTTCGTAGAGCTTTGGGCCCTGGTGTCACTGCACCTGCTGCACCATTGTAATCATGATCCTAGTGCCTGCAAGGTAACAGCACTTGCAGTTGCTTATTTAGTAGTTCAATATAGCAATACATGGTGTTTTGAGGAGTCCTGACAACTTTTGGCCCCGGTGTCACTCCACCTGCAGCACCAATTAAATCACGGCCCTTGTGCCTGCTAGATAACTGCACTTGGAACTGCCTGTTTAGTAGTCAAATGTAGCAGTATTCTGCGTTTAGTGGGGTCTCTTGAGATTTTGGCCCTGGTGCCACTGACCTGCTGCGCCATTCAAATCAAGCCCCTTTTAACTAAAAGATAACTGCAATTGTGTCTGCCTATATAGTAGTAAAATATAGAAAAATTAGGTGTTTATAGGAGTTTTGGGCCCAGTGCCACTGCACCTGGTGCACCATTTAAATCATGACCCTAATGTCTGCAAGGTAACTGCTACTGCTACTGCTACTTCACCTGCTGCTCCATTCAAATCATGAGACTATTGCCTGCTAGATAAATGCATGTGTGACTGTCTTTTTTAGTAGTACAATTGAACAATAATCTGGGCTTAGTGGGGTCCCTAGAGCTTTTGGCCCCAGTACCACTGCACATGCTGCACCATTCAAATCAAGTCCCTTTTAAATGCTAGGTAATTGCAATTTTGACTGCCTGTTTAGTAGTCAAATATAGCAATATTATGTGTTTAGAGGAGCTCTGACAACTTTTCGGCCCGATGCTACTGCACCTGCTGCACCATTCAAATCAACACTCTGCTGTCTGCAAGGTAAGTGCACTAGTGATTGCCTGTTTAGGAACCAAATATTGCAATATTAGGTGTTTAGTGGGGTGCCTGGAGCTTTTGGTCCTGGTGCCACTGCACCTGCTGCACTATTGAAATCATGACCCTAGTGCTTGCTAGATAACTGCACTTATGACTGCCTGTTTAGTTGTAAAATATAGCAATATAAGGTGTTTAGAGGAGTTCTGGAAACATTTGGGCTTGGTGCCACTGCATATGCTGCACCACTGAAATAATGACCCTGTTGCCTGCAAGATAACTGCACTTGTGACTGCATGTTTAGTAGTAAAATGTAGCAATATTTGGTGTTTAGTGGAGTTATATCTACTTTTGGCATCGGTGCCACTGCACCTGCTGCACCATTTAAATTAAGCCCCTTTCAGCTGCAAGGTAGCTGCAATTGTGACTACCTGGACCCGGCCACTGCCAAATCCAACCTCCATGAGGGAATGAAGGCCGTCGCAGAGTGGATGAAGACCAGCCGTCTGAAACTGAACTCTGACAAGACGGAGGTCCTCATCCTCGGCTCCACCCCCTCCGCATGGGACGACTCCTGATGGCCGGCCATGTTGGGAGCTCCTCCGACACCCACCAACCATGCACGCAACCTGGGTTTCATCCTGGACTCAACGCTCTCCATGACCCAGCAAGTCAACGCTGTCTCCTCCTCCTGCTTCAACACACTCCGCATGCTCCACAAGATCTACAGATGGATCCCCACCAAAACCAGAAGGACGGTCACCCAAGCCCTCGTCAGCAGCAGGCTGGACTACGGCAACGCCCTCTACGCGGGAACCACAACCAAACTCCAGAAACGACTCCAACGCATACAAAACGCCTCTGCACGCCTCATCCTCGGAACCCCTCGCCACAGCCACATCACCGCCCACCTGAGAGACCTGCACTGGCTCCCGGTCAACAAGAGGATCACCTTCAAGCTCCTCAACCACGCCCACAAAGCACTCCACAACGCCAGACCAGCATACCTCAATGAACGACTCACCTTCTACACCCCGAACCGCCAGCTCCGCTCCGCTCCGCTGACCTCGCCCTCGCCACCATCCCACGCATCCGCCGAACGACCACCGGCAGCAGATCATTCTCCCACCTCGCCGCCAAGACTTGGAACACCCTCCCCATCCACCTGCGACAGACCCAGGACCTGCTGACCTTCAGGAGACTTCTTAAGACCTGGCTGTTTGATCAGTAGCTGCTTCATCCCTCCCCCCTAGCGCCTTGAGACCCTCACGGGTGAGTAGCGCACTCTATAAATGTGTTGATTGATTGATTGATTGACCTGTTCAGTAGTAAAATACAGCAATATTAGGTCTTTAGAGGAGTAATGACAACTTGTTGGCCCGGTGCCACTGCACCTTCTGCACCATTAAAATCATGACCCTAGTGCCTGAAAGATAACTGCACTTGTGACTGCCTGTTTAGTTGTAAAATATAGCAATAATCAGTGTTTAGTGGGGTGCCTGGAGCTTTTGGTCCCGATGCCACTGCACCTGCTGCACTATTGTAATCATGACCCTAGCGCTTGCTAGATAACTGCACTTGTGACTGCCTGTTTAGTAGTAAAATATAACAATTTTAGGTGTTTAGTGGAGGTGCCTAGAGCTTTTGGTTCTAGTGTCTAAGCACCTGCTGCACAATTGAAATCATGACCCTGTTGTCTGCAAGGTAGCTGCACTTGTGACTGTTCAGTTTTAAATTTGAGCAATAATCGGGGTTTAGTGGGGTCCCCATAGGTTTTGGCCCTGGTGCCACTGCCCCTGCTGCACCATTCAAATCAAGTCCCTTTTTGTTAAGTTTAAACATAAATTGTATTGAAAAAAGATGCAACCATGTACAAACCATCAAATGAAAATCATATGATAATTAAAAAACAACAAGTGAAACTTAAAATATTAAATAGAAAAGCAGTTGCAAGTAGAGACTTTTGATATAATGAAGGAGGGAAAAACATGGGTAAGGGAAACAGTAGTATCGTACTTTTGTACTATAAATGAAGTCGGACAATAAAGGAAAAAATTGCTGTATGTCAAAGTGTAATAACAGTTAAAGCGAAAGAGAAAAAGATAATATCTAACTACAAATATAAATCAACTATATATCATTATAAAACAGTTCATGGTGGTTTGGGAACTTCTTCCGATGAGGGGTGACGTTGGGTAGATCTTTGCGCAGAAATGTCCAAGAAAATGGTCACAGGAGACCATATACGCTCTCTTTTCAAAAGTAGAGACAAAGGGGAAACATATGCACGATCTAGTCGATGATTATAACATACACTGTACCACCAGAATTGAAAGGAGAGTTGTGTGGACTGTTTCCAATTTTTTGTTATTTGCTGGAAAGCAATTGCAAGTAATAAATCCACAATATCCGTGTTGTGAGTAAGGGATTGCCAATGATCCGATAGTGTGCCTAAAAATATATTTTCAGGAGAGAAAGGTAAACGAGTATGGCAAATGGCATTAATCTGAGACCATATTTTCAACCAAAATTGATGAGTAAAGGGACAAGAAAAAAGTATGTGAAATAAATCTGCATGGGGAGCTTTACAAGACCAACAATCTGATGAGAGTGTGGGTTGAAATTTATGTAAGGATAGAGGAGTAAACATAAGTCGATTGTATATAAAGAAAAGTGTTTGAGTCGTGCTAGCTGATCTTGAAGTTTTGCGAAGTTTCAACCATAATTTATCCCAAAGTGTAGTAGGCCAAGAAGAGTGGAATTCAGACTCCCATTGGAGTTCAGTATTGGTTTTAGGTCTATGTTCAATGGGTGCATTGAGGAATTTATAAATGGATGAGGCACTGGATTGGGCACTTAAAATGGGAAGAATGTTACGTTGAGGTAATGAGGAGGGTGATGTAGTGGACAAGAGAAGAAGAGAGTTAGTTATGGTCTTGATCAACAAATTCAATTTGGTGGTGAAAGATTTTGGGAATTGATAGAGTGACTGTGCATCAGAGAAGGTAAGGAAAGAGTCGTTGGAATATAACTGATGAACCCAAAGTAGATCTCTGTCACGCCAAGCCTTCCAAAAAATGGGTTTGTTGTTAATTTTAAGAAGTTTATTGTGCCAAATAGAAGAATTAAGAAAACAATCTTTAGCTGAGAGGTGTGAGAGCATAAAAGAGTGAAATCATTTATAAGAAGTGTTATGTATAGGAAAGGATAGGAAACGTGATTTGTGGGTAAAAGTGAGGGATTCATCAATGGAGAAGGGGGATAAAAAGGAATGTTCAAGATCTTTCCATTACGGGGAAGGATTAGGGGCAGAGTCATGTAATGATTTAGAAAGCTGTTTAAGAAGGAAGGCATTATGGTAAAGTTGAAAATTAGGAAAATTAACTCCGCAATGTGATTTAGGGCGCTTTAGTTTAGTTAAAGACATGCATGGTTTTTTCTTGTTCCATAAAAATACTGATAGAATAGAATTAATTTTTTTGAAAAAGTATGCAGGGAGAATGAGAGGGATAGCCGAAATCATGTAAAATATGATGGGAGCAAGCATCATTTTAATGGTGTCAAGTCTGCCCACCAGGACAAGTATAAAGGGTGCCATTTGGAAGTAGAAGTAGATAAAGTAGAAAAGAGACGGGTCGTATTTATGGAAAGTGTTTGTTTAATAGAGGGAACAAACAGAAGACCTAGGTATTTAATTTGGTGGGGATTCCATGAAAAATTAGCAGAAATAAAGTCTTGTTTAAAACAAAAGATATTCAAAGGTAGAATTTCACATTTATCATGAGTTAGTTTATAACCACAATGTAAAGAGAAAGCCTTAACTTCTACTAAGAAGGCTGGAATGGAGAGCTCTGGTTTAGATAAGAATAAAAGAATGTCATCTGCGTAGACACTCATTTTAACATGTAGTTTATCCTGTTGAAAACTATGTATTTCGGAGTTTTGTTTGATTTTAGCTAGGAACGGTTCTAGAGCTAAAATAAAAAGAAGAGGGGAAAGGTAACAGCCTTGATGAACACCTCTCTGTAACATAAAGGGATTAGAAAGGGAACCATTAGTAAAAATGGTAGCTTTGGGTGAAGTATATAATAAAGAAATATAATAAATGAATTAGGGACCGAAACCGAACCAGGACAAAGTATGAAAAATAAAAGACCAATCCGTACGGTCAAAAGCTTTCTCCGCATCTAAAGAGATAGCAGCGAGAGAATGGGGATATTTGTTAGCTTTATGTAATATATTAAAAAAGGTCCGGGTGTTATCTGAGATATTTTGCCCTCTAATAAAGCCAGATTGCTCTTTACAAATAATAGACTGAAAAAAAGGTTCTAATCGGAGAGCAAGGATTTTAGCAAATTTTTTATAATCAGAATTGACTAGTGATATCGGCCTGTAATTTTTACAAAGATGAAGATCTTTTCCTTCTTTAGGGATTAAACAAATGAGAGCATCCTGAAAAGTACCCGAGGAGGCATTAGAAGAGATAAAGTATGAAAACAATGTAAGGAGATAAGGGAGGAGTGTTTTGGAGAAATGGGAATAAAATTCCACAGGGAATCCATCTGTGCCGGGTGCTTTACCCGTGTTTAGAAGTTTTAGGGCCCGAGAAATATCTTTTATGGTGATATCTTGTTCCAATGAAGAAAAGTCAACATCTGTGGGAAATTGTTTTTGTATGGACGGAAGATAATTTTGTATGTCTATAGAATCAGGAGAAGATTCAGGGCTATAGAGGGAGGTATAATATTTTTTTAATTCGTCTACAATCTCAGAATGCTTAGTGAGTGGGACAGAGGCAGAATTTAGTACATAATCGATGAAAGAATGATCTTTTTTAATTTTTAGGTATGAAGCAAGAAGCTTGCCCGCCTTGTTTTGACCGCCATAGTAACGAGCACTACCTCTAAGAAGGTAGGCAGAAGCATTTTCTGTAGACAATTTATTGTATTTACATTTTTCTTTGATTAGATTATCAAGATCAGCTGTAAAATTCGTTAATGTATAAAGGGATTCAAGTAATTTAATGGATTTGAGAATTTCATTAGCTTTATGGGAATTCTGACGTTTCTTTTGAGCAACATAAGAAATAATAAAATCTCTGGCTGAAGCTTTAAAAGAATCCCAAACAATAGAAAAGGATAAAACAGAAGATAAATTATGTTTAAAAAATTCTGTAATGAAATCCTCAAAAGAGGAAATAAAGGATTGGTCAGCTAATAGGGAAGTATTAAAGCGCCGTCTTTTACTAGAATTAGTGATGGGAAGTAGTTCTAGGTCTAATATTACAGGAGCGTGATCAGAGATCAAAATGGATCCAATGTCTGCATGTAAGATAGATTGTGCTAAGGCTTTTGAGACAAATAAATAATCTATGCGTGATTGCGAGAAATGAGTGGGGGAGAAAAAAGTATATTCACGAAGCTGTGGGTGACAGTCTCCAGGAGTCAACAAGAGATCTATGTGAAATGAGGTTGGTAAAGTGTTTGGTGCATTGGTGAGGAAATAAAAGGTGCTTTAGATGTGCGGTCAATATAAGGGTCAAAAATTAAATTACAGTCTCCACCTAAAATAACATATGATGTATCAATAGACATCAAAAGGGAGGAAATGTGTGGCCAAAAAGCATTGTCAGGTTTAGTAGGTGCATAAATCTTAAACAAAGTAATAGGTACATCATTAATTTTGAGGTGAACAATTAGCCATCGCCCATCGACATCAGAATATTGAGAAATAAGAGAAACTTTAAGTTTTTTATGAATAAGAATGACGGTACCATTTCTCTTACTAGTGCCTGGAGAAGAAAAAACATGCCCTACCCATTGTTTCTTTAGTTTAAGGACTTCCGTATCTATTAAATGAGATTCTTGTAAGAACACAATATCTGACTTAAGATTAGATAAATGGGAAAGTACCCTTTGTCTTTTGATAGGAGTACCCAAACCTTTAACGTTCCACGCGATTACACGTAAAGTCATTAATCAACTATATAAGTTAAAACTTTTACAACAATACAGCAAAAAAAGGAAAAGCAATAAACAATCCATAATAACAAGAGAGTAAGGAATAGAAACCAGTTCTGGAATTGGAATATAATGGAAGAAAAAAGAGTGATAATGAAGTAAGGATAAGTGAAGAAAAGAGGAGAGGGGGAACAAGGAAAAAAGAAAAGAAGGAAATAAAAGAAGAGAGGGGAAAAAGGAGAGAGATAGGGAAGGACAAAGGAAGTAAATATAGAACAAAGGTAAAAGAAGAACAACGGAACATACCAAAGACTCAAACATGGGTGGAGGGTGTTGAGGCAACAGGACGAGAGGACGAACCAGCAGAAACATCTCCAGGGGAAACCACGAGAAAACTATATGATGTAGACAATATTACACAATGGAGGATAAGAACAGAAGGGAGTCGACACCTGGAAGGGAAGACATATGAAAAATGAGAAAAAGTTAATTTAATTTGTCAAGAAACAAGGTAAGAAATGAAAACATGACAGCGATATTTTAAAACAGAGACATATAGTAAGATTCTCATGACGAGGACGATCTTGCAAAGTCCATAGATTCCTCTCTGCAATTCTCAAGAAAACATTGAAGCATAGCTGGATCTTCATATGTGGTTGTTTTATTTTTCTATGTCACTTTAAAGAGGCAAGGGTGTATCAAACCAAATCTGGCATTCAAATCACGTAGAGCTGGTCGCATTGCAAGAAAGCTTTTCCTTTTGTGTGCAGTGGTTTTGGCGTAATCCTGTGAGAAAAATAGCTGTGAACCTTGCCAGGAAACACGACGTTTGATTTTGACTGCCTGCAAAACTTTTAATAAGTCAGTATATACTAAGAAATAGAGTATTACGCCACACGGTTTGAGTTGAGGTGAAGAAGTAGGAGGAGGGCGAACTAATCTGTGAGCTCTTTGTATGTTTAGTGGAGGAGATTCCGGAATACCAAGCAATTGGGGGAGAAAAGATTGAAAGAAGGCTAAAGGATTTGATCCTTCCAATCCTTCAGATAATCCATAAATACGCAGATTGTTACACCCACTGCGATTCTCGAGATTTTCGACTTGCTTCTGGAGCTGCAAAATTTCTGCTTTCATAGGAGGAATTTGTCGAGAAGAGAGTTGTAGTGATTCAACTTGATTCTCCATAGAAGCGATCTTACTTTGAAGTGAAAACCAATTATCCTCCAGGCCTTGTAAACAAGTGTTTGTTTCTTCCATATATGGCTTAAGAGCTCGTATTTCATCCAAGAGTAATTCTATTGATGGAAGCGGAGGAGAGACAGTAGGCGTAGGAGGATCTTTTTTTACTCGTTTAACAGTGGGTAGTAGTGATGAAGTATTTGTTTTAGGTGCATTTTTAATGTTGACTTGAGAGGAAGGAGATCCAGAAGTAGGCACAGGGGAGGAGATGGTGGATGACGGTTCGTTGAGATGAAGTGTACTGGTTTGTGCAGAGTCATCCATGTCGTCTTGTAGGACAGAAAATGGATTAGAAATAGGTAAAACGGTAGACTTCGGGCGAGAAGTAGACATATTAGGTAAAACGTTGCCTCGTCCACCTCTGGTTCTCCCCATAGACATGAGAGAAAAATATAGACAAGGAACAGTAGAGTAAATGTCAGGAAACTCCCAGTAAGGTGTAGATATGTCAAAAAGTCCAGAGTGGAAATATCAGCACTATGTAGAAGTTAAAAGCTAAATTATGAGGCAATGTTGAGCACTTAAAACCATTGTTGATGCTGAAGAAGTGCTTATTAAGAGAAACTGTGTTTTGTAGATGGAAAAACCATTACATGAAGCAAACACTCAGAGAATCGTAAAATGGCAGTCGTGGTTCAGAATATTGAGTGTATTACACACATAGCAATGCTGTGGGAATTGACAGCATAAACAGAATCTTCCAACCGAAAATATGTCCCATTCAAAATAGTAACTTATGAGAGGGAAGACTGAAGAAAAGCATTGCATAGTGGTTTAAAAGTCAGTCACAGAGCGTGCCACCTATTATTGTACATTTCAGAAGAGAAGTGGGCTTACCGCTATGAATTGCATTCCACATCCAGTAGAGAAAATATTTTCCTCAGTGCGTCATTCATGTGAGGAAAAGGAGCATTAGCAAGCAGCACAAAATGGCGGCCGCGGTCCGTTCACGGAGCGTGCCGCATATCGAAAATGAGCTGCGAGGTAATGCAGGCATGTCACGGCAAAACTCAGACATCTTCCGAATCAGGAAATGGTCCGCAAGCAAGTTCTGTTATGGAAACTTGCCGCGGGACCGTTCTATCGGGCTAAATTCGCCGGTTCCTCGGATCGCCGCCCGGAGTGCTAAAGGCTGGCCGCCATCTTCGTTGGCGCTCAAGCCACGCCCCCAAATCAAGTCCCTTTTAACTACAAGATAACTGCAATTGTGACTGCATGTTTAGTAGTCAAATACAGCAATATTATGTGTTTATAGGAGTCCTGATAACTTTTGGGCCCAGTGCTATTGCACCTGCTGCACCATTAAAATCAAGACCCTGTTGTCTGCAAGGTAACTGCACTTGTGGCTGCCTGTTTAATAGTAAAATATAGCATAGCTCTTGTATATTAACTTTATTTTTAACGTGCCATGTTTATTACAACCTTTAGAATTTGATCATAATGACCAAGTAGATTAAGTTGAAAAAATAAATCCAATATTTCCTAAAAAGTGCAACGAAATCAACTGAGGGATGAATAGGATATGCAACAAATGTTCTAAGGCTAAAGTATCTGCTTTACAGAACTAAGTAATAAAAAACAAGCATTCCAGCATACTGTTAGATACATGTCTGCCTTTTCTGTGGGAAGAGATCTTATCTTGACAGTGAATGGGGCTTAAAAAGTGTGAACAGCTTTAGGAGAAGTATCGTAAATGTGTGCAACCAGGGGATGTTAACCAAAAAAAAGGTTCCACACAGAAAATCAGCCATAGGAACTGATAAGAGCCCCATTTTAAGATATATTAAATACAAGAGATTTCACAAGCACAGCTCAAGCGCTGCGCAGGCGAAACCTAAAGCATTTATTGAAAGCAGGATTTAAAGCAGTATGACTCTACTCTCTACACAACAGTTCAATGTTTTTATCATGCAGGCATGTGCATTGTAACTGTTTTAATCTCTGCAGTTCCAAGAATCAAATACAGAGCTGTGTTTTATACACTTGGAGGCAGACATGATTATAGAACAATAATTGATAAGTGTTAAAAAATCATAGATGTGACAACCGGATTGCCTCAATCAGAAAATGGCAACAAACCATAAGACACGCAATTCAAAGAAGAGGCACATAATGTACTCCAATCTGTATGCCTTTACCCCATTTCATCTAATATTTTGTTTAAGATAAACCATTTTGTCCATTAGCTTCTGTTTGTAGCATTTGGCAAGCTGGGAAATGATTACAGAAAACCGCCAAGCAGACAACGTTATACCCCTATATTTGGAGACTATTTGCCTAGCGTTTTCCAGTATTTGGGATGCGGGAAATGACACGAGTCTGGACTGTGCCACATTGGACAGCTGTTTGAAAATGTTACCTTTTGCTTATTTATGCAGATTGGGGCCCTCGTTATGAGGTGCCAGACTTTAGTACAAGGATGCCTGAGGGCCGGAGACTACAATTCTGTCTGGTATCCCAGCACCAAATTCCAGGAATTCTGAGTTTTTGCCCCAAAATGGGTAATAACCCCACAGATGCAGAAACACATAGTCGGTTTCCTTGCATTTTTTTCATTCTGGGAACAAAAACACTTACTTTTCTTACCTGCTTTGAGCCAGTGAAAAGTGTCACCTGGAGGACCATGTGGGGCAAGTGGCTGCGGTGGGGGTCTGGGAGTTCAGGACAGGCTTTTGTCTGTCTGGGATGCACATTCTATTCATTGTTCACAACAACTGCAGCTGCAAAGTGAGTTCCAGTGTCTCCAGCTCAGCAGTATTGGATCCAGAGTTTGTGGACCTGATAATTCTGGGCCCAGAGAAACCTAGAATTGGGCTATCGCTCTGAATGAAATTCCCTAAATCATAATGAAGGCTTCAGACTGAATACTTTATCCTCAAATTGGCTTTTTCAAATATATCTAAATTGTAGATATCTTGATCAAAATATGGGGAGGAGGATTTGAAGATGTATCATGTTCCTCTCCTAGAACTCCTTTTGATTGAACAGAAGGATTTTACTTTATATGCTTTGTACAATTGATTATTTCCAACAATTTAGTACTTCAGATTATGTGCTGGTATGCAGCCCTGAGATAGGGATACCTCAGGAAACTCACTTAGGAAGTATTATAGTGGGGGCATGAGGTACCTATCGCACAAAATTTGGAAAACAGTTTTGGGAAATTATTTAAATGGGCTTGTCATCACAATTCTACACAAGACAGGGCACTTCTGAAACTGATATACTATGCATGCCTTCTGAACATCTGGAACTGGTAGATTACTAGACTTACATCTCGTACTCTGCAGTAATCGGTAAGTGACAGCTGAATGTATATGCACATGTTATAATGTTTGGAACCAACGATTACTATAGCCCAGTTGTGCACAGTCAAGCAATGGCTTAATAAACACCAATCCAATTATCAACAATCGATCACTATCTTTATTGACTGTATCATACTTGAGATTTCTATATATAGCAGAGGTAAACAGGGACCCTCTGTATTTAACTCTATTTGCCACCACTTCAATGAATCGAACAATATGTTGGATTAGGGCTGATCATTTTAACGGCAACATTACAACAGTAAATGACATTTACACTTTAGCCGCTTATTCCTAATATATTATCTTATTTTATTCTTGTAGTTTCTTTCTTTGTTATGTATGTCTCTCGCAGACAGTCACCAGTGTGAACAACTGGATCCCAGATCCAGTAATTAACTGCTACGGTGTAGCAACAGTGGTTAACAGAACTTGCTAACCACTGTTGCTATGTTCTAAAGGAATTCAAGGGTGCTCTGGCTTGACTCTGAGAGTGTTTGTCTGAGCAGTGTTTGAGAGCAGGGAGTAGAGCTTTTGGAGGAGAGTAGAAGGGAAGGCACAGAGAGTGTTCGGGGTGGGTGGCAAGAGGCCAGGGTTTTGTTTTTGCATTCGAGACAGCAAGAGGCCAAGTTATGTATCACTCCCCATTTCTCCTCTGTCCCAGCGTATCAGTTGAAAGCAGTGGCAGATGAGTTTGGGGGCCATACATTACATAACATTATGGATGGGTAAAAAGAAAATAACACAGACATTTTTCAACTCAGGGTTCTCAGTAACATCATAGACAGCTCTAGCTTCCCTCTCAATGTCTATATGATGTCACTCATAAAAAAACCCTCAGTGGAAAAGAATTCCTGTTATTCACTGTTAACTTTCTATACTCCTATAAAAATAAAATGGGAGGGTGCTCTCCCTGTATACAAGCCTGTATTTAATTTCCTTATTGCAGGTGACTTGTGATTTTGCTGCTAAACATTGATAAGCTAGTACAGCTGAGTTGTGATGGCACAATTCTTACTGCAAGAGCCAGCAGTGAACGTAAAAGGCAGGTCATGGTGCATAGTTATAGGTGCAGTTTAAACAAAGCAGCAAAAACGAAAACTGGTTTTAAATTCCTGTGATTTGTTTTCTTCATACAAACAGTAATGAGCGGAAAGGGTATTTTTATTGAAACATTTTCATTTTTTGCACATTAAGGGCCTAATTATGAATATGGCGGTCCTGAGGACTGCTGTACTGGTGGTGGTCTGACCGCCACAATCCTGGCGGTCTGACCGCCGTATTAGAGTTATGGCTGTGGGACCGCCACAAGACTGCCACCTCTGCCAGGATCAAGGATTCCGCTGGGGCCGTGGTCTGACAGTAGTAGGAATATGCTGGAGGTGCAGATGCCAATACCCCAGAGCACATTACGAGTTGCATTTCCACCGGCCATTTCATGGTAGTGAGCCTGCCATGAAAAGGGTGGCAGACATGCAAGTAAGGGGGTCCTAACAGGGCCCCCTTCCGCTTCTGGGCCTGGGGGTGCATGCAGGGGGTAGCTCATGTTGTGCCCCCTGGAAATGCACCCCCATTCCTGCATGGTGTGGCATACATGACATGATGCATGCTGCACTGTGCAGGAACATGGTGCAGGTGCTGTCACAGCGGCGATCTGCTGTTAACGCTCTCCTATGAGCCTAATACAGCTCCCGGCTTGAGACCACCGCAGCACTGCCCCCCACCCTGGATTCAGTTAGCAATCCAGCGGGCAGGTGCACCATCAACTTGGTGGTCCTTCTGGCAGTGCAGAGGTGGCGGTCCTGCAGGAGGATGGCAAAACACATAATAAGGCCCTTAAGGTCATTACAGGTACATCTCAGCATTTATCCACACATTGTGAGGCTCATCAGTTTTTTAATCTGACTATTTTAAACTGATTCTAATATCTTTTTGTAACAAATTACTACGGGCCTGATTACGAGTATGGTGGTACTAGCGGTGGCGGTCCGACCATCGCCACAGTATGTGTCTGCCCCCAGTATTACAAGGGTGGCAGTTGGACCACCACAGGACTGCTGTGTTTGCCGGGGTAGCACATCGTAGAGGGAGCTGTAATATGCTGGTGGTGCTACTGTGGCACCACAGAGCATATTACAAGTTGGTTTTCCACTGCCCCGTTCATGGCGGTGAGCCTGTCATGAAAAGGGTGGCGTAGAGGCAACAAAGTGGACCCTAATAGGGCCCCCTGCTGCTCCTGGGCCTGGGGGTGCATGTGTGGGGCATATGTAGTGCCCCCCTGGATTTGCACCCCCAGTTCCTGCACAATGTGGCATGTATGCCACACCATGTAGGAAGGTTCAGTCGGCGTTCTGACGGCAGCTGTCTGCATGTTAGGCTCTTCTATGAGCCTAACATGCTCAGCCGCCGTCAGACCACTGCAGCACCGCCCGCCAGACCACCGCAGCACCGCCCGCCAGACCAGGATTGGATTCCTAATCTGGAGGGCAGGCATACAACAGCTTTGGCAGCACCGCTGTAGGACCGCCAAAGTCGCAACCAGGCCTTAACTGTTTTTTGATGTGTTTAATTGTGCACTCGATTCTGCTCTATTTTTCATGTATGCAACTATACTACTTTCTTACATATGGAAGGATTTAAATGGTTTGAGGGAAGGGTGATGATGTGACAATGTAGGATAAGGAATAAAATACTTCTGCCATACATTTAAGAATATGGCAAGTCACCTTGAAGTTCTATGACCTTATAAAGTAACTTGGCTCCAAGATTGTTCCTCCTTATTCACTAATCTCCTTGGTGACCTGCAATGTCCTTATAATGTACATCAGGTGTACTTTATCCCATACAATACTTTGGTTATATTATGTGCCTGGATCGATTGTTGTGCATTTTAAAATTCTAATAATTGTTTTTTGTATTTTTACATTTGCTCAATAAAAAATAACAATCTTTAAGTGAAACTTTGCCTTTGCAATACAAACATGATTATATACAAATCACTTTTGCCTGTGAATAGACGTTTCATGTGGCTTCATACAAACTATCTTGATGCATGCTCAAAATCTGTAAAATGAACAAATCAAGAGAAAGTATTATGAAGTATTTCTGTACTCTTCAATGAAAAAAATGCTTTTTATGTTAGTATGTGCAATCAATTATCTTGGTGTCTTGTCTCCCCAGGCCTATCTTATACATCACATCACAGTCAGATGGACAAGTCTGCAAAAAACCTACAGTCTGCCAACATATTTTTGAAGTAAGCTGCTGCCAAAGGTAATGTTAGTCTTTGATCTTTGATAGCATATGTACAAGGGATACTTCTACTTATTTGATCTAAATCAGTCGTTTTGATAGCTTGTTACTTATTTACTGTGGCTGTAATGCTAGAAACTAGTAAATGGAATGGACAGTGTTAGTCGTCAAAGAATGCACCTGGCCATCAAGGAAGCTGCAGGGCCCATTTTGACAAACTAACCAGCTTTGGGAATAAGATATCAAGCGAGGTCCAGTAAGGAGAGCGCCACGCTAATCATGAGCCATCATCACGTTAGGGCATCGCATACTACAGGCAGTACAGGTACTAAAACTCATGGGGGAGAACTGTTACCGCCACGAGGGGGCATATCACAAGCCCCAACAGCCATTGCTGCAGGAAGCCGCCAACGCCACAGACCATGCCTGGAGGCGCTTCATAAATTCCTTACAGGGCTCTCGCCAGACCAGGATTAAACTCCTAATCTGGTGGGTGGGCATTGAACAGCTTTGGTGGTCCTACATCTGATGGCTCATTGGCAGTGCTGCTATAGGACCGCCAAAGTTGTAATCAGGCCCTAACTGTATTTTGAAGTGTTTAGTTGTGCACTAGATTCTGCTTCTATTTTCATTATACACTTATACTATCTTTTTTATATGGAAGGATTTAAATGCTTTGAGGGAAGGGTGATGATGTGACCATGTAGGTTAAGGAATAAAATACTTCTGCCATACATTTAAGAATATGACAGTCACCTTGGAGTCCCATGACCTTATAAAGAAACTTGCCTTCAAGATTGTTCCTCCTTATTCACTAATCTCCTTGGTGACTTGCAATGTCCTTAAAATGTACGTCAGGGTGTGCTTTATACCATACAATACTCTGGTTATATTATGTGTCTGGATGGGTTGTTGTGCATTTAAAAAATCTAATAGTTGTTTTTTGTATTTTTACATTTGCTCAATAAAAAAATAACAATCATTAAGTGAAACTTTACCTTTGCAATACAAACATGATTATATACAAATCACTTTTGTCTGTAAGCAGACATTTCATGTTGCTTCACACAAACTATCATGATGCAAGCTCAAAATCTGTAAAATGAACAAATCAAGAGAAAGTATTATGAAGTATTTCTGTACTCTTCAATGAAAAAAATGCTTTTTATGTTAGTATGTGCAATCAATTATCTTGGTGTCTTGTCTCCCCAGGCCTATCTTATACATCACGTCACAGCCAGATGGACAAGTCTGCTGAAAACCTACAGTGTGCCAACATATCTTTGAAGTAACCTACTACCTAGGGTAATGTTAGTCTTTGATCATGGACAGCATATGTACAAGGGATACTTCTACTTATTTGATCTAAAACAGTCGTTTTAATAGCTTGTTACATATTTACTGTGGCAGCCATTCTAGAACACTAGTAAACAGAATGGACCGAGTTGGTCATCAAAGAATGCACCTGGCCATTAAGGAAGCTGCCAGCCCCGTTTTGACAAACTAACCAACTTTGGGAATGAGATATCAAGAAAGGTCCAGTAAGGAGAGCGCCACACTAATCATGAGCCGCCATTACGTCAGGGCAGGGCGCACTACAGGCAGTAAAAGTACTAAAACTCATAGGGGAGAGCAGTGACTGCAATGAGGGGGCAGACCACAAGCCCCAACAGCTACTGCCGCAGGAAGTCCCCAATGCCACAGACTGCACCCGGAGGCGCTTCATAAATTCATTCCAGGGCGCTCTCTGTGTGGGGAGAGCTGACCACGACCAGTGGGCAGACCACAAGCCCCAACAGCCACTGCAGCAGAAGCCGCCAATGCCACAGACCGCACCCAGAGGCACTTCATAAATTCATTCCAGGGCTCCAGTTGCACGGGGAGAGACATGACCATGACAAGGGGGCAGACCACAAGCCCCAACAGCCACTGCGTGCCTGGGCCAAGACCAGGCCCATCTGCGCTTGACCACAGTGGGATGAAGTTTAGCTGGGCTATCTCTCTTGGCCTGTCGTGCCAAACTACAAAGGACTGTGGGGATAAGTCCTACTGATTACCTCTAAAAAATACTATCTATATTCGGTTTAAGAAGGTTTATTACAATGGGGAAACGCAAGTGTACTGGTGGGGGGCTTGCAACACAGCCTCCTGCTAAAGTGACTACCGCAGATAAAATGCTCCAGGGGGCATCTCACTTGGGGGGTGAGGAAGCCCCCAAAAGCTCTGCTAGACTAGTTCCATCTACCTCTACCCTCTTGAAGTCCCACGTAGATACTGTAACCACCAATAATTTTGATAGTTACTCCAATCACACTAGCAAACAATCTTCTATGCCTTTTAGGCTCACAGCTATTGCAGCTCTGACACAAGGGAATAATCAACGGGACTCCTCCCAACCTGTGAACAAAGAAAACGGGTATCATCTAGCCAGCGTCATCTCAACAGTATTGATCCAAAGACCACTCTGCCTGCCAAACCCAAAGCTAAAATCGTAAAATTGGTACAATCGAAGGGAAGGGAAAATACAGTTCTTCCGAGACCAGTCTGGTTAGATTAGTTTGTAGGTACTGTAATGGACCAACTTAAGGGGGGTTGATACTTCTAAAACATACTCCGGTCCTAGCCAAAATAACCTTCCTTCAATCTCAAGTAATTGCCCTTACCAAAGCACTTACCAATGCAAACACAGTCCAAGAACAGTCCCAGCTCAAAGTTGTACCCCCAAATATAGACCAGCCCATTAGAGCTGGCATCTCTAGAACCAAATTATCTCAGATCTATAGAAGTAACGTACGAGCAGCCTATGGCCTGGGTCAAGCAGGGAACACAGGGGACAATGGAGCCAAGCGTAACTCTCACTTGATTGATGCCCTTAATGGAGATCCTGGAGATATACCTGCAAGAAGTATCAGTGGAAGCAGAGTGGCTAACTGTAATCCACCTGAAACCAGGGCCTTTGTCACTATTGACTTGCCCCCGGAGGCTTGTCCCTATGCGGTTGTGATGTCGGAGGTTCCTAGTTTTAGTGATGGGCTGAGGGAAACCCACACAGAACTGAATAATAAGTGTCTCAATTGGCAGGGTAAACACAGGAATTTTCCAACCTCACTGGCTAGTAATATAATGCCTACACTGCGGGTGGGGTGGCTTGAGAAGGGGGCTAAGGACCGCCCTGGAGACTGTGTGGTTATTAATTTTAGAAACCCTGTAGTTGTTTATGATTTGGTATGCAGTAGTGCCTCTGATCACTTGAGGGGCACGGGGTAAACTTACTTCCTCTGGGATACTTTTACATGCCACCCTTGGCCTCTCAAACAAGATTGCCATGAGTTGCTAGGAGCCACGTTCCTTAGTCCGCAAGTATCCCAGTGTAAATTAACCACAGCAAGGAGATGTGTACAACGTCCCAGTGCACAATAGGTTTGGTCCGTTAGACCTTGTTGATTGACATGACAAAGATAGTAGACACACTTGTGGTATATAAGCTGATTCCCCTAGTAAGGTAACACATAGGAGAGTGAGGCAACTAGGCCCTAATGGTAATAACATTAGCTTGGGCCCATTAATGCCCACCCAGTCCAATGTAACTTCCAGAGTAACCAGAGTGCCGTCAGAT
Source organism: Calotriton arnoldi (assembly GCA_963921515.1). Classification (NCBI taxonomy): domain Eukaryota; kingdom Metazoa; phylum Chordata; class Amphibia; order Caudata; family Salamandridae; genus Calotriton; species Calotriton arnoldi. Next base: position 4,506,851 of record CAWUFW010000292.1, on the reverse strand, counting down.
CCAGTCTCTCAGGCAGGGGCCTACCACGATTCTGATTTTTACACAAACATCATAACATCGTCTAATGCCATTCCTATTGATCTTAACATGATAAATACCCCAATAGCCACTAAGTCATTTGAACAAATGGGTGGGACAAGTAAGGTGACCCCGGGGGGATCCAAGACAAGCAGATATATGCAGCAGAACCCAAGAAAACTTAGGATACTCTCCTGGAATGTCGCCGGCCTTGGCCCTAAACTGGGGGATCCTGATTGGGGCAAATAAATCAACACTTTTGACATCTGCCTCTTTCAAAACATGTGGTAAAGTGATGAAATTATCTATCCCAACTTTGCTAACTTTTATGTTAATGCCAGTTCATGTGGGAAGGGAAGGCCGTCTGGAGGCTTAATGACCTGGATTGGGGTACACGCGGTTTGCGTGGTGCTGTGGACCGAAATAATAGAGGAAGACATTCTCTGTGTGACTGTTAACTTACCTAACGGTTGCAGAGTAAATATATATAATAGATATCTAAGAACCTCTGTTAAGCGCCTGGAATCTACCACCATCAGCATGTTAATAGTATACATAGCAGGTCTCCATTTAAATTGCCAGTTTGAACCACTGGATTTAGCAAACTACCATTCTCTGGTGGAGGAGGATAGGATATGGTCAATTCCAGTTCCCACTATTCCCCTCATCAGGAGGTGGTCTCCCTTGGCACTACAATTAAATGCACTATTGTTGAATTGCATGATTCACGCATGTAATGGACGTACCAAATCTGATAGAGTGGGTACCCATACTTTTATTAGAACAGGAAGTATTAGTCTTATTGACTATATATTTTTAGATGTTAAAATGTGATCATCCCTAATAGATATAGTTGTGGCAATTAGGCATGATAGTGACCATAACGCACTCAAAATGGTCTTGGAACTTCCAAACACCCTAAACTAGCAAGCCATCTTGCAGCCTCTGGGTGGGAGTTGTAGGCTTACAAATAATAAATGCAGAATCCACTGGCAGGCAGTGGCCAGGTCCGAGAGGGCCTTGAGTTCTATATATGACAAGGTGGGCAAAGCTTTGGAGACCTTTAATACTTTAACGCTAGCACTGGTTGATGAATTAGCTGTACAAAAGGTAGAAGAAGTACATAAACTCTTTCCTAGCATACAGGTCGACTTCTTCAGAGAAGCAACTAGCCAAGGGTCAAGGAGTAGTGTACCATCCTGGTTCAATAAAAAATTTAGTCATGCCAAAAGTGCTCTGATTATTTCAAGAGCTGTAAGAGGGAAGATTCTCCCCATTGATAAGAATGGTTGTCATTTGGACCCAGCTAATTATAGACCAATTACCTTAATTGATATGGCACAAAAACTTGTTAGTAGGGTTATATTGAGCAGGCTCTAGTACTGGCTTGAAGACAATGATATTCTTTGCCCTCTTCAAGCCGGATTCCGATCCAACACTTCCACTGTGGATCAGGTCTTTAGACGACAGATGATTTATTGGAAGACCATTACTTTTGAGAAGGGGAGGCTGTATGCATTCTTTATTGACCTAAGAGCTACATTTGACCTTGTTCCTAGAGCCCTGTTCTGGAAACGCCTTGCAGAACTTGGCATCCCAACTTAAGGCCCGATTCTGATTTCTTTAGGAAAGCCCTCCGGATGACTCAGATTTGGAGGGCTTTCCGAGCGAAACGTGCTCCGGGAGTATGAACGAACGAGTACGATGCAGCCGTATGCTTACAGACTCGGTTCGCTCAGACTCCCATTGAACTCTATGGGAGCCTGTGTACAGACGCGTACACAGGCTCCCATAGCACAAAGAGGTGGGTGGGGAAAAGCGTACACCCTGTGGCAGGCACCCCATGGTGCCCGTCACACTGTGCATGCCTGGATCGGGGGGACCCATTGGCACACCCCCATGACAGATTCGGAGGGCACCGGCTGAAGGGGGCCTGCTACGGCCCCCTGAAGTACCATTCTGACAGCCGTTTCATCTCGCTGAGACCGAGGTGAAGCGGCTCTCCGAATCATGCATCATACTCGCTCGGTCGGAATTTGGCTCAATGGCGTGGCACGATTCGGCTACGAACGAGTCGTACGGACAGGTTCGGATCCCAGAAAAGATTCAGTCGACGCGTATGTGATCTTCGCAACGTACTTGGTAGTTTGGACCTCTGTACGATTCGGTCATAAACAAGGGCTACGAATCGGATCTGGGAAAGCCAAATCCGATTCGGAGGCCTTCCGAACGACATCAGAATCTGGCCCTTACTTGTGCAGTATAATTGAGAGACTGCATCAGAACAATTATGTGCAAATTAGATGTGGCAAGCTGGGTGAAGTTCCTTTTCCTATCTTCAGTGAAGCATGGTGTAAGACAGGGTTGTGTATTGGCCCCCACCCTTTTTACCCTGTTTTTAACTGATTTGGTAGATTTTTTAAATAGCTGCGAACATGATGGCCCGCGTCTAGCAGGCATGAGGGTTCCGGCACTCATGTTCGCAGACGGTACTCTTTTGCTGTCAAATGGGGCTATAGAATATACTTGATGGTGTTAGTAAATTTTGCAGGATGAGAGGATTGGGAACTAACATTAGTAAAACAAAACTTATAGGCTTTTACCCCTGTTCCTCATCGCGGCCCAATCCTACTTTAGACAGTGTCCCCCTAGAACATGTTCACCTCTTTGAGTATCTATGGATCACACTAGACGAGAACCTAGATTCGTCATCACATGTTTCTAAAAGAATATTAAAACTAGAGCAGCAAAGCGGGGGCTTGCTGAAGTTGTAGAAAGGGTCATTTTGTAAATTTGTAGCACCTGTAGCCCAACTATATTCATATCTGGCATTGGCAGTTGCACTGTATGATGCAGTGCTATGGGGGCATAAAACATCAAACCCCTGGAAATGGTAGAAAATAGATTTATTAGGCAAAATTTGTGCATACTGGTTAGTACCCCATTAGTACCACTGAGGCTCCATTTAGCCCTCAGGCCAATTACTGACAAGATAGAACTTCATCCCTTAATTTTCTGGAGACATATCTGGCCTACACCCAAACTTTTGTCATATCAAAATGGGCTGGTGGAAATTCTTAGATGCCCAAATACTACTAACCTACCTTGGATTACATTTGTGAAAGTCTCTTTAATGGGGATGGGTTTGGAAAATCTCTGGATTGATCCAGGAGGCTTTTGCACTCACACTACTGTGAAGGAGTTAAAAAACAATTCCACACTTGTTATTATAATCTCCCTTGTTTTTAATCATAAAAGATAACTATTATTATGAAAACCTTTTTGAAGATATTTTACCAAATCTAGCAAAAAAACTATACATACAGTTTCGACACAGAAACCTGCCTGTCAATTATGTTAGGTCAAAATGGTCAAGCCCTTTGAATAACATAGACCAGGGACGCATCATGTGTGGCTATAAGAAGGAGGAAATACCATGCCTGCTTTTTTTAGTGTGCACTGTTGTCTACGTAGTTGTACTGACTAATCAATCAATCACAGAATTTGTAGAGCGCACTACTTACCCGCAAGGGTCTCAAGGCGCTGGGGAGAGAAGGGGGGGGTGCTGCTACTGGTCGAACAGCCAGGTCTTGAGTAGCCTCCTGAAGGTCAGCAGGTCTTAGGTCTGTCGTAGGCTTAGTGGAAGTGTGTTCCAGGTCTTGGCGGCTAGGTGTGAGAAGGATCTGCCGCCTGTGGTTGTTCTTCGAATGCGAGGGACGGTGGCGAGGGAGAGGTCGGCGGAGCGGAGCTGGCGGTTGGGGACGTAGAAGAAGAGTCGTCTGTTGAGGTAGGCTGGGCCAGTCTTGTGGAGTGCCTTGTGTGCGTGGATGAGGAGTTTGAAGGAGATTCTCCTGTTGACGGGGAGCCAGTGCAGGTTCCTCAGGTGGGGGGTGATGTGGCTGTGGCGTGGTACGTCGAGGATCAGGCGTGAGGAGGCGTTTTGTATGTGTTGCAGTCGCTTGATGAGCTTGGCCGGGGCTCCCGCGTAGAGGGCGTTCCCATAGTCGAGTCTGCTACTGACGAGGGCCTGGGTGACTGTTCTTCTTGTATCTGTCGGGATCCACCTGTAGATCTTGCGAAGCATGCGGAGGGTGTTGAAGCAGGAGGAGGAGACTGCGTTGACTTGCTTGGTCATGGAGAGCATTGAGTCGAGGATGACTCCCAGGTTGCGTGCGTGGTCGGTGGGTGTCGGGCTGCTCCCAGCGTCGTTGGCCACCAGGAGTCGTCCCAGGCTGAGGGGTTGGAGCCGAGGATGAGGACCTCTGTCTTGTCCGTGTTCAGCTTTAGTCGGCTGACCTTCATCCAATCGGCGATGGCCTTCATTCCTTCATGGAGATTGGATTTGGCGGCGAGGGGGTCCTTGGTGAGGGAGAGGATCAGTTGAGTTGTCGACTACGTAGACAACCATACACACTTACCAGATACAGGAGACTTATCATGGTTCTCTCTGCCTCAATTAACCAGGAGTGTTCAACATCTTAGAAGATATATCTAACATTACAGATCTTTGTGGCCAGTAACAGAATGGAATTCCACCGATTTAAAATAAAAGTTGGACCGGTTTGGACACTTCGTCATAGCCAGAATATTGAGAACGCGGAATTCACTACAACATAATGATTCTTCAGCGATGTGTCTTGACTTACAAATAATCCCTCATAACTTATGACCAATCGACCAGTCAATCTCGCCTTGAAGAAGTCACTGTTGTGATGAAACAGGTGTCGGCTGTTTTTCCTGGTTTTAATACACATCATCTGGCTTCTGTCTTCAATTTTAGAATCAATAGTTTTGCGAATACAAAGTAATGTGAAGACTTGAAACTGTTCCCTTTGACTGTTTTAGAGAGTGCTTTGGTACCACCATTATTCATAACGTGAACAGTCTCCTGACTAAGAGGATGTGACACCCAAGCAGCATGTCACCAATCACCTGATTAAGGGGATGTCACACCCCACGTGACCACCCCAAAGGCCACATGATTAAGGTGATACCATACCTTACGTGAACACACTACAGGTAACATGACCCACACAGTCATTTGACCCGGATGTGATGTCATATCCAGGGCGGGCCCCTAGGGCCCTGGAAGTCCCAGCCACTGAAGTGATGTCACTTCTGAGGCAGGATAACTGTAACTTTTAGTTTGATCGAAGGTACCACTTTATCCTAAACTTATAAAACTATATATCTGTCCTACCTTCAAGATTTCTTTCTGTGAGTAGCCAGTGATAGGACTTTAAGAGAGAAACTACTGGACACATGTGGTAGAGTGCAGTCCCCTCCTGAAATGGCTTACCAAAGACTTCTGGAGTAGTGTGCTGGCATGGGTTACCCACTTCCCCTTTCTGCAAACAGAGTTTGTGCTTAGCGGAGGCACTCTCTGTAGGTTGTGTTTCGTAGTATCTCGCTTTCTGACATCAACCATGTAGCTTACAAACCTCTGTTAGTCATAACTGATGGTCAGATCTCTACACAAGAGAAACCCTTTATTACTCTTAAAGGAGAATGGTCTGGAGTCACAAGGGCCGTCTTTAGAGGTTTTTATACCAGCGACACTTTGATAATGGTAAGGTGAGAACAGTTAGTTCAAGATAACTATGGTGGACTTAGAGCTATAATCAGACAGTACCTTCAATCAATCAATCAATCAGGGGATGTGTAAGCACGCTACTCACCCGCGAGGGTCTCAAGGCGCTGGGGGGGGTCTGCAGTTCTGTACATTCGAAGAGCCAGGTCTTGAGAGCCTTCCTGAAGGTATTCAGGGAGGGGGCGCATCTGATGTTGATCAGGAGCTCATTCCAGGTCTTGGCCGCGATGTAGGAGAAGGTTCTTCCCCCTGTTGTGGCTCTGTAGATGCATGGGGTTTCAGCGAGGACGAGGTTGGTGGATCGGAGGTTTCTTTTGGGTACGTGGAAGGTGATTCTCTCATTGAGGTATTGGGGTCCGGTGGGTGGAGGCATTTGTAGGTTTGGGTGAGTATCTTGAACGTGACTCTCTTCTCGACGGGGAGACAGTGGAGATTCCGTAGGTGTTGGCTGATGTGCTCATATTGAGGGATGCTGAGGATGAGTCAGACGGCGGTGTTCTCTATTGTCTGGAGCTTGCGGAGTGGAGACTTGTTGATGCCAGCGTAGAGGGCGTTTCCGTAGTCCAGTCTGCTGGTTATGAGTGTATGGGTGACTGTCCTCCTTGACTCAGGGGGATCCATTTGAAGGTCTTACGGAGGATGCAGAGGGTGTTGAAGCAGCTGGAAGTGACTGTGTTGACCTGTCGGTTCATGGAGAGGGAGGAGTTGAGTATGATGCTGAGGTTTCTGGCGTGGTCCGTGGGGGTCGGAGGGCTGCCGAGGGCGGTGGGCCACCAGGTGTTGTTCCATGCTGATGGGGTGATTCTGAGGACGAGGACTTCTGTCTTCTCCAAGTTGAGCTTCAGGCAGCTGTTGCTAATCCAGGATGGCACGTCCTGCATTCCTTCCTGGAAGTTAAAGTCTGGTGGTGGTGGGGTCCTTGGTGAGGGAGAGTATGAGCTGGGTGTCATCAGCGTAGGATACTATGCTGAGGTCGTGCTGTCTGACGATGGCGGCGAGGGGGGCCATGTAGATGTTAAAGAGGGTTGAGCTGAGTGATGATCCCTGGGGCACTCTGCAGTTGATTTCCATGGGTTCGGAGTGGAAGGGTGGCAGTCTGATCCTTTGGCTTCTGCCGGTGAGGAACGAGCGGATCCAGTTGAGGGCGGTTCCTTGTATGACGGTGTTGTGTAGTCTGGCGGCGAGTGTGCGGTAGGAGACGGTGTTGAATGCTGCTGACAGGTCAAGTAGGATCAGGGCTGTGGTGTGGCCTTGGTTGAGGAGGGTGCGGATGTCGTCTGTGGCAGCGAGTAGGGCGGTCTCGGTACTGTAGTTGCTGCGGAATCTGGATTGAGAGGGGTCGAAGATGGAGTTGTCTACGATGAACCTTGTTAGTTGTTCGTTGACGTGTCTTCTCAGTGACTTTTGTCGCGAAGGGAAGGAGAGAGATTAGCCGGTAGTTCTTGAGGTCCGTGGGATCTGCTGAGGGCTTCTTAAGCAGGGGTCTGACTTCTGCATGTTTCCAGTCGTCTGGGAAGGTGCCGGTCTTGAAGGTGGCGTTGATGGTGCGTCGTAATTCTGGTGCAGTGGCGGCTTTGTGGTAGATGTGTGGTGGGCAGGGGTCTGTGGGGGCCCCTGAGTGGATGCCTTTCATGGTCGAGGTGGTCTCTTTGGTCGTGACCGGTGTCCAGGAGGAGATGGTGGGCTGGCTGGCATTGCCGGAGGGCGGGGTGGTTGCGGAGTCAGGTGTTTGGTTGTTGAAATTGTTGTAGAGGTTTTTGATCTTCAAATGGAAGTAGGATCTGAGCAGAGGTCCTGGAAAGGGGTGATGTCCGTGGTTTCACTGGGGGGCTTGGTGAATTCCTGGATGATGTTGAAGAGTTCCTTGGAGTTGCTGGAGTTGGTGAGGATTTTGTTGTGGATGAAGGTTCTTTTGGTGGTTCTGATGCGTTGGTGGTATTCTGTCCTGGCGTTCTTGTAGGTGGTGTGGCTTTCATGCGTCTTGCTGTTTCTCCAGTTCTTCTTTAATTTAAGGCGTCTGCAGGTGTGTCTGGCTTCTTGGAGGTCGGTAGTGAACCAGGTGGCTTTCCTGGGGCGCTGTTTGTTGGAGTTGTGTAGCGTGCGAGCTTGTCTGCGCAGTTGGAGATCCATGTGTGAAGTTCCTTGGCTGCGAGGTTGGCGTTGTTTGCTGTGGTGGGAGTGTTGTGGTTGAGGGTGGAGTTGAGCTGCTCCTCGGTGACTCTGCTCCAGTTCCTTCACAGAGGGTGCGGAGTGGGTTTGGGCGGCTTGGGTTTGTTGACGCGGAAGTGTACACAGTGGTGGTCAGTCCATGGGGGTTGCGCGGTGTGGCTGAAGTGGATGCTGTTTCCTCCTGCGAAGATGAGGTCGAGGGAGTATCTTGCCTTGTGGGTAGACGAGGTGACGAGTTGTTTCAGTCCGATATTGGCGAGGTTGTCCAGGAGGGTGGTGGCGTTGGGGTCGCTGGGGTTGTCGAGGTGGAAGTTAAGGTCTCCGATGAGTATGTAGTCCATGGAGGCAATGGTGTGGGGTGCGATTAGGTTGGTTATGGTGTCGGCGAAGAGGGCGCAGAGGCCGGGGGGTCTTTAGGTGAGGGTGCCACAGAGTGTGAATTTGGGGCTGGTCTGTACCTGGAAGTGAAGGTGTTCGGCGGCGGAGAAGGCATCGCTCTAGGTGGAGAGGTGGAGGGAGTTTTAGTGCGCGATGGCTAGTCCTCCTCCCCGGTGGTTGGGGCAGTCCTTCCTCTGGATCTTCTATCAGTCCGGGATGGCGATGGCGATGTCAGGGGTGGAGGAGGCGTTGGTCCAGGTTTCTGTAAAGAAGGCGACATCAGGTGAGAGGGTGTCAAGGAGGTTCCAGATCTCTATGACGTGTCTGTGCATGGAGCGCACGCTGAGGAGGATGCATCTCAGGGCAACGGCGGTGTTGGTGGCAGGGGTGGTGGTGAAGTTCTGGCGGCAGTGGCGGCAGGAGAACCGGCCGTGGGTCGTGTTCAGCGTGGACTGCTGGCAGTTGCTGTTTCTTCCGGGGTTGAGTGCGAGGAGGGCAGCTGAGTCGCAGCGGTGGATGGTCAGAGAGCCTGGGTCCCTGGTGCTGGATGCAGTCGGGTCACGGACGGGCGCAGACAAGCTTGCCTTTGGCGGGCCCTCAGCACGCCAGTGGCTCAACTGCGCAGCGGCTGCCATTAAATTGGGGATGGAAAGCGCAGCTGGGAGGCGGGAAGCGGCAACGGGGAGGGGCCATGGGGGCGGCAGCCGGACAAGGGCTAGGAGAACAGGCACTTGCAGAGAATAAAACAAAAACAAAAGCAGACAGCAGAACTAATTAACAAAATACAAGGCAGGCAACAATAATGGCACAATACCGGCAACAGGAACCAGGGGCAGGCAGAGAGCGGGCCGAGAGCGGTCTCAAACCATGCTCGCCCAGGCAGCGACAGACCAGCTGAGCTGCGGGGAGAGAGATCGGGTCTCTGGCCAGAAGGTCAGAATTCTCGCTCGGTCATCAGCGCAGCGGCTGCCATTAAATAGGGGAGGGGGAGAGAAAGTGCAGCTGGGAGGTGGGAAGTGGCAAGGGGGGAGGGACCGCGGGGGCGGCAGCAGGACAAGGGCTACGAGAACGATCACTTGCAGAAAATAAAACAAAAACAAAAGCAGACGGCAGAACTAATTAACAAAATACAAGGCAGGCAACAATAAGGGCACAATACTGGCAGCAGGAACCAGGGGCAGGCAGAGAGCGGGCCGAGAGCGGTCTTGAACCCTGCTAGCACCAGGCAGTGACAGCGACAGGCCAGCAGAGCTGCGGGGAGAGAGAGCGGGTCTCTGTCCAGAAGGTCAGAGGTCTCATTATCGTAGCCAAGATACCATCTAACAGAAATGTTGTGTCCTAAATATGATTTCCAGAAATATCAATTAATTGGCATTAAGAATAGGAAATCGACACTCAGTGCAGTGGTACTTTGGGAAACAATATTTTGCACGTAAAGTTACACACAGACAATATTTTTGGTAATGATATTCTGACGAGTAACTGATATATAAAACTGATACATTACAGAACTGGGAAGCACTGCAATCCATTCATGCCTCATGTATGAGAAAATACACAGAAAAGATAAACAAAGACATAATAGTAAGTAGCCAGAGAGTACAAGACAAATCAGAGTCCATCTGACTCTGGACTGAGCATACACTAGAACTACAAATGTATCAATAGAATAGGCAGAAATCTAAATTCCTGCACAGTTAGTAAAATGTAAAAACAGAAATGAACAGTGGACAATTGGGGAAAGTTTTCAGACTGCTAGAACTTGGCTGGCAGAATCTCCAGACCTTTCTCTGAATGAACATGTGAACATAAATATAAATCCCAGTAATGCATCCTCCCGTTCTCCAGCTCTCTCAGTTAGTTCTCTGGCTGATCATTCAGCACTTGGGATTTTACAAAGGTTAGAATTTTACTCTTAAATGGTAATTAGATATGGTTATCTTTCTAACTGTGTGATATTTCTAGGAGCTGACACTGGAGGTTTACTGCTATGTGCCTTAGTTTGGCCTAGGCAGTCTACTTGCCTCTGTCAGGTGGAGATTCTTGCATCAGTTTAAATTATGGTTTTTGGAGGTGATCTAAGGACAGGCTGGTATACTAAGATTGTGCACATGGTACCTAGAAATTCTGATTGAAAAGTATGAAAGTTCCTTGTGGACTGGACGTGCTGATAGTTTTTACTGCCTTCGTTGCAGTGGAACCTGTAAGCTCTTAGAGTCCCACTGTGCTAAGTTCATCATCTATTAAAGTTTGGACACTGACTACAAAAAGAGCAGAAGTGCTGAATTGTAGGTCCTGTCATGAATCCCTCCATCAAGAGGAAACTGTCCATTTTAAAAGAAATAATACATGTGTACTTAACAGTAAAAGACATACAGGCCTAGTCAGTGGCCTAGTTTCAGTCGGTAGAACTGGCTGATGGTAGATATGAAAGTGCAGTGCTTTGTGGAATGAATCTAAGGTTGTAGAAGCCTTAAGACATGTTATGATGATATAGCATGCCAATGATGAGATTTATAAGCAATACTGATATAGTCTGAGAAACTTAAAGGTTGCAAAACTCCACAAAGAATAATTTGATATCATATTACATTTCAGTTAACATCGAGCAGCACTTTTGCTTTCTAAATTGTCTTAGTAATCCTATTCTAAGTTATAACTCTGGACGCACGACTTCATTCCTCTTTTCTACTCTGCTGGGGTGCATCCTGATATAGTGTACAGTGGAATAATAAGAGGGAAAGGTTTCAATGCTGATATGATTCTGAAACAGTTTTAGTCCTGACTTAATTCTGTTTTTGAGGTTTAGTGGTTACTTTTGTGATCAGCAACTGGCTGGAAAGGCCCAGATTTGAGCTGGGGGTGCCCCAGTTGAGCACCAAATAATTCTACCTTCCCTTCTGAAAATGAGTTACCTCTGGCACATAGTTTCCACCTCATGCAATCAAACGTTACCTCTCTTTCTTCTTTTCTGGTGATGTTGCTGCTACCTGAATTAACCCTCTACTTCATTCATTTAGCCAGGAAATCATGAATACACTGACTGTGATTATGTCAAGGCTGGGGCCAGGTTAGGAGGAGGTTTCAACATAGTTGCAAACTTTCTTGTACTATGCACGTTAGGTTTTGCTACCCATGTTACCCATCTCACTCCTATACCATCTGTTTACTGGTCTACCTGCCTGTGGTGATGCATTAATGTTGTTCTAAGTCTTTTGCCTCACCTCTATCAGTCTCCTATTATTTTCAGGATCTGTCTGTTTGATTGATTTACCTTTCATCCTCCCTTCCTTTGAAGTACCCCATCTAAAACTATACCTGCAGGGTAGCATGCTTAGATCTTACTTTTTCAATTTTTCTCCATGGTTGTTAAACCTTTTCGATAATTCATTCCAATTATTGCATGTACTTCCTGTAGCTTCTCTTGTGCTCCACTACCACCACAAGCTGAAATTGCTTCCCAAACATTTTTTCTGTGCGATCACCCTGAAAGGTGCCATTAGGACATTTTCCCAAACAATTTGTACACACCTCCTCCAGAATAAGCTTCTCTGAAACAGCTGCTGCAACCTGTTCCTCTTGTCCCACTCCAAAACCATCCTCCTTTTCCCCTACCTGGCTGAGCCATGTCCACACCACTCCAGCTCCCTGCATCTGGTCTTGTCGTGCAGTGAGGGAAAGATTAATGAAATGCTTGGGGCTCCATTTTGAGTCGGTCCCCATGACTGTGCTCTTTGGGCAACCTAAGTCAACAGGTAAAATTGAACCTCAAACAGGTGTTTTCACAATGGTTAGGATTTCATGATAACTAAGGGTTAGGAATCCCAAGTTTAACTACTACAACCGTGCTTTCATCTGTCACCTGAAGCTTCTAGTAGGCTGAAAGGTATGGCACTTAGGCAGCACATTGCTTCTTGCTAAGTCCTATGACTGCCGTCTTCGTTTACACTCTTGATGTCCCCCAGTATTGACTCCTTGAATCTGGTTCATCAATTGGTGACAAGTCTGAAAAGGAAATAGCCTGCTGTCTGAAATTTCATATAAATTTAAGAACAAATTGAACATTTATTTTATATGTCAGTAAAAAACAACTGAGGGATTGGAGGATAATATTGATAACCTTCATGTGAAATCTCTCATGCCCTGCAGGTTCTTTCTCATCTGACCATACCTCTTGTCCAATACTTCATGCGTCGTTGAATCCAATCTAATGTCCAGACTCAGTTTCACTGGTCTTTATACCTCCTGATCATGTCCCATTCTCAAAGGTGCTTCCAAAGATTGATGTATTTGACATGGCCAAGGCAATTCAACAGAAGGCAAAGAGCAATAGGTAACATTGATGGACATCCAGTGCATCTAGCAAATTCTACCTGTGATGAACAAGTTGGTGTTCATCCAGTGTTACAATAGGGTGAAACAGAACAAGAAGAATAGAAACTAAAGCCACAAGAATTAGGGGGACACTATAGTTTTTGTCAATTCTTGCAAGGTTAGCAAATATGCCTGGGTGCACCTCACTGTAAAAGCCATGCCATTCCAGTACACGTTACCAGTTCTACAGATTCTCTGGCAAAAGTGGAAGCATTCATATCTGCTCCAGCTTGGCTTTTACTGGACTTGGAAAAGACCACAAAGGAGCACCAACGAGTGGTAGATTTTCTTTGGTGCCTCCAGTTAGCATTACATGCCTCTAAGAGAGAAAATAGAAGCCAACATTAAGTTAAGCATTGTATAAGGTGCACCCACAGGCCCAAGAACATTGCTTACCTGCTGCGAATATTCTGGATTCTGCAATAAAAAAGGAAAGAGAGCAAACTCTTTAGTGAAGCACATTTTGTTTATGATAAATCTTGAAGGACAAATTCTAGGGACAAAACTCAAGACAGTTGATGAACTCCTCAGAAACTGTTTCGTGCATTATAGCCTAAACTGATTAACATACAATAATGACATGAAGATAGAACACAAAATAATTGTTCACGGGTAGGAATTATATTTGTAGGCTATTTTGAGCTTTCAATTCTTATATAACTTATGCTTCAGATTAGTATAGCAACTATTCAGGATCTCTAAGAGTCAAAAGAGAAGAGAAGGTTATTATACAGAATGTCTTAGGAAACATAGAGGTGTAAACCATAATATTAGTGTTAAACATGATAAACCCGTCTATCAGTTCAGCAAAGAAGCTGGGAACAAGCCATAGGAGAAGTTGGTGACAATTTGCTGCGGTGTAAATGCTATTGTAATATGCATGGAACACATACCCTTGAGTACAGAAGTTATTTGAAATAGGTGTTTTCTCCCTTTAATACTAGATTATTAGCACTACAAGTAAACTACTAAAAGTACACCAATGGCCTAATTCACAAAGATAAACTTAGACTTGAAGTCTAAGTTTAGACCTGAAGTCGAAGTGCCCAATTCACAAAGGTAAACTTAGACTTCAGGTCTAGGTTTACCTTGTAAGCTGGGCCCTTTCACTTCAGGTCTAAACTTAGACTTCAGGTCTAAGTTTACCTTTGTAAATTGGGCCCCAAGTGTCGGCTTCACAGATTCACAATGAGCAAAGAGCCATTCTTCCCTAACCCCCTTTCTTGTACTCAGTGTTGTAAAACTTCTGCTGGGAGCTCGATAAAAGGTTAGTGGGTGAGTCATTCAGACAGAACATGATGGTAAAATGTAAAAGCTTGGGTTATTTTTTAATGGGGTTAAGGGGTGGAAGACTCACTCAGGCAACAAACACAATCCTTGTCAGGGTGAGCCACAAAATATCACTAAATTAATTTAGTGACTGTGAGAAATTGGTTTGTTGTTTGGGAGGGTGTAGGGGTGAAACAGCCACAATCCTTGTCAGATTGAACCATAAAATTCACTAAATTAACCTGTGCTTAACCCTCTGGTAGCTTGGCACAAGGCAGCCAGGCTTAACTTATGGGCAATGTGTAAAGCATTTATGCAGCACACAAACTGTAATAAAGTGAAAACACAGCACAAGAAAAAATCTGAAACCAATTTAGAAATATAGAGTACAGTTTAATGAATATGTTGATACTAGAGCAACAAAATTCCAATCAGTAGAACCAGAGATATGCAATTTAAATATTTTAGTGATGATAGCGCCTAAAAGCAAAAAGCGCCAACTGCGGACCAGAACAAAGTCCAAATTTCAGGTTGACCATGATGAAGCATGGGCCCTATGCCATGCCCTGAGGCATCTATCTGGACAATGAATTCCTTACAGAAGTCAGGAGCCTTCAGCACGGGTGCTGAGCACATCGCCTCATTCAAGGTTTCAAAAGAATTCTGCCATGACTCGGTCCATATCACCTTTCTGGGCTGCTTCTTAGAAGTCTTGTCTGTCAAAGGAGCAACAAAGGCATCATACCCCTTGACAAATCTCCAGTAGTATTCAGTGAGACCCAAGAAGGCTCTCACCTCACTGTGGGTCTTGAGGGTGTTTCTAATCCAAGATAGTCTGAATTCTGACATGAAGTCACAGTCCCTTGCCCCCACCAACTTTGTGTCCCAAGTAGACCACAGATCCCTGCTGTATCTGGCACTTACTGACTTTGATAGTCAGGTCTGCCTTCTGCAAGGCTGAAGCACTTCCTAGAGGTAGAACAGGTGATCCTCCCTGCTTGAGCTGAAGACCACGATGTCATCTACATAGCAGCACTGAAAACCTCCACCTTAACTAGGACCCAGTTGAGCAACCTCTGGAAGGTGGTGGCGGCAATCTTTGACCTAAAGTGAATCACCTTATACTGGAACTCTCCCTCTGGGTGGAGATTGCAGACCTCTCCTTAGTCCCCTCAGTTAAGGTGATCTGCCAGTACTTGGACGTTAAGTCAAACATACTCAGGAACCTGGCAGTTCCCAACTAATCAATGAGTTTATCAGCTTGGGGATGAGGTGAGCATTAGTCTTGGTGACTAAGTTAAGCCCTCTGTAATTCACACAGAACTGAAGGTACTGGAAACACTGATCTGGACCTAGGGCTGTTGGAGTGCGCAATCACCCTTAGTTCCAGCATCTTGGACACGTCTTCCTTCATGATGGCCCTCACTTTGTCAGAGAGCACATAGATCCCATTCTTAATAGGCATTCTGTTTCCAGCCTCTATATCTTGGGTGCACCAAGTGGTGAGTCCTGGAGTCAGTGAGAAAAGAGAGCCAAACTGCCTCTGCAAAGGCTGATTTTCCCTCTGTTGTTCAGGGGTCAGGGTAAGAGAGAGGCTGACATCTTACACTAATCAATCCTGCTCCTTGAAAGATAGGAGGCCAGGAAGAGGTTCACTTTCCTCCTCCCCCATCATCTGGCACCAGGAGCATGGATACCTCAACTCTCTCAAAGTGGGGCTTGAGGTGATTCTCATGCAGGTCCCTTAAAGAGTTCTTGGGGGTCTGGAGATCCACCATGTAGGTGACCTACCTCTTGCCCTCCTTCACCTTACAAGGCCTGGACAACTCGTCCTCCAAGGCACGGGTTCCATTCGTTCCATCACCAACACTTTTTGAACAGGCTGAAACTCAACCAGTGTGACCTTCTGGTCATGCCAGAGTTTCAATACTGTGTTACTGGCTACTAGATTCTCAGTGACTTTCTTCCAAAAGCACTTCATCTGAGTCCAGAGATCTAACATGTAGATAACAGGGGGGGGGGGGGGTTCCTGGGAGCTTGCTCCCATCTCTCCTTCACAAGGCTGAGAAGCCTTCTGACATGGTTGCCATACAGAAGCTCAAAAAGACTGAACCCGACTCCCTTCTGTGGCTCCTCCCTGTAAACAAACAACAGGCATGGTAAGAGGATGTCCCATTTCTGTGTTAAGAGCGCTGACAGGCCCATGATCATGCCTTTGAGGGTCTTATGGAGTCTCTAAAGAAGCCCATTGGTCTGGGGATAATAGGGTGTAGAGAACTTGTAAGTTACTCCACACTCATCCCACATTGACTTCATGTGCTCTGACTTGAAGTTGGTGCCCTAGTCAGATACTACTACTTAGGGAAAACTAACCTGGGGAGAGATCCCCATCAATGCTCTGGACACTACGGGGCAGTCACCATCATCCAAGGTATGGACTCTGGGTACCGAGTGACATGGTCCACCAAGACCAAGATGAACTTATACAGTCATGGGGTCCAGGGGAACAACTATATCAATGTCCACCCTCTCAAACAGGGTGTCAACAGCAGGAAGGGAAACCAGAAGAGCCTTACACTTTTCCCCTGACTTCCCACTGGCCTGGCAAGTAGGACAAGACCCACACAATGAATCTGAGGTAATTCTCATCCTGGGGCCAGTAGAAGTGGGTGACAATTCTGGTAAACATCTTGTCTTTCCCCAGATGTCCTGCCAGGGGTAAATCAAGAGACAAACACAGTAGGAAGGCCCTGTAGCACTTGAGGAGCACCAACGCACGGGCTGTGCCAGGCTCAGGAACCTTAGGCTCAGTATACAGGAGATTATTCTTCCAGTACTCAAGTGATCACCAGAAGGGAAAGATCTTTTTAGGGATGTGAACACTGTGTTGTTGCTGCCATCATTGTTGCATGACCCTGTGTGTGGCTTTGAGGTCCATCTCTTTTATACTCACTTCATGAGCCAGCAGAAGTTTCTTTTCCTCTAAGGACCTGTCAGCCTATTTCTCTGCTGAGGCCCTCTAAGCCTCAGCATTTTTTCATCTAGGGCCAATTTCCCTTCCTCTAGTTGCAATATAGCCAGCTGCAGCTGAAGATCTTACTCAGCCCCCCTGTCTTCCAGTTCCTTAAGGGACAGATTGTGGGAGACACACTGCTCCCTGCCCTCACAGCAGACCTTACTCTTGTGGCCAAGCTGTCCTCCTCAGGGTGCTATAGCTCATAGTCTGTGAACAGACCATTTTCTCCTCATCTTCCTGTTCCTCCATGGTAGCTTATATTCTCCTGACCTCCTCAAAGGTCTGAGGGCTATTTGGATGTCTGTTTTGGTGGCCCTCTTTCCCACATTCAGTCCTTTGTCTTTGCGGAGCTTCTGCAATTCTGTATTCTTAAGGTTGTCAATGTTGCTCAGCTCCAACTTCATTGTACTAAGAATGGTGTGAGGCAAGACTTAAATTTGCAAAACAGGAAAAAATGGCCAAATCACAAACTAAGGAGAATTTAAAAAGGAGGCAAATCTGATATCAGGTTACTTTATGTGGGAATTTTAGTTTTGTACAAAATCACTGGCACTGCGCAAACAAAACTACTGGGTCCCACCGCTAAACACCTGTCTGAGAGCTTGGAATATTGGTTGAGGGGTTGGAAGTCCAGCTCAGGTAACAACTACAAGCCTTGTCAAAGTGAAACACAAAAAGTCACTGTTAGACCTGCCAGCCTAAGGGTGGTCTTCCTCCAGATATTTTGGCTTCTCCACTCCTGTTTTTTCTGAATTTGTTTTTGTTTGGACTCTGTGCACATTACCACTGCTAACCAGTGCTAAAGTGCTTACGCTCACTCCCTATAACATGGTAAAAGTGGCTGACACCTGATTGGTTTATTTAATTTACTTACAAGACCTTAGTAAAGTCTACACCATATACCCAGGGCCAGTGAATTAAATGCTACTTGTAAGCCTGCACCACTTATTGTGCCACCCATTTAAGATGCCTCTTAAAACATGTTTTAGGCCTGCCATCGCATCCTATGTGCAAATTTAAACTACCATTTCGAATTGGCAAAATAAACATTTTCATGTAAGTCCCTAAACAGCCCACAGGGCAGGATGCATTGTTTTGGAAAAGTTAGTAATATTCTTTTACGTTTTACAAGTCCTGGCAGTAAAAAACTTAGATTCGTTTTTCACTGCTCTGAGGCCTGCCTATCTCATAGGATAACATTGGGTTGCCTTATTACATTTAATAAGGCATAACCTTTTTTGGGAGCAGGTAATAAAAATAATGTTTTGTGTCTAAGGAATTGTAATATAAAAACCTCTTTAATAGTAAAGTCGTATTTTAGAAAGTTGGCATTTTCTTGTCCTAACCATTTGGTGCCTGCAGCCTGTTTTCTGGGTCACATGACTAGGTGTAGTTGGCAGTTGGCATTTGTGTATTTCTCCCAGACAGCCTCACAATAGGGGGACTGGGTGTTGGCAGGATGGGCTATTGTGGTAGGATGGAGGGGCGGTGCTGAACACATCCTCACAGCACTTCAAAGCAACTGCCTCTCCCCTAAAAAAGTACTTCACACTAACCTTTTTCACCCCCAGACAACCCGGAACTAGGGCAGGGAAGCAGGAAATTCCAGACACTTCTGTGGGGGTAAACCCCAGAAATGTTATCCACTTCAAAGCTGGTACCTAGTATAACATTACTACCCTCAGACCCACTCGTCAGTTCAATCTTGGACCTGCGGAGTGCTCTCAGAGGACTGCCCTGCTGCCCGTGGCCTGCTGTGTACTTCAAAGGATCGTGCTGCTGAGCCAAGAGGACTGCCCTGCTGCCTGAGGCCTGGCTTGTGGCCTCAGAGGACTGCCCTGCTGCTTGAGACCTGCTTTTCTGCTTGAACCCAGGACTACTAGAGTGATTCCAAGGGCTAGTTGGCTGTTCTCCTGATCAGAACTTCAGGGACAGAAAAAGCCCCAACATCTTGAACCCACACCTTGACCCAGCATGAGTGAGTCCTGTCCCTCCAAGATGTGCCCCTCCATGCCTGGACCCTTAGAAGTGGTGCTAAAGTTCCCTAGATAGACCAAATCCAAAACTTGGGACTTGGAAAGTTTTCAGTCAAAAAGTGCTCTGAAACCCAATAGGAGACCGGGACCTACCTGCTAGGCAATCCACCCAAGGTGCATTGCTGGTCAGCCTTACTCCTCTGTAGTTCCAGCTGCATTCTTTTTTGCAGCAGAAACTAATTTTCAGTGGATCCTCGCAGAATGGCCAACCGGCTTCATGGAGCCCTCGTTGGCTACAACCTGCAGCTTCATCCCGCTGGAAACTTTTGACTTACAAAAAAGAGACTAAGTCTGAATGTAGAAATCTTTATTGCGACTTAGTCAGTGGCTCCCAAACGGCAATGCCTTCTCCTCCTCGGACACCACTGGTTGCTTTGCCCAACTGAACTTTAGCTTCTCAGACATTTTTCTTCAAAATGTATTCCAAGTCTGAAGGTAAGTAGAGACTTAGCCCAAAACACTTGGGGGCATATTCTCAAGGAACTATCGCCGAGTTAACGGCACTTTATCTCAGCCACAGTCGCAATAAAATTATCGCCCCATTCACAAGCTGGTGCTAACAGCCCATACCACCAGTTTACTTGCGAAAGCATCCGCAAAAAACATCCCCACAGATGACCCCGGCAACTATCGCTAATGAGATTCAGAGTAGGCGTTCCCTAGCAAAAAGCCACGACAACACCACACCTCAACATTCTCAACGACCAGCCACATCGGCGATAAGACCACAAAACAGGCCATAATGCGTGATAGCAGCAGGAAATTAACACCTGCTTTGACCTGGTGTAAAGTCAGATGACAACCTGCACCATCAAAGGGAGCCCAGCCCAGAGCCACACATGAAGAACAACAGATGCCATGGAGCCACACAGCATGCATCCTGGAGCCCCGAGAGGGCAACAACACCCACCGCCACCACCCCCAGGATCGCCACCCCCCCGGATCCCCCCTGCCCCCCGCCCCCCGGACCACCACAGAGGCAGCGCAGACAAAGACAGCGGACCTTCAGGAAATGCACCAGCCTCACATACCTAACACCAGACAATGTCAATGCCCACTGCAGGCTCAAAAGGACAACCATCCTCCACATCCTGAACATCATTGCCCACAGGCTGATGGTACCAACACAGCGGACAACCAACATCCCTCCGCAGACAAAGCTGCTGGCTGTGCTGCACCTGTTGGCCTCTTGTACCTCCCAACCAACAACCGCCAGAGTCGGAAGAGTCTCACAGCCAGCCCCATCCAAGTTCCTCACACCTGTCCTGGATGCCATCATCAGCCAGGTACCCCAGTACCTATACGTCCCCCACAATGCGCAGGAACAGCTGGAGACCAAGCAAGGACTATATGCCATAGCTGGATTCCCGCACGTGTTGGGGGCAATCGACTGCACACATGTCCTACTTGTGCCCCCTGCCAACACTGCACACAATTACCGCAACAGAAAGCACACGCATTCCATCAATGTGCAGGCAATAGTGGACCACAGGGGACTCTTCACCAATGTCGTAGCCAACCACCCAGGCAGTGTGCATGATCCCCTCATCTTCCGACAGTCCATCATCAACCAGCGCTTCAAGGATGGCACCTATGGGAATGCACTGCTCATTGGCAAGTACCAAATGAACACACCACACACCTCAACTCCACAATCATGCAAGTCACAACTCTGGCACTGCACATGTCACAAAATCACATACAACATGACAAACAACATGCCCACCCACCAGACACAACAGCACAACTTACTGTGGCAACCTTGGTTAGCCATGTACATGAGCCATCAACGGCATGGCACCTCAGCCACACAATAGCGGAATGTGGGGAGAGGTGGGAACCAGGCATTTTACGAAGGAGGCAAGTGACCCATGAATGAGAATGTACACAATGCCAAGTGTGGAGTGGAAGTGCTGGACAGACTGCAGTATGCAGACCACAGACATATCCATGTCTACATGCACTGCTGGTGTTTGGTGTGTAGTGGACAGTGGATGCAACCATGTCACCCCAGCCAGTGGGGAAGATCGCAGAAATGTAGCATGTGACGTCCCCCCTGTAAGCATGTGCGGAGTGGGCTGGCCCGGAGGACGCCAGGCCAGCGTAGGGGTGTGAATAAAAAGCACGTAGCACTGGGCGTGGTTCTCTTCTGGAATGTCCAGCACGTCTGCCAGGGCGGCGCCTCCTACCCCGCCACGAGGCCGATGCCGTCGCCCTGAGCGGTGTGGCCTGCGATCCTGTGCACCTGCTGCACCCCGGGCCGCTGGTCCCCCAACCCGTTATGCCCGCCCCTGCGCAGCCAGGCCTCACTGTTCACCTGCCGACACCGGCGTGTGTCAAAGAGGGCCCACCACGTGCCGGCGCAAGCTCCAAGCCCGAAGCCCGTGACCTTGGCAGCCTCCTCAGACCATCATGGCCTCCGTGACACAGGCCCGCTTTACTCCTTTTTCGTTGACGTACTCCACCGCTGCCTCCGCCCTACACTACGGTCAAGTAGGTCATACATTTGGAACTGAGTCTTGATTACACAATGGCAGAATACATATTTATGGCATCATTTATATTCCTATACTCCCTGCGATGTGGTGCCACCAACTCTGTGCATAGCATTCCGACCACACGTGTCTGTGGGCCCTTGCTGACTTCTGCCGTCGGCCTACAGCAGGCCGCACACCAATCCAAAACAGTCCGTAACAGGCAGGACATGGCATCGTCGCTGGCTAAACACCCGCTCAGCTTTGGTGCCTCCAGCTCCGTCAACCAGGGAACTTCTCCACATGCCATTTCAACGCCGTGTGTTAGAGATCCAGGAGGAGCTGGCTGCACAGCGGGTGCCCCGCGCTGACCGCTGCCTCCGGCACCCACTGCGGTCGAGTAGGACACACAATTGGAACTGAGTCTTGATTTGTTCATTGCAGAGTTTATATCATTGTACAGGCCTCATCGCTGACTGCATCCCCTTCCGGCTCTGGTGCCACTGACTCTGTGCCACGGGAGTCATGGACACTCTCTGGTTGAACGTTGGTGGCATCTGAGTCTATGGCCTGGGGGTTGTCTTCATCATCATGCAGCTGGTACTGACATTGTGGGAAAGAGGAGACTGTAGCATTCAACTCCTCCATATTGCCTGTTTCTGCTTGATTCTGCCCTCTGCATCATGCCCTGGATGGACACCTTCCACTGTCCCCCGTAACACTCCAAGACATTCTCCTTGGACATCAACGAGGACCCGCTCAGCTCCCGTGGCCCTACCTCAGTGCTTTGCCAGTCACCGTCCCGTGGCGGTGTGCCTGGGCCGGCCGCTAAGCATCCGGGGCCACCGACTCTGTGCAGCTCAAGTCATGGACCCTTGCTGTTTGTACTTTGAACTCCTGATTGTCTGATCACTGTTGTAGTTGTTGCCAGCACCAACCAACCCCTGAGGGGTGGCTTACAATACCCAACACTCATCAAGCACAGGTGTTACTGGACGTGTGACCCTGGTAATAAAAGGGGCCGGGTGCACGTGCCCGTAGCCAGTTACACAAATTATCTCAGTGTGTCCGTGTGGTCATTCTGTATGCATGTGGGCCCCGGGCCATACCACATTACATTGTGCTGTGTACAGCGTGCGCAACCTTGTCACCTCAGGCAGTGGGGTGGACCTGGGACATGTATCTGTGTCGGACCCCCCTGTGGGCGTGAGGGAGTGGACTGGAGTATGGCAGTACGGCGTAGGGGTGTGGTCATTCAACACGTGGCTGTGGGCGTGGTTAAGTGTAGGCCTTGCCAAGGCAGTAACTAAAGCATGTGTCTCAGGTGTAGTGTCGGCGCCACCCGTCACGCAATATAAAATGTTGCTATGTAGCATGCCCCCGGAGTACGGGCTCGGCCGAGGGGTAAATGAGGCTGTGCAAGCCCGCTCGGGGTCAGGGATCAGACATGCCAACTGTTGTGTGTGTCGCTATTTCCGCAGCATAAGCCAAAGTTCTACCCTCAACCGCATGGCGAGTTCAGCCAGGCATGAACTCCACATCTGTGTCCGCCCTGTCCTTACCATAGGCCTACACACACGTGTCCGTCACCCTTCAGCGCACAACATCACTGTGTCGTTGTCAGGCTTGTGGACATGTGCAGACAGGCATGACAATAGTGTGCCGTAGGGGTGCAAGTGATGCAACCGCGCTGCGCACACTAGTGGATGGGCTCGGGGGAGGGAGGAGCAGCAGTGAGGCTACGTAATACACATTGATGCCACTCACTTGCAACATGCAGTACATGTCATGCAGGAATCCCAAAGTCACACATATCACACACCAATGAACCACTGAGCCTGCCAACACATTATGCAGAACCAACTATTGACTCATGTCTCTCTGCACAGTCACAGGTGACCAAGGATATGCACTCTGCGCTTGGATGATGACACCCCTCCGAGCCCCGAACACACAGGCCCAGAGGCAGTACAATGCGGCCCACAAACGCACCCGGGGCATCGTGGAACGCACATTTGGCGTGTTGAAGTCACGTTTCAGGTGCCTGGACGTCACAGGTGGGAGGCTCCTGTACAGCCCAGACATCATGTGTAAGATGATTGTTGCATGTTGTGTGTTGCACAACATATGTGTACGCAGCAAGGCCCCATGGATACAAGTGCCAGATGCACCAGACGATGATGATGAGGATGAGGCAGGTGGCCCACACCCCACTGCAGCCGCAGCAGGAATTGCACGTAGGAACACCATCATTGACAATTTCTTCACATGAGCACATCACATTGTGACAGTCCTTGGCAATCATGGGACAGTACAATATGGCCACAGGCACAGCATGTGCTACTGAATGCTTTCAAAATACACATTCCCTGAATGCATGTCACTCATCTGTACAGGCACATCACTCAGACAAGTGTGAGTGCGACATGTATTGCTGACAATTTTATGATTTGTTCATGGATGGTGGGTGTGTCACCTCTGTGCAGACGGGCTGTTTAGGGTGTCACGTATTCGGACTGCCAGTTCTGTGTGTCGCAGTTAGTAGGGAATCTCACTCTTCGGCGTTTCACATGTGTTCAAATTCATTCCATTTTGGCTGCCATTTGTGTCCTACAGGTGACAACAGGGCTCCTTTTGGGGTCAGATATGTACCACCATGATGCAGGGATGCCCCCTGTGGCTCAAGTCTCACAACATGGGCAACATGTACGTAAGCGGGAGTCACTGCCCCTACATTCGTCCACGCTTTCATGGGGGATTGATCATGGTCATGACACATCTGTGTGCAGGAGGGGTTGCTTGTCCCTCTGCAATGTGAAGGGGAGATGCGGTTTCAATGTGTGTTCCATGCATGTTTCTGCATTGGCGCAGTTTACATGCAGACTGTGGGGAGATGCCTATTTGATGCGGGACAATGGTCATCTGTTCTACGTCACGGATGTGTGGTTGTGCTCGTACATTGTCATCTCACCGTATATTTTATCTGCTTTTATGCTGCATTTTCCCGCATGGCGCGTGGGGATTGCAGGCCTATAGCTGGTTATCGCTGAATTTTGTATCACGATTAGCATCATCGCTACTATTTTCGCGTTCGTGTTTCGCGTTTTTCTGCGTCACGTTGGTTTTAACACGTTCTTTTGACGCGTTATCGTGGGACTATCGCATGGGGCCGCCGTGTTGTGAATACCACGTTGACACGGAGTTGTTTTCCCGCGAAAGACTGCAATGTGAAGAGTTGCGTTAAGCTCATTTTGGGGTAGTTATCACACATTCTTGAGAATATGCCCCTCGGTGTATCTGAACCGCGCTCCCTCACGGTCACGGTCTGCCATAACTTTTAACTTTGTACCGGTCTTGTGTGACTAGATGTCTGCGGTTGGCGCTTTGATTTTTTAAGTGCTATTTTTCACTTTAAATTAAAAAAATTCACAACTTCGGTCCGACTGATTGGATTTTTATCATATTGGAGTCAAATAATTGATTAAAACGTACTCTTTTTTTCCTAAATTGGTATGCGTTTGTGTTCTCACTTTATTGCTGTTTAAGTGCTGCATAAATACTTTACACATTGACTCTAAGTTAAGCCTGACTGCTATTGTGCCAGGCTACCAGAGTGTTAAGCACAGGCTAATTTAGTGACATTTTGTGGTCAAACTGACAAGAATTCTGACTGTTTCACCCCCATGCATCCCCAAACATCAACCCATTTGTCACAGTCACTAAATTAACCTACTGTTTTCAAAAATGTGACTTAAAATCCTACTTCACCATTCAAGAGGGTATTAAATTACAATTAATTGGAGCGTAAACAGCAGATCTTTATCTGTGTCCAATTTAAAATGATCAATTATAAAATGTAACAAGATAACCCAGGGTTAGTCAATGGGAGAGATAAGCCTTAAAACAGCGTGATACAACTTTAGGAGTTTTTCACTGCCATGACACCTAAAACTTAAGCACACATGTCCTACCTTTTAAATGCAATATAACCTGGCCTATAAGCCTTTAGGACCTATTTTAGGGGTGAGTAAAAGGTTTAGGTCTGGTAAAAGGTGTTTTTTGCCAAATCGAAATGGCTGTTTAAAACTGCACTACAGGATGCAATGGCAGACCTGCAACATGTTTTAAAAGGCTATTTTAGTGGGCGGCATAATCAGTACTGCAGTCCCACTAGTAGCATTTAATTTACTGACTCTGTTTACTAAAGACTTAAAAGTAAATTAAATGGGTCAATTAGATGTAGGCCAATTTGACCATGTTTGAAAGAGCAAGCACAAACACCATATTACCGGTTTGTAGTGGTAAAGTGAGCAGTCCTAAAACAAAAATGACTTCAGCACACAGGAAGGGTGAAGGCAAAATGTTTTGGGGGAATACCATGCCAAGGATAACAGGTCTAACATACAAGGCCAATTTATTCACTGGAGGAGGGATGGGACTCCTACATATGAAGACAAGACCATCACCTCGACTGCATTAGCCATTGCCCAATCCAAAACACCAAATAGATCTTGAAAGCCTGGCATGAAAAATCAGAGCAAATAGAAAACTGTTTTATTTCTTCTCCATTAGATCTTAGACTGTATATAAATCAAAGTGTCTACATGTGGAAATGGAAAGAATGATCACATATCCAAATCAAATTGGAAGACATGGACCAGAAAAATGCTGCCATTTCTAAATGTCAATTTGGAGATAGAAGAGAAAGTGGTTCCTGCAAATTATAATTGTAAGTCTTGATATGAAGAGACTGAGATAACACTAAAAATAAAACTTAAAGGGAAATTTGAACTTAGAGAACCAGCTTGAGGAACAAAATGTACCTTTCTGCTGAATCCCAGAGAATTTAGACTCAAGTACAACTGTAGTAATTTCTTACTGAGCTTAGAAAAGATTATGTTTATTAGGATAATTAAGGTAAGGAGTTTGGTGAACTGAACATAAGAGCCCTTCAATGGCTCCCACAAGCCCAGGTTAGGATACCTCCCATGCACGATCCTCTTGTGTTTTTCACACTACAGGATAAATGAGGAGAAATGAAGTAAAATCCAAACTGACAGAGTGTTCAAGTTATCATCAGGGCTCATCTGCTGGATCTTTGGAAACATCTTTTGAAACAGGACAGTGAAGTAAAGCTATGAAAAGGCATGGTTGCTGAATTTAAGGCCTCAGGAGAACAAGCCCAAATAATTCAACAGTCTGAGTTTAAAGTGCTGTGCCAAGGTAAATTAAAAATTTTGTTTGAAAAAAATCAAAAAGGGAAAAATGAGCATTAGGTAGTGGGAATGTTGGAATTTGGGCAATAGATGTACTTTTAATCCTAAATAGAGGCACAGGGAGCATTTACCAATGGAAGAAATGTGTGGAGTTTGTTGTGGTCGGTAGGTAGGCACATCAGCTTGGTAGACCGGATAAACAGGTAGTAAAGTAGTAGGTTAGCCCAGTAGTCAGCCCTTGGTCCTATGCCACAGCAGCCCCACCAGGAGCAGCCTGCCTGCTGCTCAGCCCTTCTGTAACTGTCATACCTCACTCAGTCAGACACCCAACATTCCACGCATCACTGCATTCCCAACATTCTACTCCAAACACTCACAGTGGCTGAGCAGCAGATGGACTGGTGAACTGTAAGGCAAGGCATAACAGAGTTCATTGGGAGCACACTGTTATCTGTAGGGAATGGTTAGGTTACAAGTTCCTGTGGAGCCTTGTCTGAGGGTCAGGCTGGGCATTAAAATGTGTTTGGGGTACAATGCAGCTCTCTACCAAAGCGATTTTATTGGTAAGATTTTCCAATCAGTAACATTGGGACAGTTGTAATCACACCCAGTAAATCTGGGTGCTTGAAGAATAGTGCACTCAATCATTCCACTCAGCTCAACTCTTTGAGGCCTGAGCATATAAGGCATGAGCATACGGCTATCTATAGGAAGCTGTTGAAGATCAAATCATGCTGGGGAACCTGGGTGTTATTAATCTTTACATTTTTCCTTCTTATGTACTCCATATTAATTTATTTGAGTGCACATTCTCAGTGTATGTACATATTGCATTTAGTGTTGTTAGCATGCATGTATTGGTTAATGTTTATTTCAGTAAGATTTGGTAGTTTAGCAATTGTTAATCAATGCAGTTCAAACAGTCAATAGTATTTTATATGTTTAATGTTCTTTCCAGCAATTGTTTATATGTGACATGTAAACAGTCATTAATGTTTCATAAAAGCAGAAGTAGGTGAAGGTGCATGCAGGCTGTTATTTTAAATAACACCGTTTTCTTATCCTCTCCCCCACATATAGCAATCCTGCAGTCATCTATTTTTTTTATTTTCTATTGAAATTTTAACAATTACAGCTATGGGTATCTATTGCAAAATATGTTCAGATCATTATCCTTCGAACATTTATATTCAGTTATTAAAATGTATGAATATGTCTCTAAATTGAACATTTGAGAGGACACTTCTGGATGCTCTAGATTTTTGGGACTATATCAGTAAATATGTTAAGAAAGTTTTGAAATGTAATACAAGTGCTGCAACAGTTGGAGTAATCTGAAACATTTTAAAAGTGGCAGTAGGAAGGTACCACCCATAACTTTGCTCTAACAAGGATCAGAAATCATCATAACCAATTTGTAAATTTGAGGCAGCAAGTTCAAGAATGGGAGATAGAACATGTTGGCACATTTAGAGGATGATCTCCAAGTGGGTAGGATGATCACTTGCGATTATTAACATATCATGCTCAGGCATTAGGATGGCTCATTGAAAAAGCAGCTTTCAAATACTTGCCATATCTTGTTCTTGTTTATAAAGAGAGTGTTTTGGTAGGTTGAATTTTTTGCTACAAAGTCATAGAAAGTAGATCATTCAACAGTATAAGTACAATTAAAGATTATAATGGACAACAGTTATTGGACACTTCTGATATTGTTGCAGATTATTTATCAGTCTATGCATCATACAGAGGCTTAATGTACTGAGGACGATACAGGTTGCTTCCTTCATGCTGTCTCACTGAATGAAATTGGTCCAACTTAATGCTCTTAGAGCAGATCAGGACTACAGTTGTGGATTGGATTCCAGTTTATTTTTACAAAACATTTGTTTCTCTAAGTGTTTGAACATTTGCACTGTGTTTGGAATCCTAGCACAGGTAGATGTTTTCAAATGTTGGCATAAGGTGAGTAGAATTTAACAGCTACAGAATTAAAGTGGCAGCATACACCAACTATGTGGCAATCTACAGAGGAAATGCTGTCCAAACATCGGCATAGGTGGCTGGTGTTGAAATCCTATTCATCTCCTAGAGAATCGCTGCTGTTGGCAGCATCTTATGATCGGAAGGTCAAACAGTCATTTCTGGCCCTCAGTTTTGGAGAGATTCCCACGTTAGACCTCATCCCAAAATGGAGGATGGGTGGTTCTTCTGAAGCCCGCACCTGTTGTTTGTGCCTTCAGGAAGTAGAGACTCTGCTCCACATTATATGCATCTGTCCAATGTTGATTGATCAACGTAGAAGTCTACTAAGGCATGAATTTCTAGACCGGGGAATCAGATCCTGTAGGACTGCACTTGTGAAGTCAATGGACCCAACTAACACAAAGTTGAACATTAGACTAGTGCAGTTTCTGGCTATTTTTAAAAATCTTGTAACGGATTAATATAATGTAATGAGTGATCTTGGGGTGAGAGGGTCCTGGCACTTGATTTTAGGCTGTGTTAATTCTGGTATTTTTCTTTTAGGCAAAGGTATACGAGCTGGTAAACAGTAAGGTCTGGCTGCTAGGGTTCCCTTTAGTCCCTATCCCTTCATGTTAATGTACTTTACTCAACTCGGCACCTTTGTCTTGCATATTGGTTCAGTATTGAAGCACAGTTTTGCATATAGCTACCATATTTGACTGAAAACCATCATCCACTTAGCTTAGTACCTATTTTCGCTGTTTGAATTTGCACTCAAGCACTTTAACACCTATAGTAGTGTTTGTTTAAGAACGATAAATGACAGTGCTATAAATTCGTTGCTGCTAGGGTCCTCTATAGTGGCTGTTCCCTACCTCGTTTTGTTAAGGCAATCATTTTACTTAACTTGACACATTCGTCTTGCACATCGGTCTTTATTAAGGCGCAGTCTCGTACTTGGGTACTATATTTGACTGAAAACCATTGTTTACTTAGTAGAGCACCCACTACTGCTGCTCTAATCTGCACTTAAGCACTTTGACACCAATAGTGGTGTTTTTAGGAGAAAGTTACTCGGCAGTATTACAAATTTGTTGTGGCCTGATCAAGTCATTGCGAGACTTTTTATTTTCTATATTGGGCACTTTTATTACAATTGAAAGGAAGGGCTAAAGTAAAATATAAAGGCCCAAAAACATGAGGTTTTATGGCTGAAGTAGTCCTATGATGCTTTTGGATGTTTTCTTCTTATTGTTTGGTACTGTGTATTGTGCTATATTTATGGTTTTAATTGACTAATAAACAATAATGTTAGTAAAATAATGTTAGGAATGTGAAGTCTCACCTTTTTTTCAACTCTCTTTATTGGTTTTGCATCAACAACAACATTCCCATAACTCTCCCCTCCTGCCCTACGCCTTCGGAAGAACCCACTGCACAATACATATGCATGTTATCAGATCACAGGTGTTACACTTTACATCAGTGCATTACTATACATAGTATCAAATGATTGTACCTCCAATCTCTGTCCCCATCCAGTCTCACTGTTCCACTCTATTTCACCTTGTATGTTCTCCCCCTGGACTATACAGCTGTCTCCATGTTGTTATTCTATTTATAACGTGTTCCATTCCATTACACCCCCTGTCTTTTACCGGTGTATATTAACGTCTGTCTCACCCCACATTCTACCTCTACCCATCGGGTCATGTCTTTTGACCACCGTGCTTTGTTCAGGAGCTGGCTCCTAATCCATTTCAGTGGGATGCACTTTTTGGCCACTACTAATCCCAGCTCGACTTCTTTGGACATAACTCCATTTTGCTTAGTGTGGGGCACATGACCATTAGCATAACTGTATTGTCCACTGTAGCGCAATCTCTATCAGTACACTCAAGGCTGCCCTTACATCTCTCCAAAAGCCCCGCATACCAGGGCAGTTCCACCACAAATGTATGCATGAGTACACAACATTCCTACATGTGGGGCAATTGACAGTGCTATTCAGGTTCATTCTGTGCAGCAATTGTGGTGTATATGTATGCGTTTATAGTGAATAAGTTTTAATCTAGTATTTCAAGTAACTTTCCTGCAATTGCTTAGAATATCTCCCCACCCTCGGTCTTGTAGTCCATTCTCTGTGTCTCTTCCCCAATGGAATTTTAATAAAAATATTTTTCTATTGCTCCATGGTGTCAGTAGTAATCGTCTGATCGATTTATCACTCCTATGCATATCAGGTAACACCTGATTTATTTGATGTGGGTCGGGCTCTTGAGGAAACTCCAGCCAATCCTTCCAGACAGCCACTGGAGCCCAGCATAGACCAGTAAGTATCTATTATCAAACCTGTCAATGTTAACCATCTCAGGTTATCGTTCAAACACCTCTAATGCTCAGATTACTGCATGAAAAGCTGCAGCCATGAATGATCTTCGTATTGATTTGGAGGCCATTTATCTAAGCATAACGCAGACTAGTAAAGTAAGTGAGGACAAAAAACTAAATGATAAGACACTGCTAAAATCCTGAATTGTACTGTTAGGGAACTGGAACAGACTTCAAAACTCACTGATCAGATGATGTTGTATTGTCAAGATGGTTTACCTCAATTTCTGTACTTTTTCAGCTCTATTCCATTAATAGTTGGAAATTTCTTTTTTGCCAATCTGCAATTTTATTGGGGGTTATTGGAATGTCCGTTGACCTATTAACTTCTTGAAATAAACCACTTGCATGAAGTGTCTGGTCCTTGCCAGGTTTTTATTTTTTTGATTCTAGGCAGCCATAGGGAAAATAATGGTAAATGTAGCAACCCATATCTCTGATTTGTATGTCCTACACACTTATCAGCTATGCCTTGGCATTACGCTACCTGGCTACTTTTTAAGACTCAAGGGGCGATTTAGAGTTTGGCTGAGAGGGCACTCCATTGCATCAGTGATGAAGTACCCTCTTGCCAAACTGAAGGTACGCCGGTCTGATTTAGAAATGTGCGGACTGTCATTATGTCAACAGCAGAGACTACTGTGCCTCCACTGCTGACATAAACCTTGTGACTGCCCGACTTAGCGAGGGTTGTCGGAGGTTTGCCCATGTGTCTACCCACCCGATTTAGAGTGGGTGAACACAAAGCCAGTTTTCACTGTCCATCACTGCCAGGCAAAACCTGACAGTAAGGGGAAGTGAAAACTGCAAAATGCCCCCTTTGTCATTGAAGATGTCCCCCATGACTCGTGGGGAATTGTTTTTTTTTTACTTTGCAAAACAAAATCCCACTTTGGGTTTCTGTTTTGGAAAACAAAAAAAAGCAGTGTATGTTTGCTGTGGGGCTCTGTCATGTTGACATATATGTACATCAATCTTATAATGCATTGACAGGAACTACAGTGACAGTGGTTTTTGCCAGTGCTAGAGATATCCATTGGGCTGGTGGACATCTCAGAATTTGGCAGGTGGGAACTCCATCAGGGTGATGGAGTTATTTACTCTGTTACCCTGGTGGAGTAAAACCACTTCTACCAAACTCTAAATCAGCCCATTAGTTATCCAATAACTACAAGAGGACTCCAGACATGGCAGGCATGGTTCAAGGTATTCAACATCACAACATGTAGTTACACAACTACATTCATCCTTCTGATATTTTTTGGGCTCATGCAATGCATATATAGGAGGGTGGGCAGTCAAAATATCGAAAATAAAATATCGAGATACCATAATATCGAAGTTTAAATATCGAAGGGACAGAATATCGATGGGACAGAATATCGATGGACAGAATATCGACCCTAAGGTAAGTAATATCGAATTACTTAATATCGATGTCAATAATATCGAAGTTAGTAATATCGAAATCAAATATATCGATGTTACTAATATCGATGTTACTAATATCGATATTTGTATTATTGTTATGTATTTTGTTATGTTTTTAATATGTATGTGTTATATGTGTTTTTGTTAAGTGTTTTAATTGTTTAAAAATATATGTATACAATTTGTATATGTTAATAAATGTATTTTTTAAGTCATTTTTTTTTTTGTACTGTAGCGGGTTGTGGGTTTATAGGGGAATAGGGTGGGAAGTAATTTAATTATACTAAATTAATTATTAATTTTTAGGAATTATAAATTAATTTTAATTATTTTTTGCGTTTAAGTTCTGTAGCGGGTTGTGGGTTTATAGGGGAATAGGGTGGGAAGTAATTTAATTGTAATTAAGTTATAATTTATTTTAATTAATTGGTATTGATAATTATATTATTGTTAATTAATTAATAATTGGTAATTCATTTTTATTAATTGATTATTAATTTGTATTAATTGGTTACTTGATTATCATGTAATTTAAATGTAATTAAGTTATAATGTATTTTAATTAATTGTTATTGATAATTATATAATTGTTAATGAATCAATAATTGGTAATTAATTTTAATTGATTGGTGATTAATTTTTATTAATTGATTAATTAATCATCATGTCATTTAAATGCAATTAATTTATAATTTATTTTAATTAATTGGTATTGATAATTATATTATTGTTAATTAATTGATAATTGGTAATCAATTATTAATTGGTAATTAATTTTTATTAATTAGTTATTAATTTTTATTAATTGATTAATTGATCATTATGTTAAGTTTATTTTATCATTGGAGTGTGTTGTGCGTTTATAGGGGAATACTTTTGGAAGTAATTTGGGTATTGATAATTAATGTATTGGATATTAATTATTAATAGGTAATTTTTTTAAATTACAAATTTTTAGTTCTAAAAATTAATTTATTTATAAGTATGTTATTTGTCACTTCTACGCTATCCAACACTTTCCCTACTGTTGAACTCCCTGGAGTGGGAATAGTAATTTTTACCCCTACGCTATCCAACACTTTCCCTACTGTTGCACTCCCTGGAGTGGGAATAGTAATTTCTACCCCTACGCTATCCAACACTTTCCCTACTGTTGCACTCTCTGGAGTGGGAATAGTAATTTTTACCCCTACGTTATCCAACACTTTCCCTACTGTTGCACTACCTGGAGTGGGAATAGTAATTTCTACCCCTACGCTATCCAACACTTTCCCTACTGTTGCACTCTCTGGAGTTGGAATAGTAATTTTTACCCCTACGCTATCCAACACTTTCCCTACTGTTGCACTCACTGGAGTTGGATTAGTAATTTTTACCCCTACGCTATCCAACACTTTCCCTACTGTTGCACTCTCTGGAGTGGGAATAGTAATTTTTACCCCTACGCTATCCAACATTTTTCTTAGTGTTGTTTTTTGGGGAGTTGTAATAGTAGTTTTATTCCCTACGCTATTTAATATTTTTTGTATTATTTTAGTTAATATAGTATATAATTAATTTTAAAAATATTAAAAGTAAATTTAATTTTTTAATTTGTTATACATAATTATTTAATTTTTATTTATGTTATTGTTTTATGTGTATAGATGTTTTTGTAATTTATAATATTTTTTAATAATTTATCATTTATTAAAATAATTATTCAAACTTATTATTAAGTAAGTATATATATTATATATTATATGTATATGTTTAATTAATGTTTTATTTAATTATATATGTTACTTATTAATTTTAAATATTATCAAATATTTTTAACTATATTTATTTTAATTATAAGTATTATTTAGTTTATTTTACATATTATTTTTAACAAAAAAAAAACGATATTTTTGATAACGATATTTTTGACATCGATATTTTTTTTCTCGATATTTTTGTACTTACCATGTTGTAGATAGGATGTCGATATTATTGACATCGATATTTTTGTTGCGATATTTTTGTAGGTCGATTTTTTGACCTTCGATATTTTGTCAGTGATTCATATAGGAGTTAGTGGTCCTTGCCCAGATAAGCCAAAGGTTCCATAATGGAACACTGCATCCGTTTTCTGAAATACAAGCTGATTTTTTATTTACCCACAACATGCTTTTCTCAATATTTTCAGGTCCAGGACTTCATTATTAAGAGTTGTGGGATTAATAACAATGTGTAAAATATCCTCTTAAAGGAGCTGTTAAACTTAGGCCAATGTGGCATCCCTATCAAAGCTCCAAACGGTTTTAGATGCACTTCTCGATGATAGTGAGAGCATGGTTTTCACTGGGATAAATATCAGGGTTAATTGATAGTTGCTTTGAAGAGTAGTAATAGAGGTAAGATGTACTAAGAGGAGCGAACCTGCAGATGTAACATTTTGTTTGTTATGTGTGTTGTATTATACTTCTGTAAAGTTATTTCGTTCGGGTGTTATTCTGATGGAAATCATCCCAGATGTGGGTTAGAAGGTGAAAATGATCTGCACCTGTTTGTCAACAGTCTTACACTGGGCTAGTTGTGGGAGGCACTCACTAACAAAGTTAACAAGATTAACTAAGACTGATTTGGTTCAGATCACCTGTGCAATCATCTTTGGTATGGATGAGGCCCTTGAAAATTGCAATGTCTGTTGCTGCTTTATCACCATTGTTGTAGCCCATTCATGTATCACCAAACCTAGATCCAGTGGCGGCTGGCATGGATCAGGGGTGACATGGAGGGGGAGAGGGGGTAAATAAAAATAAAATTTTACTTACCTCCACGCCACATACTCCTCGCCGTGTCTCTTCTCCCTGTCCCTCCCTCCAGCCAGAGCAGGCAGCACCCAGGCTACCCTGAGCCAATCACAATGTTACCCTGGTTTGGCGCTCAGGCAGGGAATGGGAGCCTGGGCATGTTCTCCAGGCTGTAATGCAGCGTGGGTGGTGAACATGCTAAGTGTGCATGACTGTTTGGCTAGCCCCAGATGGCCGGCCAAACATTCATGCCCACTTAGGGAGTGCAAACCACTCCTTCCCCTGCTCTGAGAGAAGAGCAGCCCTGCCCTGCCCGAAAAGCTGCTAATACAGGAAAAACATTAAATGATAATAACGTTAATTTATTATCATTTTATTTTTCCTGTCACTGCTAAAAAGCAGTGGGGCGACGCTCCCCGCCTTAGAGGAGGAGCCGCCACTGCCTAAATCTATCCAGAATATCCCAGTTTTGAAGAGTGATAGACATTGCTATGCCGAGTATATGAAATTAAAGCTAAAACTTATAGGTTTAAGGTTTATGGTGGTAGGCATATAAGGTATTCTCAATGGCAGTTTTCCACAGATTGGTTGCTTTGAGATGGTATTTTAGGGTAGCTACATAAATATAACGCGTCCTTTAAGGTATTTTTTTTTATTTTACGTCTTATTTTATTCTTTTTTCTATAATGGTTGCAATGTTTGATCAACTTCACATACTGTAATTATGGAAGGTGTGTGTGTGCCTTTGCTACTTTTCCAAGAAAAAAGTTATCATATTCAGTAAACAAAACAGTGTATGTACTGTTGGTTATGTACCATATTATTTCGGCCTAAATATCTCATGCCAC
This sequence comes from Calotriton arnoldi, assembly GCA_963921515.1. Classification (NCBI taxonomy): domain Eukaryota; kingdom Metazoa; phylum Chordata; class Amphibia; order Caudata; family Salamandridae; genus Calotriton; species Calotriton arnoldi. Next base: position 4,470,896 of record CAWUFW010000292.1, on the reverse strand, counting down.
AAATATTGTGCCCTTAATATAATTTATAAAAATATCAACCCATTTAAGTTAATAACGGAAAATCTACGCCCCATGGAAAGATGTTTTTGTAAATTGAAGATAGGCTGTGATATTTATGTCAGACATTATTTTTCTTATTGATATTCTGATGTAAACCGCACTGAAGCCTAGGGATCCCACATTGGCAATAATAAGCTGTGCTTTATAAATAGGGCTCCCGGTTTTATGGTATTTATTTTTTTAACATTTCCGTCTGTATTTATCCATATTTATTTTTTTGTCATTTTATCTGTATTTATCCACATTTATGTTTGTTGCAAGCAAAAGATATCGCTACAGCTAGTATTTTTCCACATTTATTTAAATAGAGTGCATACCTACACTCAGTTGTTTTAGGTTTAGATATAGTTATATATATGCCAAATTAAGTAAACAATACAATTGGTAATTTCTTTTTAAAAAAAAGGCACTTGTGTAATTTTGGAGTTTCACTTGCATGATCATGCATATCCAGACTAGGCATGAGTGCAGTCAAGTTTTGTTCACACCCACTTGGGTTGTTAATGGCATTGTTCTGGATACTTCATTCACTGAAATGATTATGGCTTTAGCATGTTGGGCACGGCCATCCCACAGCTGTTTCTGAATTTGGAGCCTATGGTAAGCGCACTTTACATATTGGAAGCAAATGTCTTCCCTGTCCTCTTGGAAAAGATGTGTGAATTAGTGGTATTGATTAGATGTTGTTTGCGCAGCGGTCTGCAAGGTCCTATTGTTACCCCTTCTTGAAATAAACGCTCTAGAAAGTGCTTCCATCAGAATTCACGAGGAATCTTAAAAGTGCATTACCACTAAAAAGCATGCTAAATCATTAGTGTGTGTCATATTAAGTTGCTTAACTTACTAAGTATGTTATATGCAGAAAGCCATCCTTTGTTTTTTTCCCCAGTATTGTCAAAGCCAGAAGGACTAGCTTTAATGTGCTAAATATCATTTGTATATGCAATGCATGCAAACATGCCAATGCTTGTTTTTGGTTGCTTCTGCCACACTTAAGTTCACAAGTCCTCTGGTACTAAGATGGTGCAACAGACGTCTGCCCCCAACCCTGTGCCCCCATCAACCTCTTTCCCCCTCCCATAAAATAAAAAACACAAAGGTTGCTGAGACTGCAGCCGATATCCTGGGGTTTTTTCACACCTCTTTTTTTTTTTTAAGCCCGTCTTTGCGAAAGGGTGGCTGCTGCCTGTAGTCGAGTTTTTGGGTGAGCCTCTTGAGGGAGAGCTCTCAGTACGGAGTAGCTAGGCATGGGTGGGCCGAATTCCCTTGAATATTGTTACCTGCCTTGTGGTCTGTTTCCACTTTTGCATTGTGGTTGTTTGCATTGTAGCTTTTAGTACACCCTCTGCCCGTCGTAGCCAGTTCGAGATTCGCTAAAGTTGGCACAGACTACATTTTCTCCCCTGCTTGCTCAAGTACTGGAGAGCATTCTGCTATCTCGGTTTTGTATCAACTTACTGTGCAGGGGGGAAATGAGCAGCTAATGCGCTTCATTCTGTTTGGGGGTGGAAAGACACAGTACTCCAGGCTGCACTTGTTCATCCCTCTCCAGAGCGGCAGTTTGATGGCAGTGATTTCAGATTTCAACTGTCTCCAGATATCACTGGGCGATACCGAGGAACCAAGGAAGACTGGAGTGTTGCAATGGAAATTCCTTACCTCCCCCTTGGATATAACATTTGGCATGACTGACTTCTGTTTCCATATTTCTTTTCTCAACTGAGTGTTATAGAGTAGTTTTGTAAAATCGCAAACAACTTTGTGAATGTCCTTCGGGAAGGTTTCGTGTTCGTAAATGTTTATTTTTCCCCTGAGGTGACGAATTATTGTCAGAAAACGTCTGGCTGGCTGTTGATGGCTCAAAGAGGCCAAGCAGTCAGGGCCGAAGTTTGCCGAAGCCATCCTCAAAATAGGCCCCTCGCCAAACTTCATGCACTTGTTTCTGTTTCCGTAAATGTAAAATCTCACCAGCCCTTTCTACTTGTGTTATTAAAACCTGTTATGGAAGGGGAGCTGGGATTCTCTAGTGTGAAAACCTATGTTCAAGCAGCCCAGATCCGCTCATAACTAGAACAGAACCAAAATACCGGCAGTAAGAAATGGCTACATATAGAACAAAGTTTCTGTGCAGGGAGGAAATGAGCAGCTAATGCCCTTCATTCTGTTTGGGGGTGGAAAGACACAGTACTCCAGGCTGCGCTTGTTCATCCCTCTCCAGAGCGGCAGTTTGATGGCAGTGATTTCAGATTTCACCTGGCCATTTCTTTTGGCAGTATTTTTCCGTTTCTATTTATAAATACAGAAAAAGGAAAACATGTTTTCCGTCTGTATTTATGTGTGAAAATCCATTTAAACGGAAAACCGGGAGCCTTATTTATAAACCCCTATTGGGCACCGTGGTTTAAGTTTAAGTTTAGGTTTAAGGGATTTATAAAGCGCATGGCTACCCACAGGCATCCCAGCACTGCTGAGAGGAGCAAACAACATGTGAGGTCTTAGGGGAACAGCCAAGTTTTGAGTTTTTTTCTGAAGCATTGTTCATTCTTGGTTAGCCTTAGTTCTAGATCCAGGCTGTTCCAGAGTTTGGGGGCTAGGTGTGAAAAGGATCTTCCACCCCATCTTGCTTTCCAAATTTTTGGTATATTCATCAGGAAGCGGGCTCCTGACCTAAGGAATCTGTGGGGGGAGTACTGGGAGACCAAGGCTTGTAGCATAGTAGGGCCTCTCCTGTGCATGGCCCTGTGGGCTAAGCAGAGGGCCTTGAATTTAACCCTGGCCTAGACTGGCAACCAGTGAAGCTTCTTCAGAGATGATCTAACTGATTGATGTCTGGGGATCTTGAGAAGCAGTCTGGCTGCGGCGTTCTGCACCACCTGCAACCTGTCTGTGACATATTTGTGGGAGCTGAGGTACAAAGGGTTGCCGTAGTCTAATCGCAAGACTACTAGAGCCTGTACCACCGTTTTTCTTAATTTTTCTGGGATTAAGTTCAAGATTTTTTGGATCATCCGGAGGATGCCGAAGCAGATCCCCAAGAGTTTTTTGGCCTGTATTTCCATGGTTAGATTTTGGTCTAACCACATCCCCAGGTTCTTTATGGAAGTTTTAGGAGTGGGTGGCGGCCCCCAATTTCCCGGTCAGTTAATCTCAGGGCGTGGGCCCGGTCCATTGCCTAAGAACATGAGCTCTGTTTTGTCCCCATTTAATTTAAGGCTACAGTTGGCAATCCAGGCTCCTATTTTTTCCAATCATGGAACTAGTTGCAGATGGTTGGAATTGGGAGTTTCTGCCACGAGACCACCAGTTGGGGGTCATCCGCGTACGAAACAATGGACAGTCCGAATTCCCGCACCAGGTGTGCTAGTGGGCTTAAGTAAATGTTAAAAAGAGTCGGGCTCAGGGACGAGCCCTGAGGTACTCCGCATGGGGCCGTGAAGGTATCAGACAGGATGCCTGCTTCCATACATTGGAAGGATCTTTTGCTCAGGAACGAGGCCACCCATTGGTTGGCCGTGTCTCTAATCCCAATTTCTTTGAGCCTGTGAATGAGAATACTGTGTCAAAAGCTGTGCTTAGGGGGGGGCGTGGCTAACCGCCGAAGGAAATGGCCGCACGGTAGCCGAGCTCCGAAGCGCCACTCCTGAAAATCCTTTATTAACATATGTTGCCCCAAGTAAAAGTCGTTGCAGGGAAGCCCATCTAGCCCCCGGAACGTGGAGACCCTGTACATCGATCGCTGTCCAGATCCAGCATGTGCCTGCGGTGTTTGCTCCGATCCTAGGCCTCCGTCCCGTGAACGAGGAAGCGCGCCCCAGGGCTCTCCGGCTGCCCGTCACCACAGTTCCGCAAGCGCAGTAAGACAAAAACTTTCCCGGATATTGGTGGGGGCACAATATCTCAAATCCTCACCTATATCCACCGCATCGGTGCCTGGCCCCCACACAGACTTGGTGGTTCGCTGCACTCTGGGACCTCTCCGCGTCAGACCAATGCGGCCGGTGGCCGTAACCAGCCCGGTACTCCGCCATGCAGGTGGGACGTTAAATCAAATCAGCGGTGACTGCGAGACATCGTGGAGGGTGCGCACGCCTTGCACTCGACCCGGCGGGTGTCCGACCCGCATGATTGCCCCGGATCCGAGCCTGCGAAGATAAAGACGCGAAGTGTGTCATTAAACGGCCCGGTGGGCCGTTGATCCGCGAGAGCTGTAAGACCATACGCCGATCCATTTGGAGGGGTGGTAGAGCATTGGAGGCACTTCCTCCACTGTTCCCTTTAATTATTTGGCCCCCACGGTGCCTGGGGATACGTCTTGCCCTGTAAGCGCCCCCCCTGGCGCTTGAAGTGAATACACAGCACTTTGCTCGGACCCACGTGGGCGGCGCCCCTGTGAATTGAGGCGATCAAGGTTTGCAGAGTGCGCCTCCAGCACCCAGAGTGGTGGATGTGTGAGAATTGCAGTGGGGATAGAAGTGGTCACCAACGGAAGTGTGTTTCCCGGCCGGAACGGTACATATCCAGGACTGTGTTCCCCTCAGCCATTGGCCCACTTGGTGAAACCCGACAGGCCGGAGAGGGCCTTGACCCTTGAGCAGGCGGCGGGGAATAGCCAACGTGGCCCTAGTTACACCTTTGGGCACCGCTCTCCATGAGGAACACACAATGGCAGGTGGCCGGAGTGGTTGCAGCGCACTCCAGGCAAAATTGGACAAGTTTGCATGGCAAAAGGGTCAGGAAGACGCACAGGCGAGCCAGAAATCCACTGGGGACCCACCAGATCCCACGTTGCAAGATATCCTGTCAGCCATAATGACTGTGCACACATCTCTGGAATCCAGAATCGACACTGTCGCCTCCGAGGTCTCTTTGATCAGGGCTGACATGAGAAACATGAACGCTCGCATCAAGGAAGTAGAATCCACAACAAAGGACTTAACAAATTATACCACTCTCCTTAAACACCAAGTCGCAGATCTGCAATCTAACCAAGACTTGCTAGAGTGTCAACTGGACGACTATGAAGGCAGGATGCGCCGCAATAATGTCCGCATATTAGGGGTGCCAGAACGAGCGGAAGGGCCAGCGGTGGATCTATTCGTGGAGGACCTGGTGTTGCAACATGTTCAACCGAAAGGACTGTCCAAATATTTCTCTATATCGAACCGGCGCATAGAGTATCGGGCGGCCGAACCAAACCCGGTGCACCTCCCAGGCCCATCCTGGCCAGAGTGTTCAACTTCCGTGATAGGCACACCATACTTCGCACAGCGAGAGTGGCCCCACCGATCACAATGGACAACAGCAAAATCACCTTCTTCCCCCATTCATGTTGAGAGTACAAAGGCAACGCCGTGGTTTTCTTGAGGTGAAACGCGGCCTCCGGGACCAAGAAATCAAGTATGCCATGTTGTTTCCAGCAAAACTATGTGTTGAATCCGGAGGGAAAACCTGGTTCTTCAGTAGTCCCGAGGATGCATGGGACTGGCTGGATGGCTGGCGCATGGTGGGCAAGCGACATCACAAAGAACTCCATGGCCCTGGTAACAAAGATTGCTCGGGCCGTCAAACAAGTTCCCCGAATGGCGCCAAGACAGAGAGAAACCCATCAGAACACCAGCAAGCGGACTGATTCATACATGAACATTGTCACACTCGAAGAGGTCTGACTTTCATCGCCTGTGCTCGGCACAGGATCCCCTGGCATCGCCCCGCTTTGTACTGTGACTCCGGGGATGCCTGATGTAGCTGCAAGCCGCTGCACGGACTCCGTTACTACCTATTGTGGGGTATCGTTGCTGTTTGTTATTTATAACACGATGTACATACACAAGTAACTCACATATGCCTCAGGGAGTGGGGTTGGAACACATTCCCTAATATTTCAAGGGTGGGCAATAGGCACTCTGCAAGTTTGGGGTGGCGGGAGGTTCAATACCCGCCATGCAGGGAGGCAGGGAGGGGGGAGGGAGTGGGACGTTATGGGGGCGGGGGGTTTGTTTTTCTAGTTTATTTAGTTATTTTTTTGTGATGGAGGGGGGAACAGAGACGTCCTTAAGACGAACACAATCAGAGTTTGCCGGCCCACTGTACCAACTAGCGACAATCACACACAGGCTCTGGGCGAGCAGCGCCCTACGACACCCACTTACACTATGTCTGACCGAGACGTGAAGAGAGCGCTCCGTATCCTCACCTGGAATGTTAACAGACTGGGAGATAAATTGAAACGAGGGGTTGTGCTCTAATATCTCAAGAGGCAGGCCCCTGATATCGCTCTGCTGCAGGAGACACATCTTATTGGTAGTACCTGTAAGGCACTCGATCGATGGGGTTATAGACTGGTGGCCCATTTGGGCTTCATTCTGGTTGGAGAGGGACTGGTATTCTCATTCGCAAGCAATGCCCATACATTTTAAAGGACACATGGGTGGATGCCCAGGGTAGATTTGCGGCAGTTGCCGGGACTTGGGAAGGGCGCCCCCTAAATGTCCTCTCGATTTATATCCCTCCAGCGCTGAAAAAACCTACACTGGCCAACTTGGGTAAATTCCTGCTTAACCTCCCAGCTGGCATTCTTGTGATGGGAGGCGACTTTAATTTAACGGTGGATGGGCGGGTCGATCAGCGTCCCCCTCGTCCAGACCCACAGGGCACTTCGCCATTGTTGGACTTTCTCTTGGCGTTTGGCATGGTTGATCTCTGGCGCCATCTCAATACCTTAGCACATAATTTTACTTTCCACTCAGGCGCGCATGGTAGTCAATCCAGAATCGATCACCTGCTCACACACGCTGATGATCTCTCCAGCTTTACCGAAGCCAGGTCTCTGGCGCGTTGTATTTCTGACCACTCTCCTGTTCTTACGCAGCGGGCCCTGCCTCAAGAAAACAGACGTCTCGCCCTCTCTATTACTCCCTGATGTTTGAAGATCCCACATGTAAAGCGCGCGATTATAAAAGGAGTGGACCAGTACTTTGCAGAGAACACCAACACTGTTGACTCCCATCAGATCCTGTGGGGGGCCTTTGGGGTGGTTATTAAAGGTCAGGCACTCTCTCTAATGTCGGGGCACAAGAAGGAACTGAGGGCACGATTGGAGACTCTAGAACATGAAATTCAAGGGCTGGAGGATGAGGTAGTGACCACGGATTACGAGCAGATCTTACATACTCTCAGCGTAAAAAGGCAAGGCTACAGGCAGCTCGCATTGGAGGCAGCTAGGTCGAAACAGAAAGCTACTCTGCACAAAATATATGCATTGGGTGACCATACGGGAAAGCTACTGGCATGGCTGGAAAAGCGGGAAGCCACACAGAGATGGGTGCCCCTTATTGAGGGGGACACGGGAGAAATGCTGAGTGACCCACAGTTGATTGCTGAGGCCTTTGTCTCCCATTTTGCCTCTATATACTCTTCCACTACTCGTACTACCTTTACTGACTCCAGGGATCTCCTGGCCACAATCCCGATCTCTACCCTCACCCTGGGAGATCGCGAGTCCTTAGTGGGCGATCCTACTGAGGAGGAATTAGCGACTGCCATACGTGGGATGAGGTCGGAGAAAGCTATGGGCCCTAACGGGCTTCCAATAGAGCTGTTCAAATTAGTGACCTCCAAGATAACTCCCGCTCTCCGAGCTATGTACTTAGAGAGCTACCACACTGGGTTGCTACCTAAAGATCTGATGCTGGCCTCAGTGGTCGTTATACACAAACAGGGTAAGCCACTGACGAGGTGCGACTCATATTGCCTGATCTCCCTGTTAACTGCAGAGGCAAAGATTCTCGCCAAGGCATTAGCCAACCGTTTGATCCCAGTTATTTGTAAACTTGTGCACCCTGATCAATCAGGCTTCATGCCTGGTGAAAACACGGCCCTCAATCTTAGACGACTACATGGGGTGATGGGGAGAATTAACACCATTCAAGAAGACGCAGCACTGTTATCATTAGACGCCAAAATGGCGTTCGACACTATAGAATGGCCTTACCTATTTGCTCTCCTCAAACGCATGGGCTTCGGCCCAAAATTTATAAAGTGGGTCAAGCTCTTATATACCGATCCAACTGCCCAAGTGGTTGTCAACCAGCATACATCCCGGCCATTCAGTCTTGAAAGAGGGACTCGACAGGGATGCCCCCTGTCGCCCCTTATATTTGCCTTACTATTGGAGCCCTTGGCAACCTGGGTGAGGGGTGACCCCATGATTAGAGGGCTGAAATGGACGGATCACCATGAGGATCAAATTTCTTTGTATGCCAACGACATCCTACTGTATGTTGTGGCACACTCAGTCTCGATCCACCGCATTTTACATATCTTTGCAATCTTCAGCGCCCACTCAGGATATACTATAAACTGGATGAAATCGATACTCTATATGCTTCAGGGCCCCCTGCCTCGGCTGCCCAAGGGCACCGACGTTACAATTGCCACTGAGGGTTTTCGCTATCTCGGCATATATATCACCCAATGTCCTACCCAATTCTATGAAGTCAATCTTAAGGGCCCGCTGACTAGACTCCATAATGATGTGCTCCACTGGCGGTCTCTGCCCCTAACGCTCCTAGGCAGAGCAGCACTGTTCAAGATGTTGGCGCTGCCCAGGTTCCTATATGCGTTGCACAACACCCCCTATGCATTCCCAGACACATACTTCACCAGCGTAGACAGTGAGGTCAGAACGCTACTATGGGATGGGAAAAACCCACGCATTGCGAAACGTAAATTGACCAGGGGGTGGTATGACGGGGCGATCGCGTTACCCGACCTTAAACAATACTATTGGGCCTCCCAGCTGGCGGTGATCAGCCAATGGGTTTTTGCCCCACCGTCCGAACCGGCGTACCGGACGGACAAATGGATAATGAACCCTGGGGGGTATCGGCGTGCACTTTATTCTAATCCCAAATGCCAGCGACTTACCGGTCCTACGGCCCAAACAGTTGCAATTTGGCACCGTGCAACAAGAACACTGGGGTGGAACAAAAAAATAACACTGGCCACTCCCCTATGGGACTCCGAGCAACTTGGCACACTGAGCAAATGCCCGGGCTTTGATAAGTGGGACTTAATAGGCATCTCCTCCGTAGGTGACCTCTGGAAGCGAAATGAGATGGTCCCTTTTAGTGACCTGCAAGCAGAATACCAGCTGGGTGGGTCAGAAACGTTCCGATACTTACAAATACGCCACGCAATAACTACCAATGTGGCATGTGGTGAGACTTTACCTGAAGCCTCCCCACTGGAAGACAGGCTTTTAGCAGATCCCATGCCCCGCAAAGCAATATCACTTACATATCGCAAATTAATCAACAACAAGCCGGACCCACTGGTGCGTCTCCGACAGTTGTGGGAATCAGATTTAGGTTATTTGGAAGATGACGACTGGCAAGAAGCACTTTCCTCCCCTAAAGAGGTCGCTATACCGATGAGGCTCCGCTTAGTCCAGCTCAAAATCCTACACAGAACCTATCTATCGGCACAGACATTGGTAAAAATGGGGCGTCGGCCTGACGCAGGTTGCTTTAGATGCTGTGATGTAGAGGGTACATTTTTCCACGTGCTCTGGGAATGCCCACACATTCAGTCCTACTGGGGAAAAATCTTCTCCACCCTTACAAAGGTCTGTGGGAAAAACATAACCAGCTCCCCACGACTTTGTTTGCTCAATGTTTGGGAGGCAACCGATTTGACCCAGACCGAGCGCATGTGGGCCTCACTAGGCTTTGCCCTTGCCAAAAGAAATGTAGCTCAGATATGGGGGGCCAGGGATCTGCCCACTTATCAGAAATGGTCCAATGACATGGACAATGCGATGATCGCAGAGAAAGACGTCTTCAAACGCAGGGGTTGCCCTAAGAAATGGGACCACAAATGGGCTAAATGGAATGTGTCACGTGGCGGTCTCTGTGTATCCCCAACTGAGGAGCTACGTCGTGCTGGGGTTGACACTGATTCTGAATCGATTTAAAATTGTATGGGATTGTACGTGATTTGTGTTTGCTGCTCATTTGAATATGTCACCACTGTATACTACTGTCATGTGGCCTCGCTGTTTCCCGCTGTATCATCACAACTGTTTAATAAAAAGTAAATAAAAAAATAATAAAAAAAGCTGCGCTTAGGTCTAAGAGCAAAATTGCGGCTGATCTTCCTTGATCGAGTATGGCTTTTAGTTTTTCTGTGACCACGAGTAGGGCCGACTCTGTGCTGTGTTCCGGACGGAACCCCATCTGGGACTGGTGAAGGATACCATTATCCTCCAAAAATTGCGAGATTGAACTCTTAACATGTTTCTCAGCAATCTTTCCCAGAATGGGTATTAGTGAGATGGGCCGATAGTTTCCCATGGATGCGGGGTCCAATTGGGGTTTTTTGAGCAGAGGCTTTACAATAGCATGCTTCCAATCTTTGGGTACTAGGCCTTTCTCAAGGGATAAGGAGATGAGGTCGTCCAATTTGTCCCGTGTGGGGTCACGCCCCTGTAAAAGAATGTGAGGGGGAGCGGGATCAATTGGCGAACCTGATTTGATGTTGCTTAGGAGGAAACCTGCATGTTCTTTGCTCAACCTCGGCAAGGTGAGCAAAGATGGAAAAGGATTGGGCTTGGGCAGTTCTGGGCCTAAAAGGAGCTCTGACTTGTCTGCAAAGTCCTTCCTGTCTTCAAAGGTCTCACCTGTGATTGAGTGGAGTGACTTGTAAATGCTTTCAACTTTACTCTTAAAGAAGATGGCTAAATCGTTACATATCTCCTTTGAAGGATGGGGGATGTGTGCACCTGGTTCAATTATAGTAAGGGATTTTACTATTTTGAACAGTTCTTTGGAAGAATTGGAGGATCTCTCAATTCTTTCTTCAAAGAAGGCTACCTGTGCTTTCCTGATGTCCTAGTGATATTGCTGGATAGCCACTTTATATGCGGATTTAATGTCTGGGGCATAAGCTTTCCTCCAGCTCCTCTCTAGCTTTTTACAGTGGGCAATCCTACTGATAGATGTCTGGCATTTTTCTTGTTCCTATTCATACCCAGACCAGGGGATTCTACCTTGGAGAGAAAGGCTAGAGAACAAGGATGGTGTCTCTAATAATCAATCTAAAAACATACTTATGGCCTCATTGTGAGTCACCTGGAAATTCTTATGGGGTTTGTGACACAGTGCCAACCTCACTGGGAATTACAAGATCTATGGAATCACCACTGGTCTGTAGTGTTTTCCTGGAGATTCTTGCTTCTAAATGCATCCAAAATGTTTGTGGCAACTATAGATGAGAATCGATTTCCATGGGAATCATAACCGGAAATATTGATTTCGCCTGTAACTCCTCATTTTGCAGGTCTAAAACCATAACCCTTGCTAATTCCGCACACCCGGAATTAATGGACACCTTGAATGCTTACCTCCAGGGAAATGGATAGAGCACTTGCCCTTAAATTGAATTGCAACGGCTGGTTTCTTTACATGTAATCCTACCCATTTGCTAAGTGAATCAATTCTCAATTTATGCCTTTTTAATTCTTATAGCTATATTATCATACAAATTGCATTGTTTTTATACACCTGCTGAGTTGGTTTTCCGGAATTGTCATTGCTAGGCAATGTGTCACCAGATCATCAATTCAAGCTTTGATGACAGATTGTTGCTTCTGCTGTGCACAATTAATGAAATGTTATGCACTAGATTCTGCATGTTTTAAAGCTCCTGACAGTCCTAAAAAGTGTTGTTCTGTATTGGGGTATCTGGACAACTGAAAAAAGAATCTTGGTTAGATAGAATTAGTTGATAATGTGTGATTCTTAAGGTGCACTTGTCATTGTAATATATTTCTACTTGTTAATGATTTTTTTTAAATGTTAATTATCCTACTCAATTTCAAAGAAAATTATGATGCTGGATGATTTCATTCGTTTATAGCAACCATTCTGGATTTTTTACAGTGAAGAATTTTGTTCTGTTACTTTTAGCCTCTACATTTTAATTTGGAGTCTCTTTTCCAATACATTATATTTTGTTGTGCATAATCTTTATTGTGCTATGTAGATGACAATGTACTTCTTTGTGCTGCAATTCCATCTGTGTAGTGGCCGAGGTGCATTATCAGACAGGCAGAATGCTACTCTATGTAGAAATGCATGGTTCAAATAGTGTTGCAAATTGCTAGGTGGACTCCATGAGAAGCGTTTTAGTTTTGTGCATTAGCAACTAGGGCATGCATTTGGAGAAAGAATATCCGAGATGGAACACATGCAGTACAAGTTATTATACATGTTGACTCTTCCTGACTAGGTCTGACAATGCCAGGCAATAAAAGTTTCTATGCAGGGCCAGGTTTAGCGCTGGTGGCGCCTGGTGGAAGTCTTTTTTGGTGTCCCCATGACCTTCTTCTCCACAAATTCCCTCATTGACACCCTCCAACAGTGCCCCTCATCTCTCCATAGCCCCGCTCTGACATCTATTTAATTTTGTATTGCGCTACTCATAGTTCATTTACATTCATTTCTGTGATCTGCATGGAACACGTTCTTTGCAGAAAGCACATGAACACCCTGTGCTACTTTATGATGAGTGAAAACTGCCCAGGGCAAAGCTCCGATTCCCTCCAGCAGCAACATTATGCAAAGAGTTATCTTGACTTTTTTATTGTTTTCTGAAATCTGCAGGACATATAAGGAACTAGACAGCCCGTGTTTTTCACCCATAAGTTATTTTTAAACACAGCGCCCCTCTCCCCCGAGGTCAGTGTCAAGTGAAACTGCACCGTTCACACCGCCCTAAGCTGTCCCTGTTTCTATGGATGGACCCATGAGTGAGACAGGAGCAGACTGTGCTTTTAACTGGGTAGATTCAGTCATAGTGGAGGTCTATAATCCCTCTGGACAGGAGCAGGTTGACCTACAGGCAGTTCGGGTTTGTTTTTTGGCAGTTCAGGGTTTGACTGCTGAATATAGGCAAGAGTGGCCGCTGGATGTAGGCAGTCATGGTGTATGGTCATTATAATCCCCTGGGAAAAGAGATTAGCAGCTTCTGAGATACTTTTTTGGCAGAGTACGGTTTGCCTCCTAATTCACGTGGATGTTGCAAGGATGGTCTTTCTTTGGGGGCATATAAGGCTGTTCAGCATTTTCTATGGGCAATATTGATTGAATAGAGGCTACTTGCTCTTCTCATAACTTTAGTTAAGGTAGTCAATCATTTAGTAGACCACACCTGGCAAAATGATGCTGAGCAGATGATGCTAGATATACTTGACAAGCAATGTTTATTGTTATGAGGATAATATGCCTATGAAGTGATATTCTGTGTGAATTGAACATTCTTCAATATTAGGAATGTTCAATGATTTGTCTTCTATGTCCCTTCAGAATGTGACTATAGGGCAATGCTCCCTTGGGTTCGCCGCATTAGGCAATGTTCCTGCAACTCCAGGGTAAGATTATATGGCAAAATGGATGCCTGAACATGAACGCACCATGGGCATGAAGTGACAGAAAGAGTTGAAAATGTTCATTCATTTGGGGTGCAGATAATGTTACTTCTGAGTATTGAAGTTGATCCTGACCTGTGTTTGGCAGGGTCATAAGGGCCAAACCTATTCACTCACATATATGTTTTGAGTGGTTAGTCATATATGTTGCATATTTATGTTTTGAAAATTTACATTTGTTTTTGTGAGTAGTGTCCTTGTTTTAATTTATTTTATTTTATTTCTGTTTGTTCTTTCATTGCAGAGAAATGATCTCTGGAGCACAATATTGCGAGAGAAAATATCTTACATTTTAGAAATTGTTTTTACATGAGTTCTGGTTATAGGGGTATCTGACATAATTGGGGGTTTGACTGCCCACAAAGGACAGTCATGTAGGAGAGTAGGATCTGCTTCACATGGGTACCCCCACTTTTTGCTGATGCTTCACTGTTTTTCGACTTTAGTCTGGCTGGGGCCCTGCTAATCAGAACCCCAGCCTAGCTGCTTCCTCTCTAAAATGGTTTCCATGTGCCTTAGGCACATTTCTGATTGGAATCTGGAGTGCCCTTATAAGTCCCTAGTATATGGTATACTATGTACCCAGGGCATAGGTACCTCAGAGGCCTACCAGGGGCTGCAGCATGTATTGTGCCACCCCTGGGAGGCCATCCAAAATGACACCACATGTCTGCTACTGCAGCCTGGGTAAGGTGGTGCATGCACCCCTTACTGTGATATAGGCTACCTATATCACTACATACATACACACATATAAACCTATAAGTCACTCCTATGGCAGGCCTTATCAATCCTGAAGGCAGAGTGCTTGGTTCCTATGTGAGAGGGTGCCCCTGCATGAGCAGAGCCCCTCTGCAGCGTTCGGAGGCCCTTCTCTGATGCTGTTTGTAGTGCAGCCTGACCATATACTCTTAAGCGCATTATAACCTCGCGTTAAATGCTAACTTTGGGATGGCTGCACGGAAACATGTCGTGTTTGGTGTCAAACATCTTGGAATACTACCCCCCTGCCAGTTCTGGTGGCGGGGGTAGCATTCCACCTTTCTAGAGGGAGAGACATGTGCACACCGGCCTGCCCGGTAACTTCTTTCCAAGCCCTGGCATCACGAAATGGATGCCGCTGCCACAGACACGAGTCTGGCCTCCTGCTGCTGACCGAAACTCCAGCAGGGGAGGCCTGGACAATAGGTTTCCTGTCCCAGGGAGGTGTAACCACCTCCCCAGACAGGATAGTGTGTATTGGGGCTGGGCGGGAGCACTCTCTGGTGCTTTGAAGTCCTGCACTGGGGGCACATTTGGTGTCCCTGTGCATACCCCAGTTCAAACCGGCTCAGGGGCTTCCAGCCCCTGCTCTGGCGTGAAACTGGACAAAGGGAAAGGGGTGTAACCACCCCTCTGCCCTGACCCTCCCATAGGTGGGTCCCCAGAGTATGTCCACCCCCTAACTTGGTATAAGTATGGGACCCCAGTCCTTAGGACTTTAGATTTACCTGGACGAAACTCTGACACAGAATCCTGGACCTTTGACGCTCTACTTTAAGATTAGAGGACTGAAGAATCTCCCTTGGGGTCAAGGAGTGACTCCCCTGCTTGGCAGGCACCAACAAAGCAATTGTCCAGTCTGCATCGCTGAAGCTCCCGCTGGATGCCGAAGTCTTTGCATCACCAGAGGTAGATTTCCAGACTTCCCCGAGGCTGCCCTGAGTCCCCAGCAAAGCTGAGGCCCGTAGCTGTCGTGGGTAACGTGGAACCGTGACCCCTGGACACCGATCGCATTTGCAAGTGCATCCTCTTCTGGGTCTCCCACGAAGTTGTGCTTTGGGCTTCGAGTAGCCCCAGCCTCCAGCACCGACTGCACCGAATATCACTGGCCTTCACTCCACGAGTATCCCGTGAGCCAGCTCTAAGTGTGTCCACTCGAGGTTCCTTTGCAGTCGCTAGTCTGTTGGCTAGTAGGTCCTCCCGAAGGCCAATCTTCTTCTGCTTGGGCTTCCTGGTTGCTCCAGTTATGCCCTGACTGACCCTTGCTGGGTGAGTCCCTCAGACCTTGCTAGTCTGCACTATCGTCCTTCTTCTATTTCCACAAGACTTGCCGTTGCCAAGGCTTGTTGGGTCCAATCCGGTCGCCGACACCCCTGCAATCGACAAACGTTATGGAACAGCTCGAATCCAGCTCCTGGTTGTCGTTGACGCCTCCTGGACCTCGTGGCTGAAGAGTCAAGACGACCGTCAACCTACCTGAAGCACTCAACATCGGTGGGCATCTGCTCATCGCCTTCCTGGTCACTGGCTAGTGACCCAGACTCTGTCTCCTCTGCTTTCAGGTTCTTCAGATCTTCGATCCACCTTTGGATCCACCCGAACACTTTCGACTTGGCCGCCAGCAGCACTTTGCAGCAGATCGCCATTGAAAACGACGACGAAACCCGACCCCGAAAGACAGCTATGCACCCGGCTCCCCTGGGTGAGGTAACTCGAGTACTCCGGTGCTCCCGTGGGTATTGACACTAGAACAGCCTAGTTCTAAAAGGGTTTGCTCCAAGTCCTCCACTAAGTGTCTCTTTTCTTTAAAACTCCAACCGCGACATTCCCCATAGAAGTCAACGGCGGCTCGCGGCTGTGTTCTCACACTGCACGCGTCCCCCGTGGGTCCCCTGTGTCACTACCTTGGGTGGTTCCTTGAGGGCCAAGCACTTCTACAGGCTCTAGGCCTTGTGTCTAGCTCAGTCGTGGTTCTTATACCACTTTATTGGTATATGGTTTGGTACGCCCCTAGGGCTCAAACGTGTATTTGTGCTATTACTGTTGATAACTAACTTATAACTTATGTACTTCGAACTCTAGCCTCATAAAGAGACTAGAGGGGTGTGTTTAGCAATAAATACATATATTTGAATATATACCTGGTGTGGTCCTCTTTCATTTGGTCACTCAAGAGATTATAGACTGGTAAAACAAGCTGCTTTACATTCCTTCAAGACTTAGCCTGAAGGCTGCTCTCCATAGCTACCACTAGGATAGCTTTCAATAAAGGTTGTCTTTAACCTATCTCCAATAAGGGGTTGTTTGGACTGGTGCAAGGTGCCCACTATAATTAGTGGACAGCATATACCAGGCCAACTTCTCACATAGTAGGACAGTAGGATGAACAAAAAGCAACCTCTAGTGACGAGATATCAATGAGTGAACCAAAGACTTTAGGTCCTGACGAAGGCCGCTGACCATTAGGGCATTTAGAAAACAGCCGAAACATGTTGACCAGTAATATTGGATAGTAGGGTAATTAACATCCCATTTTATCATCCAACTTTTGTTTTTAAACCTATCAGGACATCCAACAATAAATTTATTTTAGGAAAGTTCTACGTAGTTTTAATAGTTCACGTATTTTATCTCTGGTTGATGCTGAGTGTCAACTATGCAAATAAGACATCTTTTATTCAAATTTTTATATTAGCATTTGGTAAGAAGAAAATCGTACAATGCAACCACCCCGGTCCAAAATCTGAGAGCAGATAAGTAATAATAATTTATATATATCATTGTGCCTACACTCAACAATCCAAAGCAGGATGTGTTGAAAGCATGGATGGACAACACTACAGCCTGCTCGAAAACAATGCTACACATCCTGATTAAAAATGCATGGGATGAGCACAAAGATCTGCTGGAACAGATACAAAATGTACTCGATGATATGGCAAAAGATCCAGACCAAAACGAGGTAAAGAAAGTCCTAGCTGCAGTGAATGACAAAATCGTCATCTTTGAAAAAGAAATTATCGAAAGAAAGCAGAGAAAGTTTGAAAGAGACGAAAGGGATTACAGATCTGGAAGAATTTTAACGTTTGCGAGGAAATTCGACAAACTTCGCGCCAATCTCAATAAAGATCGAGCATTGGGAGCAGCAGCTAGAGGGAGATGGGAGTCCGGTACGAGTCTAAGCTCCGACGTTGTGTCCATTGACAGCAGCAACTCTAACCCCTCTGAAATTGTTTCTTTTTCCGAGGAACTGCGCCTCTTGCAAGAAATCAACGAACAATTGACACAAGGGAGAACAAGGGGCAGAGGAAGAGGAGGAAGAACAAAAGCAAAAGACGATGAGACAGCGTAGAAAAGAGCAGCAGCACTGGTGTGGGAACAACTGAGGAAGATGTGCTTAAATTAGGCTTAACATTTTGTCCAGATACACCCCTAGACTACACACAGACTCGTATCGACCTGTATTTGTTTGTACGCAAGCTTAAACTGTTCAAAATACATAACCTTAAAAAGGAAGGACAGAGCTCCATATGAGAAAATAGACCCACTACATCCCTTTGTATTGAAGATATAAACATTCTCAGATCACTTGAGGAATTAGGAGAGGAACCAGGGGTCCAGGGCACACAAACGGGTGGATCTTTTTGATCCTACCAACATTTCCACAGTAGCTAATTTTGAATTGACCCAGCAACACCTGTTGCAACTTCTTTTAGAGCTAAATCTAAATATATGCCCCAGATCGCCAGAGACAACATTGATATTTTCCATGAGGCGGTCAATCAGGATATTTTACATCTTCTCAAAAAACCAGCAACTAGATCCAACATAACTAGAGCACAGAGGGAAGCTATAGTGGCCTTACAGAATGATGAAGGCATTATAATTAAACCATCTGACAAGGGCGGAAACATTGTCCTGTGGGACAAGGGTAATTACATACAAGAGGCCATGAGACAGCTCAACAATACTACCTGTTATGTCAGAGTAGACAAATCTTACCTGGTTAAACTACAGGCTAGATCTACTGATTTACTGAAGGGGCGGACAGATGACAATTTGCTTAATTGGGATGAGCAGCAATTCCTTAAAAATGACACACCCACAGTGCCCACCTTTTATCTGCTCCCCAAGGTGCATAAAAATCCACTCCACCCACCAGGTCGCCCAATAGTTTCCTCTAAGAACAGTCTGTTTGAGAATGTTTAGATCTATGTAGATCATTTTTTGGCAGGATATGTCAAGGATTTAACATCGTATGTGAGAGATACGAAGGACTTTTTACAAAAAATTGAGAATATACACTGGGGCAAAGAGCATTGGTTGGTATGTTTGGACGTGGAAAGCCTTTACACAAACATTAGACACAGAGATGGCCTCAAAGCATGCAAACACTTTCTTAAAACCAGGAGTATCCATCTATTGGCACATACACATATGTTGCTTCAATTGATAGAGATCTGTTTGTTGGAAAATGTGTTCATGTTTAATGGGGTATTATATAAACAGATACAGGGGACTTCGATGGGCACCTGCTTTGCCCCAGCTATGCCAACCTTTTGGTGGGCTGTTGGGAGAAGCAGGTGCTCTGGAGCGAGTCTCTCGAATATTGGACCAGCAAAGTGAACATGTGGTTAAGGTACATCGATGATCTCTTTTTTGTGTGGGAGGGCAGGGAAGAAGAACTCCTACAGTTTGTCAATGAATTGAACCAGAATACTGTCAATCTCAAATTCACCATGCAACATAGTCAGCACACAGTAGACTGCCTTGATATTAGGCTTACTATCAAGGACAATAAATTGGTGACAGACCTTTTTAGAAAAACAACAGCAGGGAATTCTGTACTTCACTCAGCCAGTTGCCATCCACCTAATTCTAGGTGGAGCATCCCGTTTAGTGAGTTCTTGCGGGCTAAAAGAAATTGTAGCTACGAGAGCAACTATCAAAGGAACAAGAAAGAGATGATGAGCAGATTTCGGGCAAGAGGGTATCCCCTCAAAATGCTCAAGATGGGTGAGAAAAGAGCAGATTCCATCATGAGAAGTGAGGCTCTCTACAAAGCATCCAAAGCCAAACAGACAGAGAAAGAATCCCCCATTAGATTGATTAGTGCATATAATACTCAATCTGCCCAATTTAGCCAAATCATCAAAAAGAGATGGGACATCTTGACACAGGATCAGATCCTGAGAGAGATAAATTGGGCCAGCATCCATCGATAACTTACAGAAAGGGCCCTTCGATTAAGGACATGCTAGTCAGGAGCCACATGGAACATCGTAAACCCACTTGGTTAGAGAGAACTGGGGGATTCCACAAATGTGGAAAGTGCAAGGAATGTACTAGTAACAGTGAAAATGTGAGGGAAGTCAAACTCCAGAGAACCAACAGGCAGTGGATTATAAAAAAGAACATAAGTTGTGGAACCAATTTTGTTATTTACGTGATCACTTGCCCTTGTGGTAAGTGGTACATTGGATCCACTACCTTTCCTGTGAAGAAAAGTATTTTGGAGCACTGGCAAACTATCACAAACAAAGATCTCAGTTATAGCACCGCTAGACACTTTAGCCAGGTACACAACAGTGATTGGACTACTGCTAAATATTTCGCACTCAATACCATCCCCAAGAATCCGAGTGGGGGGAATCGGATCCAAGCCCTGCGCAGGTCAGAATCCAGGTTTATCCTACAAACTGGTAGTGTCTTTCCGATTGGAATGAATAATGATGAAGAGATGTATGTACATCTATAATTGACTGTTTCCTTAATACCTTTTCAAGAACCAGAGTTTTCTGTATAAACGTATAAACTTTGAATTTTATGTGTCATTTGTATGAAATATTTAACCCATCCCCTTATTTTCTTTTTGTATCCCTTCACTGTTAAAATTTTAAATGTGCATTGTCTGTGATCAGCCTATAGGGTGGCAGAATGATATTTGACAACAGTTTCTTTTCCCCATGCAGACTATTTAGGAGCCTGACTGGTGAAGTCTCATTTATTCTCAGTAAATGGTGCTGAATCTTATGCCTTTTTGACTATAATGAACCATTTTCATACATAGTAAAGTTGTTTGTTTCTTTGCTCTTTTACAGATTCACCACATGGAATCTTGGGGTGCCTTCACTACGATTAGAAGTTATGAGCACGGAGATCCGGGGGTTCTTATTCGACAACCACTCTCTCCTTATTAGCATCACATGGGTAATTTAGTCCGGAGGTACACCCCACGTTGGTTGGATCACATGCCCCCCATCATTGGGTCTTGATTTGTTGATTGGGTACTATACCCGTGACAGTATTTTGTAGAACCAGTGGATAATAGCTTAAGATTTGAGTGCAAACAACGGCTGTAGGGGTACTTTACACTGGGATATTATGGCTATTAATGTTGTACTTATCACATGTCATGACATTAGGTATTAAAAACATGGTCTGACTCCCTTAAGTGTTTCTAAAAGTACAGTGAAGTAAGAGGTACTATACCCAAAAATGTAGCATGAGATTTACTCTTATGGATACTGTGGGGACTAAGCAATTGCAGTCCTGTCTCTATGGCCATGAGGAAAACCCGGTATTGTTGCATATTCTCTTATATCAATGTGATATATCTTGCTTTGCCACATTCTTACACATGCACATTATGAGGTTTATTATTTGTTTTATTTGCACTTTAGAATTTAGCACTGTATTTGTCTGGATGATGGTTCTAACAAAGAGTCTTTCTTTTATGTTGCGCGTCGTGTGTGACGCGACCTGTATAAAAAATGTAAACTCGGAACAATGGTCATGTGACCAAGAGCTGTTTTGGCTCGAAACGCGTCGTTTGTGCCCGAAATAAAAATCAACTTTATGAAACTTGGATCGGTGTGGCTCGGGCTTACATTAACGAGTAAGCTTGGTGGTGGATATATATATATATATATATATCACCTTGTACCACGATTCCGGTGCAGCGGCGTACTCGGATGTTGGCACGCCCCAAATCACCAAAGCACCACGAACCACTCAAATATCGGCATTCAGCATATTTTTATTTCTTCCTCAAGACGCGTTTCGGGCACCACTTGCCCTTGATCACTTAATCGAGAAAGTGTTTTAGCCTTACTTTTTAAATATGCTGTGTGTTACGTGCATACACCATGTGACAAACAAGAGTAGTGAACATAGAAAACATACTAATAGCACACTAGTAAATTCAACAACCAGAGTCTTGTTTTCTCATTACACTTTCTAGATATTTTTTACCAGTTGTTTTTGTATATATATACAACCTTTTACATTTAGTTACCATTCTAAATATTTGTGTAACACATGTCAGGCTAATAATGTTAAAAAAGAGATTATTACTATTAATAATTAAAAAACCATCATGTTAAATCTTTGCAATAAAACCATTATTCATTGTTTGACAGATTATTCATAAAACAATCTTAATTCAAAAATGTGATTCTAAAATTGCAAAAAAAAAAAACAACATGTGCAAAATATCGCAAAGCCTGAAGTTGATTACTTCAAATGGGTAACTTAGCCATAAAGGTGACTCTCAGCTCCAGTGTTTTGTTGACCGATGTCTGCTTAAATGCAGCGACCCATTGGGCTATTGAAATATACAAGCCCATCGGGTGCACCTAAAGTGCTGTGTGCTAAAGTGCTAAGTGTTTAAAGTGCCTCATTGTACAATTCATATACTAATCTACTAAAGTGCTAGTGCTACATATTACAAAAATATATCACAATTCTAATGAACACAACATGAATAAAAGCATGCAAGCCATTATTCCAAAGTTAATTCATTTGGCCGCGGCTGAAATTGAAACAGTTATTATTCTAAGTACATACTAATTGAAGTCATCAAAATATCAAATTTATAAGAAATGATGCAGATCTTCAGTATTGTTGAGGCCATGTGGATGTTTACTATCCAACTCTAAAATCATCCTGGATTCCATTTGCCTAAGCTTTCTCTCCCTGTCGCCTCCCCTGCGCAACTAGGGAATACTTGCCACCACAAAATATTTCAAACAGTTTAGGTTGTTACTGTGCATTTGTTTAAAATGGCGAGCCACCGGATAATTAGGATCGTTATTAACGATGGCTCACAAATGCTGTAAAATTCTGACATGCACCTGCAGCTTGGTGCTACCCACATATCTCAAGCCGCATATATATTTATATTCGATGTACTCCACCTTTGCCTCGCCGGTTTCACCCAGAAAATGGATCACGGACCACAATTTGTTGCTAGTTACAAAGTTTTTATTTCAGCTCTTGAAGACCTTGGCAGCCATGATGCGTTTCGACCCTGAAAGGGTCTTGATCACATGACACGCATCACGGTAGGAAGGTTCCTTTTAAACCATTTTTTTGAAACATTTATCTTGTTCATAAAGTGACATGTGCAATCAAGTAGCCAGGTTTAACAATAGACATAAACAACAGATTTACTGGTTTGCATGGGAATTAATCGCAGGTTTAAAAATACATAAAACAATATAGGTATAAATACCAGAATAATGTATTAAAATTAAACCTCTATCCCAGAGATTTTAAAACCATAAAACCAATACAGTACTGTGTTGAATAAAAAGACAAGTAAAATCTAATTTATGTTAAAAAAGATTTTTCTTTTTATCGCTGTTTAAATCGTCCGGGTATGAATACAATCAACTTGTTCATGATATGAATATCATTAACTTGCAGCACTAGAAAAGTGCTGGTGCCTATACAGTACTTATGATGTAAACATCACTTTTGTAAACCTTGTGACTCAAAGTGACTTGTGCTAGTGCAAAAAAAGTGCTGTGTGCTACCTCCTTATCTACTCAAAAATGTGTTTAAAACCTCACTAACCCGTGTGTGTTCTAAAAAGCGGGATTTTGTTGGCGGCTGCGGTAGCAAATCCCAATATTTTTAATATCTTTAAGTTTGGTGATGTACAGTTTTTATTCGTTTCTTTGCTCCTATTTATTTATCTTCTTCCTACTCGGCACTACAGACATGTGTATAACTCCTCTGTTGCGTTCAAATCTCCTGGATGCTTTGTGTCTAAATCTAGAATCTAACACATTTCGAGTTGTCTGAGGGCTTTTTCCCTATCACCCCCTCTTTTGTTGGGAGGGATGGAGTCTATCAGGAAGTATTTTTGATATTTCGGATCTCCATCATGTACTTCACTGAAATGTCGTGCCACCGGATAGGACTGGTCTCTGTTCCTGATCGCCCTTAGGTGCTGGAGTACCCTCTTGTGCCCCTGCAGTATTGTACTGCCCACATATCGCAGGCCACAAGGGCACTCCAGCACATAGACCACATAGTCCGATTTGCATGTTAATGCCTTATTGATGGTCCTGTCTTGTTCACTAAAGGGCGTTTTATAGGAGGTTCTGCTGGCCCCATATTGGCATGCCTTACATACCTTGCATCTATGGAACCCCTTTCTTTGGCTGAGCCATGTGCCCTTCAATTGGCCACCGGGATCATTTCGAACCAGGGCATCCTTCATAGAAGGTGCCCTGCTATAAGTTATGGCTGGTCTGTTGGGAAGTAGATGACATATGACTGGGTCACCTAAAACTAAGGGCCAGTTTCTTTTTATGATGTTCCTGATAGCCTTTTCTTGTTTATTGTATCTTAAAATAAACCTGAAGGCTTCTGCCTCCTGTGCCTTTGGTTCCTCATCTTTGGTCTGTTTTGTGAGAAGAGTCTCCCTAGGGAATGTATTGCTTTTCCTGATCGCTGCGTCTATGCATCTTTTCGTGTACCCCCTTTCCAGGAATCTCATCTTGCTATTCATTTGAGCAACCCTTAAATCCTTGTCGCAGCTACAGATTCGTCTCAAACGGAGCATGTCTCCATAGGGAATGCTCTGAATTAGATGGTGGGGATGTGAGCTACCGGCATGCAGCACTGCATTGCCAGCAGTTGGTTTCCTATGAAGTTTGGTTTCTAGTTTGCCATCCCTAATGTAAATCTGACATCAAGAACATTTATACATTGCGCACTTATTGAGGCTGTAAAGTGCAAGTTGAGTTGATTGACATTAAGCCCTTCGATAAATTTTTATGCATCTGCTCTTGTTCCCTGCCAGACAAGGAAAAGGTCGTCAATAAACCTCCACCATACTTTGATGTTGTTTTTGACATACGTTGTGTGCTCTTTCAATAGAACCAGCTCCTCCACCACCCCATATGGAGGCAGGCATAACTGGGGGAGAAGCTGGCCCCCATTGCCATGCCCCTTAGCTGTTGATAAAGGGCGTTCTGAAACATAAATATGTTGTTACATAAGCAAAATTCAACCATGTTTATCAACATAATGTTGTGTTTTGTACAATCTGATCCTCTTCTCGCTAGATAGTATTGCAATGCCCTTAGTCCATCAAGATATTTTATGGACGTATATAAGGATGTAACGTCTAAAGTAATAAGAAGATAGTCCTCCTGCCAATCAAAATTCAACATTTTTGCTAAAAAGTCACCCGTGTCTCTAATATAGGAGGTCAGCTGTTGCACGTGTTCTTGCAGGAAAAAGTCTACATATCTAGATGTTTTCTCAAGTAGACTATTTCGGGCCGAAATGATGGGCCTTCCTGGAGGTTACTGGTTTTTTTTTTATGTATTTTTGGTATAAAATACAAAATCGGTATAACCGGATTGTCATTCTTCAGGAACTTATATTCATCAAGAGATAATAGTCCTGCATTCTTCCATGCTACCAATTTCATTTTGTACTCGTTGTATACAGTTCTCAGCGTTAATTCGTCACTTCGACAATAACACTCTGTGTCCCTTAATTGGCTCATGGCTTCCTTGACATAATCGTTTTTATTCCACAGCACCAAATACCCCCTTTGTCGGCGTTCCGGATGACTATTTCATTGTTGGCTTTAAGTTTAGACATTAGTAGATGATATTGCACTTCCTGTTTGTTAGTCTTGCGCTTGCCAGTCTTTTGTACTTTATGGTTAAGGTGCTTAATGCCAGTAACAACTTGTTTGTGAAATATATCTATTGTGTCCTTTAGCATGATGGGATTAAAAGTAGAAGGGGGCTTGAAGGGTGTCGCTTTTATCTGTTGTTTGGCTGTACTGCTTATGTGTTCTATGTCGTCAATGTTTTGACTAGAGGCTCTGTTTTCATTCATTAAGTCCTGCATATCTTGTAACACTGACATGTCAGATGTGTTAAGATTGAACTGTGAAGAATTGTCAATAAGTTGTTGTTCTTGCTTGCCTGATTTATCAGTTCTTAGATTTTGTAACAAAAAATATTTTTTTAGTTTGAGTTTCCGAATGCTTTTATACACATCCATTCTAGTGGCCGCATAGTTGAACGAGCTCTCGGGGCAGTAGGAGAGTCCTAATGCTAGCAGCTGTTTTTCTGCTTTCTTTAAAACGAAATTGGTTAGATTTATTATTGTCTGGTTACTGGATTGCTCCTCTTGCATTACCGTCTCCAGTTTCTCCTCGATTGTCGCTTCTGCTGTTTTTTGTTTGTTTCTTCGTCTACTGGCCCTCCGCCTTTCCCGCCATTTTGTGGTTCTGTTCTTTGTTGTTTGTTTGGTTGCTTCCTGGGGCGCAAGGATTGCAAGCGTTTGAGGCATAAAAAATCAACCTCATCGACCAGTGATATTTTTGCCGGTATTTGTTTTAATATCTGCTTGCGAGTCTCCGCTTCCGACTTGCTTTCCAAGGCCAAGCTGAATTCAGAGTTCGACGTTGCATCTGGCTTTGAACTGTCATCAGTGCGATTTTGTTTGGTAGCTTGTGCTCCGCCAAATTTTGAGACTTTTAATGAATCGTATTTTTTAGCAAACGTAAAAATACGTCCACTTTCATAATCAGACCGGTCCCGGTGAAACTTGTATGCCTTTCTTTCGCGGATTTTATCTTCCTCCTTTTTCAGCCTTTTGTTCATTTCCTCTTTTAGTTTCACTAATTCCTCTGCCTGCCCCATTGTATTTAATTCAATATTAAGTGCCTCTATCTGTTCTTGCAGTTTTGCTCGATCTTTTTCGGCATATTTGACAAGTATTACGAGCAATCTTCGGGATGACTCAAGATTTCTTTCTGCCCACTCTTTCATCATTTCTCTGTCAGGTGTTTCATAACTTGGGGCTATTAATATCCTAAGCACCTGTGGCACTCTACCAACGTCAAGATAGCGTTGGAGGGATTTGTCTTCCCACCATTTACTTTGTTCGGTTCTCATAATTTTTTCCAGTTGTTTAATTTTGTCCCTTAGACTTGGATTCCTTGAGCCCATTGGTGCATTATGGGAGATTGAGTCCAGTATAGGGGCTTTATCATCATCAAACATATCAGCCGCCGCCTCTTCCCTTTCTCTTGTCTTTAGAGCAAATGTTCGGGTTAATTGGAAACTGAGGTTGAAGCGTACTAGCCTTGTGCTGTCTTCACCCCGTGTTTCCTTGCAAAACCTCTCGACCCAGCTTCGTATTATGCACCAACCTCCCCCTCACTCAGCCCGCTGCAGGTTAAGCGCCCTCCGCGTCCTCCGACCCGTGTTCGCCTACCTGGCAGTGGCTGTAGCTGCAGGGTGCCGCTCTTGTGGTTTCACTCGCTGGCGGGCCTCGCCGCCGTTAATCCTCCCGAATTAGGTTTTTCGCTTGTTCCCAAGCAGTGGCTCCGTTGGTGGCAGCAAAGCCCAAACTTCGGAGGGGGTCCGTGTTTAGCCGGAGGAGTCAGAACCGGCTATATTCCTTCGATGTACTCCACCTTTGCCTCGCCGGTTTCACCCGTAAAATGGAGCACGGACCACAATTTGTTGCTCGTTACAAAGTTTTTATTTCATCTCTTGAAGACCTTGGCAGCCATGACGCATTTCAACCCTGAAAGGGTCTTGATCACATGACGCACATCACGGTAGGAAGGTTCCTTTTAAACCATTTTTTTGAAACGTTTATTTTGTTCTTAAAGTGACATGTGCAATCAAGTAGCCAGGTTTAACAATAGACATAAACAACAGATTTACTGGTTTCCATGGGAATTAATCGCAGGTTTAAAAATACATAAAACAATATAGGTATAAATACCAGAATAATGTATTAAAATTAAACCTCTATCCCAGAGATTTTAAAACCATAAAACCAATACAGTACTGTGTTGAATAAAAAGACAAGTAAAATCTAATTTATGTTAAAAAAGATTTTTTCTTTTTATCGCTGTTTAAATCGTCCAGGTATGAATATATATATATATATTTGTATATATTAACCCTGGGGGGAGTTCGCAGAGTTGCGCTACGCGACACTCCGCAAAGGCGAAAAAAACCTCCACAGCGCTACGCAGAGCTCCACAAGCAGCGGAGTGCGATAGAAAAATGCCGTTCGCAGTGATTTTCAGTTCCGGATGCTTGTCCGCACTGTGCAAATCATCGCGAACGGCACCATGCACAGCGCAAGCGGGTGCTGCTTTCCTTTCTGCCGCTCGAGTAGATTTTTACTCGAGCAGCAGCTTTCTCAACGCGGACGGGCAGTTTCTCAACGCGAGCAGTCGCGAGCATACGCGACCACTTGCAATGAGAAACCTGACCCCCCACGTTGAGAAATCTCGCCGGGAGGTTTATTTTCCACGCTCGCGCTCACCAACTTGATGTTGACGATCGTGAATGAGGAAAAATCTCACCGGGAGGTGGATTTCCGTCGCTCGCGCTCGCCAACATGACGTTGACGAATGCGAGCGAGGAAAGAAACTCGGCTACGCTATGCGGAGCGGAGTTTTTCGGAACTCCGCGAGCTCCACGTGATGCAGAGTGCGGAAAACTCTGCAAACTCCCCGAGTGGAGCGGAGTTCACCGCCCAGGCTTAATATATTTATATATATTTAGATAGATAGATAGATAGATAGATAGATGCAAAAAAAAAACTCACTCCCACTCATAGTGATAGAGTCTATCTTGGACTCATTTGGGTTCAGGGTGTGGGAAAGCCCAATGATGAAGCATGCCACATTTTGATGTGAGTGAGGGCCTTGAAATTCCCAAAGATAACTATGCCTAATGGAAATGGAAATACAATTATAAGTAGGATCTTTTTGAAGTGTTTTAAAGTCTGATTCCTACACATTACTCTCCAATCATTAGTACTGCCTGTTATTCTTCTCCTCCTTAATTATTGGGACCCAAGGTAACGATAATTTATGAGAACGGAAAAAATTAGAATTATTATGAGCCACTACTATTGTATTCACTGGGCAGCGAGTTAGTAAATGTCTTAGAAGTACAATTTATTTGTGGACTGTTTGGGCTATGATGGACATAGAATGCTTATAAAAAGATTTCTCCACACCATAAGCACTCACAAAAAAAGTTATGAACTTCTGACCAAGGAATATGTGCCCCTTATAGGCATACTAGAATGCCTTCCAAGGATCTATTCTGAATATTCATGTGTAATAAAGTTTCTTTCAGATTACAGGACATTTGATATATAATTTGTGACTTAAATTACATAATGTAAATTGTACAATAGGATACTCCTCCTATTTAAACAAGCAAGAAACTCTAAAAGTAACTTAAAGAGGTTTGTAATTTAACAGAAGGTATGAGAATATACAATGAAATTGCAATAGAATGTCTGGAGGATAATATTTCTAAGTGCACTTCCAGTGAATTAAATTAAATTAAATCTAATAACAAAAATAGCTTATCTCAAGAATTAGCATTCAAGTACTACTAAACACTGCTTTTGAGCAGCAACATGATAATACATATCATTGTGTCTTGATAAAATGGCAGACAATGATGCATGAAATATACAATACGGTTATATTGACATATATTTACACACTCCACCTGTGAAACACTGGGATGTGACATCACACTAGCCTAAATTTCTTGTGCAATAAATGCCTTAGGGTCTGATTTTTTGTGTGACTGTCATCAGAGTGGTGGGGTCTGTGGAGCAGAGACTGCATCTGGTGCACGGGGAAAGAAGAGGCCTGGTTCTGGGGCTGGGGTGAGTATGGGCCTGATATTCTGACCTCGTTGGTGGGGCCTGCTGCCATGCATGTGGAGAGGCTGGACCAGTTGCCGGTGAGTAAGTAGTTGAGATGCCTGTGTGACTTCACTGGACTGAGGAGGACACTACAATGTGTGCAGCCCTATTTCCCTCACTCCATGAGATGGCAGCATCCCAATCATGGATGTGGCCTGCCCTGTTGCTGGGAGCTGTGGAAATGCTCTGCAAGTGGAGCACAGCCTCCCCTCCAATAGAGACTCATTGTTTCTCACCAACTCCTGAGAAGGTCCAGGAGTAAGTAATTTGCTGGCTGTGGCTTGGAGCAGCCCTTTCTGTGTGTGTGAACTTGCGGGAGAGTTTGAAACAGAGGAGTGCAGGACACTTGAATGATCTCATCGGAGTAGGTGCTGCTATCTATTGCGGTAATCTTTGTGGTCTGTTTTAGAGGACCTAATTCACTGTTCCATCTTTGTTGGCTGGTTGCCCTACTCCCCTACTCAGTCTGACATTAAGATTTGAACCCAGCTAAAGGCCGACTGGGTGACTGACTGAGGCTCGATGTAAATGGACACGAGGTTGGAGAATAATATCAATATATTAGGTGAAAAGTCCAAACTCAGCTGTCATTTTGGAGAAAGACTGCATTAATTCATTGGCAGCACCAACTCAAGGCCAAACATTGATGTGAGATAATAGTTTTGAGGAATGTCATAGCTGGGTGTGCTCAACATGATCTGGCTACTCGTGCATCTGCTCGGTTTCTAAATTGAAGTTGGTGGAGCAGGTTGGAGGCCTGTGAGCCCCATACTTGGTCTTGGTATCACCCTTGATTAGGACAAATGACTTGACTGGGTCATTTCCCCTCTCCAGTGCAGAGAATACAGAGGGTCAAGTGGCATCAGAGCAGATGGGATGCTGTGGTCCTCGTAAACAGTGACACCACTAGGCCTGGGCCGTGAACTCCGCTCCGCTCGCGGAGTTTTCTGCACTCCGCGTTACGCGGAGATCGTGGAGTTCCGAAAAACTCCGCTTTGCGGTGCGGAGCGGAGTTTTTTTCCTCGCTCGCGTTTGTCAACGTCAAGTTGGCAACCGCGAGCGAGGAAAATCAACCTCCCAGCGAGATTTTTCCTCGTTCGCGATCGTCAACATCAAGTTGGCGAGCGCGAGCGTGGAAAATCAACATCCCGGCGAGATTTCTCAACCCGGGGGGGTCAGGTTTCTCATTGTGAGTGGTCGCGTATGCTCGCGACTGCTCGCTTTGAGAAACTGCCCGTTCGCGTTGAGAAATCTGCCGCTTGAGTAAAAATCTACTCGAGCGGCAGAAAAGGAAAGCTTGCGCTGTGCATGGTGCCGTTCGCAATGATTGCACAGTGCGGACAAGCATCCAGCACTGTGCAATCACTGCGAACGGCATTTTTCTATCATACTCCGCCGCTCGCGGAGCTCTGCGTAGTGCGACAGAGTTTTTTATGCACTTCGCGGTGTTCCGCGTGGTGCAACTCTGCGAACTCCGCCCAGGGTTAGACACCACCAGAAGCAAAGGGGAGGTTCCCTCATCACAGCAACCAGACATGGCAGGAGAGTCTCACTTGTAAGCCAATGAAGACAACATACATGCAACATTATTGCCATCCTCGCAGCAACAGAGGTTTCCAAAGAGGTGCTTGAAGCATAATTGATAGGTGGCGATCTACATGAACTCTAAAGGGATGATCGGAGGAAGCTTGCGAGTACCCAAGCAGAGCAGAAACTGTCTGAGATGGAGTGTAACAGATACTGAAGGTTGGTCGAGAAGGAGTAACATCCTCATTGTGGGCCTATCCGAAGGAAGGGGAGGGCCCAAATATGTATCAATATCTTGAAGGGTGGTTGACTGTCCTGTTATGGCCTCAGAAATTGTCTCTCTTTTTCTCAATGGAAAGGGCACATAGGATCCTTGCCCAACACTGCCTCAGTGTGGGTCCTAGTGGACGATTGTAGTCAGTCATATTATTACATTATAAGGATTAAAACATGATCTTAACCACAGCCAGGACCCAACAGTATTTTGCCATCGACAATCAAATAGTAGTAATATTACCAGACTACATAACAGCGGTCCAAAATTGAGGAGCT
The DNA here is from genome assembly GCA_963921515.1 of Calotriton arnoldi. Classification (NCBI taxonomy): domain Eukaryota; kingdom Metazoa; phylum Chordata; class Amphibia; order Caudata; family Salamandridae; genus Calotriton; species Calotriton arnoldi. The sequence continues at coordinate 4,439,488 of CAWUFW010000292.1, read as the reverse complement.
TCATTTTTTGGAGTAAAAAGACACTTGCCGGCATTTGGCCTGAAGTATGCTCAGCCAAGGTAAAGCTAATCACCGAACACAAACTTCACTTTGTCATGGAACCAGAGGAAACATGGAACTTGACTAAGCTGTGGGAAGAGTCTGCACCCATGCTAGTGGAGCAGCAGGAGAGCCCAGACCCAAATGAGTGAGAAGAAAACATGGGAGATGGAAACAAGAATTCAGCACCCAGCCACAGCAGCCTGCCTTGCTCACAACGAGTCCAGCAGAGGAAGATAGGAGAGTGGCAGCCTTTTGTGAACAATAGGTCAATAGGAAGCAACAGTAAAACAGGAGCCAAACTAATGTCCACTCTCAGCAATGCCGTGCTGTCTCAGGCTGTGCCACAGACTGATGACAATTTTATTGGATGATTTATGCAATGAAACCTTATTTAATCTTTTGTACTTTTCACATTTCTCCAGCAGAGAGAGTGAACACAGGAGGGAGGACATATACCAGCAGGCTGTGAGGCGTGCACCTCCACAAATAAGATGATTGGTTTTGAATTGTTTGGGCAGGAGGCAGGTTTGACCTTTGTCCAAGGGGGGAGTTTTCAGTTGTGGAAGTTGAGTCCAGTTCACTTGTGTTTGTTGAGGAAGAGGAGTTCAGTTGAGGTACGCACATGAATTACAACTGGTGGGGTATGGCATAACACAGTGTGGCAGAACAGGCAAAGTATATTATGTTCAATAGTTATGTACCAGGGAAGTGGATTCAAACCATCAGGCACCAAGAAGATATGGGTTTCATTTAAAAGTACACACAGAAAATAGCACAATGAGGTTTCCTAACATTGAATGTCAGGGGTTTGGGGAATGTGATCCTGAGGCACCAAGTACACTCATATCCAAAGAGGAGGGGGATACATTTTGCCGCGTTGTACTGGTTGTATGTTGCAATCACACAATCCCCAAACACGCATGCCTGAACAATGTGGTCTTAACAACAACTGAGTCTTAAACACACATGCCTTTACCAGACATGCCTTTACAACGAATTTAGTTGTAATTGCATATTTGCTAAAGGCATACACATGGTTATGGTTCTGACCCATCCCCCAGCCCCCCCACCCTGAATCCTAAAAGCAGACCCCAGCCCAAAATACCAAGCCCAGCGCAGCCTTTAAAATACCCCCGGCCCCCCTGCACCCTGAGCCCTAAAACCTGGCCCCCAGACTTGAAATCTACCCTGACCTCCCCTGTCCTAAGCCCAAAATTCTTCACACCAGAACTCGACCCGACCCCCGCCCTGAGTCCTAAAACCTTCACCTCAGAACTCGACCCCAACCCCCCTACCCTAAGCCCAAAATCCTTCATCTAGTACTCGAACCCAACCCACTGCCCTGAGCCCTAAAACCTTCACCTCAGAACTCAATCCTGACTCCCCCCACCCTGAGCTCTATAACCACCCCACCCTAAGCCCTTCACCCTAGAGCTCGACCCGACCCCCCTGACCTGAGCCCTAAAGCTTTCCCCCAGAACTCAACCCGACCTTCCCACCCTGTGCCCTAAAACCAGCCTCCCCATCATTTAAAGTATATAATAAAAAAATCATACTCACCAAGCCACTCTGTCTGTCCATTCCTCGTCCAGGCAGGAAGTCACCTCAGACCTTCCGCCAGAGTCTAGAGCGCTAACTACTACATACGTTTAAACCATGCATATGCCTGGTAAAGGCATAAGCATGGTTTAGACATACGTGGTTCCATCTGCGTTGTTAAGCCACAAGTTATTTAAACTGCGTGGTTTAGGCTTTTTCCCGTTGAACTAAATGCATCTCACTACAGACCAGACCAAAACAACTACATCATGGATAGCAGGGCAGCTCTTTGCCACAAGTTACTCTGATTTTGCTTGGGCTGTCTTAGTGTTACTCCACTCCTGGGTCCCCTTTAGTGTATTACACCAACAGATATATGTTATGCAGCGCTACGTGTGTGTGACTGGATATTTGGAGGACAAATAATTGCAACATGTGGCATTGTTTTCCTTAATAAGAAACAATCCTTAATGCTACAGGAGCTCAATTAACTCGTTTTCAGGAATCCACATGTACCTATGGTGTTGGGGGTGACTTTACCACCCTTATGGTCATACATAACAATAGGTCACCTCCCCCACTTCAGAGAGCAACTACAGTTAAAACAGCAGGGACCCTTTCTGAATGGGTAACATACTGATGATTGGTGGACGTTTGCAGGCACTACATCCCTCAGATCAGGAATACTCGCCCGTTTATGACTTGCACACATGCATTGACAAGATACTACTGTTTATCAGCCTTCACAATAGCATATACAGTGCTGAACCCTTAGCCCGCGCACTGTCAGACCATAACCCTTTGTTGCACATGTTGCATTGGGGAAGGGTGCCCCCACGAATTCAAAACTGAAAGCTGCAGCCTAGGATGTTGGAGGACCAGAACTTAGAGCTTCCATTGCAGATGAACTAGACCTTTAATTCATGATAACGGAATGAGAGGCCTTCACAATCTTTATTTCTGGATGTGTATTAAAAGCACACTGTGGGTTCTAGCAACACCACAAAGCCAGTTGTCTAGTTTAGAGAACAAGATGCATACACTAGAGTGACACTCAGTTAAAATCAATGAAAAGAGGCAGGACTTGCTGGCACTTAGATTCAAACATGCGATGCACGAAATAGCCAGCATGACTGTGGGGAATAATTGGCCCAGCAACACCAGGAGTAACACAAGGATGGGCTGTTCTTAACCCAGCTGGCCAGAGACCATTACCGCTTGTAATGACAGGGGAGAATGAGCATCAGGCACCTTCTCAACCAGATATTAATTAGCTCTTCCAGAGCGATTATCAGAAACTATTTGAAGGTAGACCCGAGGTAGGTGCGAGAGCCTAAACCACCTACATTCGATCTGACATCTTCGATGCTTGACCATGGAACAGGGGGAGGCGATGAAGGCCACTCTGACAGTGGATGAGATCAAGAGTGCCCCTGCGCAGCTCACAGCCAGGAAAACACCTGCTAGTGATGCGCTCCTGGATCAATTTTATAGGGCGCACCACTGGCAGTTGGCAGAGCACCTGCTTCAAGTGTACAATGAGGCGCGGAAGTGTGGGGTGCCTTGTTGCCTACAATGATGCATGAAACAATAATTATTGTTTTTCCCAAAGTGGGCCACGATCCGATAGTTTCCAAATTGTACGAACCCTTATCGATGTTAAATATTGTCTTGTTACTTACCGGTAATCTTCATTACGCCGATTAGGGTCCTTCTCGCCCCAGTCCTAACATAGTGAAGCAATCCTGCCTCCCGACAGCCAACCAGAACGCTTATAATATTTTAAAAGGATATATAAGCCCCTCCCACCCACCGCCATGCCTGTTATCAACAAGTCCTGACACAAACACAGCGGGAGGGAACAGGACTGGGATGAGGAGAACCCTAATCGGGGTAATGAAGATTACCGGTAAGTAACAAGACATTACCCCCTCATGGGTCCTCCTCATCCCAGTCCTAACATAGTGAGAAAATCACAAGCAGGAACACAAGAAGAAAAAAAAGCAGGACACCAGGGATCCTTGCAAAAGTACAAAACTTAATCAAACAAAGGATTAAGGAACAGCAGCGTGCAAAATGCCAATAGCAAAACGGGCCACAGAAGCAAGGAAAACAGCAAAGCGAGAATGCCGAACAAACTTGCCACAGCCCAGGAAGCGGACACAGAACGTGTCGAACAACCCAGCACCAGAGACAGAGGAGGCAGACCCACAGGATAGGCAGACCGCCAAACGCACATAGCGAGTGATGGTAGAAGGAGAAACCAACCAACCCTGAGCCACACCCCCATATGAGAAAAACAGGGCAGGGGAAAGACAAAACCCCAAGGTACGGAGGAAGAAAAAAACGAAGGGTGCGAACAACCAAGGATGAAGGAACAAAGGAATCCCCATCCCCAAGCAAAAGAGGAAGGAATCACCTCCAGCAGCAAATGGAACCCGGAGGAAGCTCAGCGAAAAAAAACAGGCCCAGCCGCAAAACAACTCCATTTCAGGAATTGCAAATAAGGGAAGGAGAGAAGCAAAGCACTGGGGAGAGGAGTTGGCCTAACGGCTAGGGCGGTCGACCTCGAATCTGGGGAACTGGGTTCGAGTCTCGGCAATGACGCTGAACATCCTGTGATTCTGGGCAAATCACTTAATCTCCCCGTGCCTAACAAAAATGAATGTGTCCTCATGTAATGCAACTGGTGCTATGTAAAGTGCCCTGATACCCGATTCGGGTCAAGTTCGCGCTATATAAAAGTCTGTAAAAAAAAAAACCTCACCCAACCGCCGCGCGGAGGAGACGGACAACAAAAAAGCCACAGTTGCGGACAACCACAACAAACAGCCTCCAAAAAAGGCACAAAAGGGTGCAACTGCAGACCCCGCAAAACAGTAGGCAAACCCAAGAAGGCACAAGCACAGGAGAGATCGGATGTGGAAGCCGAAAACAACACAGAATCGGACTCACCCAAGGAGCAACAACCTCCAAAGAGGCTCCGAGACCCCGACACGCCTGAACCACAGCCCAACGAGCAGATAAGGCAGAAGGAGGAACGGTCCATCAAAAACCCATCTCGGAGAAAGACAAGAATAGAAGCTGGACCACCAACCATGGATCCAGACCAGGAGAAGAGCACCAAGAGACAAAAGAGCCTCAACGCGCACCACAGACCTTAAGTTGTGAAGGCCGACGTGACAACGGAATGCCACAGCCCACCACAGAAGAATAGCCCAAAGATGCCAACGACAGCCGCTTAAGAGCCAGGCCGATAGATGCAGGCGACAAAGATAGGGCAAAGACAGGAGCAGACAAAGAAGCAGAGCTGGAGACAAGAGAAGCCGGCCAAACCCGCCCCCCTCCAGCAGCAGCAGGAGCGGAAACCAAAGGCAGCGTGGTCAAAAAGGCGCAACCAACAGCACAGACACCTTCACCCCAAAATCCTCTGCAGCACCCCCGGGAAGAGGGAAATAGGAGGGAAGGCATACAGAAAGCCCGAAGGCCAAGGAAACGAGAGAGCAACCCCCAAGCCTGAGGACAGACCACCCCGGAACAAAACCGTGGGAGAAGAGCGACGCGAGGGGAAGCAAAAAGACCGATCCAGAGAGTCTGATCTGAAGACAAAGGTCACGGCAAAGAGTAACAGACAGACGGCACAAAACAGAGGACGGGAGGAAGAGGCCCAAGCCATCCCTATGAAATTCAGATGCCTCTGAACCTAAACAGCCCTCAATGCCAACAGATGAGATTTCACTCAGACAAAAATCACGGAAGGCAGCAGGTACAGAGATGCGCTCATGGACCCCCCCAATAAGGTGTAATTAACAACAAGCCACCTGATTGTCAGGATGAAACAACAGACCCCACAGCCACCAAGGACCCCAAGGCGGGCCCCCAACCCCAAGGACAGGCTTCTGAGGTCAACAAGAGGAGAGAAGGAAGCAAAGAACGCACCCTCACACCAGGGTGGGAGAGCAAAGCCACCATACCAAATTAGGAACCAGAACAGGGGAGAGAGGAACCAGAGCCATGCAACCTGTATGGGAAGGGTCCCAACGAGCCAACAGAAGAATCACCAAGGACCGGAGGCGCAGGCGAGCTCAAGGAGCCACAGCCGCCGAGGCAGACACCAACCCCGGACCTGCAACCAACCCCGAGCTGGGGCAGAAGGGCGGCCCAGCAGGACTCGCAGAAGAGTCAAAAGGGCAGAGAACTGAGCCGGAGGGAGAAAACAGCCCCCTGCAAAGTGGCGAACAGGCCTCCGAGAAACTGAAGTCCCAGAACAGGAACCAGATGAGAAAAGGCCAGATCGAACATGAACCCCAGATCCTGGAATAAGGCCATCAACGCCACCACCGCCAGAAGAGCCACAAGGAGGGTGGAAGCAGAAACCAGACAAAAGCAACATAGGGAAACACAGGGAAAACCAGACTCAGCAAAACCCCCACAGCAGGAGCCAACACCGCAGAAAAACCCGGGGAGCAGTAGACAGGACGAAAGGCAACACCTGAAACTGGTAATGGAACCCGTCCACCGCAAACCGCAGGAACCGCTGACCTGCCGGATAGACGGGAATGTGAAAACAGGCGACTCCAAACCCAGGGAAGCCAACAAAATCGCCCACCAGGAGGAGGGGAATGATGGACAGCAAGGGGATCATCCAAAAATGACCCAGCCGCACCAAACTGTACAAATCCCAGGGAATCAGAAACCGAGCAGAAGGAACCATCGGGCGCCGGGACCAGGAACAGAGAGAAATAGAACCCCAGGCCCCGCTCCGGCACCAGAACCAGCACAACAGTGCCCCAGGACAAAAACAGGCCGACTCCAGAGAAGATGGCAGAGCGCATCACGGGGCCAATGGACCATGGGGTAACCTTGAAAACAGTCCAAAAGGGGGACGGCCACGGAACGGAATCCGGTAACCAAGAACGATGACCGACAAGACCCACCAGGCGGAAATCAGACCGGACCAATGATCCAGGAACAACCGAGCTGAGTCCCCAAAATTGCAACATTGCCAACAATGTAGACAGGGAACTCACAACCAGTGAAACACCAGGAGTTGAATACATAACCTTCTGAGGAAGAGACCGCAAACGGAACCACCAGGCCACGGTGACTCCTCCTGGACATAACAATATCTGACCAACACACAGGGCAGCAGCAGGCGCTGCAGAGGTCGGGAACCAAATAGAACGCAGCACCCCGACCATGGGCCCGACCACGAAAGGGCCGATAAGAAGACAGAGAATCTGGAAATTCCAGAAGAAAGAAAAAAGACAAGCCCCTCTGCACAGATTGCCTTTGGAGTAAGCCAAAAAGGCAGAGAACCACAAAAGGCCGGTAATGGACCAAGGCGTCTGCGGAGCGTCAAGGCACCAAAGCGCAGTCCAGAAAGACCTCCTACCAGCCACTGCCACCCCAGCAGCCGAGGAGAGGGCCCTCAGGGCAACAAAACACAGCAGACAGAAACTGAGCCAAGACCTCCAGCTGCGCCAAGATAGGTGTGAGATCCCCCAGATCCGGAAGACAGACAAACAGGTACCCAAACCCCAAGAATGGACCTGCAAAGCAGAGGCTGAGGAAGTGCAAGCACGAACCCCAAAACGAGAAGCAGCAGATGAACGCATGAGAGCAGGCTCCTCGAAAAACAAAGATGAGGAAAAAGTCAAGGAGGTCAAAATAGATAGACCCCAGGAACCAGAGGAAAATGAGTATCAAACACCGTCAGGAGATACCACTTCCCCAGAAAATGAGGAATCCCCGCACAGCGACCTCAAGCCATGCGACAGCCAGAACCTCCTAGACAACATAATGGAAAGGCAGGCCATGCACCACCGAGGAGCAATACAGGGAGTCACCCCTCCCCAGACAATGAAGCAGGCGTAAAGCCGAGAACCTCCCGAAAAGGACCAACAGGACCGAAAAAAAAAACCTTTCACTGGACATACCCTCCAGCAGGGAAAATGATCACGTACTCCCACCATCCGGAGAGGAGGAAGCAGAAGGCTCAAGCAGTGCAGCCCGCATGGGAAGGCATCACAGCAGAATGAACCAAATCCAGCAGGCTAGACCCGGAAATCTGCAACAGGTCAACCACCTGCAGCCCCCAAAACATGATGATGCATAAACAATGATCCTGCAGGCACTGGAGCGGAAACCTCAACACCCCTGGCCCCATGCAGCAGTATCAGGAAGCCACAGCACACACCAGGAAGTGCCCAGCAACTCCCCTAAAAAACTGTCCCCAAACAACCAAGACATAGCAACACGAGACCTGGGAAAGAAAAAGGGACAGCCCTGCAGTCTCCGCCACAGCCACAGAACAAACATTATGGCCGCGGGAGCGGGATGCCGCTAGAAGACCCCAGCACAGGAACGACCCGAGGCCAGAACGCAAGAGAAAGCTCCCCGCCCCAGCCCAGCACATGCGCGGGGAGCGTGTTCAGGCCAAGGAGCTGGAACGCGGCCAACCGGAACACCGATGCAGCCGCGTGCATCAAAAGAAGTAAAACAAACACTTCAACAGTAAAGAAAAGAAAAAACTCACGGCTCCGCAAACCCAGACCATCAAACTCAGGAACCGGTAAGCAGGAAACACGGAGCACACCAGCGTTCTGACCGACGTCGGACAGCAAAAAAAACCTGGAATGGCAGTGGGTGGGAGGGGCTTATATATCCTTTGAAAATATTATAAGCGTTCTGATTGGCTGTCGGGAGGCAGGATTGCCTCACTATGTTAGGACTGGGACGAGGAGGACCCATGAGGGGGTAATGATTGTAAGATTTTGGGGCAAGGCACTTGCAAAAAGAATCCAGAATGTCCTTACTTGTTTAACACACCTGGATCAAAATGGGCTCATGCCCACTAGGAGCACAGACTCTTCCCTATATTGGAAAGAGTAACAGAGAAGATCAGGAGAAATAGGCGGCTGTCTAAATTAATATGGAGAAGGCATTTGACTCAATTAATTGGAATTATCTGCGAGAAATTTTTAAAGCAATGGGGTTTGGACTTAATATGTGTTTGGGCACAACTCCTGGATGCACAACCCACTGCCATCGTTAAAACAGAAGCAATAAATCCGAAAGGTGGCAGATAGGCTGATGTACCGGGCAGAGCTGCCCTCTGTCACTGCTCCTTTTTCTTTGACAATGGAGCCCCGCACCATGCACATGAGGGCCTAGGTGAACCATTTGGGACAAACGTGAAAGGGCCATGTGTATATAATCTCAGTGTATGTGGATAACGTACTACTGTTTGTGGAAAACTTGGATGAGGCACTGACGCAAATACCGAAAGACTTAAACAACCTTGAATTGGCTTCCCCTCTCACAATGAATAAGTATAAGACTCGTGTGTACCCTATAAAGAGCCAAGAGGAAGTCGTATACGATAAGATAACAGAGGCTTCAAGTATTTGGGCACCCAGGTTTATATGCAGGGTGAAGACATAGCAGCAGGTAACTTAAGGAGGACTTTGGCCTCCACTAAGACATCAGTGAAGTTCATAATGAGGCTTCCTCTGTTTAATGATGAGGAGAGTGGACTTAGCCAAAATGGTTCTTTTGCTGGGCCTTCTGTACTTGTTTGTTAACATCCCAGTGATATTAGGAAGAAGGATCTTTGCCAAACGGAACTCTGTTTTGAAAGACTTGATATGGGGCACAGGTTGAAGATGTATATCCCTTGAAACTCCTTATCTACTATTGGTTGAGGGAGGCATTGGAGTGCCTGACTTCGAGTCCTGCAATTTGGCAGCACATCTTCAGTGGGTTGTGGCTTGGATGGAAAAGGAGGCCTGCCTCGAACTGGAATATCTGCAAGGAGAGCTCACAGACAAATGTATTGTGGATTTAGTGCTCAGGCGGCATGATATGACAAAACATCGAAGCAGATTATTGAAAATGGCCCAGCATTGTTAGATTAGATACAGGCAGACAAGAGGATGGAATGCCATATTCCACAGAGCTTGCAATTTGGAATGCCCTGGGACTATTGAAGAACTGACAAATCTTTGAAAAAAGGCCCATGAACTCAGCTGGATTCCACTGAGTCGATCAGATTTACGGCGCAGGAACCTTTGACACGCGAAGGCCTAAGAGACAAATACTGGCTTCCAGTTGGGCAGTTCTTGACTTATGTTGGGCTGGGTGGTGAAGAAAGTATGCGGGATGGAAATATTTGAGCCACCAACAGATAATATCTTACACATAATGTTGACTCGAGCGGACAGAGGCATTTTCTAACATTCTTGTATGGGGCATTATAGGTATTGCGTATATAAAAGCATGGCAGTTTGTGGCAGAAGTGGAAACATGATCTGGGAGGTGAGCTGACAGACCAGGAGTGGTACATGGCACTGTAGCATACATCCAAGGTTTCAAGGAATGTGAGATTTAAACTGTTAAAACCTAGCTACAGGCATCGCACATATCTCACTCAATCCGTCTCACTAAGATGTACCCTCAGACCCCACACACATGTCCCAGATTCTGAGAGATAGGCGCTTCCTTCTTTCACATGGTCTACGAGTGCCTGGCACTGCAATTATACCGGGCACAGGTGATGGGTCAGGCGGGCAAATGAACACATAGAGGGGACCTCTGAAACTCGAAGATGTGTTTGTTGGGTTTGATGGTTAGGCCCAAAACAGAAATATTCAACTGTAGGGTTGTGAATTTAGCGTTCTTGGTAGCCAAGCGAGCAACATCGAAGAATTGGAAGGCAGCACAGGTAAAGGAACAGGGTGGGAAGTGGTTGGAAAGCGAAACTCTACAAGTGAGCACTGATTGAAGACGCCTATCACACGGAGAGGTGTACAGCACACAAGGGTGGGGTAAACTGGGGTGTCTTAGTCCTAGAGCTTAACCCTAAATCAGAAGAAAGGCCAATTTAAATAACCCAGTCTCTGGACCTGTTGTGTGACCCAGACAATATAGTCTTGCTATTAAGTGTTTTGGTGCTTTAAGGGGTGGCCAACCTTTTAGTGTGAACTTTTAGGATTTTTTCGTCCACAGAGATCTGGGCAATCGACTCCAGAAAAGGCCGGCAGTATTCTAGATTTGTATTGCCACAGCACTGCTTTTTTTTTGCTAGGATTTAGTTTTTCTTCTTTTGTGTGTAGTGTCTTTATGACACCTACTGACCGGAAACTGAACTTCAGACGTTTGGATGAGAGGGATGGAGGGGTATGTTTATTACTCAGGGATTTAGTTGCTGATTACATGCTGCAATAGCTGTACTCAATGTTCTTGTCTAAACTGTAATAAAAATTTGGGAACCGGCCTTTAAAAAAATCATTAAAGGGAGGGGGCCAATTTCGACCCCAGGGCCCCCTTCCCCGGTACCCGGCCTTTGCATTTTTTTTTTTTTTTTTAATAAAAAGAATTAGTGGAGGGGGCTCTCCTGGGCCTATTTCATCCCCAGGGACCCCATCCACCCAGGGCACCCACACTTCAATGATGGTGACTGCATGGGAGCCTGAAGGCCCCCGCGGTCCCTGCTGGCTCCCCGCCTTCTGCAGGATCCAGCATTGCTTTTACACATAGGGAGCTGCTAACATGCAGCTCCCTGTGTGTAAATGCAGTTGTGCTCCACTTTGAGCAAGCAAGAGCAAAAGTCTCTTGCTTGTTCAAACCGGAGCACAGTTTGCTTTGACTTGGTGGGAGTTGTAAAGCTCCCATCAAGCCATAGCAAACAGCTCTGTCCTGTGGGTGGGCATCCCAGGAAATAGCAGGAGCCTGCCCTGGAGGGTGGCGGTCCTCAGGGCCATGTACGGCTCCAGGATCGGGGACTGTGGGCCCCCCCTCCTTCCCTGATTAAGGGCCTGCCCTGGGGAGGTGGTGTTCCCCGGGGCAGAGAACAGCCTGGGAGGGGGGCCACACAGCCCTCTCCCATTTCTGAAAAAGCACTTTGGCCCCAGGGAGGGGGAGGTCCCCGGGGCGCAGGAGGGTCTGTGAGGCCCCCTTATCAAAAATTAAAAGCCCCAGGGGGGTGGTCCATGGGGCTGCAGGGGGTGGCATCTGGAACCCCACTGCATGCTTATTATTGTTTGCCCCAGGGAGGTGGCAGTTCCCGGGGCGTGGGGGTGCCGCATGGACACCTCCCACATATTTTTAAAAACATGCCCTGGGTTTTGGCCTAGCCCTGGGGCTTCATGAAAAAGACGTGCGGCAGTCCGCACGTCTGATATTTTAATTTTGAACTGAAATATCTCAAAAACTACTGAACGGATTTACACCAAATCACAAAAAGCACACTTTCTGGACCAACATCTAGTTTTCTGTCAAATTTAGTGTAATTCCGTTCAGCAGTTCGGGCTGTAGTCGTGTTCAAAAAATGAAAAATCCCCATAGATATAACATGGGGAAAACACGTTTCGGGCCCCTCTGTTTTTCCGGCCCCCACTTGACAGATCAACCCGAAACTTTCAACATAGCAGCTGAACCAAAAAGGGGAAGTTTTTTGAAAATGTTGTGAAGATTCGTCAAGAGGTTCGAAAGTTCCTTGCAAAACACAAAACGCTTTACCTATGGAAACTTTGGCCCTAAGTACAACTGCCTACTGGCAACCACCAGTTGGTACTTATATATATGTAATGCACTTTCTTGTGAAATACTTACATATTTTGTGGTAATGGCATGCATTGTTGCGCCATTGGGAATGATCCTGATGCATTTTGGGTCCTTTTTTTAAGTTTGCACCTGGTTACCATCAGGGCCAAGTCAATGGTAATAGCATTTCTTAAATGCCCATGGCACAATTAGGAAATACTATGTACATGCGGTTAGAAAATCGCAAATAGCAAATCCCTACTTGCAAATTCCTATTTTGCGAATGGCTTTTAGTGTTTCTAAAAGAATAGTCCGGTGTGCTGACAGAGTCTGTGCCAAACAGAATGAGAGGCCAATTGAATTAGTTATAATGGAGGTGTCCTTTTTTAAAAGTTGCTGATCATGCACTGGGTTTGTTTTGCTAGTGCTCAGATGTTGCAGCCTAATTAGAAACCACAGACCCTGTTTGAAATCTGATTCCATTAGGTCTGTAAGAAAGATGGGGCTGAATGGGGCTGGCTCAGAACTTGATCCCAGGGTGGTGTTTTGTCCCAAATTTAAAGGAGTTAAGATTGGGTGGTGTTATTGAGCTTATGGGTGTAAATGTACCATTAGTACCTTGGGGTGAACTTCTTAGATGCTCGTTGCTTTGGGCAACATACTAAGTTAGTGTGTCCAAGGTCCGGGCTAGACATAGTATAAGTTGAGATCATGTGTTACTTAGTGAACCATCTTGCAAGCCTGATACGATGTCCATGTCGTCCGTGCCATGTCGACTGGTTGTGATGGAATGCGACTCATGGACTGTGGTTCTGAAATAAATTGAACATTGTGGGTGCCCGGTGGACATTTCCTCCCCCCAAGAAAGATGGTATACCTGTCAGCACTTGATGTTTGTGATGGATATTTCTACATTGGAAAGCGAACCTAGTTCTGGTCCGCACCTCATGTTAACCAGCTGGACATGGATTGGAGCAGCTGGTGCATTCTCCTTGATTTACCCCATGAACGTTGACGCCACATTTGGCACCAATTTGGTGTCACTGTCTGATTGGTGTGGCCCTCAGTCGCAATTCGAGTTGAAAAGGCTTGTTACGCTGTGAGCACTGAGATGAGCTACGTCCAGGCAACTAAATGGCAGAGTTGTACGAACTATGTTAAATGGCATAAAATGTTAAGACCAAGTTCCTTTCAAAAAGATACTTTTCAGTGACAAAAATTGCAAACCTTAATAAAATCAAATGCATGGATCAAAAGTTAAAATGCTTTCAAATTGTTCTATAGAAAAGCATTAGAAAAGATTTTCCTATGGGAAATGAAGAATTTTGATATAAAAAAAGGCTAAAATTCCTTCCATGTTGACTGTACCTAGGAACATTTTGTGACGGACCTATATGTGATCACAGCTGGGCAAAAACAGGTGGTTGGTCCTGCAGTATTTTTTTTAATTTTGCAATGAGAAACTTTTATTGAGGTGAGCAATATTCAGAGAGCTAAGCACAGCAACTGTAGTGGGAAAAGGATGGACAAAATCAAATATGGTGGTAGGGCTATCATTCTGTAGCACCAACCTGCAACCTAAAAAGCTTAGGGGAGAAATCACTGTTTCGATAAACCCAAGAAGGCTGTATTTTGGGGGGTAGAATTGGCAACTTCTCCTACTTCTCTAGGTGCAAAAAAAAAGTCAAAATTTCTTTGTAACAGTCATGGTAGCCTTACTAACTTGAGGAAAAGGTTTACTAACTTCAAGATTGGCACCTCAGACATCAGTCTCTGACTTACATTCGAGGAAGGTTTTCAACAATTCCAGTTTCAGGTCCACATGAAAATATGCAGTTCAAACTTGTTCACTGTAATTCCCCACAGCAGGCAATATGTTTCTCTGTCATCAGACCTTTTGGATTCTCCAGCCACATGAAGGAGGCTTCAAGGAACAAGCAGGAGAAAATACCAAGTTGTCTAACAAGGCAAGGGGCAGCTTCCTCAGCCTCAGGACTTTCGGCCCTTTTGAACCACAAGAAAGAGGTTCCAGAGGGGCAAATAGGCAGATATTTTCCCTTTAGTCTTAATGGTAAGCAGAGGTTGGCACAAACTACTGATTTAATATTTACATTAATTTTTCATTTTGGGTAACCCTGGGCGTTAAAATCCGCTCCGCTCGCGGAGTTTGCGGATTTTCGGCAACTCCGCGTTCCGCGTAGAACACGGAGTTACCAAAAACTCCACGATCCGCGGCGGAGCGGAGTTTTTTTCTTGTTCGCGCTTTCAAAATGCGTTTTTGCGCGCGCGGTAGCGACTTACCGGGATTCTGCGTTCGCCGACGAGATTTCCTATCCGTTCGCGTGCGCCACGAGATTTGGTAGCCGGCCGCACGGTCCCGCAAGAGTGTGCGATCGCGAACACGTCATTCAGACGCGCCATCTGACTTCCGGCGGAAGTTCAGTGAAGCTCGCGATGCCGAACACGCAAAATTTGCAATCTGGAGACGAATATCTCTCGAGCAGCATAAAACCTTCTCGAAAATGATGATTTGGATGAAAAAAACTCCTCAGATTGACATTTGGCTGTGCTTTTTTGTGCAAGTAGTCCTTTTTCCTTTTTTAATTTTTTTTTTAAGAGGAAGGAAGTGCCCCAGAGTCTCCAACTTCCTGTTACTGTCCAGCAGGCTCCTCCCAGTGCTTTGTCCATGTCCTGTTCACTTTTCATTTGGATTTGGAGCTGGAAGGATCACTCTTTGTGTCTGCTGCATCACATATCATTGGATTTGAGAACTTTTGGATTTGAGATTTTACAAGTAAGTTGGAGAATTGGTGTTGTTTGTTTGATTGGGGCATTGCAAGTTGCAACTACATTTTTTTGTACTTTTCATCATTTTTTAAAAATGTATTGTGGGGAGCCAGTAGGCCCAGAGCTACTCATGGGTGCATGAAACAACTGTTTCTGTGGTGTCTGTTGAATTTAAACATCATTTAGGGCATGGATGGCATTGGGTTGAATTGCAAAATGTGTTTTTTGGGGGGTATTTCACTTTTTTGGTGTGTGTTAAATAAATGTGTGTGTCGTGTGGTTGTTGTGTAACTTGCAAACCTTGTTAAGCCATGTGGATTTTCGTTTTTGCATTTTTGCATTAAAGCTGTGTTGTTTAGCATGCCTCCTTTGCCTGGCCATTATAGGCCTGCTTGAGTTCATTGTTTTCCAGGCCTCCTGCTTGTTGTGACTGTGAGTAACCATGTGGCTGGTGGCCATTTTGTGGTGGTAGTTTAGTAGTGTGCTGCTTTTGCCATATAGGCCTGCATGTCTCTTCTTTGTTCCTCTTGGCCTAGGCTTCTCGTTGTGGGTGGCCTGGCCATGTGGCTGGTGGCCATTTTGTGGAGCCAGCCAATGTGCTTTTGCCATAGGCCTTTATTGTCTGTCTTCCCTTTCTTGTTGTTGTGGGTGGCCTGGCCATGTGGCTGGCGGCCATTTTGTGGAGCCAGCCAGTGTGCTTTTACCATAGACCTGCAAGCTTGTGGCCTAGTCTGCCAATAGGCCTTTCAGCCAGTAGGCCCAGAGCTACTCATGGGTGCATGAAACAACTGTTTCTGTGGTGTCTGTTGAATTTAAACATCATTTAGGGCATGGATGGCATTGGATTGAATTGCAAAATGTGTTTTTTTGGGGTATTTCACTTTTTTGATGTGTGTTAAATAAATGCCTTTGTTGGATGTGTGTGTGTGTGGTGTGGTTGTTGTATAACTTGCAAATCTTGTTTAGCCCTGTGGATTTTCGTTTTTGCATTTTTGCATTAAAGCTGTGCTGTTTAGCATGCCTTCTTTGCCTGGCCACTATAGGCCTGCTTGAGTTCATTGTTTTCCAGGCCTCCTGCTTGTTGTGACTGTGAATGACAATGTGGCTGGTGGCCATTTTGTGGTGGTAGTTTAGTAGTGTGCTGCTATTGCCATATAGGCCTGCATGTCTTTCCTTTGTTCCTCTTGGCTTACATCCCCTTTGCCAGCTGCAGCTCCCTGAATGACGTGATGCGCAAATTAATGCCAAACAGATTCCACTTCCGTTACATTTGAATTTTTGTTTTTCTTCTTTCTTATTCAATTCAATTCAATTCCAGAATTTATAGAGTGCACTACTTACCCGCGAGGGTCTCAAGGCGCTGGGGAAGAGAAGAAGGGGGGTGCCGCTACTGGTCGAACAGCCAGGTCTTGAGTAGCCTCCTGAAGGTCAGCAGGTCTTGGGTCTGACGTAGGCTGAGTGGAAGGGTGTTCCAGGTCTTGGTGGCAAGGTGGGAGAAGGATCTGCCGCCGGAGGTAGTTCTTCTGATGCGAGGGATGGTGGCGAGGGAGAGGTCGGCGGAGCCGAGCTGGCAGTTGGGGACGTAGAAGAAGAGTCGTCTGTTGAGGTAGGCTGTGCCGGTCTTGTGGAGTGCCTTGTGTGCGTGGATGAGGAGTTTGAAGGAGATTCTCCTGTCGATGGGGAGCCAGTGCAGGTTTCTCAGGTGGGGTTGATGTGGCTGTGGCGTGGTACGTGAGGATCAGGCGTGCAGAGGCGTTTTGAATGCGTTCCTTCCTGAGTGTACACAGTATACCATGAAAGCCCTTGTTGTCAAAGTCTCACAAATGGCTACACTGCTGTTATGTTTTTTTAAATAACTGAGTTAATAAAATGTAATAATATAACACTAACAAGTGTGACCACCACACACTAAGTTATATATTATATTTGTTTGTTTGTACTAGTAGTAATTGAACCACAACAACAAATGCAACATTTCACTGATGTTCTTCTGGCTTCTTTGCTTTTAGGTGCACAAAAGACTGAGTAGGAGGTGTCATCATCACCCGTTGTACTGCCAGACAGAAGTCTTGCTGCGCATGGCGTCACGTGACGTGTGACAACAGACATCTCTGCAACTGCGTCCTGCTGACATCAGAAGAAGAAGATGACCCCAAAGAAAGGTACCAGGTCCTCCAGTACCATGAAAGTTGCTGGTGAGAAGAAGGAACAGAAGAAGGAAGTGGCACTTACCAAGACTGGTGTGCCGGCCAAGATTTTTTTTTGGAAACAAAAAATTACGCCTGCATCAGCGGTGTCCAGGGACCAAGCTGGGAGCAGCACCTCCGCATCAGCGGGCCCACCCCACCAACCTAGGCCCAAGCCCATGAGTGTCGCAGAGGTAGCCAGTCTACTTGTGCAAATGCCAACGAGCAGTGATGTTGAAATTGACTTATCGTTATCGCAAAGTAGTACCCAATCAACGCAGGCGGAAACTCAGCAGATAAGTGGGCAACAACAGCCGGAACAACAGCCGGAACAACCTCCGCAACAACAGCCGCAACAACAGCCGCAACAACAGCCGCAACAACAGTCGCAACCACCGCCCACAATAGTAGTTGTTCCTCCTGAAGTAGGGGCAGTTCAGGAAATTGAGCTTCCTGCAGAGGAAGAAGAAGAGCAAGCCACTCTTTCAGACGATCCATTGTCTTCCAGATCCCCAGCAAGGAAAAGGAGGGATAGTCCATCAACTTCTTCTTCAAGCCCCCCTTCTGATGATCTAGATGCCACTTGGAAGCCACTAGCTCAGTCTGAGAGTGAGGCACGCCACAAGACAAGGCTAGGGAAAAGGAAGGTTCCAGAAAGCCTTAGAGTTATGGAGGTAGATGCAGAAGAGGAGGATGATGACGAGCCAGTCATCATGAACATCACTCCCGCCCCAGTGGGGATGGAGACACACATTATTATTACCCCCCCCCAAATTGCAGTGAGGGCTGTGGCACGGATACCACCAACACAGGTAACACCAACACCATCTCCAGCTTCCATATTTGCATTTGCAAAGGCCCGGCAGGGACCAACATCCAGCAGAACCACCACCTCAGTAGGTAGTGGTACTGTAACTGCACAGAGTCAAATTCCAGGCACACCCTCCAGTTCATCCAGCATTGCAAGTTGCACCTCCAGCAGCGCAAGAAAGTTCACCTCCCCAGTTTGGGACTTCTTTTCGGTCAGCAGTAAGGAGGAGAACGTTGCTATATGCTCAATTTGTCGACAAGGTGTTAGTCGCGGTAAGCTTGGTACAAACTATGGTACCAGAGGCCAAACAACCCATCTGAAAAAACACCATATGATCCAGTGGGAGGCGCACCGTAGCGCCCAAAAAAGTAAAACTGCACCCATTGCTGTTGGTGGGGATGAAGAAGTAGAAGAAGATATGATCGCAGTGGAAGGTGAACAAGAGGGAGACATTTTCTCTGGTACACAAAGTAGCCCTGTCCCCAGCAGTGCAGTGGTACCGCCCACATCCTCAGCAACATCTCAGTGGCACCGTAGCAAGAGTTAGGCTGAGACACCAAGGCAACAGAGTACCGCAATGAAAAAAAGTGCGTCGTTGAGCCTAACAACATATGGGTTCAAGAAGTCATCTGCATCAGCGGCACCAGAAAGGAAAAAAATCCAGCCTACCATTGTCAGCATGCTTAGGTCGGAGGGGCAGTACGAACGCAACCACCCAACGGCATGTTTGTACAATGCGAAGCTGGCAAAAATATTAGCGTTGGACCTTCTCCCTTTTTCTTTTGTGGAAGGGGTGGGTTTTCTGGAATTTGTGACAGCCATCTGCCCAAAATGGAAGGTTTCCAGCCGGTCCTATTTCGCCAGAGTTGCTGTTCCAGAACTACATCACGACGTGCTGGAATTGCTTGGACAAGCTTTGCAGCAGAGTGCTGTTCACAATATCCACCAGACAACAGACATGTGGACCAGTTGCCAAGCCACTGATTACATGTGCATCACTGCACACTGGATCTCTTTTGTGGGGGTTAGAGACAAGATATCTGCCGCAGGTGTTGTTGACACTGCTGTGATTTTTAATGCTACTCGTAAACATGCAACTGTAGCCATGTTCGCCATGGAGAAATCTCATACTGCTGCAAACATTTTGGAAGAGTTTAACAGCAAGGTCTTTGAATGGCTGCACCCAAGAGGGCTTAACATTGGTTTTGTTGCCACAGACAATGGCAGTAATATAGCTAAGGCCATGTGCACTGGTGGCCATTTCAGGGTCCTGTGTTTGGCGCACTGCATTAACATCATTGTTCAAGACTTTCTGAAAAAGGAAGACCGAGTCAGCAACTTACTGAACACCTGCAGAAGAATATACACACATTTCAGCCATTCTTTTAAAGCCCAGAAGCAGCTGAGGATCATTCAACGTCAGCATAGAATGCCAGTCAAAGCACTCCTCTAGGAGGTGCCAACACGTTGGAACTCAACTTATTACATGCTTGATCGTCTGCTTGATCAGTACACACCAATCAATGAATATGTCATGCAAAGACTAGGGGATGCTACTGTGAAAGGCATGACCATAGAGATGGACCAATGGGGCCTAGTTAAATGCCTGACAGAGATGCTACTTCCTTTTGAGCTCTTCACATGTGAAGTCAGCAAGGAGGACTGTACTATGGGCCAAGCTATCCCATTGTTGCACATGCTAGAGCAACAACTGAAGGTGGTGTTTGAAACGTACATAGGTGTAGAGGAAAAAAAAGAAGCATATGAGTTGGTGGAGAGCTTATCATTTCGCTTAGCTGAAAATGCAAGGGTGCAAACTAGCATTGTGTCAGACAAACATTACATTTGTGCCACAATTCTGGATCCACTGTACAAATCGGCACTGAACACTAAGACATTAATTTCTTTTTCAGAAGTGGATGTTGCCCAGTACAAAACTTGGATAGCTGAGGCAGCCAGTAAACTGGAAAAGGAATGGCTGGTAATTAAAGGCCTGCTACTCCAACCCACAACAAGTACTGCAGCAGGGCATCCGTCGTCAAGTTCAACTTCAGAGCCTGAGGGCAGTGCGTATGGCTCACAGCAGTCACCAACACTATCAACAACAGCAAGAACCGGATCATCAGCCCCAGTAAAATCGGCACAGGATTGGTATCTAGGACAAGGACTTGTTAGGTCCAGTGCTGATGCAAAGGAAAAAGAGGCCCAGCAAAGTGGAGCACCCCTGAGCATTGAGCGGATGGTCCAGGCCTATCTAGATGACCCAACAGAGGTCTACATTGATCAAATCCCATTGCTGTATTGGTATGAGAAAAGGGGCTAATGGCCAGTGCTCAGCAGGCTGGCGATAAACTATCTGGCTTGCCCTGTGGCAAGTGTCTCTTCTGAGTGTGTTTTCAGTGCTGCCGGTGCCATTGTAACAGTGATAAAGACCAGTCTCTCACCCAAAAACGTGGAGAGGTTAACCATGATCAAAATGAATCAGCACTTTATACCGCCGAATTACAAAATACGTGAATCACAGCAGGAAGATGAGGACAGCGACTTAGGTGATGGAAGTAGTGTGTTAGATGATTACCTACTTCTGGTTGAACCACCAGAGTTTGAGGACGAGCTATACTTCCCTGACAACTAGGCTTCCTTATTTACTTTTATTATTTGTTTGTGTCTCTGTCTTTCTGGTTCGAATCACAACAAGTTGCAGCTGTGTGCATTTAAGTCCACTCCTCCGAGTCCTGCTCCATCCTCCTCCTGACTCACCCTAAATCCATTTCCCTCAAGCCAGATGATTGGATGGAGAATAGTATAAGAAATGTTGCCTCGTCGAATGTCTCCAAAAGAAGTGGAACATGATGACTATAGCTATCCTCCTTTCTGAGTCGAGAGAGACTGCCCCTTAACTTAAGATGAGAAGGTACAGGTAATGAATGGCATGCATTGGATGCTGACTCTGAGTGATTGGTGTTTGTGTTATTGTTTGTTGTGCATGAAGTGAAGTCAAAGTGTACTAGTATTCAATCTACACACTAAAAGTGACTCAAGTCAATGTTTCCCTTCTTGTTGTTTAATAACAAAATTGTACTTCTACTGCAGGCCGATCCATTGCATTTTTTA
Organism: Calotriton arnoldi; assembly: GCA_963921515.1. Classification (NCBI taxonomy): domain Eukaryota; kingdom Metazoa; phylum Chordata; class Amphibia; order Caudata; family Salamandridae; genus Calotriton; species Calotriton arnoldi. Next base: position 4,418,464 of record CAWUFW010000292.1, on the reverse strand, counting down.
ATATAGAATCTGGACTCACTCGGTACACTGCAGACTGAGTTGGACAACACCATGATGATGACCACAGTGACATAGTATCTTCGCAGTCAGTCAGTAGGATCGGAGATGATTGATGGAATAACTCAGGGCGTTTTTCATGAGTGGCATAAACGGTAAACAAGTCAAGAACAACCACAGCAGACCTACATGTCTGTGTAGTGGTGGAGTCGAGTCACGAGTCTCATGAGTGTAGTAGTGGCAGTAGCGGTTCCTCGAGGGAGTGCTGTGGGTGGTGGGACGGGGGAGGGGCAGGGTGGGGGTGTAACTACGGCATACGGCCGAACAGAGTTGAGTAAATAAATTAATAAATAAAACGAATTACATTGCGCGCGCAGCATCTCCATTTGGCGATGCAGCGCGCGCAATGTAATTTGTTTTATTTATTTATTTACTCAACTCTGTTCAGCCGTATGCCGTAGTTTACTACCCCCCACCCTGCCCCTCTCCACTGCCCGCAGCACTCCCTCGAGGAGCCGCTACTGAGTAGTGGTATGACTGACAGCTGTGCATTGATTTAGTTACTTACTTTGGAAAATGCTATGTTGCTGTATATGTGTGCTCTGTCTGGCTCACTCAAAATATAAGCTAAGTGGAGGTTGGGTGTGCACCATGGGCCTGCTGTGACCTGTTTCTGTTGTAAATTAATGCTGGAAACTGACAACAGAGTAGACATGATTTAGCCATGCCGCCTCTGAAAGTGTTTGCACTCCTCAGTAATTTATGCTTTTTTTTCCTCCTTGATTTTTCAATAACCCTTTTGTTTTTCCATCTACACTTACAGGCCGGCCTTTACCCTGTGCTAAACAGAAAAAAACAACTCACACTCACCTACCAATCCGAATCCACCAGGCAGGCAGTGGCACCCAAGATTGACGGACGCAGCGTCCATGGAAGGGAGGACCAAGAGGAATGCCGAGATTCAACTCCCCAATTTGACCAGGATCATACAGTAACTTTAGTATCATCATCTTTTAAATAATTTGATTAATTTTTTCTCTTCAATGATTACGACTGTGTGCGGTTGCTTTTTGCTTATAATTGATCCCTACAGCTATTTATTAATTTTCTTTGCTATCTTTAAAAGGAAGCCCGGTACAACAGAACATAAAATGTATGTAATTTGGGTCTCTATGAGGGCAGACAGTCAAAGCAAATAGCATAATAATAATTAATAATATACTGCTGCCCTGTAATGTCTACTAGTCTAGTTAGTAAGTACTACTTATCATTAACCATCAAGTCATCATCATGAATGCATTTCCTTTTTCTCCCTTAACAGATTTATGAATATGATGGTCATCTGCCAAGATTGTGTGAGTGTGTTGTTGTTGTCCATGTGTACTGTTTGTCTTTGTCAAACCTTTCCCTCAAATACCCCTTCCCAACCATTCATCAATCCCTAACCCTCTTCCCCCGGGCTGTGTGATTTATATTGAGGTGTGACTAAATTAAATTTACACCAATAATTGATCACACACTTGCTGGGGCGGATGTGGTGAAAGCAACACTAATTCAATTTGAAGGCAGGGCGAGGATTTTCTTCTTCTTCTGCTTGCCCACCCATGCTCAGTATATTTGCAAGTCAATTTTTTTTCCAAAGGAACATAATCCATCATAATTAATTGCCGGCATTGATTGGATTCATCATCCTCCTTTTACAGCACTAAAGGTTACGCTTGTGTCGAGTGACTCAACACAACTACAGTTTGTAACTTGTTGTTGTACTAGGCTATCCCCACCACCATTATGTTTTATTTTACTTTAGCATTGCTAATCAGCATTATTATGGTTTATTGTTTGGCAGTATTCTTGTGTACTGTACTGTACTTCGTTCTACTACTCCTTCCAGAGTCTCTTTCAGGCAACTGACTGTCTCATTTTCTTTTTTTGCAAATGCTACTGCCAGTGTCTACTACTATCACCACAATCATGGCATCTTGGGAAACCAAACCATCATCACCATGCAGCCATTGCTGTGCCTAAGTTTAAACATCAATCACAGGTAAGAGAAGAAGTTTGGGGGAGGCAAAATTAATAATGGAAATTAATTCATTAATTCACACACCCACACCCTTGAGTCCAGTTGCAGAATGCATAGACTAGGAGGAGAGACTGACAGTACTAGTAGGACAAGTCACTCAGTGAGGGTACAGCATCTATCTGTTCGTGTGTTACAAAAAATCGTCAAATTATTTCAATCAAACACTGGCTGCGGCCCTGCAGCAGCAACGGAAACCGTGTGACGTAAAAGAGTAACCCCACCACAAAACATTTACATTGTATGTACAGTTTAAGTATAATATAATTTAATCCCCTAACAAAAATAAACTATGTAAAAAATCCCACAACACCTGACCCACCCCTCTCCCTAACCCCAAACAATGTCCAAAAAGAATAGTCCAACCAATATCCGTTCAAAAATGAAATTGTCCATATAACCCCAACTTTTCCCCAATGTGCGCCCAATGCCCACCCACCAAAAAAAGGAATAAAAAAAGGGCAATCCAATGGGATCTCTCTATCGGCGGGCTCGCAGTCGTCCGTTAACCACCAGGACCTCCTGCTTTAGTTCCTTTACCTGCTCCTCTAGGCGCGCCATTTGGAGAAGCATGCATCACTTAAAATATCGACAATTGCATCCACGGGGGGGGGCAGCAGTTTTTGATGAAGTGCGGCGGGCGGCTGCCAGACCGCGGCGCCGTACCACTGGAGGGGCATGGCTGGGGCCCGGGGCATTGGAGGAGGCTGCAGCTGCTGCCGCCTCCTCCTGCTCCTCTGCCAGAACCACCAGCCGCCGGTATTCTGTACAGATGGCCTCCAGCTTCTTGCGCCGGGCCATGGCTGCCAACTCCTTCCTGTCCGGTTCAGATGATTTTGGTTTGGAAGGAGTAGCTATATCAAGAAGAAAAAAGAATATTGTAACCAATATACTCTTAGCAAAACAGTAAGACAAATTAATTCTAAACATAGTGGCACAGTAGCACTAGCAAGCACAGTACATAACATTTGTGGTATCTATCCTCCCACTTCCTCGGCCTCTAACATTTGTGAGAGTTTCAGGTATTATACTAGCACTATGGACTCACTCGAGTACACCAGTCTTCTTCTTCTCTCTTGTTTAGCTAAATTAAGTAACCTTGTTGTAGCCGGCATGCCAGCTCAGTCAGCTTGCGCCCAAGACACATACTCGTGACGCAGACTCACGTTAGTTTTATTTACTACTGTCTGCATGTGGGGAAGCTGACTACTACACAATCATCTTTTTTTTCTTTTATGGGTGGCACTGGCCATACTCTGTTACATCAAGGGCAACTGCTCAATTTCATTTTCACCCTGCCCTGACTACTATACTACAACAAGGCAGATGATATCTGATCCAAATGATCATTGCTTATATATGGGACGATATGAGGTACTTTGTTTTGATTGATTGTGTAACCATGCAGCCGATAGGCCACCCATGGCAGGCTGACACAGTCAAAAATAAATTAACATAGGTAGGGAGTGGGCCTCGGAGTCGGAGGGAGGCGCTTGATAACAACATACATACACAATATATATGCTGTGCTTGCAAACTACTGTGAGTCAAGGGAGTATTCTGAAAATACAACTTCTATTCTCCCTGGCTTTGCTACTCTGGCACGGTTTCTTTTTCTTTGATATTCTCTTCAAAGACTCTTCATCCAGTGACAGTCTCCACCTATGCTATCTATGATGAATACCACCCAGGCATCCATCCATTCAAAAAGGAAACATGTCTATCATTCTTCTTAATCTCTCAACAAACCTTAGTTTGTTTCACCAACAACAAACATTTTTTTTTTAAAAACCACCACCCATGCGTCCTTCCTTCCTTGCTTGCCTTTGAGTTTGACCTATGAAACACCCCGGAGGATTCTTGCTATCCACCCATACAGTTTCACCCACCCAGGCAGGCATCTTTTCTTTCACCTTCCACCCATCCTTCAACCACCCATGCATCTGATTCCTATCAGCCACCTATGCATGCATCCCACGCATCCTTCTCTGCCAGTCATATATATTACATCTCACCCGTCCTTCCTCCTTCCATCCTTCTTTCCCTTTTTGTTCAACCCATCCATCAAGGTCATCTGATCTGACTCTTAGTCTTCTCCATAAAACTTTCACAGCTGAGTTGAAGTCAGATAGTAGAGGCCATTAATTACTCAACTACTCCCGCCGCTAATGCTATTGCTCTAATGCTTAGTAAAGGGTGTCTTCTTCAACCGTTGTTCACAACAACTTAGTCTCTCTCAACTTACACAACACCCTTGCAGTGAGTGTGTAACTATTGTCAATAAGCAAGGAATATAAGTATAACTTACCACTGCCCGCCACTGCTGCTGGCTCACCCACCCCTGTGGCAGCTGCCGCATCCACTACTCCCTCCTGGCTGGCATCGCCTGCCCCGCCACTGGTGGTCATGGTCGGTATGCCTAGAAAAAACATTACACATTTTTTAGATGCCATATACACCTCCCCCTATTTTTCACAAGAAAGATTGAAAAAAAAGTTAAAATACATACATATACCACATACATCACTACAAATCGGGTAGAGTAGACACTACTAGTAGTAGTATGTCCTATCCTATCAAAAATAGTAAAATAGCTGGTTGGGCATTTTGTTGGTGGGAATTGTCGAAAAGCCTCTCAAGATTAAGAAGACTAGAAGAGGCCAACCCAAAGGACTGGACTCAGTGGCTAGAGCTATTGGTGAATCTGAGTTTTAATAAAACCTTTTAAATAAAGAGTGGCCAACTGGGCAAGCTTAGCTACAGACAGACTAATAATAGTAGTTTTACAGAGAGTCATAGCAGAGGCAGTTAGAGGCAGGGATAACAAGAATTTAGAAACAGATAGTCTAGATCGAAGAAGATTTGGTAAAAAATAGAATTAGGAAACGGAAATAATAGTTCGGAAAAAATAAGGTGCAGTAAAAGTTAGGGAAATATAATTATTAATATTAACAACAGGAAGACTTACTGGGGCCAGCAGCAGAGCCCTCGGTAGAGGAGCGGTCCTGGTCCTGTCCCTGGCGTTCTCCAGCTGCTCCCGCCGACTCCGACCCCGTCTTCTTGCCCCTGGGTGCTGATCATGTAAGATATAATAAAGAAAGAGACAAACATTGATCATTGGTGTGAAACAAATAAAATATTTTTAAAAACGCTCAAAAAAACATTTTTGGAAACAACAATTGCAATAAAATTGACCTATCTAATCTGATCGACTGGTAGTATCGCGGGATTTGTGGACCGTCTAGTTATTATTTATGAACACTAATCCAGTGTTCCATTCTGATTCCAGAATACTACGCCTAAGTACCACCTGACCTAGCCTACCTATTCAGACGGGCCAATTGTTCACTAAGTCTGCATTTCCATTTATTTTAGTCCTCAAAAATGCATAGATGGAGGACACATGCATACATTTTTGCATACACCAAGTTGTTGGTTGGTTGCTGCTGATGTTCTGCTAAGCCTATTACTCCCTCACTAAACTAACTAAGGACTGGAGTAAGCAGCACTCAACAGCACGTGACGTGATGGAGGATGCGTCACGCAGACCGCTTAAAAATGACCAACTAATACTAAGTAACTAAACTACCTATCCACCACTATCTTAGTGACAGGAGGACAAAGGAAGGACTAGAGTCTCTCTAGCATTACCTAACTTAAGTTCTCTAAAGTAAACTCTTACATAATAAGCCCAAGCGAGCTCAAAGTTGCAAAAAACAAGTAAGATTAGTAGCGCTGAGCACCTGTGTCTAGAAGAATAACAATCACAGAAGATTTTTAAACTTAATTTACCTGCAATGTAAGCAGCAGCATTCTTGCTATTCGGAAAAAAATTATATTTGCAATAACAGTAACACAGTCTAGAGAACACACAATACTACTAGTATTAGCTACTCACCAAGCTCCACGACCTCGACACCTAGCAGGTCCAGCAGGTCCTGCTCCCGGTCCAAGACGTCTGACCACCGGTGGGTCAGCTGGTTATGGGTGCGCCGGAGCCAAGAGCAGCGAAACACTGCCCGGCGCACCCTCGCCCACCGGCGGTGATGCTCCTGGGTAGCGTATCCGTAGCCAGGCCTGCCGCCTGCTGCCAAGGTCAAGGGGAGGTGGCACTGCACAGAAAAAACAAGGGCGGCCACCTCTGCCTTGCTGAAAAGGGCCCGGGCCAGCACCCTTCCGGGCACAGTCTGCCGCAAGGCGCCTTGCCCTTGGAGCCGGTACCCTTTCCCTTAGCCATGGTTCTGGGGTGGGCGGGGGGCGGAAAAGAAAAATTAGCAGGAAAAAATAAAGTTAGGGGAAGAAGTAGGAGAGTAAAGAAGGAAGTAATATATAACAGTAGAAAAGTAAAAAAAACGCAGAAAAAGTAGAAATAAAACGCAAAATATAGACTTAGGGACAGAGAGGGATAGATAATAGATAAAAAAGTTCAGAAAAACAGTCTAAAAACAAAGGATTGAAAAGATTGGAGAGGGATTGAAAAAAAGGACCCAGAACCATGCAAAAGATAGGAAAACAAGATGGCCGCGCCCATTGGCGACCGCGTGGTGAAGTTTGCGTGATATTTCCCCCAAACACGTCATCCGCGTTGCCGAACGTCAAAAACATCTCGCGAGCATACGCAAGCACACGCGAGCATGCGGAAACAAGCAACTCTGCATGCTCGCATAGCTACGTGTAGCGTCGCGGAATTTTTGTGCAACTTCACGTAGCCTCGCGTAGTGCGGCTATATGAACTTCGCCCAGGGTTAATTTTGGGTATATCTTCAGCAGAAGACCGCTAGAAACAAAATATGTTTTTTTCAGATTACAAGTCATACCTTAGGTGCTGAAAGAAATATTTCCCTTCTCTTCTACAAACCACATTCATATCCCTTGAAACAGCTCAGTGACCCTTTAGCAAAGACAGTTGTCTGTCTGGTATGGATGGTTGGAAAAATGTTTGTCCATTTAATATGTTTTGAAAACCTATTTAGTAGACACAATCACTTAAGAATTCGAAATGCCAGATACTTCGAGCAAACAATACGGGGGTGGAATAGAGCAAATATGGACTTATCTACAGTGCACAATAATATAGGTGCAATTTAAGAGTAGTCTGGTGTTCCTGTGTGATGTGTGGTAGATAGTGGGGTTCCCTCTGTACTTGAAGCACATTATTTCTAAGGAGAATTTAAATAATCAGCAGTGTAGATTCTGACACAATATGTCTGAGAATGCAATGTCTTTGTGCCTCCTCATCTCTACGCTCAGATCACGATCAATGCAGACTGATTGCCATTGATAAATGCCAGGCTTTGATGACGTCAGAGGAGCAGCAACAACATAACTTGATAGGATGAACAGGGTTCTCTCATTCACCCGCTTATATTAAAAGACCTGTTGTGTCCAGTTAGTTGGCGCCTGGTTTTAGTCTAACATTTCCTAGTATCTCTCTCTACATCATTGACCTGTCTTCATTAGACTCAGATAAGCACCAAGAAGCTTCAAAGCTGTGGGGCATTCAGAAGTAACAGCTCTGTGTGTTCATCGGCATGTTCACATACATATATATATACATATATATGAACAGGGAGGGAAAATATTGATGGTTTGCAAAGTTCCCCAAGTGGACCATAGAAGGATGACTTTTAGAGGTTATTTATGAGGATTAGGAAGAGTTGGACGTAGCCAGAAAATGGCAGATCATAGATTTGCTTGGCTTTCAGTATATATATGTCATTGATTGCTGGAAGGTCTCTTTTGGAATTAGTTTTTAGAATTTCCAAACAAGAGAAAAAAAGGCTCTTAAGGTTTGAAAGGAAAACTCTGCTCCAAAATAAATCTTGCAGAGTTGGGGGTCTGGAATTGGCTCATGTAGCAGAATCAAAAATCAACCTCCTGCCAATTAATGTTAAGCTAATATGTATGTTTGTTTTATTTAGATTGCGCTTTATAATAAATCACCCCTTGAGTTAATTCCGACAGAAAATATTGCTACTGAAACGCAGTGACTGTAATTTTAATATGCCTTGTTAGCTTGTGAATGTCATGCTTGACAAAGTCATAAATACGACAAAATGTGAGCTCAACTAATAGAATTGGAAATTTTCAGAACAGTTAGCATTTCAAATGCTCAGGAATCCCACTGGCATGCTAAAAAAGAAGATATATTTGGAACTGTATTGTAAGAATAAAGCTGACAAATATCTGAATCAGGAAGGCTAAAATCCTATGCAGGGCTGCTACTGAAAGAGAAATTGCTGAACAAAAATTGCGATGGTGAAGACAGGAGAGAAAGGCATGTACTATTTCTAGCATAACACTATTTGGTTTTTATTGAGTAAGTGAGTAAAACACAAACAGAAATGGGGATACTAACTTCTATGCACCAAGAGTAACCACAGATTTAGGAAAATCCACAAGGGACTATAAACTCGTAGCTTTTCTTCATTCTTGAAAATTGAAGAACATTATTTTACTGTAACCTCATTAACCAAATTAATATGAACCCTGGAGACTTGAATGGGGAAATCATAATTTTCTATGGAGCCAGAGGTCCTGATTCACAGCTTTGTATTGTGTGAAAAAACACATTCACAGATATAGGATCAGGAGATATTTATGCCTAGAGACGTAACTAAGGGCCACATGTACAAAAAGTTTTAGCAGTCGCAAATGGAGAATTGGGCTGTTTGTGACAACTAAATAGCCTTTTGACATGTACTCACCCTATTTTGTGAGTCAGTAACCTATTACCGCCTCGCAAACAGGGTTTGTGACTCAGTGTTAGGAAGGGACGTGTCAAGAGCGTCCCTTCCTAATAGTGAATCCAGGGATATGTATGAATGTTTTGCACCCAGAATGCAGATCAAAACATTTGCAGTTTACCGCCTACTTCAAGTAGGTGGAAAGCATGATGCAAATGGAAGGGGTACCCAGGGGATCCCTTCCCCTTTGTGAATGGATGGCAAAACGTTTAAGAGCAGGCAGTGGTCCCACAGACCATTGCCTACTCTTAAAAAATTAAACTGAAACGTTTCATTTTTCTTTTTGAAAACACATCCCGTTTTCCTTTAAGGAAAATGGGCTGCATTTCAAAAAAAGTGTTGTTTTATTTAAAAGCAAACACAGACATGGTGGTCTGCTGTCCCCAGCAGGCCATCATCCCTGTGTTTTTAGAGATTCCGAATGGGTCGAAAATTGAGACCTACCTCATTAGTATTGATGAGTTAGGTCAATTGAAACCCCATTAGGAATCGCTAAATGTGTCTGAGACACATTAGTACATTGCATTTTTGTGACTTCCTATTTGCCATTCAAAAAAAGTTGCAATTAGGAACTCACAAAATGATGCGGTCGTATATGTGGCCCTTAGTAATATGAACATTTGCTAACAGCGTCACATTTTCAGCAGTACTGAGGGCCACATGTACATTCTCTACATTTGGCAAGTTCCTAATTGTGACTTTTTGCAACTTGCAATTAGGCAGTTGCAAAATGTGATGTACAACAGTGTGTTTGACACTGTTTGCCATTCCAAGTGGATCGCTAATGGACCTGCCTCATCAGTACTCATGAGGCAGGTCACAATTTGCGACCCATTGTGAATGCCCAAAATCACAGGAATGGTGGCCTGCTAGGGTTTGATTGCTTTTTCAATAAAGCAATTTTTTTGGGGGGGTGGAAATTTAGTCAGTTTTCTTAAAGTAAAATGGGACTCATTTCATAAACAAAAATGAAAAGTTTTCCTTTCATTTTTTAAGAGTAGCCAGCTCTTAAAATATGTTTGCACCCACATTTGCAAATGGGAAGGGGTCCTTTGGGGACCACTTACCTTTTGCAAATGGGTTACCACCAACATGAAGTTGGTGGTAAACTGCGAATTTTTTTTGCAATTGTATTCCGGTCACAGAACATTCAAACATCTCCCTGTGACTCGCTATTAGGAAGGGACGCCATTACACACCCCTTCCTAATACCGACTTGCCAACTCTATTTTGCGTCGCAAATGGCCCAATTCTCAATTTGCAACTGCTAAAACCTTTTGTACATGTGGCCTTTGTGTTGGACAAGGGTTTGGAAAGGGGGAGAGGCATAGCCTAGAGGAATGTATAAAATATCCATAAGGTACAATGCTACGGGTATTCACATGCCTTACAAATTATTTTTCACCCCACTTGTCATTCAGATTTACAACAAAAATAATTCTACTAAATCCGCAAATTAGATGAGAAATTCCACAAACATCTCCATGGTTTATGTTGGGTGGAAGAGAAAGGGTTTCTGCACCAGGAAATGTTTTCAGGTGAACGTGTGATGGAGAAGAAATGGATTCACAAGGAGAGCGATAATGTAGTGCCGTGGATGTTTAGCACTGCTCCTCGTGACATTTTATACTCCTCAAATAGACGGAAATATATTTGAAGTAGGTGTAAATCCCTAACTTTTTGAAATACCATTATACACATGAAAGGCAAAATGTTTTCAAACTGCGTAGAATCTCAACTATGGATGTTATTTGCAATGTATTAATGTACTGTACTGTCGTGATGCATCATACAAACCAACTTACCAATTTAAAGGAAATCTTTATTGGTTACAGGTTTCTTTGAGACCCCTTTTTTTGTTAAGCTTCATCTCGCCAATGGTGCCCAACCTAATACATAAAACTATGTGAAGCTATGTATGAGGAGTCTTAGGTGTGTCGGGTTCAATTTCTGGGGTTTCCTGAGGTGCCTAGAGGGTTACTCCCATTTAGTCACTCAGTTGGGAAGGGGAAGGGGGACAGGCACCCCCACTAGAGGTTGTGTATTGGAGTTTAGTTTATATGGCGAGGAGTGGGGCACGTTGCTCAGTCATGTTGGGTCCCTGGGTGTATGGTAGCTTCACCAGGCATGACACCTCCTACCCTATTCCCTAATGTGCCCATCCTCCCGAATTGTCAGTGGGCCACAGGAAGGGTTGGGGGGGTTCAAGGCATCCTCTCATCTGACCTCTTTGCCAGTGAGTCCATGTATGTGTCCCAACCGTCTGTGGGGGGAACCTTTAAGCGAATCATTTACAAAGTGTTCCATGTCATGATCTCTGCAGCCGTCCATTTGGTGAGATCGCATATTCGCTGAATCACTAGTGGTGTGAAGAGGGGGTTTCCAGACCATTGCTATAAGTGTCTTGGCCAGAATATACGCTAGGTCTATAAAATGCACTGCATGCTTATTCTTCTTGCATGTTGTTATGCCCAACAGGAACATGAGTGGGTCCAAGCCAGAACTTTGCCAGTGATTTAAGCCATGTTGGACATTATGTCTGTCCAGTACTTTGTCATCGCTGAGCAAGTCCATATCATATGATAGAAGTGGGCTCCATATTCTGGCATCAGTGGCAATTTGGCAATGTCTCAGGGAACATGCCGTTGAGTTGCTTTGGTATCAGATATGTGCAATGTACAGAGATAAATTGTGTATACTTGAATCATGGGTTTATTGACACTTGCTTGATGTGTGACGAGGCATGCTTCCATTGCTGCTCTGTTAGTTCCTGACCTGTGCTGAGTTCAATTGATCCCTAAGTGGGGGCTAGTCAGCCGTGTGGGTTTCTAGTAGGGCATCATATATCAGGGCGACAGCTCATCTGCCATTGCTGAGGGTAATGATTAAATGTAGTGTACCAGATGTCATTGGTTATTTATGGTCTCGGCCTCATATCATCCTGGTCACCCTGCTCAGGGCATTGTACGTCAGGAACTAGCCCCCATCTATACCATATTTCTCCTCTTTTTCATTGAACACCATTTATGTATTGTGCATGTACATGTTGCCCATGACTGTCAGTCCCTCTTCTGTCCGGGGGGGGGGGTATTGTGGTTTTTGACTTCCCTACCTGTGTTAGGGAGGACCTATGGTGGGAGGCTATGTGAATAGGGTGGTATGCCCATACTGGGTTGCACATATTTGTACCAGCTGTGTTTGGCCACTGTGGCTATGTTGCCTACTGGGTTGGTCTGTCTAGAAGGGTCAAGCAGCCACTATACTATCGCTCACCCCTGAATACGCTCAGCACATTCGCCTTCTCTGGGTTGGGGGCGGGTGTGTGAGCCAGATGGCTGGATATTAAAGTTGTGCCATCGCATATTACAGCTCGTAATGTGGAGCACCCATTCCTCACCTTTCTGGGTGGTTAAACAGTTTATGAAGGGCCATAAATCAAGCCCATTGGTATACTGTTGAAATCTGATATAAATGCCTTAGGGAGGATCACCAGGAGTGCAGCGAAGTGGTATAATAGACTGGGGAACACCAGCATTTTGGCAATGGACATTATATCCACTGCGGAGAGGGTTAAAGACCTCAAGAAGGTCAGGGATTAGTGCATATTTGATAGCATTGAGCCCAAGTTCCCTTGGTGGAGGTCCTGTTATGTGTGGAATATGTTTACTCCCAGTTAGCGGAAGGTCTCAAGCCTCCACTTGAGCCCCACTTCAGGGACAGCCTCCCTCTCAGCCTCTGTAAGTTGCCAGAGTGGGAACAGCCATGACTACCCCCAGTGAAGTTTCAGTCTGGACACCTCACCAAAACTATTCAGTGTCTCCATCACCTTCTGGAGGTCATTCTGTACCTCACGCTGATACACTAGTGCATCGTCTGCATAAAAGGAGATTCTCTCCCATGAGTTCCACTGGGTAGACCCCATTCTGGACCTCTGTGCCTGAATATAACCCACTAGTGGCTCCACGGTTAAAGTAAAGAAAATTGGTGACAAAGGGCACTGTTGCCTGGTGTCTCTGTTTATGGGGAAAGTGTCTGAAATCTCATGACCTGTGCAGACTCGGACCTTCAGGCTGCTGTAAATTAGACATTAGATGTATCCACTTCATTTTTTCTGGGCCCTATCACATCATTTCCAGCACCTTCATCAAGTAAGGCCACCCTAGGGTGTTGAAAGCTTTTTTAATGTTTAGGGACAGTACTGTGTATGGGTTGCCCGCTTATGAGGTCTCGGCCATTAGGCGGAACAGGTGCCTCAAATTTATGAATGTGTTCCTGTATAGAATTAAGGTATTTTTGATCTGAGTGGACCATAGTGGTGAGACATGACGCCAATCTGTTTGCGATAATTTTCCCAATAATTTTATTGTGCAAGTTAAGGAGAGATACTGGTTTGTAAGTTTGTACTTTGAGGAGGTTTTTGTCGGGTATAAAGAGTGCTTTAATCAGAGCTCTGTTCATGGATGCAGGGAGCATATCCTCCTCCCGTTAATGTACTCTTGAAGCGTGGGGTCACTTATCCCATCATCCACCGCTTACAATGTCCTGTAATATTCTGGGAGCACCCTGTTGATTCTGCTTGTGAGTTAATTATGTCTTTGATTTGGTCTCTAATAGCTCTCACTGGAGGCCCAATGATGTTGGTCCGTATGAACCAAGCTAGCAGATGCCCTGCTTTTCCCCCCTCAGAGTGCTGTCTGGCTATGTATTCTCCTTAGTCCAAACCCCCTTAATTTGTCGGTCAGCTCTTTGTTTTCCTTCCTGGTGTCCTTTATGCCGTGTTCCCTACTTGTGTTGCCCCAAGCTGTGTACTCGGGAGCGCGAAGGGTGAGGAGCCCTTGGAGCATTTGTCTGTATTTTTTAGCACTGTTTTTAAACTATTAATTATAGCAAAGGCTGCTCTTTAGCATTTCTCGAATTTTAGGTCATTGATCGTCGTATGCTTTTAGCCTGTTTTAACTTAGAAGCCTGAACATCACTTTCTATTGCACTTCAGCACTTTATTTCACTTACTGCCTGCTTTGGTCTCCGATTCCCCGGTCCAACGCGGCGTTCTGCCGATTGTTTGGAGGGAACCGGATACACCTCTCTGCCTGGCTTTGCCTGACTTCCGGCGGGGGGAGGGAGAACACAGGTGAATTTCCGCGACCGGCCAGCTATTTCATTTCATGCTGGGCCGGACGCGCAGCGGAGCGCGAAGGGTGAGGAGCCCTTTGAGCATTTGTCTGTATTTTTTAGCACTGTTTTTAAACTATTAATTATAACAAAGGCTGCTCTTTAGCATTTCTCGAATTTTAGGTCATTGATCGTCATATGCTTTTAGCCTGTTTTAACTTTGAAGCCTGAACATCACCTTCTATTGCACTTCAGCACTTTATTTCATTTACTGCCTGCTTTGGTCTCCGATTCCCCGGTCCAACGCGGCGTACTGCCGATTGTTTGGAGGGAACCGGATACACCTCTCTGCCTGGCTTTGCCTGACTTCCGGCGGGGGGAGGGAGAACACAGGTGAATTTCCGCGACCGGCCAGCTATTTAATTTCATGCTGGGCCGGACGCGGGCAGAGGACGCGCCGCTGGTGCGCCAAAGGCGTGCCAAAGGCAAGCCTGTCTGCGCCCGTCCGCGCAACGACCGCGCCTAGCGCGGGAAACCTTGCCCAAAATCATTTAAAAATTGTGTACTCCCCTGAGGCACTAAAACATCTTAATAGTAAGGGACCCTGTAGTTGCCCAGTACCACTAGATAACATATTGGGGGCAGTCAGCTGTGCTCATTGCCGTTTGGAACTTCCCTTTATACTCAATAGCTCTAGGTTCACCAGGGACTGCTATACTGCCCAATTAAAAGGAGGATTAATAAATGCCAGATCACTAAGCAAGCATGGCCAAGATGTCAGAGAACTAATTACAGATCTACAGCTAGACTTTCTCTTTATTACCGGAACATGGTTGAAAGACTGGTGCAACCCCGATATCGCAGTTGCACTCCCGCCCAACTATACTATCCATAGGAAAGATAAGGCGGATGGCAGAAGAGGGGGCCTGGCCATCATCCTTCGGGATGCACTACATTGTAATAATTTTGATCTGGTCACACTTAAGGGAGCAGAAAGCATTGGCTTTTGCATTTCCCTCAATGCCTCCCTTTCTTTTTCAGGAGCTTTGATTTATCGCCCTCCGGGTCAGGGCTCTACCTTCATAGATTCACTAGGAGATACTCCAAGCCAGTTCCTGTTTAAATATGCCAATTGTACATTGCTTGCAGATTTTAATCTCCACTTAGAAGATGGAAGTCAGCCAGGAGTGGAGAACTTTTTACAAATAATGGAATTATTCGCACTGGACCAACTGGTCAAGGCCCCTACACATCAAGCAGGCCACACCTTAGATGGGGTCTGCTCCAACTTCACTCTGCTCTCAGTAGATACCCCCACCCCACAGATTTGGTCAGATCATTACTTTGTCCCCTTGACACTTAAAGCCCCCCCATGACTCTCCGTGTTATGCCCCCCTTAGACCTCCAGCCCAGGCGTAAATGGGCTCAACTAGCGGCCAATCCTAGGTTGACCACTACTGCCCAAGTTTGCCTTCCCGTACTAACAGGGGTTACCGGAACAGATTCAAAGATCTTTCACTCTTGGTTAACGACCATAAGCAATGAGCTTATTCCATTAGAGAAACCGGGCAAGAAAATGAAACTAAAAACCCATAAAACTCCATGGTTTACGCCCGCTCTTAGACAAATACACCTTCAATGTAAGCAACAAGAGCGGAAGTGGAGAAGGTCCTATGAGACGGAAGACAAACTAACCATTAAAATCTGTAGGAAGCGTTACCTTCAATAGTTGTAAATTCCTTCACTAACCCTAAGTGTTACAAAAAAACATACCCCCTTCACAAAAACTATGTGATCAAATTTCAGTCTTTTTTGAAGAAAAAATCCAGAAAATTCAAAAGGCTTTCATACCCCCTCCAATCCAGAACAGTGCTCAGAAGCAGGATTCTGTGTTGACTGCCCTCTCTATTCGTACCTTCCAACCAGTATCACTCAAACAAACCCGGGATGCGATTGCAGCTTGCAAATCAGGCTCCCCTTTGGACGCCTGCCCTCCTACCATTCTTCACAGTACGATAGATACGGTCAACTCTATCCTAAATCAGATAGTGAACTCCTCACTGAGTTCAGGCACAGTGCCAGATGATTGGAAACTGGCTCTGGTAAAACCACTCCAAAAGAAACAAAATGTTGATCCCCTAGTCCTTTCAAATCTCCGTCCCATATCGTTGCTCCCAATATTGGGCAAAATTACGGAAAAATGTGTCCACAAAGAACTTACCGAATTTAGTGAGGCTGCCAATATACTTCACCCTCAACAATCTGGCTTTCGTCCAAAGCATTCAACAGAATCGGCACTTCTAGAATTAACAGATACCCTAAAAATCATAGCTGATAAAGGTAAGAAGGCGATTCTGATCGCTCTTGATTTGTCTGCAGCGTTTGATACCATCTCGCACAGCATACTCCTGGAAAGGCTGAAATCCTGCGGTATTTTAGACACCGCTCTCAAATGGATAAAGTCCTTTCTCACCAACCGCAGACAAGCCGTGACCTTAGGAGCTTTTCTATCAGTTGAGCGTTCCATCACTACAGGAGTACCCCAGGGTTCCTCACTGAGCCCGCTGTTATTCAACATATATATGACCCCACTTATTTCATTGATCGCATCTTTTGGGATTGAGGTCACATCCTACGCAGATGATACTCAGTTGATTCTCTCCTTGGACAACAGTTCTACCAATGCGGAGCTCAATTTTAAACATTGTCTATCTGAGGTCCTTCATTGGATGAAAGATAATCACCTCAGATGCAATACTGATAAAACGGAGATTCTGCCAGTAGGGAAAGATGTCTCATTTTGTCCTAGCCTGTGGTGGCCAGAGGGTACCGCACCCCCACCCGACATGGTGAAGGTGGCCAAGAACCTAGGAGTGTGGTTTGACACCTCCCTTTCCTTCCATCCCCATGCCATGGCAGTTGCAGGGACCTTCTTCAGCCTTATTAAATCACTGAAAAAAGTCTTTGATTTTATCCCACTTTCAGCCAGGAAATCCGTAGCAGTTGCCTTGATTCTCTCACGCCTGGATTACTGTAATGGCCTCTTGGCAGGTGCAAAAAAATCAACCTTGAAAAGTCTCCAAGTCGTCCAACATGCTGCAGCGCGCTTAGTACTGAAACTGCCACATAGGTCCTCTGCGTCGGCAGCACTGAAAGCCCTTTATTGGCTTCCAATTCATAAAAGAATACTTTTTAAAATTCTCCTAATTACCTTCAGAGCCTCACTGAAAATAGGACCTAAATACTTGTCAGAAAGATTACTCCCTATATTACATCTAGGACCCTTAGGTCCTCGTCGTCCAATCTCCTCAAACCACCTATTTTCAGATGTAAAACTAAGGGGAGGAAAAACTGTGGCCGCTTTGGGTTCCAAGGCCTGGAACCAGTTACCAATCCATCTGAGATTAATAAAAGCAGAGACTCAATTCAGGAAGGCACTGAAAACTTGGATTTTCAATATCTCAGATGAACTCTGCCTATCACTCATCTAGTTTCTCTTGGACCACCCCCCTCGCCTCCAACCAGCGCCAGGATACTCCTTCCGGAGTGACAGTCAGCGCTTTACAAATAATTTCATTACATTACATTACATTACATTACTCAGCTGTAACAGCCTGGTGCATATTGTAGATCTCTCTCCGTGTGTGGTTTTGATGCACATGCCCCAGATCACCACTTTGAATGCTTACCATTACACCCCTCTGCTGGTTGCGGTGATGTTATTATTCTCAACGTAATGATCAATGTGTGTGCCTTTTGTGTTCCTGAACACCAGGTCTTGCAGCGCCTGACATGTAGTTTCCAGGTTGGTATCTGCCTGTGCTGCCTGCCTTACGCCACCACCATCTTGAGGAGATGGTGGTCAGATATAGTGAGGCCTAAGTATCCAGTGTCTAAGAAAAGGGGTGCAATCCCTCATGTTGCAGAGAAGTCTATTCTTGTGTGTAACTAGTGTACCCGTGAGAAGTGAGAGTATTCGGCCGCCTGGGGACCACCCTCTCTACAGATGTTGCCTTCATCACCGAAATGTGGCTCAACCCCCCCTCGAATTCTGACATCACCACCACCACTCCTGAAGACTACAAGATGATACACTGAGACCGTGCCAACAAACATGGTGGAGGCATTACTATCATCTTCAAGGAAACTATCAGATGCACCATCACCAACGATGACCCCACACCTCTCATGGAACACCTCAACTTGCTACTTCAATCTAACGTGAAGACCACAATCACAATAAGAGGCACCCTCGTCTACAGACCCTGGGGACTCTGAGCAACATTCTGCAATGCCATTCCACAACCTCATTGCCTCCCTAGCAATCGACTCTCATCACTACGTCCTACTCAGCGACCTCAATTTACACATTGATGACCTCAATGATGCCAACTCCATCACCCTCCTGGAGAACCTGAACAAAATCCGCCTCACCCAACTGGTCACCGAATCCACGCACAAAGCCAGACACTCAACCCATTTTCACCTCCAGCGACAATATCAAATTCAGCCATACCACAAACCTCACCTGGACTGACCACACTATCATACAATTCACCATCACCAATACCCAGCATGACATCACCAGGGGTCAGCTCTCTTCCCACCGCAGCTGGAGCAAGGTCAACGAAGCTCAGTGGTCACAAGCCCTCATCACCTCACAAGCCGAGGCCTCAACAGACCTCGACCAGGCTGTCTAGAATTTTGTCGCCTGGATCACTGACAGCACTGACAGTCACCCCACTAAAACCTACAAAACAAGACATCCAAACATGCCAGCTGGTACACACAAGAACTCAGGACCACCAAGCGCAACTGCCACCAACAGGAGAAACGATGGTGCACCACTAATAACCCTGCCGGCAGAGCAGCTCACAAAACAGCCCTCAGCAACGATCACTAGAACATCAAGGAAGCCAATAAAGCAGTCATCACCACCAGCATCGACTCCGTAACCAGCCCAAAATGGAACTCTCCAATATAGTCAAAGAATTATCCAACACAACAGCCATAGAGAACACCATCCACCCCTCCCAAGAACTCTGTGACACCCTTTCAGACTACTTACACAGCAAGATAACAACATCTACAAGAATTTCAACCAGCCACCCTCATTACCAATGAGCTCAACCAACCAGGGGATATCAGCCAAACCATTACATCCTGGTCTCCGCTCACCGCCCTGACCAACTCAGCGATCATGTCTTCCATCCACTCTGGGGTGCACACCGACCCCTGCCCCCACTACCTCTACAATCTCACAATGAACCCAATCAGCATGAAACTCACCACACCCTCAAAACCTCCAACTCCATAACAACCTTCCCGGACAGATGGAAACATGCAGACTTCAGACCCCTCCTAAAAGAAAGCCTTTACCGACCCCAGCGACCTAAAAAATGATCATCCAATCTCCCTGCTCCCCTACCCAGCCAAACTACTCGAGAAAGCCATCAACCCAGCAGCTCACTGAGTTCCTGGAACAAAACCACCTACTGGACGCCTCACAATCAGGATTCAGTGCCAACCACCGCACTGAGACCATGCTAATTGCCACCACAGATGACATCAGAACACTCCTTGACCACAGAAAAACTGTGGGCCTGATCCTCTTTGACCTCTTCGCTGTGTTCAACACCGCTTCCCATAACATCCTCATCAACAGACTCTACAACATAGGTTTACAACAAGACACCCTCACGTAGATTGACTCCTTCCTTACAGGAAGAACACAGAGCATCCGACTGCCTCCCTTCACCTCCGCACACAAAGACATCAAATGCAGCGTACCACAGGATCACCCCTCATTCCCACTCTGTTCAACATCTACATGACCCCCTTACGGATGTCGTCAGATCCCACAGGCTCAACATATTCTCCTATGCAGATGACACCAAAATGATCCACTCACTTACCGAGGACCCCTCCAATGTCAAAACCAACTTCTGCAACGCCATGACCAACGTAGCCAAATGGATGAGAGACTGCCTACAACTAAACTCTGACAAAACTGAAGTACTGATCTTCAGGAAGAACACCTCCACATGGAGCAATAGCTGGGGGCCTGTAGAACTCGGACCGACACCCACACGGACTGACCATGCACACAACCTCGGCATCAACCGTAACAGTCAACTGACCATGAAACAACAAGTTAATGCAGTCGCCTCCTTCTGCTTCCACACACTTTGCAAGCTCCACAGAATCTTCAAATGGATCGAAACCAACAACAGAAAGACTGTCACTCAGGCCCATTTCACCAGCCTCCTCAACTACTGCGACTCCCTTTATGTCAGCATCTCCACCCATCTTCTCAGAAAACTCTAGACCATACAGAACGCTGCAGCCAGACTTATCCTCCTCAAATGAACCCACATCGCCCCTCCCCTGAGAGATCTCCACTAACTTCCCCTACAGAAGAGATGCCAGTTCAAGATCCTCAGACATGCCTACAAAGCCCTCCATGACCTAGGACCTGCCTACATCAATCATCTGCTGAAATTCCACCAACCTGCTAGACACCTGTACTCCTCTTCACTCACCCTTGCATAAACGCCCTGCATCCGTTGCAGTCACAGCGGTGGCCCCTCCTTCTCCTACATCGCTGCCAAAACCTGGAATGGCCTTCCCCTCCAGCTCCGTACAGCCTCCTCCCTGGCAGACTGCAGAAAGAGACTCAAGACCTGGCTCTTCCACGGAGACACAGCACCCAGATACCCCTAGGGTTCACAGTGATGTGCTTTACAAATGCTGTTGATGGATTGATTGATAGATAGATAGATAGATAGATAGATAGATAGATAGATAGATAGATAGATAGATAGTATGCTACATATCATGCAGCTGTCTGTCTCCCATTCAGGTGATGCAATAGCGCACCACTCTGATACTCACCACGCCCCGTAGCGGGGGGTCGACATGTCAAGTTCTACATCTGGTACACAGTTGACGTCCCCACTCCAGATGTTGGGCGTGAATAAATTCTGCACTAGAATGGGGGGTAGGTCATCAAGGAACTCGGCTTGGTTACTGCTGGGGGTGTAATGTGTCGCCAACGGGGCGCTATCCAGTGCACTCTCTACAACTACATATCGGCCATACGGGTCAACATGTTTCCGGTGGATCACCATAGGCACGGTATGAGAGATCCAGATCAGACCCCTCCTCACATCGGCTGAATAAGAGGTATGAACCAATTGTACCCTCTACAATGTGGCTAGTTTAGCGAGCTTCGATGCAGTTGTGTGTTTGCTGCAGGTATACAATATGTACCTGTCTATGCTTCACGTAGGAGTGAATCTGGTGTCGGAGTCTGGGAATTGCCATCTTGTGCACATTTCAGGTAATCACATCGTACCTAGATAACAGTCCTGCATGGTTAGCTGGCATCATGTGCGGTACATTGATGCTGCATCTGTCTCCCAAGAACCTCCCTGGTGAGTTTACATGCCCAAGCGTCTCTAAGCATGTTGTCTGTCATAGATCTACACTCCACATGAACAATAAACAGAACATTTCCCCAACTCTCACACCCATGTCAATGCAAAAAAACAGCTTCTGACAGTGGTAGAACGGTCATGGACAGCCTCAAAGAACGGTCCTTCTCAAAAGTGGGGGTCCCATCGGACCACGACCCTGCCAGCTCTATGTTCTATAAGGGATGCTCGCCTTTCTAATTTTGGTATGCCCTCCCGCTGGGCCAGGAAGAGGGAGGCACACCCCCTCACCCATGTCCTCTCGCCCCTCATGTCAAAAAAGTTTGGAAGGTCACTCAACACTCTATAGCATACACCCATACTGCATCATATGACCAAGTCCAATGTCATCAGTGTCAGTTGTGGCCCTGAGTGCAGTTCCTGTATGACTTCATCCAATGTGGATGCCATGTCCTCTCCTGGGGAGTCTATTGTTAGACTGCTGTTTTTGTGCATTCCCTCACTGCTTGTTTTGGGATAGTTTTCCTCTGGTATCCCAGCACCATTGTCTCTTGGGTCACTGCATTGTCCACTGGATGGTGATGCGGTCTCGAGTGAGACCGTTCTTTGCATTCCAGACTCTCCCAGGAGGCTACTGGAGACGTGAAGAAGTGAGTTTTCTCTGAGTCTAATACTCACAATTTGTCCAGAAACATGAGGGAGTGCTTGAGTCCCACTTGGAGGAGTTTTATTTTTATTGCTAGGAATGAGCTATGGCATCTCTGTACTCCTGTAGTGTAGTCCGGGTGTATATTCAACTTTCCGTTTTCTACATTTTATGGGCCCTTGCTCCTCACAATCTGTATCACATGGCCTCTGTACCGATAGATGAACAGGTGGGCTAAAACAGGTTTGGGTGGGGCCCAAGCCGGGGCTTGCTTTGACCCTGTGTGCCATTTCACGGAGAATGTTGAGTGACCCCCCCATACAGCACAGTGTTCAGTAGCCAATCTTCAAGGAAGAGTTCCATACTAGGTTCCTCCACTCTCTTGGGTAGGCTCACAACTTGCACATTGTTGTACCAAGATCCACCTTCTGCATCTTCGGCCATTGTCATGAGTCCAGTAATCTCTTATTATAGGGTTCAGACGTGCTCCTGCAGTTCCTTCATCGTAGGGTGTATGGCAGCCATTGTTGATTTGGTGGTCCCCACTCTCTCTCTGACAGGTGTACTTGGTCCGCCCTCAGGAGTCCCTTATCAATTGCCATTACATCAGTTTTGGACCCCAGTGATGTCTTCACATCCTTGATGGTGCTCAGTGGTTCATTACTCATATCTAGAGGTACCATTGTGTTTTGATGAATGATGGTTACCATGGGATCCCTCATAGGATGAGTCGTGGAAGCTGTTGGTTCAGCTTCCTGGTCGGGCCCCTTTTTAGGTTGCACTGCTTCCCACAGTCTGGTGGTCATCTGAGGCGGAAAAAGCAATGGGCCCCTCCCAGTGCCTCCATGGGGCAGGGAGTCATTCCTGCAGGGCCCTCAATCACCCCATCACCAAGGAGCACAAATCAAAGGAGCCAGACCTATGGTATGGTGATCCAGCTCTATCTATACTGTGTGATGCAATCCAGGCACTGGGATTGCCTCTGGATCCAAGTTGATAGCCTTGACAGGCAGCACCTTGTGTCCCTTCCATTTGTGGCACAGGGGAGCACTCCCCCCTATGGTGCCCTCTCGGGCAACTGCTCTATGAGTTCTCTATGTGCGCCCACGGTCAGTCTGGGTTGGGGCAGTAGGATTCTACCTTCAGGCTCATCATCAGTAGGGCAGTAAGCCCTTCTCAATCACACTTGTCATGGGCACCTGCTCTCACTCTGTGGGGACCACTATGCAGTGTCGCCCTCAATGTTTCCCCCCAAGGTCACCAACCATACTGCACAGGAGTGCCGCGGCCACCAGTCCAAGCAGCCGCAGCCCCACAGAGACCTTCTCAGCACTTCCCAAGCATGTCCGGCGACTCGCAGGAAAGTCCTCCCTAGTGCTGTATTAGCAGCTCCTTCTCACTCCTTGAGGGAAGGTGGATGCTCCATGTCCTCTTCTCCATGGAGGGTGAGACCCCTGCTGGGCCCAGGCTTCACGTGCCACTCATGCCTCTAAGGAGCACTGCAGGCCACAGGTATTTATGGTCAGAGCATCACGTGGGCTGCCGCAGTGCTTCTCCCGCTACACTGCATAGGCTCAGCTGAGCCCAATGCCATCTGCAGGTGCTTCATGAAAGGGAGCTCAACCCCTCCCGATCCAGGGAGGCCTCTGCACTGCACAGGACCTCTGGCCACACCCCCTTCCTAGTGTCATCATAAGGTGTATGGTGCCATTAAGAGGAAAGAAGTTTGTGGATTCTTTTGCCAGAAGGGAATTGCAGAAATCAAGGAATAAGTTGGATCTTGTGTCTAGTATCAGTCCTTCCACTTTAATGTTAAATAGAAATAATATTTATATGATATGATGTTGCATTAAGAGTTGTATTAAACCCCAGTGGAAAAGACACCTGTCTATCTAAGTTAAAACATATATTTTTTATTTCAGACTCTAAATTAGTTTACTGTCCAATTCCTTTAGAAGATGAAAGGCATCTGATTTATTTAGTTTTTGATGTCCAAATCAATGCCAACCAATTAAATGCCAAGAATAAATAAATAAAGAATACATGCTTTTACTCACCTATTTAATTGTGTGCTTAATCAACGTTTCAAGAGCAATAATGAACTTCTCCAATCAATGGTATGTGAGTTATCCTTTACCATGCAGATAGCTAACATTTTATGCAGCAGCGATGCCATGTTCATAAAGGGTGTTGGGTCTCCACCCTACCATTTATGAAAAGATCAGTAGCAGCTCTATTAAAAAGAGCTTTATGAAAAATGGTTTGCTACTTAAGCAAATAGTGCAGTGTTATTTTTGCTTAAGAGTGCTGCAGCCAACAACCAATTTTGGTCTTCCTGTCTACACATCTCAGGTCAGCTCAGCACTGTCCCTGATATACAGTGACATGACTGTAAAGCTTTGTGGGACAAGGAGGAGAGGAATGAGCTAAGTTACACAGAAGTTCCATGGGTGCTTAATGCAACAGCCTAGTACCAGAAGAACATCAGCTGTGGTCTGACAATCAAGCAAAAAATCAAATCAACTCTCCCATCATGTCGCCGGTTGTAGAGGCCTATCACACCTATCACTACCTAATTCTCACTATCCCTTTGTCAGTCTTCACATCACTCTCATCCTCTACCTCACAACCTTTACCACAGGCTCAAGTGCTACCACTTTCTCTACCTATCTCTGTACCTCTGCTCACCATCTATGTAACTCTCTACCTATAACTCTCACTTCTTTTACGTCTCTTTCTACCTCTGACTCAATTTGTACCTCACTGGGGTAACCTCTAACTCACTCTCTACCTCTACTTCACTTTCTGCAACCTACCTAACTCTTCCAAGCCATACTTCATCCCTACTTCTCCTTCTACTTCACTTTCAACTTACAATACTCTCACTCTTATCCTCATTCACATGCCTCACCTCAGTCTCACATTTCACTTCATATTTTACTTTTACCTAACTCAGTAAAATGTCTCTTATTTATTTTCTCCCTCTGTACGTCACACTTGCTACCTCTAACTCACTCTTTACCTGTTCTTCACTCTGTTTCTCTACTCTCGCTCTGTGTACCTCCATATAACTCACTCTCTATCTTTATGTAATTTTATTTCTACCTTACTCTGCCTCTACCTCTACCTCACATTCAACCTCTACTTCTACCTCTACCTAACCCTCTACCTTTACCTTTTTTACCTCTCCCTCACTTTCATAACTCAGTCCATTACTAAGAGTCCTCAAATTCCTAACATCCAAAAAATGACTGGCCATTGTGAGCATGTGAGGGCAATTTATGAGCCCTAAATGGTGCTATGTGGCATACTAGAGGACCTACTGCAACAAACAGGGTACATTCATGTGACATTCTGACTGTCACAGGCATTTTAAATAAACGCCTGAACATGACATGCTGGTGGCATTCAAAGTGACACTATGGCTGTCACAGACATAATAAATGGCCAAACTTGACATATTGTGGGAATGCATTTCAACATACAGGCCATTACAGCATCAAATGAATTGATTCTTGACATACAGGCGGCATTCAAGTGGACAACTTTGTAGCTAGCAGGGGGCCTATGTGGGTACTTATGGTAGTACTCTGACATTCACAGACATAATGGGGTCATACTTTGACATACTGTGTTAATTTATTGTGACATATTTTCTATCACATGGATCATAGGGGATCAATCCATAGCACACCGTGGACATTCAGGCCAAGACTCTGGGAATTCAAGGCAGAAGAGGGGCCATCATTTACATAGTGTGGGTGTTAAATCTGCCAGCCTTAGGGTAGTATTCCTCCAAACCTTTTACCTGTTTCCCTCCATTTTTTGCTGAAATTCATTTTTTGGCCTTTGGACTTTATGCAATCTACCACTGCTAACCAGTGCTAAAGTGTGTGTGTGCTCACTCCCCTAAACATGGTTAAATTGGTTTACACCTTATTGGCATATTTAATTTGCTTATAGGTCCCTTGTAGAGTGGTATACCATACACATATGGCCTGTCAATTAAATACTAGTAGTGGGCCTGGAGAATGTATTGTATCACCCACTTAATTAGCCCCTTAAACATGTTTCAGGTCTGCCATTGCAGCCTGAATGCAGTTTTAAACTGTCAATTCGAATTGATGATATAACCCCCTTGCCAAGCCTTAAACTACACTTTAATTGCATATGTCACCCCTAAGGTAGGCCCGGGGTAGACCATAGGGCAGGGTGCATTGTAATTAAGAGGTTAGGCATGTACTTTTCAGTTTTACTTGTCCTGGTAGTGAAACACTCCTAAATTTGATTTTTCACTACTGTGAGGCCGACTTGTCCCATAGGATAACACTGGCTGGCCTATTACCTTTAATAAGTGCTAACATTTGATTGGGGACAGACAAGCGATTCATGTTGGGTATCTATGAAATTGTAATTACAAATACTCTTTAATGGTAAAATTGGATTTTAAATTATAATTTTCAAAATGCCACATTTAGAAAGTTGGCATTTTCTTGCCCTCAGCCGTTTGGTGCCTGCAGCTTTCCCAGGGTCACATGGATGGGTGTAACTGATAGTTACAATTTGTGAATTCCTCACAGACAGTCACACAATAGAGGGATTAGGTGTGCCTGAATGGGCCATCTGCTGGCAGGATGGGGGCTGAGATGGACACAGCCTCCCTTGCAACTGAATAGGCTGTGCTCTGCCTTCACACAGGGGGCTTGTCACCCCCACATTGTCTCTGCAGCCAGCTTGCTGCCAGGGCAGCTGAGTCAGGAATTTCTAAGCACCTCAAAGAGAAACCTCTAGAAACATCTCCCAACTTCAAAGAAGGCACCAGGTATAAAAATAGGGCCCTCAGACCCAGTCTTCAGTTCACTTTGTGGACCAGCAGAAGGGCTCTCAGAGGACTGCCTGCTGCTGTGTACTCCATAAGACTTTTTAGCTACACCTGGAAGGACTGTTTTGCTGCCTGGAGCCTGCCATGAACCCTCAGAGACCGGCCCTCCTGTTGAGCCCGACAGCTTCACCTGAACTCAGGACCACCAGAGTGATTCCAAGAGCTAGTTTGTTGGCCTCTTGTTCAGGGCCACAGGGAAATAACAGGCTCCCATCATCTTAAATTAGCCCCTGGGCCCAGCTGAAGTGAGTTCCTCCTCCCCAAGTGGTGCACGTCAGGTTCTGTACCCTTGGTGGGGCCTCAGTTGAGCTCCTCTGAGGTTTTGGGCTTTTCGCGATTGGGTCCATGTGTGCTAACTTGCTCCACCTTCTAACTTAAAGTTCTGGCAAGTAGCTCTTCACACTACAGCATCGGCGGTTATTGGTGGCTGCCAAAGGGAAGCTCGGGCAACGACCATCCACGACGTCCGACAGGGTCATCGTGCTACAGCGACGACCGTCCATGATGCCAGGCCTGATCTTCACTCTACTTTGACAGCCATCCGGAATGCTCTCCCTCCTCCTTGTAGCCCCTTCTACTGCAAATGGAACTCTTTGTACTGGCCTGTGAAGGTAACTCTTTCAGCGAAAACTAATTTGGTTTCTGTATCTTGCCAGTGCTACATTCTCGGTTGGCCTAAACTTGCGACTTCTATATTTTCACTTTGTTCTTTAAAAGTTCATAACTCTGGTTGCACTAATTGGATTTTTGCCATTTTGGGGTCAAATAATGTATTCAAATTTACTCTATTTTGTGTTGTGTTTTCACTTTATTGCTATTTACTTGCTGCATACATACTTTCCACATTACCTCTAAGTTAATCCTGACTGCTTTTGTACCAAGCTACCGGAGATTTAATCAGGTTCATTTTGTGACTTTTTTTGGTTCGCCCTGCCATGGATTGTGGCTGTTGCTTGACCAAGGCTCACACCCCAGTTAACCAACCAACCAATTTCTCACAGTCGGCATTCAGGGAATTCTTGACATAATTGTGACTAGCCATGTAATAATGTTGGCCTTGGCACAATGATGACTGTTCTTGACTTATTGTGGCCTTGTTTGACATAATTCTGATTATGCCTGAGATAATGATGTTGAAAATTCCTGTCATAGGATGAACAGCCCTGGTAATGGATGATGGTAAATTAGCATGAAAGGCAAAACTCAGTCTTTGTAAGAAAGTTGTACATATGAATGCCTGATGGTCTTGAGACCAACACCATGTAGCATTTCAAAGCAAAGCACTGTTATTGTCATGAAAACGTTAGGCTTCAACTTAAGAGAAATCAACTTATTCATGCAAACTGGGAAGGATATCCTTCGTGGTGAAATGACTTTTCAAAAACTAGCAAGCTGTTGTTTAAGATAAATCGATCTAATTGCCTAAATATAAGCAGAGAGCTAATTCATGTTGAATTTGGAAGTCTTATTATTGTTTCAAGTTCATAAGTACCAGCGTGGACTTACTTTTAAGACTGTTATTTAGTGACTTGTTTGAAAGTATTTCATTATCTAGATTGATGAAGCATAGTAATGATAATGTAACTAATTCTGTCTGAGACATGAGCACGTAGGATTGTTCTAAGCTCTCTGATCATGACCTTGTAGCGATATGTAATTTAGCAGTAGCACTGCTGTATATGTCTGCAGGTTGTGCCTAGCTTTGCTGTTAAATAATAGCCTGTGATTGCGAGATCTGAATAACTCGTGATTAATTCAGGCTGCTTATTCCAAGTAACACTGACAGTCTACTTGGAAAAGACACGATGGGAAATGGAAGCAAAAAGGCTATTGTGCATATTTAAAAAATTATGTTCTGATTATTCCTGCCAGCCTCTCTGTAAAGGGACTATTCCCGCACCAATTGCACTATGAAATATGAGGATCTCCTGCACAACTCAAACGCCAGGTAAAGGTCCACAATGGAACGGTGTAAATGCTGTCGTCTACCACATGTTAACCACGTGACTGCAAAGAGATGTCCACCTCCTGAGAACCTATTTGAACTCTGAGATAATTTTCGTTCAAATATTCATAACGTCTTTAGTAAGCAAATGCAAAAGAACATTTGCATCATATTTTCTCACTGGGCAGTGATTGAAAGGGTTCATAGGATTTGCAATTCAATTTGCAAAGGCAAAACTGACAACACTGCATTGTTGTTTTGAAATATATCAATCAAATGTTGAAAGCCTGTGTACTTTTGATAAATGATAATCATACAAGTTTTGCATCTACAAAAATGCAATCTCTTAATAATTTACAAAAAGCTACACTGAAAGTTTTCAGCATTTCACTATGATTGAAATCACCATATATTTTCTTTATCTTTTATGGCTTCTTTATGCCTGTAGTTGTTTAATTAAAAAATTATAAAACAATACTATAGCACAGAAAGACGTCTTTTTAAAGGCCTAATTAAATAAAAATGTATAACAAGTTGTTTAAAAGACGTCTGAAAATCCCCTTACCAAATAAGCTAATGAAACACAGTGAATAAACAATGGACAAATCTTGTCATCTATAATTTGGTCACTGATACATATCCTAAAACAAAGTATGCTGCTATGTCCAATCAATATTTCCACTTAAAAATGTATACAAATTATTTAACAAAAACCAAACACATGACTTGCCCATTCTTGAAGCTATGTGTATGTAACTTTAACTAATGTACACAAATAGCTTCATTCTCAAGTGCAAATCCTCTTACTGATTCGAGAAAAGTTGGTTTGCACACACAGATGGATTTACTCATACAAAGGTTTCAATGAGAGTACTTCTACACCTGTGGTTGGGAGGTGGACATTATAGGGTGTGAATGCACTGTAAGTTTCCCACAATGATAAACAAACACAATTGAGGGTATTAGAAAAACATTTTGCGATCACTTCCTCCGATTTACTCTTGTCAATGGCAGGAATAAATCACATAATCACATTCCATGGTTGGAAGGAACCACTTTGCAAAATTGGTGGGGAGCAGTGAAAGGGTTTCTCCGCAGGTTAAAAATATTTGCATGTGAAGAAATGAAAAGGAAAAAGTGCCTTTGCAGTTGCATTTTTTTGATGCCTGAAAATCTGTAACTGGCTACGATTTCAAGTGTTACCTCGTAACACTTTGTGAATTCCTGAAATAAGTACATTTACTATTTGTTTTCATAAGGAGGCCCAGGATCTCCATTTACACTTAAAAAAATTGCAATCTTTGCTAGGTTTCCTGAATTTCAAGAGGACATACATTCCTGATTACGCCCAGCGTATCAAACCACTTTACTCTTTGATGCAACCTTCTTTCTCTGCTTCCTGTTGGCTTCCGGAACATACCGCAATTCTTCGGTCTCTGCAGTCTGATCTGCTTGCGACCAACTTCTTGTTAACACGTGACAATTCTACAAATTTGGTCATAAGGATTTTACCAGGCGCGTTAGGTTTCACTTACTTGATGTTTAATGAGGGGGACACGGTCCCCATTGCATATAAATCTCATTTGTACACTGCGGCCGGGATGCCTTTCTCTCCTACAGAAAATTTTATGACGGCTGTCCAGATGGCGATTCTGAAAGAACGCGCTCTGGCTCAGGGTAAACGCATTTTCATGGTCTCTCCAGTACCTGCTTTAGAGGCAGTTATGAAAGCTAGTGTCCCGAACTCTACAGCTTTGCCTCCACGTTGGATACAATGGGCTAGTTCTTTGAAGTCGGCTGAAGTCAATTTTGTCTTTGACCCGTCTTTGCAGACACAGGAGTTTTTACAATATGAACATGTTCACCCATCTCCTCTGTCATTACTTCCTCTTGATCAGTACCAATGCATTGTTTATACTGATGGATCTGCGCAGCCAGCCGTTGGTTCTAAACATGCTTCTTCGGCAGCATGCACAATAGTTGCAGGAAAAATTATAGATGGGGATTTTAAATCCTCTTTAGTCCACACACAGGGGCATATTAGCAAGGAATAGCGATATTTATCGCTAAATGCGCGAATCCTGTTAACGCCGCCTATCGCTGGAAAATATCGCTGAGATAACACCCTATTAGTAAGGTTTATCTCCATAGCGATAATATTTCCAGCGATAGCGGCAAAATGCGAGAATATCGCTGGAAAACCAGCGATATTCTTGCATTAACGCTAAGGTGGATTCAGCATTAGAATCCACCTCCTATACCTTAAACAGGTAAGTCATAGTCAGTAACAGGTGTTAAAATCTAGCAATAAACGCGCTTAGCGCGATTTATTTTATCGCTTCGCCTGCCTTGATAATAGGGGTTAGTGGTGTTAGCGACTGTTTACAGTCGCTTTTAGTGGGGAACGCCTACCTTGCATGTCATTAGCGATAAATATCGCTGACATGCAAAGCGATGTAATTCCCCTCTAACGCCTGAAAGCTGTCGCTAACACCTGTTAGCGACAGCTTGCTAATAGGGCGTTAAAAATATCGTCGATTTAGCGGCAAAAAGTGCCGCTAAATCGGCGATAAAGCCCTTGATAATATGCCCCACAGTCTCTTGGTGACTGCACGGCTCAATTGGCGGAGCTATGTGCTTTGGTTTTGGCTCTTGAATTTGTTGATCCAGAAATTCCTACTCTCATAGTGTGTGATTCGTTTTACTGTGTACAATTCTTCAATGACAATAGAGAAAGAGACCTTTGTACTGACCTATATTGCTTTACACTATGGCCTCTTAGGGCTCATTTTTAGCAACCAACCCGTAACAATAACATACAATGACATAAGTTCCAAAATACATGTTTTTATTGTAAAAAAAAAATTGTAGAAAAATATATTTTATAATTTTCTATATTTTAGCTCTCAGTTGTCAATCTGAAGAGTTCATCATTACCATATATACATGTGACAATTAATCAAATGGACTAACAAATAGACTGACAATTACCAAAATACCTCCAACATATTAATGTACACCACTACTGTGTTACTCAAGGGCATTAAATATCAACACTTGAACAACCAATAAGTATTTAGGCAAAGTGTTAAATTCACATTGTTACAGGTTATATCAAAGTCTTCATATGTGTCTGTTTTGAGGGCAAAATGTTCAGCGTTTCAACTCTAAAATCAGAAAAATATTGCAAAAGACATCACAGAAAGTACACACAGATAACCCTACATACAACATCTACACTTCACTTACTCATCAAGCTATCCCATTCATACTCACACTCATACACATGAGAGATACAATCTCAGTAGAGATCCTTAGCAAACTATCAGAGACAGGTTATATCGTTCTTGGTGATACAGATGTCACCCATCAGTTTCCTCCGATGTATGTGTCTCTGAGAGGACTCTCCACATATGTAAACATGGTCTACGCGTGTTTCAGTGGGACTTCATTAGAACCACCTTCATCAGGAACAAGATAAAATCAACTACATCTCTACTAAAGTGGACGAGGGTTATCAAGGAATTATTTCTACGGCCGTTGACGGTTGCAATTAAATAAACAGCCACACGAGGCCTAAACGAGCCCAGTGTTGATGCCGACGTCAGGTATTGAACAGATGAGTTCCAACATGCACTCAAAGAAATGTCTTTGCTTGCAGAAAGTATCCTTGGTATTTACCAGTGTTCTGTCTGGTTGTCCTGCTTTGTGATGGACATCCTTAATCCATATTTGTAGCGTTGCAGTAAGTAAATCCGCACCAGCCTGCAGCTGCCGTCAGGCTGACGGGAAAAAGCCGGCGGCTGCAGGCCGGTGCAGATCTACTTACTGCGACGCTACAAATATGGATTAAGGATGTCCATCACAAAGCAGGACAACCAGACAGAACACTGGTAAATACCAAGGATACTTTCTGCCAGCAAAGAAATTTCTTAGAGTGCATGTTGGAACTCATCTGTTCTATACCTGACGTCGGCATCAACACTGGGCTTGTTTAGGCCTTGTGTGGCTGTTTATTTAATTGCAACCGTCAACGGCCATAGAAATAATTCCTTGATAACCCTCGTCCACTTGAGTAGAGATGTAGTTGATTTTATCTTGGTCCTGATGAAGGTGGTTCTAATGAAGTCCCACTGAAATGCGCGTAGACCATGTTTACAAATGTGGAGAGTCCTCTCAGAGACACATATATCGGAGGAAACTGATGGGTGACATCTGTATCACCAAGACCGATATAACCTGTCTCTGATAGTTTGCTAAGGATCTCTACTGAGATTGTATCTCTCTGTGTATGAGTGTGAGTATGAATGGGATAGCTTGATGAGTGAGTGAAGTGTAGATGTTGTATGTAGGGTTATTTGTGTGTACTTTCTGTAATGTCTTTTGCAATATTTTTCTGATTTTAGAGTTGAAACGCTGACCATTTTGCCCCCAACACAGCCACAGATGAACACTTTGATATAACCTATAACAATGTGAATTTAACACTTTGCCTAAATACTTATTGGTTGCTCAAGTGTTGATATTTAATGCCCTTGAGTAACACAGTAGTGGTGTACATTAATATGTTGGAGGTATTTTGGTAATTGCCAGTCTATTTGTTAGTCCATTTGTTTAATTGTCACATGTATATATGGTAATGATGAACTCTTCAGATTGACAACTGAGAGCTAAAATATAAAAAAGTATAAAATATATTTTTGTACAAATTATTTTTTTTTACAATAAAAACATGTATTTTGGAACTTATGACATTGCATGTTATTCTTACGGGTTGGTTGCTAAAAATGAGCCCTAAGAGGCCATAGTGTAAAGCAATATAGGTCAGTACAGAGGTCTCTTTCTCTATTATTGTTGTTTCCCCCTCCTCTTGGACCTAAAAGCAACGAAGGGGTACCTCTCTTCCTTATCAATCCTTCAATGACAACTTATTGTTTTGGAAACAAAATGATTTCTGTGATTCTAATGGTAGTGCAATTAAGCATAAAACACTTTGGGTTCAAGTGGCCGCTCTTAAGGAACGTTTGCCACTCACACATGTTATCCATACTTTGGGCCATCAACGTGTGGGAGCACATGCTGTTGGTAACTCACTGGCTAATGAGGCAGCCAAATCTGCAGTTGCCACTTGTTCTGTAGCAGCAGTCACTAAGTCCATGATTAAAATTGATGATGATTTTCTAGCAGCTATTTCTGCTACGAAGGAGGGAACAGAGTTTCCCCAAGGTTTTCCTTCACGTTATACATACCACTTGTCAACAGATCAAATTCCATTTGCTATTATTCCGTCTGTTGGGGATCAGCTGATTCCCAACGAGGATCACATACTTTCTTTGATCATTGCTGCACATGATGGCGTTGCTTCTGCAAATGCTGGTGTGAATGCAACTGTTTCTCTGCTACAGCAGCGTTTTTGGTGGTGTGGTTTATATCAACAGGCAAGTAAATACGTTCTTTCTTGTGACATTTGTGAACAAATTAAGCCTTCTACTGTTGCACGCCCACCGCATACTCAGCTTTACATCTCTGATCAGCCGTTTGGCTGTATTTATCTTGATCACTGCAGTCCGTTGACTTCTGACACTGTATTTAAATACATCTTGGTTGCAGTTGATTCATGCACTAGATTACTTTGGATTTGGCCTCAACATAGTGCTGACGCTCGAACTGTCATTAAAGATTTGCATGTCTTTGTCGGGACATTTGCTTGTGGCACCTTCCATTCAGACGAAGGTCCTGCGTTTGCCTCTAAGGCTTACCGGAAGGCAATGAAGTCTCTGGGGGTGCAGGTGCAATATTCCTCTCCATACCGGCCCGAGGGCAATTCAGTTGTGGAGCGGATGAACCGTGACTTAAAGCAATCTTTGACAGCTAGAGTATTAGGTACTGGCAGGGGTTGGAAGACTCATTTATATGGAGTCCAACGTGCACTAAATATTCTCCCTAGAAGATTTCTAGGTGGGTGGACCTCATACGAAATGCTCTTTGGCATTAAAATGTTTGTGCCAGAGTTTGATAGTCTAGACGTTGTGGTGGCTGCCGCAACCTTTGACGTAGATAAACATTGTGCTATGTTACAAGATCTACAAAAAGCTTGTGATTCACAAGCGAGAGCACAATTGCCCTCTTCCGCAGATCCAGCGGTGCTGATTTCTGTTTCTGGCTGGCTTCCTAAAGTTGGAGATCTCGTCCGTGAAAAGGTGGAGAACAAAAAAGAATTTGGTCCATCCTACCGTGCCCCGGTCAGAGTCCTTGGCTTGAAAGGCACCCGCACTGTGATCCTGCCTCCTTTACCTGGTCGTAAGGAGAATCGTTACATTTCAATCAAACATGCCAAGTTACACCATATGGCCGATACGGAATAGTATGTCTCAAAGTATTCCACGTCAAGAACTTTCACTGAACCCGATGGTTTTTGTTTCTTTGGTTACTCCCCAGCAATTACAAGGGGAGATGGAAACCTCAATTGATCTATTACCAATTTTTCCTTCTACATCCATTCCTGTGGATATTGAGTATGATTCTCCTCCAGTTGAAGTCATAATCGACATTCCTGAGAGTACCATACCTGAAACATCTGATGCAGCACATCCACCATTGTTTCAACTGGGGTCCAGTGGTTATTATATGGATTGTAATAGCTTCTCCTCTGGCACATCTTCCTCATCATCATCTATGCGGGAGACACCTACCGGAACCAGTGTCTTCATCTCCTGGTTCAAAAAGACTTACTTGGTCCCACCCTGGACATATATCTGGATGGTGGTTACGATGATATTCCTCTTCATGTGGATCGGATTTGTGACTGTGTTTTTTCAACTCATTAATGCCCATTATTTACCTGAACGCTCTGCTGTGAACTTTGTTGATGGAGTTCTGGCCCCTCACACATCATCCCGCATAATGAAAAGAGACCAAGCCCTTGTCAATATATCAGCATTCCCTGTTGTTGATGGCATTGTCTGGGATAAAGTTGCATTCGATATCTATGGAACATTCCATACATCTTCCGCGTTTCCTTGGGAGAGGTGGTCTTGTCCGACATCCATTCTGATGACTGGGATGTTCATGCTGTTCATTCGTTGTTCTCTGATTTAAAATATTATGCTGCATTTGACACTGAAGATTTGTATTTAAATTCAGCTAATTACGCAGATTTATTTTGTTATCAACATTATGGCCATCATTTTTTACTCAAGACAAAAGCACAGAGACCCTTTTTTATATATACCCAATGGGAGCATTGCCCAACACCATTACAGGGAAGTTCTAAAACCCAACAAAGTAAATTTGTATATTTTTCTGGTTACAATCTAGTCGACCCACAGTCCTATTTTTATAAATTGAAGATGCCGTCCCAATCTAAATTTATGTTAACCCAAACTAAACTAGTCTACTCCATGTCCTTCAGGAAGGATTTGTCTGTGAAGGATTATGAGTATTGGGAGGACACAATTGATTTAAAATCTATTTGGGGTACTAAAGATTGGCAAGTGCAGGGCACAGAAGCTTTGCATCGTGCTTGTTTTATAACATCTCAAATTTTATTTTTAAATGACACCGTACAACAGACTATTTGTTTTGGTGTAGCAACGACCAAAAATTCAGATTTTCCACAGCTAGGTGGGTAGAAAGTCATGATTTTATTAAAGACACGGAGGCTGATATTATGCATATCTCTTAAATTGCCAACTTACAGCAGCAACTACATAACAATGTTTAGAACTTAGAATAGGAATGAATAAGAATTCTAAAACGATTTAGTCCCCTGTGAGGCAGCCATCTTTCTTCTTTGTTGATGTGAACAACTCAAAATAGTAAGAAACGCTGAACTTAACAAAACCCAGCAAGGAAAGCCAAACGCGAAATCCACGAATATATAAACTCCTTCGGATCACTTCTTAAACTCTCCTCCTGAAAGAAAAAAATACAAACAAATTAAGGGCGGGTATCTTGGGAGAGATACTATCAGCCTCCGTGTCTTTAATAAAATCATGATTTTCTACCCACTTAGCTGTGGAAAATCTTAATTTTATGGCAAGGCACAGAGGCCAATATTATGTATGTTCAAAGCCTTGCCATAATATTCCTAACTGACGACTCCACAGGTTTAAAATAGATTTTTTTTTAAACTGAATCTGAGGACCAATCTGCTGCAGCTAAAATCCCATTTAGCCTACCACCCAGAAGAATAGCCTTAGACGCCATAGCACTCCTAGAGGAATGTGCCCCAAATTTACCCAAATCAATTCCTGCCTTTCCCATAACTTCTCTAACCCACCGAGATAAGGTAGGGGATGAAAAAGCTCTATGGGGATGTTTATAAGAAATTAAAAGCTGAGAATCCAAACCGCTCCTCACATTCTTAGTCCTTCTCTCATACTCGCAAATACACCTCACGACACATAATTTTCTGCAGTCATCAAGATTCGGATAGAAAATATTCCTAGACATAGTTTTAGTTCTCCTAGTGATATAAAAGCACACACCTTCCGGAACAAACCTTCGTCCTGAAATATCAAGCGCCCTTATGTCAGAAACCCTTTTAAATGACACAAGACATAATAACATAACCAATTTCAAAGAAAGCTGTTTAAGATTCAAGAATTCATTCTCAGACCAATTCATTAATTCCTTAAGAACAACATCTACATCCCATACAGACGAATACCTAGGGCCTGGGGGTACTTTCATTCTAATACTTCTTAAAAGCCTCTTCACAACATCATGTTGACCAACCGGCAAACTATCAATCAACTCATGCCCTGCTGAAATAGCTGACCTGACAATGTTTACAGTACTATATGATCTTCCTTCAAGGAAGATTTCTGTTAAAAAATGTATCAGCTCTACCAGAGGTGCTGAAACGGAATTCAAACCCCTCGAAGAACACCAACGAAACCATCTCCCCCAGGCCAACTTGTATGCCTTTGAAGTTCCTGGAGACCATTTCTCCTTGATGAGTTTCGAAGCTTCCAAAGATAATCCTGACACCTGCCAGATTCTCCCGAATCAGCCAAGCCATCAGCCTTAAAAGATCTCGAAGAACTAGCTCATGGCTCCTCCCCGACGCATCTACTAATATTTCCAGAATGTCTGGAAGAAGAAGAGGGTCCGCAACTAACATCTCCATCACATCCGGAAACCAAACCTGAGAACTCCAAAAGGGGGTTATCAAAACTAACTCTGTCGCTTCCCTTCTCACCTTCAGAAGAACTCTTTGACTTAATGCAAAAGGCGGGAAAGCATAAGCTTTTAAATCCCCCCCAATGCTATAAAAAAGGATCTACTGCCGACGCTTGAGGGTCCGGCCTCCAACTGAAGAACTTTGGATGTTGCGCATTCACTCTGTTCGCAAACAGGTCCACCTCCATCGTACCCCAAAGTGAATCTATCGCAGAGAACACTTCCCTGTTCAAACCCCAATCGCTGAAATCCTTCAGTTGTCTCGAATTCCAGTCTGCCACAGAGTTGCTCACCCCCGGTAAATGCTGTGCTTGTATCATGATATTCTTTCCCAGACAAAAATGCCCAAATTCTTTTGCCAGATCCGCAAGAGCCTTTGAACGTGGGCCTCCCAGCTTGTTTACAAATCTCACCGCTGACACATTGTCCATTTTCAAAAGGACACAACACTTCACCTGGTCCCTCACAAAACTCTTCACTTCAAAAGACCCTGCCAGTAACTCTAGATAATTGATGTGCATCTCTTTCTCCTGACTTGTCCATTTCCCTCCTGTCATTACTGATCCACACCTTGCTCCCCAACCCTGAAGGCTGGCATCTGACTCTATAACCAAATCCGCACTCTGACCGAAAATGCCCCTTCCATTCCAAGCCTCTAGATTCTCCTGCCACCACCTCAATTCCTCCCTTCTTTCTAAATCCGTCTGAACTTTGTCTGAATAACTCAGTCCTCTGTTCAAATAAGTCCTCTTCAGTCTCTGCAACGCACGATAATGCAGGGGAGCAGGGAAAACAGCCTGAATTGAGGCAGACAGCAGACCCAGTATCCTCTCAATCTGTCTCAGAATTAACCACTC
This sequence comes from Calotriton arnoldi, assembly GCA_963921515.1. NCBI lineage: Eukaryota > Metazoa > Chordata > Amphibia > Caudata > Salamandridae > Calotriton > Calotriton arnoldi. The sequence continues at coordinate 4,379,577 of CAWUFW010000292.1, read as the reverse complement.
GCTCACTAAAGCTCTCCGTACCTCTCTGCGGATCTTTTTTACCTTGTCCATCGGCAACCTCAAAACACAATCCAGGTCCAAATCTGAAAACCTAAAAACACTGTCTCCTTACTTGGATCCAAACAAGACTTCTTCTTGTTCACCACAAATCCCAAATCTTCTATCATACGCACAGCCAGAGTAATATGTTCCTGTGCCAGTTCTTTGCTCTTGGCCATAATGAGTATATCGTCCAAGTACACTATCAGTCTCACTCCCCTTGTGCGTAACCAAGCTACAATTGGTCTCATTACTTTTGTAAAGCACCATAGTGCCGAAGTTAAACCGAAAGAAAGGCTTTTGAATCGCCACATGGAACCCTTCCATTGGAATTTCAAGAGATCCCTCTGACTTTGACATACTGGAACAGTAAGGTAAGCGTCCTTTAAATCTAATGGGTCAACCAATCCTCTTTCCTTAGGAGGTCTCTTAACATGTGTATTCTCTCCATTTTGAAGTGGTTGTATTCCATCCATTTGTTTAATTCCTTCAGATTTATGACGGGCCTCATACCCTTGTCCTTTTTTTCTACAAGAAAAATATGGCTTACAAACCCTGCAGACGAATCCTCTGCCCTTTCTATTGTGCCCTTCTCTAGCAACTCTTGAACTTCTTTCTCTACCATTTATTCTTCCTTTTTTGAAAACCTCAATGGGGTCGGCCTTTTCCTCTGAACTGGAATACTCACAAAGTATATCTTGTAACCACTTACCGTCTGTAATACCCAAGGATCGGATGTTATCCCTTTCCACCTGTCTAAAAATTGGGCGAGTCTGCTGCCCAATCTGACCGGAATAGAAGAAAGGTCTTTTACCAAACATACCTTGTCTTTGCCTTCTTTCTCCCCTGAATCGACCTCTTCCTCGATTCCTTTGGAGGTAGAAGCTGGGAGTGAAACCCCCTGAGGACCGGAAACCTCCGGGTCTATATCCTCTTGAGAATGAACTTCACGAAATACCATAACCTTGGCCGGGGAATCGACCCCGCATTCTCCCGGCCGTTCAAAAAACCTTTTTTATATCCTTCTGCACTTTTTGTATTGAATTAAATGCACCTGCATAACGTGCCATCTCTTTAACAAATTAATCTCCAAAAAGGAGTCCCTTTGCCTCCTTGCCTGACTCCTTCCCTGACAACTCAGCCAGCTTAGGGTCTATTTTCATCAAAAGGCTTTTCCTTCTCTCACTGCAGAGTGACGCATTTGCGTTTCCCAGCAAACACACCGCCCTCTGCACCCATTGCCTTAGCTCTAAAACATCAACAGAGCCTTCTTGAAGGTATGCCTCTTCACAGATGTCAAAGATTTTTGTTAGTGGCCCAAAAACGTCCAAAAGACGATCTTGACATCCTTCAACCCTTTATCAAGACCCCTCCTTGGGCCTCTTCCCATCTTCTTCAGAAAAGTTAATATTTTCGAATCCAGTTCTGGGGTGAAAGCCACCTTATTCGCCAAAGAAGGCCTAGGACATTCTGACCGTAACCTCCTACGGACCTCTTTTGGCATCTCCCTTCTAATCCAAAATTCCACATACTCCACAACATGTTTAATCGGTACCCATTGTGGAGATAAAGGGTGATGAATAGAACTTGGATCGAACATCAAATCACCCAGGGGATCCTTTACTTGTTCCACATTCTCTTTCTCGCTCTTTTCTTTTTTAACCCTTTTGGTCTCAATGACCTCATCCTCCGAAGAATCAAATTCAGAAGAACAAGAAATAACAATGTCACCACTACTAGAGAACTCATCGCAGGCAATCGCTCTGTGATCCCCTTTTTTGGCCTTTATAGCCTTTCCATACACCTTCTTAGAGGCTAACCTTTCTTTGCCTTACTGATAAAAGGTCCCTCTTTCTTTGTCTGCATTATCTTTAGACAAATGCTTCCTTTTTTGCGAATACCACTCACTGTCGGTATTTCTTCCACTGACCAGAATTGTTCCTCATCCCCTTTCTTAGCAAACCTTCCTTCAAGCCTATCCATACAGTCATCTAACTTCTTTCCCAATTGGGAAGCCAGGACAGAAACAGCCTTGTCCACACATTCTTGCACTTTCCCCTCGATATCACCTTCAAAACTCCTTTCTTTATCCATCATGATACCTTAAAATTCCACACAGAAAAATACCAAACAAATATATCTCCCACTTATGACCTTTCAAACAGCAAAATATATATATATCAAATAACACTACTTCCTCTCTAAAATATCACAATACACTAATAACAATAGAATAATCAGACAATAAGTCAACCTCTCAGCACAAAGAAATTCCTCTACCTTTCCCTGTCACACGAATGTAACTGACACCTTCTTATAAAACAACCGCAACGATAAAAACTGCCCAAAAGATGTCTGTCAAATGCAACATTACATTCTTGCCTTTTCCCAAACCAAAATGGCTGCCGCGTCACATGACGCTCTACGGTGGCCCCAATGCCTCGTCCAAGCTTCGTCATAGATGAAGGATTGGTCCCCTGAGGTGAGCCTTGCTCCTATTCATTTCTTAAATATTGTTTAATCATGCCCATAAACGATTTCTTATACCAAAATTAACTCACTTTCGCGAGTCGCACTGTCTAAAACCCTTAGAAACAGCACACGACTCGTCTCAGAAGCGAGTCGCGCCGCTCATAACCAGTCTGCGACTCGTCCCTCTCAGAAGAGAGTCGCGCCGCTCAGAACCAGCGCGTGACTCATTCCATACACCATATGTGAGTTGCGCGGCTCAAGACAGCGCACGACTCGTCCCATACACCGCAAGCGAATCACATGGTTCAGAGGCATCGCGCGTCTCGTTTTAAATAATACATCACCACCAACGTGCGGCTCGAGTCCGCGCGACTAAACTAAGCGGACTCGAGCCAATAACGGCAAATCTAATTAAATCTGCCCTGCCTAATTAGAGCAATGCGATCGTAAAAGGACGCTCATAAAAATCTTAAAAAAGCACGAAACATAAAAATTCACATAAGGTGAAGACCAAAAAGCGTTAAAGTAAAACGCATAGAAATCAAGCCCAAGTTAAATAAACATTCCTCACACATACCAATCTACGTAAACCACAACTGTCCATCAACCATCGAAATCCACCTCTCTCACAAAAACTTCACGCTCAACAAACATAATTGGTAAAGAACATGAAAGCGTGACTTATCTTTAGCTGTGAGCAGCAACAAAGAAGGAAGATGGCTGCCTCACAGGGGACTAAATAGTTTTAGAATTCTTATTCATTCATATTATAAGTTCTAAACATTGTTATGTAGTTGCTGCTGTGAGTTGGCAATTAAAGAGATATGCATAATATTGGCCTCCGTGCCTTGCCATAAAATCTAAATATACCCTCCATTTCATCATTAGCTGCATATGATACATGACAAAAACTTACCAACTATTCAATTGAAGACTTAGAGGTCTTATTTCAAAATGGCACACTTAACTCTTCCAATATTGATCCCTTGGGATGGTTAGTGTGGCCGACAACTTCAAATGCATGTCAGTTACGTTTTATGAATACTACAAAGGGTTTTTCACAGAGTAGACCTGATCCACGTTTCCCACATTCGCACACAGTTACCACATATTCCGTGGGTAAATTATGTCAGCAATGGTTGGAACATTCCACACTGTCGAATGTGAAACAACACCTTTCTCATTTATCAGGTGACATTGATTTAAATGATTTTCTGTTAGGTCCGAAGGCCCCTTGAACAAAACGTTTTATTTATTCATGCATCTAATGAAATTTGGAAACTGTCTCAGATGGAAGCTGCATTGCGCCTCCGTCAAATTGACCAGGCTAATTTGGAAAAAGTCCATGCAGTTGTCGATAACAGCATTATTACACTGTCTTCCCATATATATACTTAGATAATATTGTTTCTTCTGTCATTTACATTTTTCAACATGAAGTGTCTGTTTTGTATCATGGTCAAAATCAGTTACATTCTGTGACGCAGTTTGCTTGGACGTTGCAAACACTCAAAATTGAAAAATACCATGGGTATATTTGAATGCTTCTGAACTGTTTTTACCATTTAATTTGACTGATAAACAGAAATGAATGTCCATGAAAGATGCCACATACACGTTGTTACTTATCGAACAATTAGAAGTTACCAATTTCGGTGGCCGAGACTGATTCAGCTGTGTGGTTAATACATGGGGTTATTTCACTGCCTATCTCACTTTTTCAGTTCACAGCATGCATGAAACATTATCCCCTTGGCAATAATTTTATTCACCAATTATGGTCTTTACCTTTCGCTTACAGATGTCAACGTGTGGAAAAGGAAGTTTTCCTTACAGGGTAGGACTGTGATTCCACAGTCGGACATTCCTTAGTCTGTAAACAGGTTAAGCTACACAGAGCCTGTAACGTTTCGGCCCCTAATCTAGCTTGATTTTTGAGAGGTACCCCTGTCCCGGCTATTATTCCCGTATTAACTTTGCTTTCTGAGGGTAGTTATCTTATTTTGAATAACCACGATTGCTGCGGCTTGAGAGCTGGCATCCTGTATATAGTAACAGTTTCTCAAAGAGTTACGTGTTGCAGCAATGTCCTATTTCCGCCCCCGCAGGGGATTGTAGATAGTTTTCTTTGGCCTTCCATTCCGACTTTGAAAACAGATTTCAATAAACTATGCAGACTCAAAGAGCTATTGTTTCAACAAGAAGTTGCTCTCACATCGGCTCGAGACACCTTCGAATTGCAGGTGGGAAGAACCCCAAGCGAGATAAACTCGCTGCTAAACACGAATCTCCCACTCTATTTTGGAGAATTAATACACCAAATATTTAATGCGTCTGATACGGAGGGTCTTGCTCAGTTTTTTAAACTTGTGGGATCCGGCCTTGTTTCTTCCTTTCAGACTATTTTTGGAGTAATTCCAGCTTTTATTCATTCTATTTTTTCCAGCGCCTTCGGAGGGTTTCCCCTGGTGCTCCTGTTGGTCTGTGGCATGCTGGTTCTCCTATTATTGCTTTGCAATGGATGCTCGATCTGTGGAGCTGCCAAACCCGGTCCAGTTGCAACTGTACCGTGATCGTATGTGGCAGCTCTTTGGTTCTATGCCTGTGGAATATTTTGCCATTGATTACTGGCTGACCTTCCGCTATGCCTACTTCACCTGCATGCAACCTGTGTTTCACTGCCTCCGGTGCCCTTTTCAATGGGCCATGGATGTCTGCTTGTCCAATACCACACATGCTGCCCTGGATAACGATCTGCTAATGGGTCAATTAAAGGCCCATGACCAGGTATGTGCCAGGGGTATGCGTTTGGTGTGCGATCCTCAACTTGGACCAACGGCAGACTTGAGTACCTGTGCTCTTGCGCCTCAAAGACCATAGTTTCATCAAAGTTAATGCAGGTTGCCCTGAGATGCTCCTAACGGCTTCTGCATATGAGCAGCATGTGTGCATGTTCGACCTACTACACTGGATGGCATGCATTTTTTCGATGGAAGGAATGGACAACGCCCTGGAGTTAATGGCATTCCGCTTTTCCCGCAGCATTTTTGATATTGAAGACTAACTATGAATGGTCTGGCAGTACAAAACTGTTTTTTTTTGCCCCTAAAATTACCTGAATTGGCCTACAACAAAGTCGCTTTGCCTCTGCTTACCTCAGAATTTTGTTTCTTGCATATGGCTAACGTCCTGGCCAAGAGGAGGGTGTCACGTGGCCCATGGGGAAATTGTTGTTTTTCACTAATTTAGCATGAGCTAGATGCAGCTTGCCTGCTGCTTTACACACGTTACTACACGTCTTTATTTTTTGCAAGATTTTCAAAGACTGCTTTCACATGAGAACTCATCGCTGTGTTCGCTCTCTGCATATTCCTGGGATTTTGACTGAACATTATGTGCAAGGTCGAACAACAGTGGCCATTGTTATTTTGTTCTGGCCAGTCCTTAGCCCTTAGACAAAACATACTGATGCAGCTGTTCTTTGGACAGCGTACTTGGGTTTTTAGTAGGGTGCACGAATAGGTAACACACACTTGGAGAGGGACCCACAGTGGGGAACGTTTATTGACGCCCACCATATCATCTTGCTCCAAGAAACCTGGGCTATTGAACCAGTACCTCGCCCAGGCTTTATTGCTTTTAGTGAAAGAGCAGTTCCATCAACGGCAGGGCGACCATCAGGTGGCCTCTTAGTCTGGCTTAAGCTGGACTTGTTTCCAGTGACTAAAATGCTCCCAATTGAATCTAAAGATCTACTTGCTCTACAAATCACTATTAAAACCCGATCTGGCCCCAGACATGTAATTTTAGTTAATATGTACATTAGGTCTGTACCTCCAAATATGCAATCGATGACAGCCTGCCCAAAAAACCTTAAAAATTGTAGCAGGAGATACTAACACCTGCATTCCTATATCAGTATGGTCTAGATATGTAGAAACCTCACCCTACCGCGAGTATAGGAATACGGAAAAAACATCTAAGGTGGCTACCCAATTTGCTGACCTTATTATTCACCGTGGCTTAAGACTAGTTAATGGTAACACCAAATATGATTATCCTCCTTGTTTTACTTTTAAGAGAGGCTATAGCACCTCAAGAATTGATCATATATTACTGGATAACGATCTTTGGCCAGAACTATTAGATATGCAAGTGATCTCTAGACCAGACAGTGCATCCTTTTTAATGACCAAATTTAGGGATACAATGATGGAGGCAGTCATACCTACCCCTTTAATTACGACCTCAAATAATATGAGAAACGTCAAGTGGGCAGAATTGATGGCAGACGAAAACAAACTAATTTACATTTATAATCAGTTTGTGACAGTCCTACATAATATCCATGATTCCAATTGTATCCTCCTACACTGCGAACTCATGGACAGATTGAGACATGTTTCATGAGGGAACAGAGGAGAGGAACATCTATAAAGAATACACCTAACCGGTATAATAAAGCCTGTCGCCTAGGAAAGTCACACCTACTATGTGCAATCAAAAAGGGCTTGAAGCCAGATATTATAAAGTTCAGGAGTGAGTATAAAAACCTTTTAATCAAAGCTAAAAGAGAGTGGGACGAGGAACACTGGCTAACCCTAGCAGATGCATTAGACAAGGGTGATCAAAAAGGTTTTTGGAAACTAGTAGCAGCAAAGTCTTCCAATTGTAACCCTTTAGACTTAGTGATAATGCCTGAAACTTGGGTAACCCACTTTAGTAGTCTTTATGAATGCTCCCAGAAGAATGTGGCAGAGAGCTCGACCCAAGAGGAGGCTAGTGGTTCCTATACATCTAACGTGATCACACCATCTTCCATGCCAGCCAGCATTCCCCACTTACATTTACTCTATTAGAGACCTATAAGGCAATTTCACAGACCGAAAAGGGGAAGGCCCCAGGTATGGATGGCATCCCGGGTGACCTTTACCGCTCAGAACCCGAAATCTGGGCCCCTTATTTAAACGCTTTATCGAAAAACATAATAAATGATAATATGATCCCCCAGTCATGGCAAGGTGCTGTGATCATACCTATTTACAAAAAAGGTGAGTGTAACATCCCCTCTAATTACAGGCCTATAAGCCTTCTTGATAACACCCAAAAAATCTTTTGCAGACAGGTCTTATATAGACTAAATGAGTGGATGCTACATAATAACAATCTGGAGGAGTCTCAAGCAGGCTTTCGTACGAAAGTCAGCACACTGGACCAGGTCCTCCGCTTCAAGGTGATAACCTGGAAATATATCACCATTTTGCGTGATCACCTTTATGTCGCTTTTATCAATTTAGGAGCAGCGTTTGACCTGGTACCAAGAAATACACTATGGGAGGTGTTAGATGGGTATGGCATACCCCTAGACCTCCTAAGAATACTCAGGCTCCTTCATGAAAACACTCACGCAAGGGTGAGATGGAACACAACAGGGGATTTGACAGAAAACATTGCAATCTCTAAAGGGGTTAGACAGGGATGCGTCCTTGCCCCAACTCTATTTAGTCTTTTTATTAATGGAGCTGTAAAGAGTTTGAAGGCATGCAAACACGATGCCCCCAAAATTGCAGGAATACCGACCCCAATACTTATGTTTGCAGATGACACCCTGCTAATCTCTTGAACTCCCATGGGCCTCCAAACAGAATTAAATGCCTTTGTTAATGTTTGTGGGGAAAGAGGGCTAGAACTTAACCCGTCCACATCTAAAGTTATTGTTAATTAACCCTCACAGGTGGTACAGAGGCATAGTGACTGCAGAGGGATCTCCCCTAGAGGTAGTCCATCATTGTGACTACCTCGGGTGAGGCTAAGTGATACCCAAGCCTGGGGACCCCAGATGGAAGAAAGTAAATCCATTCTCCATCAGAAAGCCTCCGCCATAGCGAGGCGTTATAGGGCAGCATCAGGAGGACCCATTTCCCCGGTTTTAACCATATATAAAGCCTCAGTCGTGACTGTAGGAGAGTAGGATCTCCTTCACATGGGTACCCCCACTTTTTGCTGATGCTTCACTGTTTTTCGACTTTAGTCTGGCTGGGGCCCTGCTAATCAGAACCCCAGCCTAGCTGCTTCCTCTCTAAAATGGTTTCCATGTGCCTTAGGAACACCTCTGATTGGAATCTGGAGTGCCCTTATAAGTCCCTAGTATATGGTATACTAAGTACCCAGGGCATAGGTACCTCAGAGGCCTACCAGGGGCTGCAGCATGTATTGTGCCACCCCTGGAATGCCATCCAAAATGACACCACAGGTCTGCTGCTGCAGCCTGGGTAAAGTGGTGCATGCACCCCTTACAGTGATATAGGCTACCTATATCACTACCATTGCACACACATATAACCCTATAAGTCACTCCTATGGCAGGCCTTAACAATCCTGAGGGCAGAGTGCGTGGTTTTTATGTGAGAGGGTGCCCCTGCATGAGCAGAGCCCCTCTGCAGCGTTCGGAGTCCCTCCTCTGATGCTGTTTGTGGTACAGCCTGACCATGTACTCTTAAGTGCATTATATCCTCGTGGTACAATGCTAACTTTGGACTGGCTGCACCAAAACATGTTGTGTTTGGTGTCAAACATCTTGGAATACTACCCCCCCGCCAATGCTGGCAGCGGGGGTAGCATTCCACCCTTCTAGAGGGAGAGACATGTACACACCAGGCTACCCGGTAACTTCTTTCCAGAGCCCTGGCATCACAAAATGGATGCCGCAGCCACAGACACGGGTCTGGCCTCCTGCTGCTGACTGAAACTCCGGCAGGGGAGGCCTGGACAATAGGTTTCTTGTCACAGGGAGGTGTAACCACCTCCCCAGACAGGATAGTGTGTATTGGGGCTGGGCGGGAGCACCCTCTGGTGCTTTGAAGTCCTGCACTGGGGGCACATTTGGTGTCCCTGTGCATATGCCAGTTCAAACCGGTTGCAGGGGCTACCTGCCCCTCCTCTGGCACAAAACTGGACAAAGGGAATGGGTGTAACCACCCCTCTTCCCTGACCCTCCCATAGGTGGGTCCCCAGAGTATGTCCAACCCCCTAACCTATTATAAGTATGGGACCCCAGTCCTTAGGACTTTAGATATCCCTGGACGAAACTCTGTAACTGAATCCTGGAACTTCGACGCTCTACTCAAGACTAGAGGACTGAAGAAACTCCCTTGGGGTCAAGGAGTGACTCCCCTGCTTGGCAGGCATCAAAGAAGCAATTGTCTGGTCTGCATCGCCAAAGCTCCCACCGGACGCCGAAGTCTTTGCATCACCAGAGGTAGATTTCCAGACTTCCCCGAGGCTGCCCTAAGTCCCCAGCAAAGCTGAGGCCCATAGCTGTCGTGGGTAACGTGGAACCGTGACCCCTAGACACCGAGCACATTTGCAAGTGCATCCTCTTCCTGGTATTCCAGGAAGTTGTACTTTGGGCTCCTAGTAGCCACCGCCTCCAGCACAAACTGCACCGAAGATCACTGGCCTCCACTTCACGAGTGTCCTGTGAGCCAGCTCCAAGTGCGTCCACTCGAGGCTCCTTTGCGGTTGCTAGTCTGTTGGCTAGTGGGCCCTCCTGAAGGCTACTCTTCTTCTGCTTGGGCTTTCCTGGTTGCTCCAGACGTGCCCTGACTTACCCTTGCTGGGTGAGTCCCTCAGACCTTGCTGGTCTGTACCACTGTCCTTCTTCTATTTCCATGTGACTTGCCGTTGCCAAGGCTTGTTGGGTCCAATACGGTCGCCGATACCCCAGCAATTGAGAGACGTCGTGGGACAGCTCGAATCCAGCTCCTGGTCATCGTTGACGCCTCTTGGACCTCGTGGTTGAAGAGTCAAGACGACTGTCAACCTCCCTGAAGCACCCGATATCGGTGGGCATCTGCTCATCGCCTTCCTGGTCACTGGCTAGTGACCCAGACTCTGTCCCCTCTGCTTTCAGGTTCTTCAGATCTTTGATCCACCTTTGGATCCACCAGAACATTTTCGACTTGGTCGCCAGCAGCACTTTGCAGCAGATCGCCATTGAAAACGACGACGAAACCCAACCCCGAAAGGCACCTATGCACCCGGCTTCCCTGGGTGAGGTAACACGAGTACTCTGGTGCTCCCGTGGCTATTGACTCTAGAACAGCCTAGTTCTAAAGGGGTTTGCTCCAAGTCCTCCTCTAAGTGTCCTTTTTCTTTAAAACTCCAACCGCGACATTCCCCATAGAAGTCAACGGCGGCTCGCGGCTGTGTTCTCACACTGCACGCGTCCCCCGTGGGTCCCCTGTGTCACTACCTTGGGTGGTTCCTTGAGGGCCAAGCACTTCTACAGGCTCTAGGCCTTGTGTCTAGCTCAGTCGTTGTTCTTATACCACTTTATTGGTATATGGTTTGCCTCAAATGTGTATTTGTGCTATTACTGTTGATATTCGACTTGTAACTTATGTACTTCGAACTCTAGCCTCATAAAGAGACTAGAGGGGCGTGTTTAAGACTAAATACATATATTTTAAATATATACCTGGTGTGGTCCTCTTTCATTTGGTCACTCAAGAGATTATAGACTGGTAAAACAAGCTGCTTTACATTCCTTCAAGACTTAGCCTGAAGGCTGCTCTCCATAGCTACCACTAGGATAGCTTTCAATAAAGGTTGTCTTTAACCTATCTCCAATAAGGGTTGTTTGGACTGGTGCAAGGTGCCCACTATAATTAGTGGACAGCATATACCAGGCCAACTTCTCACATTGGTGTGCAGCGTGTGGGATTCCAGCTTGCTATTGTTTTACCAGATAATCTCAATTGAATTGATCAACTGAAAACCACTAAGGGTACCTTATGTACATATAAATCAAGCTTAGGATACAGTAAGTTCTACTGAACTTAGAGTTGTGTGTTAAGGGATAGCACACCCTTTCTACAACTCAAGAGAGTTTAGTAGGCCACACTAGAGTAGGTAGTGCATTCACCACACCACACTAGTAATGTCTTCACTGCCAGGAACGAGGGAGCTCCTGCCATCCAGATATGACAACCTCACATTCTTGGAATTGAGAGAGTTGTGCAAAGTTAGGAAGTTGAAGACAGGCAAAAGTGCCAACACCCAACGTCTCCTGGAGATGCTTCTGCTGGATGATCTTAGAAGACCCATAAGGTCTGAAAGGGTAGGCAGAGAGGGTGGGGCAGAAGATGAGGGAGGGGCCAGGGATGAAAATGCCCAGGACCTGACCTCTGAAACTGGCCAGGGAGATGACAATGATCCTGACCTGGAAAGTGCAGCTACTCCTGAGGAAGAGGAGGAGGCCCAGAAGGACCTCCCCTTTGTCCCCCCAGGAAGAGTTGAGAGTGTGCCCAGAAGGACTAGATCTCCTTCTTAGGAGTCTAACCACTCTGACACCTCAGTAGGGACCTCTCTCTCCTCCCATGGGAGGGAATCCTCTCATGAGTGGAGAAAAAGACGGATTCAGTATGAGCAAGCCCATCTTGAGCTCAGAAAACAGCAGTTGGCTATAGACAGGGAGTCTATAGAGAAAAAAGATGGGACTAGAGTCCCATGGTGGCAGCAATTTCCCCAGAGATAGGGAAAGGTCTTATGACCATAGAAACCTGAGCAAGATTGTCCCTCCCTACCAGAGTGGGGATGACATCCACAAATGGATAACTGCACTGGAGAGGGCCTGTAAAGTACAGAGGGTCCCTCAGGAGCAGTGGGCAGCAATCTTGTGGCTCTCCTTTGCAGACAAAGGTAGAGATAAGCTCCTCACTGTTAGAGAGGAGGAAGCTGACAATTACAAAGTCTTGAAGAGTGCTCTGATTGATGGGTTTGGCCTAACAACTGAACAATACAGGTTAAAGTTCAGAGATACCCAAAAAGCACAGACTCAAGACTGGGTGGACTATGTGGATTGTTCTGCTAAGGCTCTGGAAGGTTGGTTGAAGGGCAGTAAGGTATGTGACTTCACAGGATTGTACAATCTTATCATGAGGGAGCAGATTCTTAATAACTGTCAAAATCAGCTGTTGCATCAGTACCTGGTGGACTCTGATCTGACCTCTCTCCAAGAATTAGGAAAGAAGGCAGACAAATGGGTCAGAACCAGGGTGAGGCAGAAGGTACAGAACCAAGGTGGTGACCCTAAGAAGCAAGATTCTAAAAACTCTGATAAGGGTGGGGAGAAGGGTATAGACCAGAAGTCTTCACAAGGCCCCCAAAAATCTTCTTCAGGTGGGGATTCACAGTCTAACAAGGGAAAAGGCCAAAAGAAACCATGGTGCAAAGTCTGTAAGCAAAAGACACACTGGACCAGTGATTACACCAAGTCCAAAGACTCTATTCCAGCCCCCACCAATGCCCCTAAGGCACCTGTTCCCCCTAGTGCAGTTACAATTGGTGGTGGGAGTACACAGGCCAAGGTTTAGTAGGGTTGACCCTGGGTAATGAGATGAGCTCTGGCCTAGTCAGAGAACTCACTCAGGCTGTCCTAGTCTGTGATGGAGGCATGGATGTGACCTCCTCTATGAGTCCCAGTAATCTGGGCAAGTACAGGCAACAGCCATTAATCAATGGAAAAGAGGCTTTGGCATTTAGGGACACAGGGGCGAGTGTCACCATGGTGACACAAGACCTTGTGGATCCTGGGCAGATTATACTTGGTGAGATGTACCAAGTGACCAATGCTAGCAATGTCAGAACAGACCATACTCTGGCAGTTGTTAACTTCTCCTGGGGAGGGGTAACTGGCCTTAAGAAGGTTGTGGTGAGTGCAAACCTACCAGTAGAATGCTTGCTTGGCAATGATCTTGAAACATCAGCTTGGGCAGAAGTGGAGCTCAGGACCCATGCAGAAATGCTGGGGATCCCTGCAGATGTGTTTGCTGTGACCAGGTCACAGAGCAAAATGTCTAACACTGAACAGGCCTTCGATCCTGGAAAAATGGACCAAGTGCCATCCAAGAGGAGGAGTAGTAGGGTTAAGGCAGTGCCTTCCCCTTGGCTCAGAAGGAAGATCAGTCTCTTGAGGGGGATGATCTCAGTCCTGAAGAAGGAACTGTCCCAGAGGAGCTTGAACCTGACCAGGTTGAGTTCTTGGGGACAGGGGCCCTTCCAGGGCAGATCTGAGCCAGGAGCAGCAGAGCTGCCCCTCTCTTGAACCCCTCAGACAGCAAGCTGCTGCTGAGGCTGCTGGGAATGCTAGTGGTCCCCATAAAGTGTATTGGGATGATGGACTCTTGTAATCAGAGTGTAGAGACCCCAAGCCTGGTGCCACCAGGAGGTTGGTTATACCTCTGAAGTTCAGGGGCTTCCTATTGACCCTAGCCCATGACATTCCTCTAGCAGGTCACCTGGGCCAGAACAAGACTTGGGACAGACTTGTCCCTCACTTTCACTGGCCCCACATGTCTGAAGACACCAAGGAGTTTTGTCGCTCCTGTGTAACCTGCCAAGCCAGTGGGAAGGCAGGTGGGACCACAAAGGCCCCCCTGATACCACTACCTGTGGTGGGGGTGCCCTTTGAAAGAGTGGGGATTGATATTGTTGGTCCCATGGATCCCCAAACAGCATCTGGGCACAGGTTTATCCTAGTGGTGGTGGATCATGCCACTAGGTACCCAGAGGCTATTCCCCTTAGTTCCACTACAGCGCCTGTAGTGGCAAGAGCCCTCCTGGGAATTTTCTCAAGAGTGGGCTTCCCTAAGGAGGTTGTATCAGACAGGGGTGCAAACTTTATGTCTGGATACTTAAAGGCAATGTGGAAGGAGTGTGGAGTGACTTACATGTTCACCACACCCTATCACCCACAATGCAATGGTTTAGTTGAGAGATTCAACAAAACCTTAAATGGCATGATTAAAGGGCTCCCAGAAAAGCTCAGGCGAAGATGGGGCATACTCTTGCCCTGCCTTTTGTTTGCATACAGGGAGGTGCCTCAAAAGGGGGTTGGTTACAGCCCTTTTGAACTTTTGTTTGGTCACCCTGTCAGGGGTCCATTGTGCTTGGTGAAGGAAGGATGGGAGTTACCTCTCAAGCCCCCAAAGCAAGACATAGTGGACTATGTACTTGGTCTCCGCTCCAGGATGGCTGAATACATGAAAAAGGCAACTAAAAATCTTGAGGCTAGCCAGGAACTGCAAAAAGCCTGGCATGACCAAAAGGCTGTACTGACTGTTTACCAGCCAGGACAGAAGGTGTGGGTGCTGGAGCCAGTGGCCCCAGCAGCTCTCCAAGACAAGTGGAGTGGACCCCATACCATTGTTGAACAGAAGGGTGAGGTTACCTATTTAGAAGACCTAGGAACACCCAGGAGTCCCCACAGGGTTCTCCATGTTAACAGATTGAAACCATATGTGGACAGGGCAGACATGGGCTTGCTCATGGCTACTGATGAGGGGCAGGAGGAAGAGAGTGACCCACTCCCTGACCTGCTCTCACAGAACCCTGATGATGGGTCAGTGGATGGTGTAGCCTTGGCAGGCAGCCTCACTGCTCAGCAGCAAACTGATTGCAGACAAGTGCTCAATCAGTACAGACATATGTTCTCTCTGACTCCAAGTCAGACCACCTGGTGCACTCATGAAGTGGACACTGGGGACAGTCTGCCTATTAAAAATAAGATTTATAGGCAACCTGACCATGTCAGGGACTGTATCAGGACAGAAGTCCAGAAAATGTTAGATTTGGGAGTTATTGAACCCTCAGATAGCCCTTGGGCTAGTCCAGTGGTCCTTGTGCCAAAACCTCACACCAGTGGTGGGAAAAGAGAGATGAGGTTTTATGTGGACTACAGGGGTCTCAATGCAGTCACTAGGACTGATGCCCATCCAATACCTAGGGCAGATGAGCTAATAGACACTTTGGCCTCAGCCAAGTATCTATGCACATTTGACCTGACAGCTGGCTACTGCAGATCAGACTAGCTGATGATGCAAAGCCAAAGACAGCATTCTCAACCCCTAGTGGGCATTATCAATTTGTGGTAATGCCCTTTGGTCTGAAGAATGCACCTGCCACTTTTCAGAGGTTGGTGAATACAGTCCTTACAGGTCTGGAAGCCTATAGTGCAGCATATCTAGATGATATTGCTGTCTTTAGCTCCACCTGGGAGGATCACCTGGTCCACCTCAGAAATGTTTTGGAGGCCCTGCAAAAGGCAGGCCTCACTATCAAGGCCACTAAGTGCCAGATAGGGCAGAGTCAGGTTGTGTACCTGGGCCACATTGTGGGTGGAGGCCAGGTTCAACCACTGCAGAGCAAAATCCAGACCATCATGGACTGGGTTGCTCCAACCACCCAGACTCAGGTGAGAGCCTTCTTAGGCCTGACTGGGTACTATAGGAGATTTGTCAAGGGGTATGGATCAATAGTGACACCCCTGAATGACTTAACTTCCAAGAAAATGCCCAAAAAGGTTCAGTGGACAGCTAGCTGTCGAAAGGCATTTGATGACCTGAAGCAGGCCATGTGCACTGCTCCCATTCTCCAGAGTCCTGATTACTCCAAGAAGTTCATTGTCAAAACAGATGCATCTGAATTGGGGGTAGGGGCTGTACTGTCACAATTGAATGATGAAGGTCAGGATCAGCCAGTAGCTTTTATTAGCAGAAGGCTGACCCCTAGAGAGAAACGTTGGTCAGCCATAGAGAGGGAGGCCTTTGCTGTGGTTTGGGCTCTGAAGAAGTTGAGGCCATACTTGTTTGGTACTCACTTCCTTGTTCAAACAGACCACAAGCCCCTCCTATGGCTAAAACAAATGAAGGGTGAAAACCCCAAACTGCTTAGGTGGTCCATTTCCCTACAGGGGATGGACTTTACAGTGGAACATAGACCTGGGAGTAACCATGCCAATGCAAATGGACTCTCTAGGTATTTCCACTTAGAACATGAAGACTCAACTGGTCAAGGTTAGTTTAATGTCCCTGCATTTGGGGGGGTTGTGTAGGAGAGTAGGATCTCCTTCACATGGGTACCCCCACTTTTCGCTGATGCTTCACTGTTTTTCGACTTTACTCTGGCTGGGGCCCTGCTAATCAGAACCCCAGCCTAGCTGCTTCCTCTCTAAAATGGTTTCCATGTGCCTTAGGCACACCTCTGATTGGAATCTGGAGTGCCCTTATAAGTCCCTAGTATATGGTATACTATGTACCCAGGGCATAGGTACCTCAGAGGCCTACCAGGGGCTGCAGCATGTATTGTGCCACCCCTGGAAGGCCATCCAAAATGACACCACAGGTCTGCTACTGCAGCCTGGGTAAGGTGGTGCATGCACCCCTTACAGTGATATAGGCTACCTATATCACTACCATTGCACACACATATAACCCTATAAGTCACTCCTATGGCAGGCCTTAACAATCCTGAGGGCAGAGTGCGTGGTTTTTATGTGAGAGGGTGCCCCTGCATGAGCAGAGCCCCTCTGCAGCGTTCGGAGTCCCTCCTCTGATGCTGTTTGTGGTACAGCCTGACCATGTACTCTTAAGTGCATTATATCCTCGCGGTACAATGCTAACTTTGGACTGGCTGCACCAAAACATGTCGTGTTTGGTGTCAAACATCTTGGAATACTACCCCCGCCAATCCTGGCGGCGGGGGTAGCATTCCACCCTTCTAGAGGGAGAGACATGTACACCAGGCTACCCAGTAACTTCTTTCCAGAGCCCTGGCATCACAAAATGGATGCCGCTGCCACAGACACGGGTCTGGCCTCCTGCTGCTGACTGAAACTCCGGCAGGGGAGGCCTGGACAATAGATTTCCTGTCACAGGGAGGTGTAACCACCTCCCCAGACAGGATAGTGTGTATTGGGGCTGGGCGGGAGCACCCTCTGGTGCTTTGAAGTCCTGCACTGGGGGCACATTTGGTGTCCCTGTGCATATGCCAGTTCAAACCGATTGCAGGGGCTACCTGCCCCTGCTCTGGCGAAAAACTGGACAAAGGGAATGGGTGTAACCACCCCTCTTCCCTGACCCTCCCATAGGTGGGTCCCCAGAGTATGTCCAACCCCCTAACTTAGTATAAGTATGGGACCCCAGTCCTTAGGACTTTAGATATCCCTGGATGAAACTCTGTAACTGAATCCTGGAACTTCGACGCTCTACTCAAGACTAGAGGACTGAAGAATCTCCCTTGGGGTCAAGGAGTGACTCCCCTGCTTGGCAGGCACCAAAGAAGCAATTGTCCAGTCTGCATCGCTGAAGCTCCCGTCGGACGCCGAAGTCTTTGCATCACCAGAGGTGGATTTCCAGACTTTCCCGAGGCTGTCCTGAGTCCCCAGCAAAGCTGAGGCCCATAGCTGTCATGGGTAACGTGGAACCGTGACCCCTGGACACCAAGCACATTTGCAAGTGCATCCTCTTCCTGGTCTTCCACGAAGTTGTGCTTTGGGCTCCAAGTAGCCCCCGCCTCCAGCACTAACTGTACCAAAGATCACTGGCCTCCACTCCACGAGTGTCCTGTGAGCCAGCTCCAAGTGCGTCCACTTGAGGCTCCTTTGCAGTTGCTACTCCGTTGTCTAGTGGGCCCTCCTGAAGGCTACTCTTCTTCTGCTTGGGTTTCCCTGGTTGCTCCAGACGTGCCCTGACTTACCCTCGCTGGGTGAGTCCCTCAGACCTTGCTGGTCTGTACCACCGTCCTTCTTCTATTTCCACGTGACTTGTTGTTGCCAAGGCTTGTTGGGTCTAAACCGGTCGCCGACACCCCAGCAATCGAAAAACTTTGTGGCTCAGCTCGAATCCAGCTCCTGGTCATCGTCAACGTCTCCTGGACCTCGTGGTTGAAGAGTCAAGATGACTGTCAACCTCCCTGAAGCACCCGACATCGGTGGGCATCTGCTCATCGCGTTCCTGGTCACTGGCTAGTGACCCAGACTCTGTCCCCTCTGCTTTCAGGTTCTTCAGATCTTTGATCCACCTTTGGATCCACCAGAACACTTTCGACTTGGTCGCCAGCAGCACTTGGCAGCAGATCGCCATTGAAAACGACAACGAAACCCGACCCCGAAAGGCACCTATGCACCCGGCTTCCCTGGGTGAGGTAACACGAGTACTCCAGTGCTCCCGTGGGTATTGACTCTAGAACAGCCTAGTTCTAAAGGGGTTTGCTCCAAGTCCTCCTCTAAGTGTCCTTTTTCTTTAAAACTTCAACCGCGACATTCCCATAGAAGTCAACGGCGGCTCGCGGCTGTGTTCTCACACTGCACGCGTCCCCCGTGGGTCCCCTGTGTCACTACCTTGGGTGGTTCCTTGAGGGCCAAGCATTTCTACAGGCTCTAGGCCTTGTGTCTAGCTCAGTCGTGGTTCTTATACCACTTTATTGGTATATGGTTTGGTACGCCCCTAGGGCTCAAACGTGTATTTGTGCTATTACTGTTGATATTCGACTTGTAACTTATGTACTTTGAACTCTAGCCTCATAAAGAGACTAGAGGGGTGTGTTTAAGACTAAATACATATATTTTAAATATATACCTGGTGTGGCCTCTTTCATTTGGTAACTCAAGAGATTATAGACTGGTAAAACAAGCTGCTTTACATTCCTTCAAGACTTAGCCTGAAGGCTGCTCTCCATAGCTACCACTAGGATAGCTTTCAATAAAGGTTGTCTTTAACCTATCTCCAATAAGGGGTTGTTTGGACTGGTGCAAGGTGCCCACTATAATTAGTGGACAGCATATACCAGGCCAACTTCTCACAGTGACATCAGCATTATATGGATCCGAGATTTGGGGCTATGTTGATGCTGAAAGGTTAACAAAAGTTGAAAATAGATTTATCAAAACACTATTCAAACTTCCCCAAAGTTCTCCTCCCACCCATCTACGTCTTGATCTGTCTCTTAATCCTATCCACTTAACAGCTGTTTTAAAGACCTTATTATATTGGATCAGGTCATGGACCATGCACGAACTGACACCTTACAGAGAGTGTGTGAAAGACCTTTTGGCTGTGGATAGAAATGTGAACACACCTTGGTTGAAACAGATCCATGAAACAATACTCAAAATAGGCATTCCTGAGCTTTGGACAGCCCCGGAAAAAATAGTAAAAGCCGATGCCCTAAGAGCAAAACAATCATATTGGGAGGTATTTTTAGCTCAAACGTGGGTAGTACATCAACCTAGTACCCTCACAGGCAAGTTCTTGAATCACAAGTGCATACCAGGGTTTGAACCATTTATGAATAGGATGCATCCATACGAATCAAAATGCCTGTATGTCCAAAACAGGTGCGGGGTTTTGCCCCTGAAATCCTTCACTTCTAAATGGTTCAACACTTCTCCCAAGACTAGTTCCTGTCCAAATTGCCTAAATATAGAAGAACGGAGACCCATTTTCTTTTATTTTGGCCCCTATATAGGAAGGCCCGTAGAAAGTGGTTGCTGGCCGCTTGTAACCTTATGGGTGTGAGACGTTACTGGGAAGCGGAGAGACTGTTTAAGAGTGACACTAGAGAGCTCTTAGCCCTTGCGGTCTCACGATATCTGCACATTGCTTGGGCTTTAAGAAGGAAGGCCACTCTCAATCTTGGAGCCTCATAGAGAGTCGATAAAACTTTGTTTGGACATGACAACCAGTCTGTACACTGGTATTGCCCCAACCTCCTACTGAGTGCATCCATCTTACTATTTATGCACGTTCATATGGCTATGGGGAAAAATGTACATAATTACACATACTTGTTGTATTTTGTTTTCTTTCCAACTATGTGTAAACCTTCAATGATCGCCTTTTTGCACACCTTCTTTGTTGTCAACACATGAATTCCTTTGAGTAATACTGATAACAGTAACTTAATTGTGAAATCTTTTCTATCCATAGCCTTTTAACCCAGCTGCTTAGATGTCGATTTTTCCCTTCTTTTTATTGATATATTGACTTTTAATCTCTTTTATAGTATGACATTTCGACCCATGATCTTGTTTACTGCGTAACTGTACAAAGTATTTTTAGAGCATTTATGTTGTATTGATTGATTGTGTTTTATGGGCTGTGCCCGAAATAAACAGTATTATTATTGGAGAGGGACCTTTCTAGGGAGACGAGCGCCCATGATGTAGATCTACCATCTTTAGGCTAAGGTATGGGGCCTGCTGACAAAGCCCAGATATCTTCTATTATATAATAATACTTCTTCTTAGAAAGGGGAGGGAGGTTAGGCACTAAAATCCTTTCTCCATTGTCTTTTTATGATGACATGACATCTCCCTTCATGATTTATGGACTGACTGCTATGCTGACAATATTTGTACTGTGCATTTTCCTGCTTGAGGTGGCACGCATACTGCATGTTTGGGCACGTTAGTTAAAATAAATATTTTAAACTGTTTCGTGTCTCCATCAGATCTTATTGTGGATGAGTACAAGAGAGTGAGCGAAAAGGTGTGTCTTGTTACTGTGATTCTTGAGAGAACTGGGAGTGTTGTGTTCTGGGGTGTCTAATCATTTGTTTCTCTGGGAGTAAGTAGGAGAGCAAGTGAGACACTATAGCTAGTCGGTCCTTGGTTCATGGGTACTAAGGTGGTAGAAAGACTCAGACCCTATACACCAAGGGCCTGATTCACAGAACTAACTTACGTCAAAATCCTAAACTTACAACAATTTTGGTATTCACAGAATGAACTTACACATTTGGGTATTCACAGAATGAACTTACAACAATTTTGGTATTCACAGAATGAACTTACACATTTGGGTATTCACAGAATGAACTTACAACAATTTTGGTATTCACAGAATGAACTTACACATTTGGGTATTCACAGAATGAACTTACACATTTGGGTATTAACAGAATGAACTTACTCATCCTAACCTTATGTCCGCACTCGGGCCGGAATTTGTGTTGTGGGTCTTTTTGTGCCACTTATTAGAATGTATATTCACTTGCCTTAGATTCATAGTAAACTGATTGTTACTTTCCCTGCTCTTGGCAAGCCATTCTCTTGCAGGGGACCCCTTCTTGTTCAAAATAACCACTGCCAAGGGGTTCAGCCCTGGGCAATCTTTTGTGAGGTGGAGGTGGCAGCACTGTTTTTTTCATGCAGCACCACCTCCCCTCCATGCTGGCAGCAGACTGCAGGACTGGCAGTGGGTAACCTCTGTGGGAGCTTCAGCTGCATTGGGGGAGGCAGGTTGCGTAGGTGTGTGCGGCACACCAGCCAGGTCCGGCGCACCAAGCAGCAGCTGCTGCACCGCTGGGCGGATATCCTAGACTTGGAGCAGGACCTGCTCGACCCGCTAGGCTTTGAGATTGCAGGGCTCAGTGAGAATTAATAATGTGTTGTGTTTATGATCTACAATGCTAAAAAAATGTAAGTAAAAACATGCTTCTCAGACTCAGAGGTAAGTTACATTTCGTTTACATTAAAAATATTATGTGATCCAGTTTGATCTAGGCAGGTGCTCAGCATTATCTAATCATACTCGTCAGTGCTTGCTTTGGCTGATTATTTAGGAAGCTTTTGCCGACTCCTCTGTACTCCTGTCACCACAGTGAATTAGTGATATCAGTGAGTAAGCGTTCTCTGTGACTTTCCTTATGTAGCGTGTACACTCCCAAGCAATTTCACAGTGATGTGTACCACTAGTATGCAGCTATGCTTTGCCAAAAGGGAGACTGAGTTGGTCCATCAAGGGGGTTGCAAAATGAGAATAGAATCAAAGATCATTCATGCAATGCATTCCTTCCAAATGTAGTTTTTGTTAAGGAAATTTGGAATAGGGATTTTAGAATTAGTATGGACAACCCAACAATAGTTGATACCAACACTATAGGCGATCTGATTTAGATAAGTACAATGTTACTGCGTTTGCCTGTCATAATAATTTTGTGGAGATTAACTGTACCACTAATCTATTTTTTTAATCTTCTTTATTTCTTACATAAGCACCCAAGGGTAAGAAGAGGGACAGCGCAGAGGCGGGTCCGTGGAGAGCTGGTGAGGAGGAGCCAACCACCAGTGCCTCTGCTGAGGGCTCTGCTCAGTCTAGTAAGTCCTATTATTTATCATTATTATTTTCCAAATTTTTTACTCTGCCCTCCATTATAATACTTTTAATTTGGCCTTATTTATTTTTTTATACTGTCTCCTTTTTTCCAACTCCCCTATCCAATTTTTGTTTAATTCCTGTTATCCCTGCATTATCTTTTTTTTCCTTATTTCAGGTTTTTTTTTTGGTAGCTGACCTTTTCTGGTCTGCAGTTTTCTTCTTCTTTTTTGGAAGTCTTTCACTCTCCCCTATATATCTTGTGGTACTGTAAGACTAAGAACAGATTTTTGGTATGTTACTGCCTACTGTGAAGATTGCAGGCCAAGTAAGCTAGTATAAATTACATTCACCATGTATGTTTGTTGAGAAGGCTTTCTATTTCTTGCTCAACAGTTAACAAGAGAGTGTCCATGGTCAGGGACCACCCTCCCAACCCCCTTTATTACTCCTAAACTGAGAAAAATCCTAACTTTAAGACTTTCGGTATTCACAGAAGGCATTTAGGAGTCCTAAAGTTAGGAGTCCTAACTTTACTACTCCTAAACTGAGAAAAATCCTAACTTTAAGACTTTCGGTATTCACAGAACGCATTTAGGAGTCCTAAAGTTAGGAGTCCTAACTTTACTACTCCTAAACTGAGAAAAATCCTAACTTTAAGACTTTCGGTATTCACAGAAGGCATTTAGGAGTCCTAAAGTTAGGAGTCCTAACTTTACTACTCCTAAACTGAGAAAAATCCTAACTTTAAGACTTTCGTTATTCACAGAAGGCATTTAGGAGTCCTAAAGTTAGGAGTCCTAACTTTACTACTCCTAAACTGAGAAAAATCCTAACTTTAAGACTTTCGGTATTCACAGAAGGCATTTAGGAGTCCTAAAGTTAGGACTACTAACTTCTGTGAATACCGAAATGAGTAAGTGCCTTCTGTGAATACCAAAATGAGTAAGTGCCTTCTGTGAATACCAAAATGGTAGTAAGTTTAGGATTTTGTCTTAAGTTAGTTCTGTGAATCGGGCCCATGGTTGGTAGAGTAAAAAGATGATTTAAAAATTGCTTGGATGAATAAACAAGGGAGCTCTTCAGGAGAGGGGCATGCTGCTCACCTACTTTGCTTACTTTGCTTTATGGTTATTGTTGTATCTTACCATACAGAGCCAAGTTGTATTTTATATGTTTCTTTATTAGTATCACGTTGCTGGATGGCATTCAAGTACAATTAGTAGGTTTCCATGTACATCTGCCCTTGAGTCTGGTAATCCTTATACTGCAGCCCCACAAGGAGCAGCCTGAATGCTGCTCAGCCCATCTTCCAACTGTCACACCTCACCCACACAGGCACCCAAACATTCCATGCATCTCTGACACACCAACATTCCACTCAGAAAACTCACACTGGCTGAGCAGGTAGGAGCTAGGTAAACTGGGATAAACATAAGTACATAGGCAGGATATAACATATCCCCCTCCTTTTAAATGAAAACAGAAAATAACAATACTACGTGGGAGGAACTATACACAAGAAAGAACATATGCAGAAAATAGTTCAAAACTCAGGGATGCAAAATAAAATACAACATCTTGAGAGAGAGTCTAAACAATTAAGAAACCAGAAAGGATGAATAATAAATTGACAAGCAATATCAAATAAATTGACAATCAATATCACCCATCCTCCCCCATTAAAACAATTTAAAAATAGTTTGTAACGTGTAGCAAAGGGTGATACGCACCCCGAGACAAAATAACATACGCTGTGAAGATGGGACTAAAAACCCATCTTAACACCCCTCATGTAAGGGTCCCAAAACTTGGAACAGTAACCCACAAAGGTATCCCTCCTGTAAGAGTTTTTGACTTTACCATGTATATGGGACTGTAACCCATAACCTACCCCTGACGTAAGGGTGAGTAACTAATGTAAATGGTCCATGACCCATAAAGACATACCCTGTGTAAGAGTTATTACCATGAACTGTGTAAATGGTATTGAACCCCATTGAGACAGCAAACAAGATGTGCAGCACAAGGCGACTTATACACAAAGTAAAACAAACGTGCAGCACAAGGTGACTCAAACACCATATAGATAAGATGTGTAGCGCATGGCGACTTACACAGGGTTAACAGATCCCATATGTAAAGTAGTGTGACTACAAAACAGAAAGATGGGTAACCACCCACTAAGAGACTAGGACCTCCCTCATGTAAGGGTACCTAGGCTAACCATTGTAAATGGGCAAACAATGCCCATAACGCAAACCCAACAGTAAGGAATGTAACATTCAAAGTCGAAATGTAAAAGGACGTAATGTAAAAATATAGTGATACCAACGTAAAAGATGTGCACAATAGGTAAAGACACTTACACAGTGAACTAAACGGCACATCAAAATAATGGAGAAAGTACCCAGACATAAAAAACATGCACACCAGAAGAGATGCTAACGTGCACAGGAGCTACGCAATAATGTCATAAAATGACCTTGAGTCCACCTACAGGATATGTCATAACATGTATTGAAAGCCTTGAAGTGGCATCACAGAACAAAGCATAAACTATAAAGTGAAACATGACTCAAAATGACCCCTGAATCAGCAAAAAAAATATTCATTGCTAAAAATGGACCCTATTCAAATAATCCACAGCAAGATGTCTTGTGAGCGATATCTCACACAAATTTGTCAACAACGGTCTCCTTCTTCCAAAACAAAAACTGGATACATGCCAATCTAGTCTGAGCATCCATAGACAGCGAAAAGACCCAAAGTTAAAAGGTCAATTTTAATTTTTACAACACTACTGTATTGTACTGTCAATTCCATGAAATTTAAAGTATATGTTATTTAGTAAAGATAGTTACGTAGCACAATCGTGCACAGGCAGCTACTCCACAGACTTCAACTTGCAAATAATATAGAGTCTTGGCAAACGCATACAGGGTGTCGATACAGCACACTTTGAGTCTGTTGTAGGCTAAACACGTTGCAGCTATAACAAGAGAACTTACGTAGTCTGCCGACACCTGAACTATGCGTCCGCAAGAGAAACTGAGCCAACCCCTGGATTGTGTGCCCACGTTTACAAAGAATGTAGAAGTGAGTATGTTTAGTCTCACTGTGCTTCACCACATAGACTCAAGATGGCAGCACGTATTTTACGGTGTGCCGGAAGGCTCCCGGCGGCTGCATGCGTCAAAAACTGTTAGCTTGGAGAGCCTCGCGGCTGCTGAAGAGACGCGTGCAAGCTGAAAAGAGTCGTGCAGCCACAGGAGTTCAAGCTCACGCTTACCAGGTAATGGCTTTTGAAATCCAAACTTTAAAACTTGGCAACTGTAATAGTCCACTCCGGCCGCCGGCACTCCCTCTTGACAACTCCAAAAAATACAATCTTGTCAGAACGCACGCAGGGAATGCGACACTGTTGCATCCGTGATAACGCAGTTTACTTTAAACAGTAGTAAATAAAATAAAAATACTGCGTATAGCATCGCTGCTTGTCATCAGGATACAGCTCACCCAACTCTGTGAGCCCCTACAAAGAGCTGTTTCTTCTCCGTAATAGGACGTGTTGCCATGGATAGCAAGTTACCTGATGATAACCCCGCCCTTGTGTAGATTGTAGTAAAAGCGTGCTGCACAATAAAGTAGACACATCAAACCTTCCTTTGCTCGGGCTGTCCATTTGATTAGGACACTGGTGGGGCTGCAGGGGATTTTGATGCTGTCTTAACTTGTCTGGTTTCAAATCAAATCAAATCAAAAAAATCTTTATTCGGCTGGTTGTCAGCCATAAAAAAATGCATCAGAAGACATTTAAAGCAAGTTAAAAATACATACAATAAGTGATGTTTTTCAAGACAGTAGCAATTTCAGTGTCAAAATGTCAGAATTATAATTAATAGTTTTTACAGATAGCATCATAAATTAGGGGTGGGGTATAAATGAATTCATAAACATTCCCCTATCCCAAAGAACAACAAAGCCCAGAATTAATCCTTTTTAAAACAAGTAAAATAAAATCATTTTCCAACAATATCCCGTAATCGAACAGCCAAAGAAATGTATCGGTAAATCATTAAACAAGTAAATTCATCTTTTAAAAGCTGGAGGTGATCTAGTGCTGCTCGACACTTCCTAATGTTTAAAAACTTTAAAAGAGGAATAATAAAATTACGCCTTGGTTTGATAGAGAGTTTACAAAAAAACATAAAATGTAATGTACACTGAACAGACTTAGAGTCACAGTTGCACAGATCCAGTTTGGCATCGCAATAGACTTTACGAGGATAGGAGACCAAAAAATGTGAAATGCCAAACCTGAATCTTATGAGATAAAACAGTTTGGCGTGGCTGAAGTAAAAGGAAAGATAGGGCACTGTGCCTGGTGTGCAAACTAGCAAAGAGTGTTCTAAGACACTCTTTTTTGTCCTCTCAAAGTTCTCTCTGATTGAATATAGGCAAGTCAGGAAATCCCTTTTCAATTTCACTTTTGGTATCTTAGCAATACTGCCTGGATTATCAAAGCAGTCCGCCAGCCCCATAGTCTCCAACTGTTTTTTTATGTAACTAAGCCAAGGTATCTTTGTCATGTGATCCAGTTTAAAACAATCTAAAATAATAGCGCAATTTAGGCCTGGTTCTTCCTTTGCCCAACTAGAATGCCACAATAATACTGGTGCTGACTGTATACGAAAGGACAAAGGTATCAAACCAAGTTCGCTGTGGCAGACAGTGGCAGCAAGACTTTTCAGAACTGTCAGCAAGCATCTCATAAAATTATTCTCGGCTCTTTGTAGGCCCCCTACGTTGCAAAATCCCCATACTCCAGCACCATACAGAGAAGCAGAACAGGAGCGTGCCTTATAAATATTAATGATTGCATTGATCGGTTTAGAGCCTAGCTTTTTCGTCAATCTAAAAATCGCCTCCAGGTTTTGATTAAAACTACTAATCCTTGACTCTACTAAATGATTCCAGGTACTTTTTTGATCGAAAAGAATTCCCAGGTAGGAAAAGGTGGGGACATAGGTCAGCTTTTCATTTTTTATAAAACAAGATTTTAAAATGATGGGGGATTTACCCACCACCATAGTATAAGATTTCCCTACATTAGTCTTTAAGCCAAGTTTATTCATAAAATCATTAAACCTAGTCAAAAGCCTCTGCAACCCCACACCAGTTCTAGACATTAAAACACAATCATCTGCATAAAGTAATGCCGGAAGAGACCTAGAGCCTACCATGGGGGTATCCACATTCCCGTTTTTAATGTAATTTTCTAAGTCATTTATATACAAGCAGAATAAAAAAGGTGCAAGAACGCAACCCTGGCGAACCCCACGATTCATTTTTATTGGGGCCGTGAGTTCGCCACCTGCTCCATATCTGACTCGCCCCGTCACATCATGGTGCATAGTAGCTAGGAAGTGGACAATTGATGGTTCAATGCCCATATTCAACATCTTTTCCCACAATATCCCTCTCTGCACCCAGTCAAAAGCAGACGTAAGGTCCATGAACCCAAGATAGAGGGATCCAGGCTTGGATAGTGTATACTTGCTTATGACCAGGTGCAGATTGAGGAATTGTTCTACTGTTCCCAAACCCCTCCTAAAGCCGTATTGTATGTCTGAAAATTTCCCACTGTCGGTTACCCAAGCCTCCAACCGCTCTAATATGACCCTGCCCATTAGTTTACTAGTACAATCAATTAAGGAGATGGGCCGATAACATTTTGGGTCAGACCTGTCTCATTTTTAAAAAAATAGGGACTATTGTCACAGATCTCCATGAATCAGGAGTACCCTGGGTTGCATAACAGCTTAAAATATTCATCAACAGTGGGAGCCATAGGGGGGGGTTAGCTAAAAACAAGTCTGCTGGGATGCCGTCAGGGCCCGAGGCCTTATTCTTCACAGTATGATTTAAAGCCCTTTCTACCTCATCAAGTGTTGGATGAGCCAATTCTAATGCCCCATAATTTAAAATAGAATGCGTCTCCCAATTAGTGCTATATAAACCAGAAAAGTATTCCACCCAGACTTCAGGCTTAATTGTAACATCAATGTTGCTATTGTGGGAGCTATTAAAGAAATCCGAATTGACGGTTTTCCAGAAAAGTCTGGGATCTTTGCTCTGACAAGCTACATGGAGTTGTTCCCAGGCTTCTTTTCTTATGTCTAGTTTGCGTCTCCCTAGCGCCTGTTTGTATTCAAATCGTAACTGTTTTTTCTTCAATGCCTTAACTAGTTTATTGTGGGAATGTTAACAGTCACTATCAAACCACTTACTTTGCCTCTGGGGTCTTATTTTATAATCACTAATTAAGGCGGCATTGATAGTCTCAGTTATTGCCGCGAAGGATATTAGCAAAGATGGGGGGTTTATGCTATCTTTCAGACAATCTAAGACTTGATTCATGTTGGTTGCCATGATCTGTTGTAAAACAGAATCAGGATTTATAGTGGACCACTTCCGCAATAGCCCCTTGTTTTTAACATAAGTTATTGGGCATGATTTAGTGGGCATAAAAGGGTCAACAGCTTGAATCTCTAAATGAAGTGATAGCGGGTAATGATCGCTAAAACAAACCTTGTGTATGGTAAAGGTCACAGATTGAGGTTTAAAATAATCAGAAAGGGCAATAAAATCAATTAGAGTCCCTTGACCTCTACCTACGTATGAAACTAATTCCATACCATCCGGTTGGGTAAGATCAAATGTAAGGAAAAGAGAAAATTTCGAAAGTATTGAGTTAAAAATGTTCCCACTGGGGTTATGATAAAAATGACAACCGTCGTCCCTAGCCCCATCTAATAAATGACAGGCAGACTGTTTTGATAGGGGGCATAACTTACAATTAAAATCGCCCCCCCAAAGAACGATAAAGTCCAAGGGATAAAGTGAGGGACTCACTTGATTTTCTTGACACTTTACATCTTGCCCAACTTTCACAGTGGATCAGCCTCCCTACCCACCAAGGGGGTCATATTCTTGACCCAATATGCTCCAACTTTCCCATCTCGGTGCAAGCTCCCTGTCCGGTCCCCTGGTCTGACCACTTTTTAACCTATTTTTCGTGGGTAGTTGCCAACGTCGAACCGCCAGCTTGTTGTTACTGTAAACCATCATTTAGCAGAATCAATTGACCCGCTGATGTTTAACCAGGCCTTGGATGCTTCCAGGCCTGCCCTTCCACCAGATCTTGAAGGTGGACTTGCCGGGTTTACAAGCTGGGTGTCTAACACCATGGATATGTTATCCCCAACCCTCTCCCCTAGGTTTTCTAGGGAGTCACCCTCCAAACCATGGTTTACGCCTGACCTTAAAATGCTTAAACATGAATGTAAGGAACCTGAGCGGGATTGGCGTCACAGAGATTTTTGCCCTGCAGCTAGGCATAAGCTTAGGCGTAAACAAAAAACGTACTATGCTGCAATAGCCAAGGCGAA
Organism: Calotriton arnoldi; assembly: GCA_963921515.1. Classification (NCBI taxonomy): domain Eukaryota; kingdom Metazoa; phylum Chordata; class Amphibia; order Caudata; family Salamandridae; genus Calotriton; species Calotriton arnoldi. Next base: position 4,349,675 of record CAWUFW010000292.1, on the reverse strand, counting down.
AAGGCGATTCTATTCAGCCTGCATTGACTCTGCCAAAAACAAATCTAAGGAAATTTTTTCCATTGTCCAGAGTTTTACGTCCCCTACTGCCCAATCAACTGCATCTCCAACTACAGATGCCTGGTGCGATAATCTCTCCAGTTTCTTCATGGACAAAATTTGCATTATTCAGACGGCCTTTACTTCCTGCCACAGTGCTACAGTTGTCCCTCTGACTCGGGTGTCTCCACCTGTCAATTGTATTCATTCCCTACATGCTTTTTCTCCCGTTGATCTGCCTGGTTCCCTCAAAATCCTGAAGGGCTTGAAATCAGGCTTGCCATCTGACCCCTGTGCAGCCAGATTGCTGGCAGCGGCTGCAGAGACTATTAATGTGGAAGTCAATAGCATCAATAATATGTCCCTTCAGGAGGCTCATGTCCCGGAGGTCTGGAAGCAGGCCAAGATTCTTCCTCTTTTAAAGAAGCCCTCCCTCGATCCCCTCAGCCGAGGGAATTATCGTCCCATCTCCCTTTTGCCTAGTTTGGCCAAGGTGTGCAAAAAGTTGGTGAATAAACAACTTACTGAGTTTGTTGAAAGCTCGGGCCTTTTGCACCCGGCCCAGTCAGGGTTTAGGGCCTCCCACAGCACCGAGTCAGCCCTGGTTGAGGTCTCAGAAGCCATTCGGGAGTGTCTGGATGTAGGCGGAAGGGCAGCATTGATTTTGCTTCACCTGTCGGCGGTGTTCGACACGGTTCCACACTCACTGCTCCTCACCCGACTTGCCAAGATTGGTGTTTCTGGCACTGCTTGGGGCTGGCTCAGGTCCTTCCTGGAAGGACGGGTGCAACAGGTCTGGCTTCCGCCATCCTCTTCCTCCCCCCAGGTAGTGGCCACAGGTGTCCCCCAGGGGTCTTCCCTTAGCCCCCTCCTCTTTAACATCTATGTTACTCCTCTGGTCTATTTGGCAGAGGACTTGGGGGCTAAGGTTATGGCCTATGCGGATGATACACAGCTTCTTTTTACTTGGGGAAAAAATGAGGACTCAGTCTCCTCGACTAAACACTGATTGTCCTCTGTTTTTAAGTGGCTTGCTGCCGCTCAACTCAAGTGCAATGAAGAGAAGTTGGAGATTCTCCTATATGGAAAATTTCCCCCCAATTTCCGCGAATCGCTCTAGCCCCCTGAGTTTTCCCTGCCGACATCAAAAGGGAAACCCGCCAAGAACCTAGGGGTGTGGTTTGAAGAGAACCTTTCCTTCCTCAATCCGGTTAAGAAGCTGGCTGGCAACTGCTTCGGTCACCTTAAAATGCTAAGGACATTTCTATCTCTTCTTCCTAGGGCTGTGAAAGAAACGGTCATCCGCGCTCTTATTTTATCTAGGTTGGACTATGCCAATGCGTTGTATGCTGGCATCCCTGGCTTCTTGTTGAAGAGGCTTCAGGTGGTCAAAAATGCGGCAGCCAGACTTCTTCTTGATATCCCTATTAGAAGTAGTGTGAGACAACATCTGGGCTCACTTCACTGGCTTCCCGTGGCTAAACGGGTCAAGTTTAAATCACTAGTTATCGCCCACCGCGCTCTCCATGGACAGGGCCCTACCTACCTGCAGAAGCGGTTCTCCTTCTATGCCCCGGTGAGACAACTGCGCTCTACGTCTCAACTTTTAGCCCAGGTTCCCCGCTTCAAATGCCATAGGCTGGGTGGCTGCTCTCTCACCCTGAAAGCTTCCTTGGCATGGAACGCCCTCCCATTTGCTCTTTGTAACATTCAAGACCCCTTGACTTTTAGGAAAAATTTGAAAACGTATCTTTTTGTGTAGTGCTAGCTCTTCCACCCCTCTTGGTTCGCGCCGGGACACTCTTTGGAGTATCTGTGCGCGCTACTACATAAAATAACATAACATGACATTACATCTCCTATATGTCTGCAGAGTGAATTTTCTAAGTCTTCGGCAATAGCGGTATTCTTAAAATTAAAATTATTATGATAAAAGTTAACAAGGATCAAAGTCACAGTTTTTCTAAAAAGAATATTAATAATTTGAAAATGAGGTGAGTGAAGCTGAGTCTTACCTACTCTGCCTGACAATGTTGTTGATACCAGAGTTAATAATCCACCCTTAGAATGACCACCTAAAGCTGCATTAGCTGGGGTATGTATAGAAACATAACCATTGATGTGTACAGGCTCTCTCAACCAGGTTTCTTGTAAACATACAATACTATACCTTTCTAGAAAGGCAACCCATTGTTCAGATTTTAACTTATTAGACAGGCCGGCAATATTCCAAAAAAGGCTACCATAAACAGTTGTGCCATTATGGCTACAGGACAATTCCTCAGTAGGGTAAGCAGCTATCTCACAATCATTTTGGAGTATCATAGCCAGATCAAAGGGTGCCGGAGATTGAGCCACCTCGCCCAATGAAATAACATTGGGCACAGACAAAGCTAACTCTGATGACTCAGGAGAGGGAGAACTAACTGCATGTGGCACAACAGTCAATATTGATTTTTCCAGGCCACCAGTACTGCCTTCAAACGGTCTATATTTGAAATCGTGCTTAGCAGAGTCTAACACAACCGGTTGCCAAAGGATGTAGTCAATCCACATAATCTAGAGGAGAAAAACGATTAAAGGTTGGGATAGCAAAATCATGAAAGACATTACCAGTTGAAGGTGGAAGCCTATGTCCTGTGGGTATGTATGGCTTGTAAAAGTACCCTAATGGTACTGCCTCAATGGGACCACTGGCATTGTTACACCAAAAAAACGTATCCATAAGACAGTGGACTAATGACCTATTTTTAAAATTTACAACAATGCAGTCACCTGGCTCCATTTTGGATTGTGTGTCCACCCATGAAACCTGTTCAACATTATTTATGTGATTAAATAAATCGTCACTTTTTGGCCAATCCGCCGCTTTTCGCAAGCCAATGAACAGTTTTTTTCTTTAACTGCATCAAGTCTTCCTCCTTGTTAGGTAACAGAGATGGCACATTCATAAGAACTATTACGAATGGAGTAGCTTCGGGTGGAAGATGGAGTATTCTTTCGTGATTTTTCCTTGATGTAGCATGACAATTGTCATGGCGATTGTCAACAGGATTGAGCACTCCAGTCTCTTTTGGCCCAAGTGGAATGATTAGCTGACCACTGGCCAAGACAGGGGCATTCTTTTTCTGAAGCTGGGAGGAATGGGTTGAAATATTAGTATCATTCATTCATGAAACTTTATTTCGGCTATTACGGCCATAAAAGTACATACATATACACAACCACTTAAAATTAATATTAAGAAAAAGTACGATGTCGTAAGAACCACTTATTATAAAATAGTACAAGCATAGATAGCAGTAATGATCGCTCATTGGGAAACAGGGAAATAAAAATGATAATCATCACTATGGGCAATATAATCACTGCAAGCCAATCATAAAAAATATAAATTAAACTAAAAATATTAAAAGAAAATTCACAGCCTATGTTTTTATATAAAACCTAAGTCGCAGTAGCAGCCAATTAAAAGCAGGTCTTAATAGATCTCGTATCAGTTGTTTGATAAAATACCTACGCTTACAGGCTAAGTTTTTTGCCAAAACTAGGGTCACAATGGTTGACAGACCGGAGCGGGTATTACTAATTCTCACATCGATTTTTCAATAGATACCTTCGCTTACACCACATTGCAAAGAGATTGCAACAACAAAAACCGGGTTAGTATCAGATTTTAAAACCCTGTAGGATTCCTTATAATTTCTAATACCTAGGTTCCTACACAATTGAGTAACCCACTTTAACCTTGCCCACTTATATGCCAAGCAGAAGAACAACACATGAATTACAGTTTCCTCCTCTACTAGGCACCCCGGGCAAAGGTGGGTGGTAGCGCCTGCCCATTTGTTGGTGAGTGCATGGAGCGGCAGCGTCCCATATCTAAATTGCAAAAACAGTTTTTTATAGTATTAGTATCAATGGCAAGACGATCTCCTAAGGACGGGACCAAGAAAGAGGGTGCTGCAAGTGGGGGATCGGAATTAGAATTAGGTGCAGTGTTTGCCCCAGCGGTTAGGCTAGATAGACTAGATAGACTTGAGCCAATCAATATTTTCAGTTACATGTCGATGCTATTCAGGATACTTAGAAATGGTTCAAGGAGTGACTTCATTACTACTTCAAGAGAACTAATAGGTTGTGTGTGCGATAGTAAGTCCCCTTTGACTTCCATTATCTTTCAATCCTGTATCAGTTTCCAGGTCTAAGGCCCTTATGCTCTTCCTTACAGGAGGTGCCAATGTTTTCTTGCGAGTTACCGGTGGTAATGCATCTTTCTTAGGCTTGCTGCATGCCTTTGACTTTTTCAACGGGGGTGGGCGTAAAGTATCTAAAAAACAGCCTTGCTGGTTAACACTGGTATTAATTATATTTGTAGGGGCTTCCAGACCATTCAATCCCATAGCACCTATGGCTGAGTCAGAGGTCCTCAATTGATCACTGTCTGTTGGGCACTCCAGCTCCGGCAATATAGTATCGTTTAGTGCCCGTTTTGTGGCCCCCAGTCTATCCTCCACAGACTCAATCTCACTAGTGATAGCCCCCATGGCAGTAGTCAGAAAACTAGTAATAGTTGTAGTTGTAGTTAACAGGTGATCCTTATTGGTAGGCATGGTAGTTTTATGTTTCCCCATCCTCTTACCTTTGTTCGCACGTTGTTGTCCACCTAGACGGCAAGCTACAGCGGACAACAAAGGGACCTGGCCCAGCCCAGTCTGTCCGGCCGTGGACGGGCGCAGACGGGCCCGCACTGCAGGAGCCCGAGGCCGCTTTTATGCACCACCAGGCGCAGAGGATCTGCGTTGGCACCTCCTGGTGCTTGGGATGCTGGGTAATGTGGTCCCGGTAGGCCGGTAGGCACTGTCAGGCAAAGTGACGACGTGCGGCGAAAATAAAGTGCTGGTGCTACTGGTGCTGCTGTCCGTAGGGGATCCCGCACTGCGGGAGCCCGAGACCGCTTTTATGCGCCACCAGGCACAGAGGATCCGCGTTGGCGCCTCCTGGTGCTTGGGATGCTGTGTAATGTGGTCCCGGTAGGGACGACGTGCAGCGGAAATAAAGTGCTGATCCTACTGGTGCTGCTGTCCATAGGGGCTCACTTGTCTGGTTTCTAAATTCCTTATTAAATAACTCTTGTAACCACAGTCTAAAGGCATGTTTCATAGACTCTGTAAGATTCTTCATTTTCTCAATAATCGTTTCTGTCTCATCTTCAGTATGACCATCTTCCTCCTGGAAATGTACTTTGCGTTGTCAGCATCTGTAGGTACTGTAAGTTCTATAAGCTTTAAAGACTTCTTTATTATGTCATATTTTTCTTCATTAAATCCAGTAGATGAGCATGAGTCCGTCTCTAGATCGTCGCCAAAAATATGTTGTATCTTACCAAACGTAGCCGAGTTGTATTTGATATGTTTCTTTATTCGGATCAGTTTGTAGGATGGCATTCAAGTACAATTAGTAGGTTTCCATGTACATCTGCCCTTGAGTCTGGTAATCCTTATACTGCAGCCCCACAAGGAGCAGTCTGCCTGCTGCTCAGCCCATCTTCCAACTATCACACCTCACCCACAAAGGCACCCAAACATTCTGTGCATCTCTGACACACCAACATTCCACTCAGACACTCACACTGGCTGAGCAGCTAGGAGCTAGGTAAACTGGGATAAACATAAGTACATAAGCAGGATATAACAGTTATCAAAGCTATGGTTCAAAGTGGGGGGTATTTTAATTTTTGTTCTTATCCCTTGATTCACTGATATTTGTGAAGCGAGGCAGATATGTATACCACCCATCATCATTCATCACCCCCCCCCACCCATTGCATTCATGATTGCAGTGTTGGCTGTACAATGTGCGTCTGCTTCAATGAATGTGCCTTTTACAAAGTATTCAATGCATTGCAAACTGAGCACACAAGGTGTGTTTTCTTTTACCACCTCTTAGTACTTCACTCCTTTATTCTTTCCCAAGTTCTTCCTTCCCAGCCTACCAAAAAATTGAAAAGTCCAATCTTGGCATGTGCCAAATTGTGATTGCAAAATATTTTTCATAATTTCACATTACAGATTTATTTTATGCCTGTACAGATTTTTCCCTTTAGACTTACGGCTATTACAGTGACTGAATCAGCCAAAATATAGGCTTATGATGAATCGATGATCACTGACACCCTCTATTCTATATAAAAACCTCTACATCCATTCCTAGTTCCTTCATGTTACCCTGCAGTAAAGTAAGTCAAGTTTCCTTTCCTTGTTGCGCAGCGAATTAATTTGTTGAAAATAATTTGTGTTGGTGGGTGAGGCCAGTGAGTGAAGTGGAATTAAGTGCCTGATTTGGTTTCAAGTTTGGCATGAGGGATACTCTTTGAGGAACATGCCAAATACAATCTATATGGCCCGTTTCTTACCCTGTAGCGCAGTGCATTGTTTTCCCTACAGTCTACTTATCAAAGACAGGATAATAATATCCGCATTTTATACATGACGTCTGTGACATAGTATCTTCTTTATTATTCATCTGCCTATTTGGAGTCAAGGTAGAAAGTAAAAGGCAATGGAGAAGAGGAGGGCCATTGGAATTAAAGATAGATAATTGTCAACTACAGCTGTCACAGCTGCAGACAGTAGCAAAGTGCCCGAAGTGCTGGCTAGCATGTCTCCATTAATTTAGCACAATAACCTGTACTCCATAGTGCATAATGCCTTATTCATTAATGAGAGCTCATTTATTTTTATTTTTCCACTCAAAGTGCTTGTTTAGTTATTAAAGAAGCATTTAAAAGAAAAAAAATCTAATCACTGTTAAGTTAATCGGGTGTTATTTTGCCTTAATTCTTTTCTGCCAGACAGTCAGTGCCTTTTATGTGAGGCATGTGTGGGAAAAAATAAAATTGGCCCTGTGGCTTTCCTAATCATAATCACATCAAATTTCAATGGCCCTTAGTCGACCAGCAATGTACTGCTACTGTGCCACCCACTACTTTTAAACAAGTGTTTGCACAGAGCATTGTTTACAATTTGTCTTCTTCTTTTCATTTTTCTCGATATAGCTACTCCTGCTAGTCCACCAGCACCACCCAGCAGACAGGAGATAGCGACCCGGTGGTGGTGGTGGTGACAGATGCTGGAGACCATCCAGTCTGAATACCGGCAGATAGTTGTGCTGGCGCATGAAGAGGCAGAAGTAGCTGCCTCTGACCCAGGCCACAGTTCAGCATGAGCCCCAGCCTCCAGCCTCCCGGCCATTACATCGCAGGCGCCAGCTGTCAGGGGCCCTGACTGCCATTGCTGCCACCCCCTCCTGCTCAGACAGGCAATTTCAGCTTTATGTCCATCAAGTGGCTCAATCGCATTGAAAGCCGGCTAGGGAGCATAGAGCAGAGCCTGGAACAGCTCCAGACCTGTATGGAGAAAGCCCTATTTTAAGACATTTTTAATTTCTTTTTTGGTGGGAGGGACTTGTTGTGGGTGTAGAGGGTTGGAAGGACGTTGGGACTGGGTGTTTTTTCTTGTACTTTTGCATGAAAATGTGTTGGGGATGGGTCAATTTGTTTAGGGGGAGGTGTGGGCATGTTGTGGGTGGAGAGGGTGTTTCTTTTGCACAATTTTGAAGGGGACATTTATTTTACAATACTTTATGCCTGAAGTAGTTTATTTGTGCTTTACTTTTACTTTGCACTGCTGCCTTTTTGTGCAGCCTGTTTTTTAAATTTGTTTTTAAAAGTATATACTGGTTAGTTATATACTCTTGTCCTATTTTCCTCTCTAACTGTCTTGACCATTGGGGGGATGCTGCCATGACCTATATTGCCTACAACAACCAATATGACCGATTACTTATCTGCAGTAGCAGTTAGTTGCTTACTTACTAACTTAACTAATTCACTTCACTCCATTGTTCTCCTACCTGAATATAGATGAAGCAATAACAGAGAAGGCATCACAACTTCACAAGCGAGGTCCCACTCCCACCCAGGTGACCTCTAACTATAGGATTAATCCAAAGGAGTATCCATCACAGGCAACCAAATAGAAATTAAAACACTGAGTTAGTGGGTGAGAAATGAAATTATAGCTTTACAAAGAATTAAGACCAGACTACTACATTACACAACAAAACATATCTGATGGTGATAAAATAACAAAAAATAGCAATAGTAACTTATTTTGAGCAATGGGGAGTTAGTATTTAATTTAAACTAAAGTTATGAAATCCTTGAGTCATGAAAAGTGGAATCAAAGTCTGGAGTAGACATGGTTAGGCTCTTATGCAACACAAGGCCTGAATGATGATGCTGATGACTGATGTTTTTCTATATCTAAAATATGGATCACTTTTATGTTTGGGTGGGTAAATGGGACCAGTGTGGGCTATTGCTTAGGTAATAGAAGATTTTGGCCACATCTGCCCCACCAAGTGTGTGATCCATTTATGGTGTAAATTAAGTCACACGCCTCAATAAATCACACAGTCCGGGGGAAGAGGATTAGGGGTTTGATGATTGGATGGGAAAGGGAATTTGAGGAAAGGTGTGACAAAAGACAAACACTACACAAGGACAATATTCATGTCTCTGTTATGGTGCTGGGCCAATTTATAAAATCCCTCTTAATTTCTTTAATCCTCCCATTTAAAACGTATCTACCCCTCATTTTATTCATTATATTAGTGTGGTTCTGTGTAATTGTGTTGTTTTTTGTGGCTTTTTGTATTTTTCTTATTTCCCCTTACTTCCTTTTTCTTCTTTCCTTTTTCTTCTATTCCACCCAATCCTGCAATATGGCAGCGGGACGGCTTCCATGTCGGCAGCACCGCCGCCCAAGTGTGCAGCCCCGGGTGATCTGTGGTGAGAAGGAGGTGGAAGCACTCTTTTTTTGTGCAGTGCCACCTCCCCTCCATGCTAGTAGCAGCGGGTACCTCCTGCCGGAGCACTGGCTGCACTGGGGAGGGGGCACACCAGCCAGGTTTGGTGCATCTACAGAAGCTGCCACACCATTGGGTAGATATCTTGGACCAAGAACAGGACCTCTTGGGCATCAAGATTCCGGGGCTCAGTGAGTATTAATTATTTGTTGTGTTTGTGTTCTACAATGCTAAAAAAAAAAAATTCCGAATAGCATGCAGCTCACATTCAGAGGCAAGGTACATTTAGTTTATGCTGGAATATTATTGTGTGATCCAGTTTCTAGTTTCTTCTAAGCAGGTGCTCAGCTCTACCTAATTGTATGCATCAAAGGCACTCACTTTGGCTGATTAATTAAGAAGCTATTGCAGACTGCCCTCCTGTCACTATAGTGAATCACTGATATCAGTGAGCAGCGCGTCTGCTGATGTTTTACAGCCGACCACACCCCGTGAGTGCACCGGACCTTGGGAGCATTATGATTTCCTTGGTTTTTGATGGGTTTTATAAGCGGTTTCCACCACCGCTTCCCGGTTGCACCCGCCGCGAGTTCGGCTGGCCCCAGGTGGAATACTTATTTGGATATATATACTATATATATACTATCAATTTTTTAGATGTACAGGTGTTTGTAAGAAACGACAAATTGGAAACAAAATTACATAGGAAATCTACAGCTGGCAATGCAGTCTTACATGCAGGCAGCGCACATCCAAAACATCTCATCCATAGCATCCCTTACGGTGAAATGCTAAGGTTAAGACGCATTTGTAGTTGTGATGTTGATTTAAATGCAGCACAAGAGAGTAGCAAAATGAGATTTAAAGAAAGAGGCTATTCTACCACCTGCATTGACAAAGCGATTGTAAAGAGGAGGTCTAGAACCAGAGAAAGTTTACCATGTAAACCCCAAGTAAAAATAGTAACATCAATAGATGGTTCCAAAAAACATGAGAAAGATGAAGCCTTCAGATTCATTTTTAAATATAACAAACAGGAGAATCAGGTAAGAAAGTTAATAACAAAAAATTGGCCGCTAATTTTAAGCGACCCTATGATTGGCCATTTACTCCCTAAGAAACCGGCCATCACATATAGTAGGGCCAAATTGATGAAAGACATTCTGGTACAAAATGATCCTAGTGGTCCTAGCTCCAATACTTGGCTATCTCAAAGAAAAGGATTTTACAAATGTAAAGTGTGTAAAGCGTGTCAGTTTGGCATCAACACAACTACTTACACAACTCCTTTCAGCGACCAGGAATACCCTATCGGATTATTTCTGAATTGCAAAACTGAATATGTGGTCTATGTGCTGGAGTGCCCTTGCAGCCTAAAATATATTGGCAGTACAATACTGCAAGGGCACAAAAGGGTGCTCCAGCACATTAGAGCGATAAAAAATCAAGACCACAATTATCCGGTCGCAAGACACTTTAGTGAGGTACATGGAGCAGACCCTAGTGGTCTGAAATATTTTCAAATAGATGCGGTCCCACCGAAGAAAAGAGGTGGCGACAGGGAAAAACAGCTCAGATTACTTGAGGCCCGTTACATTATTAACCTCGATACTAAATACCCTAAAGGCCTTAACGCCACTGAAGAGTTACACACCTGTCTATAAGAATTCAGGTATGGGCCATTAATCAAATTTAATTAATAACATGAATCATGCCCTCAGGTCTGTGTCATCCAAAATTGTAAACACTATGTAAATATTAATAAATTTCTTCCTTTTTTACGCTGCCACTGCCATTCACATATTTTAAAATTTGAATTTTACACACAGGGTTAGGTAGTTTTTTAACACTATTTTTAGTAATTTTTAATTCACAAGGCTTTAAGATTTTTTCTGGTTTCAATAGCACAATAGACCCAATATGCAACATTCATTGAATCCAGTACAAGTACTATTCAATAAGGAATAGAAGGAAGGCATTTATGCTGAAATTCAAAACAGTATGGTTTTAATAAACTACCTACCTTAAACTTTTTAATGATAATTTTGTTATTATTAATTTTAAGAGAGGAAATTAAGCTATAAATCAAATAACCACACTACATGTTCAGGCATATAATAGGCATTTTACAAACATTGAAGTACTATATTTCCTTTTATTATTGTTGGTGTGTTTTTAGCAAATGACAACTATTGATGTATTTATACTGGTATATGTTGTTGCTGTTTTTGCCGTCTATGTCTATGAATTTCACTTGATGCACTTGTCACTTTAAGTAAAGTACAAAAAAAGAAAAAAACAAGGTATAAAAAAGCTACCTGTGGTATGGAGCGTGACATGTGATCAAGGCCCGAGGTAGGGCTGAAACGCGTCATGGCTGTAGAGGTGGTTGGTGAGCAATAAAGAAAATCTTGCTACACTACTTGTGGTCCGTGCTCCGTTATTGGAAGGAAGGTATCCAGAGTGTCAACGGAGTTGCCAGTAATACAAACAGCCGGTTGGACTCCTCCGGCTCAACACGGACCCCCCCGCCTGAAGTGGTGCCGCCATCAAAGGAGTCTCCGTTTGTGCAAACAAACATTTTCTCAAATCCGGGAGGATTAAGCGTGGCGTCACCCCCCGACGAGTGAATGAGCAACAGAGGTTAATGTCTCTGAACCACAAAGCATTTGTCAGGTAAGCGACTTTGGGTCGGAGGACGCAAGGGGCAGCTAGCCGACAGTGTGTATGGGTTTAGAGGATATACCGTCAACAAAATCAGTAAAAGTCGGGTGCGGGGTCCAGCAAGGATATTAACGCGAGGGTAGCACTGTCAAAATCCTCGTTGTATAGTATCCTATTTCATAGCATTAACTGCTCTAAAAACACCATGACAGCCGAAGCGCTCCGTGAACGAGAGGCAGCGGCAGCGGATATGTTTGATGACACAAAGAGGCCAGCATTGGACTCCATTTCCCACAATGCATCGGCAGGATCAAAAAACACTAATCTTAAGGATAAGATTAAGCAATTGGAAAAATTAATGAGGACAGAACAAAAAAAGTGGTGGGAGGCCAAATCTCTCCAGAGATATGTGGATGTAGGAAGGGTACCTCGAGGTTTAAGAATATTATTGGCCCCTAGCTATGAGGAACCGGATACAGATACGATGAAGGAATGGGCGGAGGCAAATTTGGATTCTTCACAAAGGCTCATGTTAATTCTGATCAAATACGCAGAAAAAGACAAAGTGAGACTTTCAGAAGAGATTAAAAGACTGAATGATGAGATTGACAAAATGGAACTAAAAGAAGAAATGGTTAAATTAAAGGAGGAAATGTCAAAACGGCTTAAAAGAGAAGAAGATGTAATAAGGGAAAGAAAAGCTTTCAAGTTCCATAGAGATCGTAACGATTATGAAAACGGAAGCATTTTTACTTTCGCCAAAAAATATGAGTCGCTAAAAGCCTCAAAATATGGGAGGGGCAAAGTTGATAGCACAAAGGAGATATCAAAGCCAACCACAGTTGAGGGTTCTTCATATTCCGATTTAAGTTCGGCCCCAGAAAGTGAAACGGAAAATGACACACGTAAACAAATGGTTCATCAAATCCCCTCAACAGTGTCATTAGCAGAGGAAGTTAATTTTTTAGTGGAAGAGCGCAGGCAGACCCTGCGCCCAAGGATGCACTACAGCAAACTAAATCAAGAACATCCAAGCGCTGGGCAAGAAGGCGGCCAAGAAAGACCAATTTCAAAAAACAAAATTCAGCAGAGGAAACAGCCAAAGAGGAATTGGAGGCGCTAACCCAGCAGGGTGATAAAAACAACCTGACAGTATTAAATCTTACGGATGTTGTGCTCAACAAAGCAGAGGAACAACTCCTTTCTCTGGGACTCTCATATTGTCCGGTAAGCTCCTTTGACTACGCAACCACATGTTTTGATATATACAAAAGTATAAGGAAACTAAAATTGAAGAAATACTTCATTCAGCTAAGCAAACAACATGAGATCCTTGATAAAAACTTGCATACAACACAATGTACTTCTCAGGAAACTACCACAGTCCATCATGGTCTCACACAATCTGACATGGCACTGCTTTCAGATATGCAAGAATTAATGGCGGAAGGTGAAAGGCAAAGTCCAAATCTCGAAAATGACGATAAAAGACTTGACTCAACGGATCAAAGAAAACCCAAAACACCTTTCAAACCCAGTTCTACATTCAATCCAATCATGATCAGAGATTCCATTGACAATTTTCATGACAATGTGATAAATGGCCTTAAGGACTTAAACTATAAAGTACAGCATTATAAAAAATTAAAAGCTAACAAACAGGAAATTCAATTTCATGCATTAATGTCAAAACTTAACGGGAATCCTGACATAGTAGTGCGAAACGCTGACAAGGGTGGAAACATAGTGCTATGGAAAAAAGCGGATTACATAACAGAAGCAATGAGACAGCTTAAAGATACAGCATGCTATTGTCGCAGTGATTATTCCATCACGCATAGAACAACTAGTGAATTCAATTTGAAATTGATTGCTTGGAAAAATGCAGGATTACTAACGTTGGAAGAGTTCAAGTTTATAAAAAACGACAAACCAGTAATCCCGATTTTGTACTTTATTCCTAAGATACACAAGAATGCTACAATGCCACCTGGAAGGCCTATTATATCTGCCCGCAAAAGTCTACTTGAAAATGTCTCCAAATACATAGATTATTTCCTACAGGAATATGTTCAGAATTTGGTTTCATATATCAAGGACACGAGTGACTTTTTAAATAAATTGATGGATTGTCCCTGGCAGAAAGATTACTTGTTAATCACATTGGATGTGACATCTCTATATACATCCATAAATCATAGAGATGGACTAAGGGCTCTAGAACATTATCTATCTAGAAGAGGACAAGAATATGCCCAACATAATCTCATGCTTTTAAATATGGTGGACTTTTGTTTACATAACAACTATTTTTTGTTTCAAAATAACCTGTACCAACAGCTACGTGGAGTAGCTATGGGGGCCAGCTTCTCCCCAGTTATGCTTGTCTCCATATGGGGTGGTGGGAGGAGTTGGTCCTCCTTAAAGAACATACATTGGTGATCAAAACAAATGTCAAAGCATGGTGGAGATACATTGATGACCTCTTTGTTATTTGGAAAGGCACAATTAATGAGGCAGAAGTATTCATTGAAAATCTCAACACTAATCAATTAAATCTACATTTCACAGCAGACATTAGTCCCAATACTATCAATTTTTTAGATGTACAGGTGTTTGTAAGAAACGACAAATTGGAAACAAAATTACATAGGAAATCTACAGCTGGCAATGCAGTCTTACATGCAGGCAGCGCACATCCAAAACATCTCATCCATAGCATCCCTTACGGTGAAATGCCAAGGTTAAGACGCATTTGTAGTTGTGATGTTGATTTAAATGCAGCACAAGAGAGTAGCAAAATGAGATTTAAAGAAAGAGGCTATTCTACCACCTGCATTGACAAAGCGATTGTAAAGAGCAGGTCTAGAACCAGAGAAAGTTTACTATGTAAACCCCAAGTAAAAATAGTAACATCAATAGATGGTTCCAAAAAACATGAGAAAGATGAAGCCTTCAGATTCATTTTTAAATATAACAAACAGGAGAATCAGGTAAGAAAGTTAATAACAAAAAATTGGCCGCTAATTTTAAGCGACCCTATGATTGGCCATTTACTCCCTAAGAAACCGGCCATCACATATAGTAGGGCCAAATCGATGAAAGACATTCTGGTACAAAATGATCCTAGTGGTCCTAGCTCCAATACTTGGCTATCTCAAAGAAAAGGATTTTACAAATGTAAAGTGTGTAAAGCGTGTCAGTTTGGCATCAACACAACTACTTACACAACTCCTTTCAGCGACCAGGAATACACTATCGGATTATTTCTGAATTGCAAAACTGAATATGTGGTCTATGTGCTGGAGTGCCCTTGCAGCCTAAAATATATTGGCAGTACAATACTGCAAGGGCACAAAAGGGTGCTCCAGCACATTAGAGCGATAAACAATCAAGACCACAATTATCCGGTCGCAAGACACTTTAGTGAGGTACATGGAGCAGACCCTAGTGGTCTGAAATATTTTCTAATAGATGCGGTCCCACCGAAGAAAAGAGGTGGCGACAGGGAAAAACAGCTCAGATTACTTGAGGCCCGTTACATTATTAACCTCGATACTAAATACCCTAAAGGCCTTAACGCCACTGAAGAGTTACACACCTGTCTATAAGAATTCAGGTATGGGCCATTAATCAAATTTAATTAATAACATGAATCATGCCCTCAGGTCTGTGTCATCCAAAATTGTAAACACTATGTAAATATTAATAAATTTCTTCCTTTTTTACGCTGCCACTGCCATTCACATATTTTAAAATTTGAATTTTACACACAGGGTTAGGTAGTTTTTTAACACTATTTTTAGTAATTTTTAATTCACAAGGCTTTAAGATTTTTTCTGGTTTCAATAGCACTAGCACTTTCAGCATCAAGTATATGAGGCAAGCGGTAGACCCAATATGCAACATTCATTGAATCCAGTACAAGTACTATTCAATAAGGAATGGAAGGAAGGCATTTATGCTGAAATTCAAAACATTATGGTTTTAATAAACTACCTACCTTAAACTTTTTAATGATAATTTTGTTATTATTAATTTTAAGAGAGGAAATTAAGCTATAAATCAAATAACCACACTACATGTTCAGGCATATAATAGGCATTTTACAAACATTGAAGTACTATATTTCCTTTTATTATTGTTGGTGTGTTTTTAGCAAATGACAACTATTGATGTATTTATACTGGTATATGTTGTTGCTGTTTTTGCCGTCTATGTCTATGAATTTCACTTGATGCACTTGTCACTTTAAGTAAAGTACAAAAAAAAGAAAAAAACAAAAGGTATAAAAAAAGCTACCTGTGGTATGGAGCGTGACATGTGATCAAGGCCCGAGGTAGGGCTGAAACGCGTCATGGCTGTAGAGGTGGTTGGTGAGCAATAAAGAAAATCTTGCTACACTACTTGTGGTCCGTGCTCCGTTATTGGAAGGAAGGTATCCAGAGTGTCAACGGAGTTACCAGTAATATATATATATATATATATATATATATATATATATATATATATATATATATATATATATATATATATATATATATATTACCTACTGGCGGTCGCCAGTAGGTAGTTATAGCTAGGACCTGGGGGCATATTATCAAGGATCTGTGATAATTATCGCAAAGCGCGCTTAGCGCTGTTTTTTTTATTGCCAGCCATCGCTGGATTTCCTCGCCATGATAGCGCTGTGTTATCAACGCGTATCGCAAAGGCGATAGGAAATACAGCGATAGCGAGTAAAACCAGCAATAGTGTGAGAATTCCAGCGCTAAATTAACTGCGCTAATGAAAAGCTTGCTAATAGGCAAGGGTGTACTTAACCTAACAATCCACCCCCCATTGACAAGATGGTTAAGGCAAGTTTTTTTCAGGCGTTACATTCCAGCGATAAGCGCGGTTAGCGCGACTTTTCTTATCGCTTCGCGGGCATTGATAATAGAGGGAAGTTGTGTTTGCGACTGTTTCAATGGAGTTTAAGTCAGGAACGCCTACTTTGCATGTCATTAGCGATATATATCTTATGCTTAGAGATAAAAAAAACGTCCGCTAGCGCCAGAAAACTCACGCTAAGGCCCGTTAGCTGCAGCTTGTTAATAGTGTGATAAAAATATCGCCGCATTAGTGGCAGAAAAGTGCCGCTAACGCGCCGATAAAGGGCTTGATAATATGCCCCCTAGTTTCCATAGGAAAAGCATTTTTTCTTTTCCCAATATCTTTGGCATCGTTTGACAAATTCCATCAAAATTTCAAAACTAATTGTTCACTCAGTTTCGGGGTGATTCGTCAAGCGGGGGCCGAGAAAAAAGGGGGGTCCCAAAACGTGTTTTCTCCATAATAATTTCCATAGGAAACTTTAGACACGGATACAGCCCGAACTGCTGAACGGAATTACACCACATTTGGCAGAGAGATAGCTCTTGGTCCAGAAAGCACGCTTTTCTTTAAATGGTGTAAATCCGTTTAGTAGTTTTTGAGATATTGAAAGATTTACAGATATTGATAGTTGAGAATTGTGAGATCTGATTGGCTGTGCCGTCCCGAGCACGAGCTTGCCTCTGATTGGCTGCCAACACTTCAAACTAGGAAGCATTGGCACCCATCTTGTGACTCTGTTGAAACGAGCAGGGGGAAAAAGGGGGAAAAAAGTAGAAGAGGGCAGGGTAGGAACACTGGGACCTCCCTAGGGTGCTCAGGGGGTGCCACAGGGCGTCTGAAGGTAAAAAAAAGCATTTTGTATATGTTTTTGGCTTGATTCGCGTAGGGCCTGGAAATCACGGTGGGAAAAAGAAAAACATACCACGGTGTCACACGCTTCGTTTAATTAAGCCCCCGGGTGGGCCAGTTCCTGGAAGCAATGTTAAGTTATGATGCGGGGTTTAATTCTGTCACGGGGACCGCCACTTCCTCGGAGCAAATATAATAATATGGGGGGTACGTGTCTTCCCTCCCCCTCCAACCCGAAGAGCAGCACGTCCTTGGAGGTGTACGTAAAATATAAGTGTGGAAGTGTGAAGGCTCTCCCACACTGTCCCGGGGACCACTACTTCCTCGGGGCATTTTCAATTAAAATGTGAGGGTTACTTTTGTCATGGGCACGCAGTTCCCAGGGGGAAATATAATGATATGGGGGGCACGCGTCCCCCTCCCCCTCCGCCCCAAAGTGCAGCACTTCCCCGGAGCTATACGTAAACTTTTAAGTGTGGAGGGGTGAAGCCTCCCCCACACTGTCCCGGGGGGCACTACTGCCCCGGGGCATACATGAATTAAAATGCGGGGGTCTGTTGCGGACTGCCGGCCCAGGGGAGCATGATGTTCCCAGGCCTTTAAATTGGATGAAGGCGTATCGTCCAATTTCCCTTGAGGAGCTTTCCAAGGCCCTGGGTATTGTTATCTCCGAGGGCCGGTTACAACAATGATCCGTGGTGCCTACCCCCGGGACATTGTAGTTTGCTATGGCAGGGTGGGATCTCTGCAGAGTTCCCGCTCTGTCTTAGCAAACTTCTGCTTCGTTTCATGGAAGCAAGAGGAGGAAATTTGCTCTCGCTTCCATGAAGTGAAGCAGATTTGCTTTTGGGCAAAGGGAGTTTGCAAGGAGCAGCTGGCTTTGTTCAAAAGGAATGCCGGCTGCCGCAGGAGGCGGGGAGCTGTCAGGGACTGCGGGGGCATTGGGGCTCCTTGCGCGGTTCCCAAACATTGTGGCCAGGCCCCGGGGGATGCGGTTCCCGGGGCCTAAAATGGCTCGGCTGAGTTCTGAGTTATAGGGTGGCTCTAAAAAGAGCCCTTGTTTTCATTATGAGTTTGTTGGAGCTACATGTAAGTGCGGATGCACAGCTTCAGGTTGTTGAGAAAAACTCTGTTTCCTTCATCTGTGAAATGTACTCCATCACTTCTGTTTATGTTATCCATATCAAAATGTAGATTGATGTTGTAGATGGACCCCATTCTATGATCTCTGAGGTATGCAGAAACAGCTTTATTGACATTCTTCCTAGCTTTCTCAATCTGAGGACAGAATTGATTTGACCATTTCCACTTTTGTCTTTGGCATATATTTGAGTATACAAAGACAGTTTGAGGCAAACGCAACATCAATTGTGCAAAGGTATCCTTCAATAGCATTTCCAGACCTACCCCAGTCAATGTGCCTAGGTCATTGACACCATAGTGCACAATCATGAGGTCAGGGGGATGGAGATGCAAAGAGGTTTTAACCAAAGGCAACAAATGGTGCCACTTTAATCCTCTCTGTGCAAACCATTTAATGTCCATATTTTGTAAACCTAGGTCTTTGTCAATACGTCTGTGTTCAGCATACATTTTGCACCAGAAAACATAGCTGTGTCCTGAGATCCACACTAGCATTTTGAAGGTATGGCTGGAAGGAATCAAAAGATGTCTGTAGCTCATGCAGTCCGTTGGTAGAATGAGAGATATGTTAAAAGGTGGAGAAGAAGCTTTTTTTTGAGAAAACTGAAAACTGATTGGCTGATGAAGAACATTGTGCAGTGAAAACTAGGGTGCATGTTACTTTCGTGAAAATTGATGTTTCTTATTGGTTAATAAAAAATGTTTGAAACGTACACTACATAGGATACGATCAGACGTGCAGAAATCAACCACACCTGCTGCTTGCATTTGGGAGGTACTGTTCTGAACTTGAAAAAATGGTGAACTTGTGACCTGCACCTGCTGTTGAATGTTGCAGAAACTGTCGGGATGAAATATGGTGAACCTGTGACCCGCACCTCCCATTGAATGTTGCAGAAACTGTTGGTATGGAAACTGGCAATAAGGTGATTGGGGGAGTAGAAATAACTGTGGTATTATAAGATGAAATGCAAAATTAATTGCAACTGATAAGCTATTAAAGTTAGTTTTTCAAAATATGAGTAGTATGTCTAGAAGAAGTGTGTTGTTCAAAATTTGCAGTAGTATTATTAGAAATAGGCTTCTGAATTGTCGTAAGGGGTTGGGGCTGTATGGCGATGCAGCAGTGTGCGGGAAAATAGGAGAACCAGTTTGGGGCGTTTTAAAAGAGAGTTAGAGAGGGTTAATATGAGTAACCAATAGAAATGTGTTTTGCAATTTGAAATAATGAAGGAACGAATTTGATTTGTTATTTACATCTATTTCTGTGTGGAAAGAGAGGGAAAGTTTGCCATTACTGGTTTTATCCTTGATGAGAGTCTTGAATACATTTATTGTGTGAGAAAGAAAATATTGCATGCATTTGTGAAATTTGAAATCTGCATACCAACTACAGAGGTGAGTTACAAATTATTAAGGTGTGTTATATATTGTGTAGTAGTGGTTAAGTCTTTGGGGTGATATTTTTAAGCTTGAAAATATATATATTTTTAAAATAACATAGTATTATAGAAGTGTGCTGTTTCACATTTTTTACAAAATGTGCATAGAGTGTGAGTATTTGCTGAACAAGTACCCCATATATATTAGGTGTCTTTGAGAAAGAAGGAGTGCAGTTTGTCATGTTGAATGGAGTGCATGGTTTTGAAAGTGAGGTACAGGGTTGATTTGGGTTCCAAAATCGACCCGGGCAACATAAAGGAAATGGTGCACATTTGCAGATTGTGCCTTGTCAAAAAATACTGTGCAGGGGGGGGTTTAGAAAAGGCATGTTTTATTAACTTGAGGGAGATGAAAAAAAATGGAAATATTGCGTGCAGACGTTGTGCTCGGACTTTTCACACTTGTGAGCTATATTTGAATATAAGTGAAGGTAACTGTCACACTCCCTGTCCGTGCAGAATCTGCAGACATTAGAAGGCCGGCAGATCGAGAGACTAAGAATGACACATCCCCTGACCCCCTCACCTCCCCCCCCCCACGCTTCCTCCACCTCCCCGTTTGTAAAAGGAAGGTAACAGAGGCGTATTTGCTTTGAAAAATATTACTTGGACCCTCACTGGGCTGCTGGTACCACCTGAACAGCAGAGAGAAAGTCCCAATCGCCTTTTATGCTACAGAAAAAAGCGGCACACAGTTTCAACATATATCCCAGCCTATTGTACATTGGCCATGTGCACGGATTTGTTTATAATGGTGAACTATACGTGATTGTCAGGCACCGTGGCCATGCAGAATCTGTGAACAGTAGAGGGTCCTACAGATCGAGAGACTAGGAATAATACGTCCTTTGACACCCCCCTCTCCTCTTACACCCCTTCAACGCTTCCTTCTTCCCCGTTTGTTAAAGGAAGGTAAGAGAGGCCTCTGTGCTTCGACAAATATTAGTTTAACCCTCACTGGGCTGCTGGTACTACCTGAACGGGAGAGAGAAACTTCCAATCGCCTTCCATGCTACACAAAAAAGCGGCACACATTTGCAACTTACATACCGGCCCATTGTACATTGTCCAAGTGTTTGTCTTAGCAGTGTGAATTTTTTGAGGTATGTGTATATTTCTACATGTATTTTCACACGAGTTATGCATCGGAAGATCCGATACCTATAAACACAGGTATATATCTATTTGTATGTTTCTTTTAAGTATGTGCTACTAGGAAAAGGCACAGCCAGATGAACGCATGCTTTCAGTAATATGGTGAGACTTTCAAGTGTGACATGGAAAGGGTTTCTGCTTTATATTTGGGGAGGTACAACACTGTTAGTACTTGCTGAGTAGTGAAGATGCAAAAGACAAATGAGGTCAAAGACATGCTGGCAAAGGGATTAGTGATTATGGTACTTCATATGAGTCTATGGGAAGGTATTGCTGAAGTGCGCCGTATATATTTAAGTGTCTTCGTGAAATGAGGAATGCAGTCTCTTATGCTGAAAGGATTGCATGGTGTTGTGACTGAGGTACAGGGTTGAACTAAGATCCGAAATCGGCCCGGTCAATGTAAGAGAAATAGGCATGTTTGTAGATTGTGCCTTGTCGGAAAATACAGAGGGGGTGGGGGTTCTTTACAAGAGATATGTTTTATGAATGTCTGGGAGATAAAAAAGAAATGGAAATGTTCCCTGCATATTCTGTGTATGGATTTGTTCACACTGGTGAAATACATGTGAATATAAGTGAAGGTAATTGTGAGGCTCTCTCCCTGTGCTGAATCTACGTATATTAGAGGGTCGGTAGATCGAGAGTTTGGGAATTACACGTTCCTTGACTCCCCCCCTTTTCTTCCCCCCAATGCTTCCTCCATCTCCTCTTTCCAAAAGGAAAGTAACCGAGGCCCATCTACCGTGAAAAATACCACTTAGACCTTCACTGGTCTGTTAGCGGCATCTGTACAGCACAGAGAAAGTCGCAATTGGTTTCAATGCAACACAAGTGTAGTGTGTCATGTTGCAAGGACTACATGGTCTTGTGACTAAGGTACAGGGATGAATTGGGGTCCAAAATTGTCCCAGGAAATGTAAAAGAAATGGCCTTCTGCAGATTGTACTTTGTTGGAAAATACTGGGGGGGCTTTACAAAGGACATGCTTTACTAACTTCAGGGTGATGAAAAAAATGAAATGTTGCCTGCACACTTGGTGCACGGGTTTGCTCACCCTCGTGAAGAACACATGAATATAGGTTAAGGTAATTGTCAGGCTTCCTGCTCGTGCTGAAATGCCTACATCACCGGGGCGGCAGATCGAGAGACTGGGAATGACACGTCCCTTGACCCCCGTCCTTCCTCCCGCTCTCTAACGGTTCCTCTCCCCTTGTTTGTAAAAGGAAGGTAACAGAGGCCCACCTGCGTTGACCCTTACTGGGCTGCTGGCGGCATCTGAGGAGCACAGAGAAAGTCGTAATCGACTTCTATGCTATACAAAAAAGCCGCACACAGTTGCAACTTATATATCGCCCCAATTTACATTGCTGGACGATGCATCTTAACAGTTTAACTTTGCTGAGGTACATGTGCTTCAACATGCATTTTCACACGAGTTATGTATTGGAAGATCCAATACCTATAAAACACAGGTATAGATCTATTTGTATGTTTGTTTTAAGTATGATGCCACTAGGAAAAGGCACAGGGAGATGTATGCATCCTTTCAGTAATATGGTGAGACTTTCAACTGTGACATGGAAAGGGTTTCTGGTTTGCATTTGGGTAGGCCCAACATTGTTAGTAGTTGCTGAGTAGTGAAGATGCAACAGGCAAATGAGGTTAAAGAGATGGTGGCAAAGGAATTTACTGTCACTATTGTATTTGTAACATCTGACACAGACATGAAACATTTAAAAAAAGTTATTTTGAATAACATGGCGTAATGTGCAGTATATGTGCCACAACAAAAATAAAATTGTATGATAGAATTATAATCAGTATAGTAGTGAATCGATATCTGATAAAGAGAGATGTCATCATAAAAAGAGAATAGGAGAAAAGACTATCTTGCGTAACGTTTCTCTCCCTGCTAAAAAGAAGTATTATTATAAAATAGAACATCTCAGAGTTTTGTCTGTAGACTACATAACTTTTAATATAGTTAGTAATTGTAAATTACAGAATCTGTCTCGCTGTTCTCCTTGGAAACGGTTCTATCCAAATGTGTGTGCCACTTATTCGTATATTCCAATTGTATCACAGTACGGGTGTTCAACAAGAATTTCAGTGTATATTTTTATACAAGTGCTAGGCCCTAACCACAACAAAATAACAAGGGACACTGTTTATTGACTTTGCCTACAATGTTCAATTTAAAGTGTCAAAAAATGATCAACACAAACACAGCAGATAGTTCTCATGTGAAAAGTACGATCGAGGTATTTAGTAAAATATACGTTTGTGTTATTGTGCTTAAAAGCTGGATAATGGATGCACGGTTGATGGTAACTTAGTGAAGTCGATAATGTCCCCAACGGCCAAGTCGCCCGTTTTGTCGGCCAGCTCTGTAACACCCAGGCAAACAGAGCGCAAACATGAAGAGAGCGTAACCAAGTCTGTAAAGGGAATTCGTAAAGAAAGTCAATATCTGAAAATCCAAAAAGGAGCGAAAGCGAGAATGAGAGAAAAGGAAAAAAAACAGTGTTCTTGAAGTGTAGAAATAAGAGGCCATCAAATCAAGTTACCATGCGCACTTATGGAGATCCATCGAAGTTCAAGAACTCAGAAGCACTGTGATATGCAATCAGCTCCAAAGGTCATCTGCACCTCTCAAGCAAGAGGGTACGCCATCCAATTCAGCAAGTCGAAAGAACAGACATGGTCATCGTAATCTTCTGCAAGCAGAAGCATGTCAGGGCAACTTGCGTGATATTCGATGATAGTCTGCTGCAAGAGGCGCTGCGCATGAGCGCATGTACTCCATCTCCACCTTATTGCATTATTAAACGCATCCATCAAGCATGTGTCTCCGGAACAGTCCTGGTCATGATCCAGCAATGGTCGCAGCAACAGTTCATAATCCAGGCGACCGTGTGAAGTTGTAGAGAGGCAGACATGCAGGTCGCATTCAAAGGGGCACGGAGACAGTAGAACACAGGTTGCACGCAGGTGAAATACACGTAGTGGAAATTCAGCCTATAGCTGATGCCAAAAATCGCCAATGGCAAGCATTCAAAAAGTTGAAGCATCCGTTTACGGTACAGCCACAATTGACCTGGATGGGGTTGAAGCACAGGAAGGGCAGCCATTTTGTAGTAGGAGCTGAAGAACAAGCACTGCGCAAACCAGCAAGAGCAGCAAGGGAACCCGCCAAATGCGCTTGCAAAATTAGAATGAATAAAATCCGGTATTACTATAAAAATAGTCTGAAAAGAGCTAACAAGGCGGGAGTAGGCTAGTTTAAAAAAATGTGGTAAGCCTTCGGTTTCAAACTGATTAAATGTTTGGCGTATGAATTGTGCAAAATGTAGTGGGAGATTGGTATAGAGCAGTGAGTCAATGTCACTTGGTGGTTTAGCCAGCTGCTATTTGAAGGTCTCACGAGCTGATGTGAGAGCCACTTCTTGTTGAAACAATAGCTCTTTGAGTTAGTGTACACAATTAAAATCTGTTTTCAAAGTAGGAATGGAAGGCCAGACCAAACTATCTGCAAATGCATGTGGGGGAGGACAGAAGACATTGGTGCAACATGTAACACGTTGTGAAAGAATTGGTATGTACTGTACGCCTGCTTGTAAGCCACAGCACTTGCGGTTATTTGGAATAAGATAACTGCTTTTGAAAAGCACACTGAGCATGGGAATAACAGCAGATACTGGAGTTTGTTTAAAAAACAGTTTAAATTACGGGCGGAAAGTTACAATCTCTGTTTAATTTAACTTGTGTACAAACTATAGAATATTCAACGGAATAAACACTATGGTTCTCTGTTAGGAAAACTTACTTATCTTCATTCTGACAGCAAAATGCAAAACCAACAAATCCAAGTCATGAATAAAAGTAGTTCAAAGGTAGTTAAATGTATGAATGGGGTAATGTTTTATGCAATCAAGGAGGCAGTGCTATACACACATCCAATCAATCAGACATTACCAACACAATTATGCAATCCCCCCGTTTCTATTTGTGCACTTAATTAATGACGCAGGCAGTGCCAAAGCCCTTATCGATTCCCTCAGGTACTACCCATGCATTCCCACAATGACCCAGAAATTACTCTCGAAGTCATCTTTTTACTCAGGCAGTTTCCATGCAGTATTGTAACCAGGTAGGTATTATCTTTTCACTGATATAGTCACTTAGGCAGTAGCCATGCACTCATAGAATCAAGTAGGCACTACTACCACACAAATTAAATCAATAATGGATTACTTATTCATTCATGCAATGGGCGAGAGTACTTTTGCACTCAAACATTCACTCAGGCACTATGTATGCAGAGATGAATTTCATGAAGTACAACCTATGCACTTATTCATTCAGTGAGGTACAATAGAAGCATTTCTCCAATTATTATTGCAATACACTGGGACTCATAGAAACTGTAAGGCAGTACTGTTACAGTCATTTTTTCACTACAGGAGTATGCATGTTTTTATGTAATCTGCAACACAGTTTAGTTATAGTCAGAGAATGCCTTACAGTAGTACAAAAGAGCTTATGCTATCACTCAATAACGCTTCACCCGCCTTTCATACTTTTAAAAGTAATTATGGACAGTTGGATGTATCAAATAATAGTAAAAAAATACTTTAAACATTTTTATCTTAAATTTCTTTTTCATTTGTAAATTTTAACAAATACAAGTTTCAATGATACATGAGTGTAGTGTGTCATGTTTAAAGAACTACATGGTCTTGTGTCTGAGGTACTGGGATGAATTGGGGTCCAAAATCGGTTCAGGGAACATAAAGGAAATGGCCCACATTTGCAGATTGTTCCTTGTCGGAAGAAAATACTTGGAGGGGGGAGGAGTTTTAGAAGACACATGTTTTATTAATTTCAGGTTGATAGAAAAAAATGAAATGTTGCCAGGACACTTGGTGCACTGGTTTGCTCACACTCGTGAAGCACACGTGAAAATAAGTGAAGGTAGTTGTGAGGCTTCCCGCTCGTGGTGAATCTGCGTATATTACAGGGCCGGCAGATCGAGAGACTGGGATTGATACGTCCCTTGACCCCCCCCACACCACCCCTCCTGCCCCTTCCTAATGCTTTCTCTCCTCCTGTTTGTAAAAGGAGGGTAACAGAGGTCCATTTGCGTTGAAAAATACTACTTAGGCCCTCACTGGGCTCCTGGCGGCATCTGACCAGCACAGAAAAGTTCCAATCGGTTTCAATGGTATACATAAAAGCCGCACACCGTTGCAAGTTACATAGCGGCCCATTGTGTATTGCTCTAGTGTTCGTTTTAACATTTTGACTATGCTGAGGTATGTCTATGCTTCTAAATGTATTTTCACACGTGTTATGCATCGGAAGATCTGATACCTATAAAACACAGGCATACATCTATTTGTATGTTTCTTTTAAGTATGATGCCACTAGGAAAAGGCACAGAGAGATGCATGCATGCTTTCAGTATTATGGTGAGACTTTCAAGTGTGACATGGAAATGGTTTCTGCTTTGTATTTGGGTAGGCACAGCACTGTTAGTAGTTGCTGAGTAGTGAAGGTGCAAAAGAGAAATGAGGTCAAAGACATGCTGGCAGAGGGATTAGTGATTATGGTAGTTCGTATGAGTTTTTGGGAAGGTATAGTTGAAGTGCGCTGTATTATTTAAGTGTCTTCTTGAAATGAGGAGTGCAGTCTCTGATGTTGAAAGGACTGCATGGTGTTGTGATTGAGGTACAGGGTTGAATTAAGATCCAAAATCGGCTCGGTCAACGTAAGAGAAATGGCCACGTTTGTGCCTTGTTGGAAAATACAGGGGTGGGGGGGTTTCTTTACAAGAGATATGTTTTATGAATGTCTGGGAGATAAAAAAGAAATGGAAATGTTCCCTGCACATTTTGTGTATGGATTTCTTCACACTGGTGAAGTACATGTGAATATAAGTGAAGGTAATCGTCATGCTCTCTCCCTCTGCTGAATCTGCGTATATTAGAGGGCCGGCAGATGGAGAGTTTGGGAATGACACATTCCTTGACTCCCCCTCCCATTCTCTCCCCCCAATGCTTCTTCCCTCTCCTCTTTCTAAAAGGAAAGTAACAGAGGTCCATCTACCGTGAAAAATACCACTTTGACCTTCACTGGCCTTTTGGTGGCATCTGTACAGCACAGAGAAAGTCATGATCGGTTTCAATGCTAAACGAGTGCAGTGTGTCATGTTGCAAGGACTACATGGTCTTGTGACTAAGGTACAGGGATGAATTGGGGTCGAAAATCGGCCCGGGAAACGTAAAAGAAATGGCCTTCTGCAGATTGTACCTTGTCGGAAAATACTGGGAGGGCTTTACAAGGGACATGCTTTATTAACTTCAGGGAGATGAAAAAAAAAGAAATGTTGCCTGCACACTTGGTGCACGGGTTTGCTCGCACTCTTGAAGCACAGGTGACTAAAAGTCAAGGTAATTGTCAGGCTTCCTGCTCGTGCTGAAGCTGCCTACATGACAGTGCCGGCAGATGGAGAGACTGGGAATGAGACGTCCCTTGACGCCCCCCCCTTCCTCCCGCTCTCTAAAGGTTCCTGTCCCGTCGTTTGTAAAAGGAAGGTAACAGAGGCCCATCTGCGTTGAAAAATACCACTTAGACCCTCACTGGGCTTTTGGTGGCATGTGACAAGTACAGAGAAAGTCGTAATCGACTTGTATGCCATGCAAAAAAGCTGCACACAGTTGCAACTTACATATCGCCCCAATTTACATTGCTCGACGATTCTTCTTAACAGTTTAACTTTGCTGAGGTATGTCTATGCTTCAACATGTATTTTCACACGAGTTATGTATCGGAAAAGTAAAAAGACTGTGTTACAAGCAAATGACAACGACTCTTTCGAAGTAGAGTAATTCAGAATGTATTGAAAGATTGTAAGAAGTATAAAAGAAGATTACTAGCATATAAGCAGAAGCAACAGATTGAAACTGTAGTAGATACTGCTTTTGATTTGAAACGAAAATTATTTATTTTAATATTGAAGAGAATGAAAACATTGGATAAAATAATGAAGTTTCTGAAAGACATAAGCAAAAGAAAAAGACTTGTTAATAGAAGTAACTTTTATAAAAGTTTCACTGGTGAATGAAAACACACTTCTACTAGTGAGCCTTTCTTTAATGAAGAAAGCTACTTTCAACTAAACACATTACCGTTTTCAGTTGATACTAGTGGTCGATGCTACGAAGTTAAAAACGGTTGTCCCATTCCAAAAGAAGAAATGGTTGTTAGGAGTGCAGAAGAAGTAATAGCTGAAGAAGTGCAAGGGAATCGCACACAAGCTCCTGTATATAAGTGGGATTGTAGCAGTATTTGCAGTATTCGACAGGAATCTATTGACATAATGCGAAATTTTTTACGACAATATGCAAACAAAAGTGTTAAACAGAAGATTAGGTTGTTACAAGGACTAGATCCATGTAATGTAAGACAATATACTAAGTTGCACGGACATTCTCTGGCTTGTCTTTCAAGAAAAGTGTGTAAAAGTACTTTTCATCAATTAAGAATGTTAGCAGTACACCACTCAGGAATGCGGAAGTTTGTAAGTAAAGTGTACTATGTAAAAACTCCTGCATTATGTTTAAGTGAACTGAACACAGCTCTTTTACACGGTTGTTTATCAGATGTAGAAAAAATGTGTGATGAAATTGAGTTTTATTTCTTTGGTTCAGAACAGCAGTGTGTAGAAAGTGAGAGCTTGACAAGTGCAGATGTTGAAGAACATGGGAAAGAGATTAGCATTGATCAGTTTGTAGAAGAAATTAGAAATTTTAAGACAGTGTCTTCTGAAAAACCAAACTATGTTTGTATTTGTTGTCGACGTACTCATTATAGAAGTCAAACTAGGAATGTTAATTTATATTTAAAAAGTGAAAAGGAGAACAATGATGGGTGGCAGCAATTTGGAGCTTACTTGTTGGTGGAAGGTCAATTTGAGTTGGGTAATGATCAACGTATTTGTAAATATTGTTACAACAAATTAGAAGAGAACAAAATGCCAGCTAGAGGAGTACATAACAAGTTAGAGTTAGTAGCTATTCCAGATGAACTGGCAGATTTGAATACAAATGAGTCAGTTCTTATTCAATCTGTTCACCCATTTCAAGTTATAATTCATATGGAGCCTAAAACAGGTAAACTGCCACCAACAGATTTACAAAGAAGTCTGAAAGGAAGAGTTGTGTACTTGCCTTTAGATTTTAAGAAAAATATTGAAACTGTTGGTGGAGACAAAGAGGAAAATGAGCCAGTAGTTATTCTAGTAAATGGTGTACCAACAAAGAGTCAGAAAATATGGCAAGAGTTTGTAGATGTTAATAATCTTCAAAAGGCTACGTTATATCTTGTAGAGAACAATACTTGTTATAAAACTGTAAATGTTGATGAACAGGTAATATATTTAGAAGATGAATCAGAAATTTCAAGTGGTCAAATAGAGAAAGTGGACAAGTCGAGGAGTGAAGAGATTTATGAACATTACACAATATGTCCTCTACATTCAAAAGAAGTAATAGAAAACAGCATTGAATTATTTCAAATGAAAAAAGCAAAGGGAACTCCAATGAGTGTATGGGAGAAGAGCTTAGAAGCTCGTTGTTTTCCACAGCTGTTCCCCACTGGACAAAGTGAATGATTTGATGAGCGACCTGTACGAATTCCAGGTTCAGAATATTGCTCAACAAGATTATACTCTGAAGATCCTAGATTTCGACAGTGCATTCCATATATATTTCACCTTTTGTTTGAAAGTGATTTGTCTTCTCTTTCATATGCAGTGAAACACATACTTAGAACGGGAGTTCATCAATCACATGTTTCAGCCAAAAAATTCATGGACAAAGTTCAACAAACAGATGAAAATTTAGAAGCACAGTTAATTCATTTGATGGCATGTCAACGTGGAACCAATGAGTATTGGTTTCGTCGTCATTGTGAACATAAGTGTATGTTAAGAAACTTAGGTACATCAACATGATTTGTAACACTTAGCTGTGCTGAGTATGCATGGGAAGATTTACTTGAATTTCTACGAGAAGCAAATTCCAATATAAAAAATATTGAAATGAAGACACCTGGAGAACTGTGTTCATTGGCTCCTGTAAATGTGTGCAGGTATTTTAATCATAGGTTTCAAACTATGATGTCTTTTATCTGCAATAAAAATAATTGTCCTCTTGGAGAAGTTATTGATTTTTTTAAGCGAAAAGAGTACCAAGCGAGAGGTGCTCCGCATATACACATGCTATTATGGATAAGGAATGCTCCAAAATCTGGAACGGATACTGATGAAACAGTATTGTCTTTCATCGAACAGTATGTTACCTGTGACATTCCAAGAGAAGGAGGAGAAAAAAGCTTGAGACAACAAGTTTTATGTTTCCAAAGGCACCGTTGTGGAAAGTCCTGTCGACGAAAATACAAGTCTAAAGGAAAATGTTATACCGTCGGTTTGGATTCCCATGTCCAGTAATTTCTAAAGGAAGAGTAAATTCTTTTTTGTCTGCTGTAAGGCATACAATAACTTGGAAATCTCCCAAGAATATGTACAACTTAAAAAGAACAGAACAGTCAAAGTATATTAATGACTACAATCCAGTTATTTTGAAAATGTGGAATGCAAACATGGACATTCAATATGTTGCAGATAACTCAATTGCCGTTGCACGCTATGTTACATCATATATAACGAAATCAGAAAAGACAGAGATGAAAGAAATGTGGGAAGAAATTTCACAAGAGAAGAGCCTTAGCAAAAAAATTGTACATCTTTAGCTTGAAAATGCTTTCCCACAGAGAAATTGGATCCTATGAATGTTCGGATCGCTTGTGCTCTTCCAGTTTATATTCAAAGGCACGAGGAATTATTTGGGTAAGTGTTGAAAGCATTAGAAGAAATTGAATACTTAGCACTGAATGAACCAGAAAGTACAGAAATTCTTAAAACTAATATGTTGGATACATACTATCCCAAAGGAGTCCACATCTGGAAGAGCTATGTCTGTATGAAATACTTCAACATTACAGCTTTAAAAGAAATGTTACACCAAATATAAAACAAGGAAAATATGCAGTAATTGGATGTGACGGTTGTTTAGTAAAACATGCCAAAGGAAATCTTATTAACCACAGAAAACTCAGTTGCGAAACTCCAGATAAGAGAGAATTTTTCTATTTAGCACTTCTGCAACTGTTCAAGACATGGCGTAGCGAAACTGAATTACTTGGACATTTCGACTGCTATGAAGATTCTTTTAATCCATGTAAAGATAGCATTGCATGCACAATTTTCCCTACATATCTACAAATGTTAAATGATGAAATTGAACAAGAAAACACTATTACAGCTGAAATAGCTAACAACAGTTCTCAAGATAGTCAAAGTTCTGGTCCACCTAGTCAAGATCCACTGGGACAACCAATAATCAAAAATGAAGCAGCAATAGCCATGAATGAAGTAGAAATTGCAATGCAACAAGCACAACAGGAGAATACTACGTTGGAAAACTTAGAAGAACAACTAAATATTGAACAGAAAGAAATATATCTACAAGTGACAGAACAGATACAACATGGTTTGTTGCATGAAAAAAAAGAATGTCTATTTTCATCATTTAAACCTATTCTTATGTACATCAGTGGTCAAGCTGGAACAGGTAAACGTTTTTTAATTAAAGTTTTGACCAGTTATCTAAGGAAAACTACAGATTCACATTTATCTTGTGTTGTAACAGCTCCAACTGGATTAGCAGCGCACAATATTAAAGGAATTACTTTACATAGATGAGGTGAGCATGGTCTCAAACTTAATGCTTGCCTTTGTACACTTGAGAATGCAACAGGTTTTAAAACCAGATTACGATGTTCTGTTTGGAGGAAAACATATAATTGTATTTGGAGATCTACTACAACTAACTCCTGTAAAAGGACAACCAGTTTTTAAAACACTTGTGCATGAAGACACTATGAAATCTTTGGAAAGTATTGGAAATGTGAACATGTGGTAAAATTTTGAATATAAGGAACTTATAAAGAATATGCGACAAGCAAGTGATGAAGATTATGGAAATATTCTCAAAGATTTAAGAATTGGTGTCCTAACGAAACATGGTAAACAAGCTTTAGAAAGTCGGCTACTAAAGAACTTGTTTACAACTGAAAAAACAGCAGCTGAAGTAATGTACAAGAAGATTGGAGAAAAGATGTCGATAGTTTGCCTAATGCCTACACTGCAAGAGTGTTGTACATTTATTCAAGAGCTTCTGAAATTGGAGAAACAAGAAATAGTTCACATTGAAGCTATTGATAAAATTGAGCTCCAGGGAGTGGCCATTCTTCTTTCAGAGAAACTACAGACTAAATTGCACTCTTTGGAAAAGTCTGTATCTAAAACTGCTGGCTTAGAAAAAACTTTAGATGTATGTATGTATAAACTGTCGGGTAATTTTTCAGCGTAATTTGAATGTAGAAGAAGGTTTAGTAAATGGAGCAATGGGGAAAGTTGTTGATTTTGTAAAATATCAGAACAGAGATGGAATAGAATTCTAGAAAATAAAATGTTATCAGATTACAGAGGTAAGACAGATTGGGCGTTTTGCTGTACGTTTTTGCTCGTAAAAGACTTGTATGTTCGCAGAAAACAGTTTCCTCTGTCTTTAGCATATGCAGTAACTATTAACAAATCTTAAGGTTTAAGTATAGACAGTGCTTTGGTAAATATTGGAAGTACAGTGTTCAAAGAGGGAATGGCATATGTTGCATTATCTCGAGTAAGAACATTGTCTGGTTTGTATTTGATTGATTTTGATTACAACAATATTAGTGCTGTTGTAAATTGTGTAAGAAGAATATAATCCTTTAAGAAGACTTTATACACCAAATTTAGGTGAATATCCCATTTATTAGAAACGTGTTCTGTGTTCAAAACGAAAATATGTTAAAGAATCAAGTGTGGTTGAAAAAAATTAAAAAATTGAAGAGAAAGGAAAAGGTGTAAAGAAACAGAAAATGGAAAGTGTTGATGACGTTGTGGGATACCAATTGGAAAATAGTTCAGGTATCAACTGTTACGCTAATGTGATTCTGAATGTTGTTTTTTATCTACAAGATCTTCATCATGAAATCGGGAAATCATGAAAAAAGATTATGTTCTGCACTACATTATGTATTTGAACAATTGACAACTGACAGAAGTAAATTCCATACTGCCTGTGGTATTCGCCATCTTTTGGATATATGTACTGGTTCTTTGACCTTCAGTCTTAATATACAACAAGATGCACAAGAATTTCTAATGCTTATGCTTGGAGAATTAGAAGTTGAAGGAATACAGATTGAAAACTTATTTGGACTAAGTTACAAATGGGATCATAAATGTGAACAGTGTTCATTAACTTCAAGCACTGAAGTCGACACAGAACGATTCATATACTTAACGATACCAGACTGCAAATCTGTACCTTTTAACAAATTAGTAAAAGCGGCAAATCATGATATGAAATGTTCTCATTGTAAATCAGAGATGTTATCTACATTACACATAGAAAGATATGGAAAATATCTGATTTTAATGGTACAACGTTGTAGAGCAAATGGAAGAAAACTGGAAACCAAAATTAAAAATGTTGTTGCCAATCAAATATCTATTTCTGGAAGAACTTTTATAACAGTGGCTATTATTTTCCATGCTGGACCTACTACAACATCTGGACACTATACTGTGTATTTAAAGTGTATTAGAATGGGCACATTGCAATGATGCACACTTGGAAATAAAACCCATATTGCCTTATGAATTACCAAATTCATATTTGATATTTTGAAGCCAAAGTTTTGAATACATCATTCGGCCTATTGGGAAGATGTAAACACGCTTTAACGAATTCATATTGGATATTTTGCAACCCAAAGTTTTGAATACATTATTCGGCCTATTGGGAAGATGTGAACAGAAAGTAGAGAGTACTGGAATTAATTACTAATTATAACTAGTGTTTGGACTCTTATTTGTGCTGATTGGTATTGCATTTGGAAAAATTGCATTGAAAAGCAAATAGTTTACATATTTGTTCTGTATATTGTAGGAGATGTAAATGAGTGTACATTTTGAAAATGTTCTTTAGATAAATGAAAGACATCCTGTAGAAGAAGGATGTAATGAAAAGATTGTAATGAGGAACAAATATAGGTACACATATTGAAAATAACGCTGTATGCTGATTTGGTTTTTTTCAACAATCTAGTTGATTGTTTTTATACCCCGCTGTTTCATGATGATACTACATTGACATCACTATGTACAGTGAAGTTAAGTGGAATCTGAGAACAGCAAAAAAAGAAAATGAAATGTTATGTAAATCCTAAATTATTTTGTGGTCTTAAAAAAGTAGTAGTATAATTTGTGCAATACATTACATTACATAACAGTTTTTGGTTTCTTTCATTGTACGTAGTGGTAAACTTTGAAAAGAGTTTTAATGATGAATAGCACAATAGTACTTTGAAATAGTTGAAGAGAGTCATGTTTCTAAAGTACCTAAAGATTACATAACATAAAATGTATCATAACGTAAAAGAATGTTTAAACAACATTTATATGTTATTTGTTTGAAATTTAGTGATCCTTTAAATAACATGGCATAATGTGCAGTATATGTGCCAGAACAAAAAATTGTATGATAGAATTATAATCAGTATAGCAGTGAATCGATATCTGATAAAGGGAGATGTCATCATAAAAAGAGTATAGAGAAAAGACTTTCTTGTGTAACGTCCCTCTCCCTGCTATAAAGAAGGATTATTAGATTTCAGGGACGTTATAGTTATCATTTAAAAATCTTAGAAATTCACTGAAAAAACCACAGGTTTCAGTGACATTATAGTTAGAAATTAGCATTTAAAAAACCTTAGAAATTCACTGAAAAAAACCACAGGTTTCAGGGACGTTATAGTTAGTTGGACATTTCACTCATACAAAACCAAAGTGGTAAAACTTTTTATTCACCATAAAAATAGTTCAAAAAAGAAAGAAGGCCGTCACGTTTCAACGTTTTGCCTTTGACTGGACCTTAGATTTCACATGCACAAACAGTCAATTTAAAGTGACCTCACAATATTAGTTCATCATCACTTTCCAGAAAAAACATCTAGAGTGTTCATGCTCACACTTCAAAGAACCGCAGTCTCATTCATGCTGACATTTGTGTTTGAACATATCACTGCTACATCAATTCTAAATGCCATTGTACCACCATTAATACATTTAACAAATTTGATATATATTCGTTATTGCTGAGAAGAGTATTGGCATGATTCAGACTACAGGCAGACTGGTTCTATATATACAGTCATTCCAGAGCGTATCTTAAATTGCTAGACAACATTGAAATGTGTGTTGGCACAAAAATACAAAAAAAAAAACAGTTATTTATTTGTACAAAAATATTTCTCTATGCACTAATTGTAGGGATCACATTCCTTATGTCCTATTATTAAGGGACACCGAAACTTAAACAGGCCTGACATGAAAAAAATGTGTCTCAGTTCATACCCTTGGGTCTGTGTAAAGTACAGTTTGGTGACAACCCATTTTTCTTCCGATTAAGACCAAACAGATATGAACTTTAAGGTGCAGTGTGATAATATATTTTTTCCTTTTGTTAATTCTGAAGTGCAGTTTTCCGATTTTCAATGAGAATTGTTTACTCTAACATGTTGGACATACTTTACTACATAAAGATCCTCCCCAGTCTTGTATAGGGTCTATTCAGTATTTATCCGAGTGGTTCTTACTCTTATCTAGCATATGTTTTGAAAGTGCTAATATTTAGTTAAGTGGTTTGGTGCGTACATGAATCTTAAATATGGGTTGAACCCATGAAACTAAAACCGAAGTTCAAAGACCATAGCGTGCTAAGTAAATGTAAATAAGGCTCTCTCTCAGTGTACAAATGCATACTTATTTTGATAGTTTTTACTCTTATATAGTATATGTTTTAAAGTGTTAATGGTTACTAAATTTATTTTTGTGCAGTCATGATCGTCATTGCAGGGATATATCTCCCTGACAATGGAGGAGATATTCATTAACTGTAAAGTGCTAAATATTTGTAAGCAATGTTCACTTTAAGTATGTAATCAGATAATTAATATGCCTATACAATATGTATTCTGAGGTGCTATATTTACTGGAATGTTCTATAATGAATTCATGGTATGGCCTTAGTGTCCTTTACGTTAAATCGTATAGATTGTGTAAGTAAACCATTAACATTTTGGGTATTATTTTTTGTTAACAAAATTGTACATAACATGCCTAATCCTTCATATGAGGTGGTGATCTCTGTTTTCAAAAAGCACCTGAACCTTTTTCCAATATGATCCCAAAAAGTGAATGGTAAAAAAGTGCATGCGCAAAAGTGCAGAGTGAAAAAAGTGCATGTGCCTTAAACAGTGCACATTGCATATTTCTACTGTTTCTCTTTATAACCAAACATGAAGCAAATTTCTCACTATCCAATCCAATATACTCATTGTCTAATCTAAAACCTATACCAAGCCAATTCATAAATGAATGTATAGCTCTGCATCCAGCAAATGACCAAGAGGAGCTTCTGTTCCCATTAGAATGATTAATCTTGATTGTATTCAACTCAGGGTCAACTCACCATTGCCACCCCTCTCTCCTTTTTTCCAACATTTGGTGTTCAGCAGTGAGGATACATACTTGTTTTTAAATTACACCATACAGTAAATTAAGTTAAGATCTTTAAAAATCAGCTTAATTGACTTAGAATTAAACTTTTGATTTTTGAAATTTCTTAATTTGGACTAAATCGATTTTTAAGAAATTTTTTGATTTTCCTAAATTGCTTCTATCTCTGATTTGTGAAGTTTTGTTGTGGCTCTATTTACTCGTATTTTGACAATCCTGTGATGTCTAGGTGGCAAGAGATGCACAATTTGAAAACTTTGAAAACATCATACAAAAAGAATTGTCAAGATACTACTAAATAGAGGCACTAAAATCTCGCTGTGTGGGTTCAAAGTAACACTGATATGTTAGTATTTCCAGATGTACTATAGCAAAATGCATTTCTATGTCTTCTAGCCCTGAGGAAGTCGCTGGTATTTTCCTATGGCGACGAAACACGTGTTGGCTTGGCTTGAGACCAGAATTCTAAGAACAAATTAAAAAGAATACAAGAAGAACAAGAAATTGGAGATTTTGTTATTTCATGTCACTCTATTAATACATTTTTGTATGATAATATTAGCATGTGCTTGAGGACACAAGAATACATTAATAAAAAGCCCCAGGGAGGTGGTGGTCCCCGGGGCTCAAAGAGCCTCAGGAGGGGAGCTCTGTGCACCCCCCTCCTTTTTTTAGAAACAACTTTGGGACATGGCTCACCCACGGGCCCTTTTACAAAACAAACGCATGAGCCTGTGCTTGTTTTTTTAATATACTTTGCCTTGATTTTGAAAATTTCACAAATTTGCTGCAAAACCGTTATTGCCCTGCTGGCATCCCTCTGGGACCCCAATAACAAGGCTTGGGGTTCAGGGTATTCCTACCCTACCCCCTTTTCTTTTCTTTTATGTTTATTTGTGGAACTCAGGTGAAGCCAAGTCCCAAGATGGCTGCCAAAACTCCCTGGCTGAAGTGTTGGCCACCAATCACAGCTCTGCATTTCCCTGCGTGAGCTCATCTTTATTCGCAAATTAGCAGCAATGGTAGATTTACAAATTTGGATTTGTTTTAATTTCTCAAAAACTACTGAAAAAATGTACCCCAAATAACAAAAAGCACAATCTGCATATCTAATGCTAGCTTTCTGCCAAATTTGGTGTAATTCTGTTCAGCAGTTTGGGCTGTAGTTGTGTTCAAAACTCCTATAGGAATTAACATGGGAAACGTACCTTTTCTTGGCCCTCGCTTGATGGATCGCCCCTATACTTTCCATGTCCAACTAGAATCCTCGCCGCATGATTTTGGGAAAATGTCATGAATATTCGTCAAATCGCACAAAAGAAATAGGCAAGCAAAAAAATGATTTTACTGTGGAAACATAGTCCTAACTATACCTACCTACCTGCGACCACATATTCATATTAGTAAATCTTGAAAATAAAAAAAAATCGATAATGTATGCAAATATTGTTATTAATTATGCTACACTATATATATATATATATATATATATATATCAAGATATATATGTGATAAAGACCGCAGCAATGAGGTCAAAACACGTCAGGCTGGACACTTGTCTTTTGCACTATGGTTGCTGATTTAATTTTCCTGCAATAAAATCCACTGCAACGAATACGCTGTGGTCCGTACCTGTCTTCTTCGCCGCGCATTCGGTGAATCAGGAGTGTGGTTTATATATATATATATATATGTGTATATATATATATATAAATATATATATATATATATATTATATATATATATATATATATATATATATATATATGTATATTATCTACTGGCGGTCGCCAGTAGATAGTTATAGTTAAAACCTATTATCCATAGGAAATCCGCGACATTCTATTTGAAATAACGTTGGCGCCGGTTGACGAATCTTCGCGAAAGTTTCCAACTTGTTGGGGCGATCCGGTCCGCTCCTATCCTGAAAGTCTCGGGGTGATACTTCAAGCGGGGGCCGAGAAAAGGGGGTCCCAAAACGCGTTTTCCCCATTCATTTTTCCATAGGAACCTTTAGTCGCAGCTACAGCCCGAACTGCTGAACGGAATTACACCAAATTTGGCAAAGAGGTAGCCCTTGGTTCAGTGTCGTGCCTTTTGCTTAAATGGTGTAAATCCGTTCAGTAGTTCCTGAGAAAATCAAAAGTAAAGTCACATATATATCTGGGCGGAGCCTAACCACACATGTCATCGTGAGATCTGATTGGCTGTCAGCACTTCATCCTGGAATTGCTGGCAGCCATCTTGGGACCAATATAAATGATAGTACCTCATTGAAATGCATTGTAGTGAATAGAAGATTTTGAGGGTCACCAAAAGGAGAACTATAAAGGGTGATAACAGGCTTTAGTTACATTAGAATTTATTTGTTGATGGTACCATACTAATTTTAGGAATTGTGGTGTATTCTAAGGTGATTTTACCATGTGAAAAACCTTCTGCTGGGATATCATGAATCATGTTTGAGAGAACACTATTTTCTCATGCTTGTCCCATGGAGGTTTGGAAGGTGCTCCAGAAGCTAAAATGAGAGCATATTTTCTGTAAATTCACATTATCTTTCTCACTCATGTGAGAATGAAGTCTGACATTCTCAGTAAAACATGTACATCCAACAAGGGCAGAGACTGTCAGTTGATTCCTTTGTGTTCTACTGCAGCTTCCCAGAGTGTTCTAAAGAACAACTAGAGTGCTAACAGCCTTACTTATGACAAAAGTATGGCACACCTGAAGCCATCTTGATTGGAATAAACTGGTAACACTTAAACAATTTAATTTAAAAAGGAACAAAATGATGGGGTTCATTTTGTCATAGAAATTATGGTTAGTGCTGTAGAAAGAAAAATTAGGACATGTTTCAAGTGTGATCTCAAATATCTTCCTGTTATATTTCAACAGGAGCAGCCTGCCAGTTGATGCCTTTGTGTTCTACTGCAGCTTCCCAGAGTGTTCTAAAAAACAACTAGAGTGCTAACAGCCTTACTTATGACAAAAGTATGGCACACCTGAAGCCATCTTGATTGGAATAAACTGGTAACACTTAAAACATTTAATTTAAAAGGAACAAAATGATGGGGTTCATTTTGTCATAGAAATTATGGTTAGTGCTGTAGAAAGAAAAATTAGGACATATTTCAAGTGCGATCTCAAATATCTTTCTGTTATATTTCAACAGGGGCAGCCTGCCAGTTGATGCCTTTGTGTTCTACTGCAGCTTCCCAGAGTGTTCTAAAGAACAACTAGAGCGCTAACAGCCTTACTTATGACAAAAGTATGGCACACCTGAAGCCATCTTGATTGGAATAAACCAGTAACACTTAAAACATTTAATTTAAAAAGGAACAAAATGAGGGTTCTTTTTGAAATAGAAATTATGGTTAGTGCTGCAGAA
Source organism: Calotriton arnoldi (assembly GCA_963921515.1). Lineage (NCBI taxonomy): Eukaryota > Metazoa > Chordata > Amphibia > Caudata > Salamandridae > Calotriton > Calotriton arnoldi. The sequence continues at coordinate 4,309,489 of CAWUFW010000292.1, read as the reverse complement.
AGAAAATTTAGTGCATGTTTTAAGTGAGATCTCAAATCCTCTTCTATTTCATTAGAAAATTCTGACATGCAGACTGAAACAATCACTTTCAATACCAGCAGCAGACTACCAGTTAACTCCCTGGTGAGCAGTAGCTTTACTCCAGTGATCTAATGAGCAACTAGAGTGCTAACATTCTGAATTTATGGCAGATGTGAGACACATCTGAAAGCCTTCTTGATGGAATCAAAGTAAAAAACTGAAAGCATTTCCTACTGAGGAGACTGCAGTAACCCTTTCTATGCTCATGACGAGCTCAGCTCATCATGCTGCGCAGTGCTCGTGTGCGCATGACGAGCTGAACTCGTCATGAACCCGCCCACTCAATGAAACGCCCCGCACAGGGCGAAAATCGGCCGCTCACGGAAGAGGGTAAATGAAGAAATTAGGAAACTTCATAACAAAGAAGTCTTCCAAGATGGCCACCAGTGAAAAAAGAGCCCAAATGTAGCACAAATATTACCCAGATGTAGCCCACATATAGCCCAATGACAAAAGTGTGCAAAACACTTTTTATTTTTAGTTTTTTTGCAGTTTTATGTAGTGCAGACTGGTCAGGTATTGGAGCATTGCATCTTAAAACATGACCCCCTACACTACAAAAACACCACTGCACTACCTTAAACCCTAAAACACTACCCCCAGCATGACCCCTACACTACACAAGCACCACTGCACTATACTAAACCCTAAAACACTACCCCCAGCACGACCCCCTACACTACCCAAACACCACTGCACTAACCTAAAACCTAAAACACTACCACCAGCACGACCCCCTACACTACCCAAACACCACTGCACTACCCTAAAACATGACCCCCTACACTACACAAACACCACTGCACTACCCTAAACCCTAAAACACTACCCCCAGCACGACCCCTAAACTACACAAGCACCACTACACTACCCTAAACCCTAAAACACTACCCCCAGCACGACCCCTACACTACACAAACACCACTGCACTACCCTAAACCCTAAAACACTACCCCCAGCACGACCCCCTACACTACCCAAACACCACTGCACTACCCTAAAACATGACCCCCTACACTACACAAACACCACTGCACTACCCTAAACCCTAAAACACTACCCCCAGCACGACCCCCTACACTACACAAGCACCACTGCACTACCCTAAACCCTAAAACACTACCCCCAGCACGACCCCCTACACTGCCTGAACACCACTGCACTGCCCTAAACCCTGAAACACCAGCCCCTGCATGACCCCCTACACTGCCCGAACACCACTGCACAGCCCTAAACCCTGAAACACCACCCCTAGCACGACCCCCTACACTGCCCGAACACCACTGCACTGCCCTAAACCCTGAAACACCACCCCTTCACGACCCCCTACACTGCCCGAACACCACTGCACTGCCCTAAACCCTGAAACACCACCCCCAGCATGACCCCCTACACTGCCCGAACACCACTGCACTGCCCTAAACCCTGAAACACTACCCCCAGCAAGACCCCCTACACTGCCCGAACACCACTGCACTGCCCTAAACCCTGAAACATCACCCCCAGCAAGACCCCCTACACTGCCCGAACACCACTGACCTAAACCCTGAAACACCACCCCAGCACGACCCCCTACACTGCCCGAACACCACTGCCCTAAACCCTGAAACACTACCCCCAGCATGACCCCCTACACTGCCCGAACACCACTGCTCTGCCGAAAACCCTGAAACACCAGCCCCAGCACGACCCCCTACACTGCCCGAACACCAGTGCACTGCCCTAAACCTTGAAACACCAGCCCCTGCACGACCCCCTACACTGCCCGAACACCACTGCACTACCCTAAACCCTGAAACATCACCCCCAGCACGACCCCCTACACTGCCCGAGCACCACTGCACTGCCCTAAACCCTGAAACACCAGCCCCAGCACGACCCCCTACACTGCCTGAGCACCACTGCACTGCCCTAAACCCTGAAACACCAGCCCCAGCACGACCGCCTACACTGCCCGAACACCACTGCACTGCCCTAAACCCTGAAACACCAGCCCCAGCACGACCCCCTACACTGCACGAACACCACTGCACTGCCCTAAACCGGGAAACACCAGCCACAGCACGACCCCCTACACTGCCTGAACACCACTGCACTGCCCTGAACCCTGAAACACCAGCCCCAGCACAACACCCTACACTGCCCGAACACCACTGCACTGCCCTAAACCCTGAAACACCACCCCGTGCATGACCCCCTACACTGCCCGAACACCACTGCACTGCCCTAAACCCGGAAACACCACCCCCAGCGCGACCCCCTACACTGCCCGAACACCACTGCACTGCCCTAAACCCTGAAACACCACCCCCTGCACAACCCCCTACACTGCTTGAACACTACTGCACTGCCCTAAACCCAGAAACACCATCCCCAGCACGACCCCCTATACTGCACGAACACCACTGCACTGCCCTAAACCCTGAAACACTACCCCCAGCAAGACCCCCTACACTGCCCGAATACCACTGCACTGCCCTTAACCCTGAAACATCACCCCCAGCAAGACCCCCTACACTGCCCGAACACCACTGCCCTAAACCCTGAAACACCACCCCCAGCAAGACCCCCTACACTGCCCAAACACCACTGCACTGCCCTAAACCCTGAAACACCAGCCCCAGCATGACCCCCTACACTGCCCGAACACCACTGCACTGCCCTAAACCCTGAAACACCACCCCCTGCACGACCCCCTACACTGCCCGAACACCACTGTACTGCCCTAAACCCTGAAACCCCACCCCCAGCATAACCCCCTACACTGCCAGAACACCACTGCACTGCCCTAAACCCTGAAACACCACCCCCTGCACGACCCCCTACACTGCCCGAACACTACTGCACTGCCCTAAACCCTGAAACACCACCCCCAGCACGACCCCCTACACTGCACGAACACCACTGCACCGCCCTAAACCCTGAAACACTACCCCCAGCAAGACCCCTACACTGCCCGAACACCACTGCACTGCCCTAAACCCTGAAACATCACCCCCAGCAAGACCCCCTACACTGCCCGAACACCACTGCCCTAAACCCTGAAACACCACCCCCAGCAAGACCCCCTACACTGCCCGAACACCACTGCACTGCCCTAAACCCTGAAACACCACCCCCAGCAAGACCCCCTACACTGCCCGAACACCACTGCACTGCCCTAAACCCTGACACACCACCCCCAGCACGACCCCCTACACTTCCCGAACACCACAGCTCTGCCCAAAACCCTGAAACACCAGCCCCAGCACGACCCCCTACACTGCCCGAACACCACTGCACTGCCCTAAACCCTGAAACACCAGCCCCAGCACGACCCCCTACACTGCCCGAACACCACTGCCCTAAACCCTGAAACACCACCCCCAGCACGACCCCCTACACTTCCCAAACACCACTGCACTGCCCTAAACCCTGAAACACCAGCCCCAGCACAACCCCGTACACTGCCCGAACACCACTGCACTGCCCTAAACCCTGAAACACCAGCCCCAGCACGACCGCCTGCACTGCCCGAAAACTACTGCACTGCCCTAAACCCTGAAACACCACCCCCAGCAAGACTACCTACACTGGCCGAACACCACTGCACTGCCCTAAACCCTGAAACACCACCCCCTGCATGACCCCCTACACTGCCCAAACACTACTGCACTGCCCTAAACCCTGAAACACCACCCCAGCACGACCCCCTACACTGCCCGAACACCACTGCACTAAACCCTGAAACACCACCCCCTGCACGACCCCCTACACTGCCGGAACACCACTGCACTGCCCTAAACCCTGAAACACCACCCCCAGCACGACCCCCTACACTGCCCTAACACCACTGCACTGCCCTAAACCTTGAAACATCACCCCCAGCACAACCCCTACACTGCCTGAGCACCATTGCTCTGCCCTAAACCCTGAAACACTAGCCCCAGCACGACCCACTACACTGCCCGAACACCACTGCACTGCCCTAAACCCTGAAACACCACCCCCAGCACGACCCACTACACTGCCCGAACACCACTGCACTGCCCTAAACCCTGAAACACCACCCCCAGCACGAACCCCTACACTGCCCGAACTCCACTGCACTGCCCTAAACCCTGAAACACCAGCCCCAGCACGACCCCCTACACTGCCCGAACACCACTGCACTGCCCTAAACTCTGAAACACCAGCCCCAGCACCACCCCCTACAATGCCCGAACACCACTGTACTGCCCTAAACCCTGAAACACCACCCCTGCACCGCCCCCTACACTGCCCGAACACCACTGCACTGCCCTAAACCCTGAAACACCACCCCCTGCACGACCCCCTACACTGCCCGAACACCACTGCACTGCCCTAAACCCTGAAACACCACCCCCTACACTGCCCAAACACCACTGCACTGCCCTAAACCCTGAAACACCACCCCCTGCACCGCCCTACTGCCGAACACCACTGCACTGCCCTAAACCCTGAAACACCACCCCCAGCATGACCCCCTTTACTGCTCGAACACCACTGCACTGCCCCAATTCCTGAAACACCACCCCCAGCATGACCCCCTACACTGCCCAAACACCACTGCCCTAAACCCTGAAACACCACCCCTGCACGACCCCCTACACTGCCCGAACACCACTGCACTGCCCTAAACCCTGAAACACCACCCCTGCATGACCCCCTACACTGCCCGAACACCACTGCACTGCCCTAAACCCTGAAACACCACCCCCAGCACGACCCCCTACACTGCCCGAACACCACTGCACTGCCCTAAACCCTAAAACACCACCCCCAGCACGACCCCCTACACTGCCCGAACACCACTGCACTGCCCTAAACCCTAGAACACTACCCCCAGCATGACCCCCTGCACTACCTGAACACCACTGCACTACCCTAAACCCTAAAATACTCCCCCAGCACGACCCCCTACACTACCCGAACACGACTGCACTGCCCTAAACCCTAAAACACTCCCCCCAGCATGACCCCCTACACTACCCGAACACCACTGCACTGCCCTAAACCCTAAAACACTCCCCCAGCACGACCCCCTACACTACCTAAACACCACTGCACTGCCCTAAACCCTAAAACACTACCCCCGCATGACCCCTACACTACCCAAATACCAATGCACTACCCTAATCCCTAAAACACTACCCCCGCACAACCCCTACACTACGCAAAGACCACTGCACTACCCTAAACTCTAAAACAATACCCCCGCACTACTCCCTACACTACCCAAAGACCACTGCACTACCCTAAACCCTAAAACACGACCTCCTACACTACACAAACACCACTGCACTACCCTAAACCCTAAAATACTACCCCCAGCACGAACCCCTACACTACCCAAACACCACTGCACTACCCTAAACCATAAAACACTACCCCCAGCAGTACCCCCTACGCTACCCAAACACCACTGCACTACCCTAAACCCTAAAACACTACCCCCAGCAGTACCCCTACACTACCCAAACACCATTGCACTACCCTAAACCCTAAAACACTACCCCCAGCAGTATCCCCTACACTACCCAAACACCACTGCACTACCCTAAACCCTAAAACCCTAAAACACTAACCCCAGCACGACCCCCTACACTACCCAAACACCACTGTACTACCCTAAACCCTAAAACACTCCCCCAGCATGACTCCCTACACTACCCAAACACCACTGCACTACCCTAAACCCTAAATCTACCCCCAGCATGACCCCCTACACTACACAAACACCACTGCACTACCCTAAACCCTAAAACACTACCCCCAGCACGACCCTCTTCACTACCTAAACACAACTGCACAATTTGTTACAGGCGTTGCAACGCAGGCCTGTGGTGCTTACTGGAAGTACCTGGTGGGCTAGTTGGGCCCCAGGGACTCTCAGGATTCAAGGTGACCTAATCCCCCAACTTAAAACGCGCCACGGGGCGCGTTTGCACAGTGGTGAATGGAGGGGACGGGGCCTCAGGTGACATGTGCGCAAACACGCCCTGTGGTGCGTTTTAAGTTGGGGAGTTAATTCCATTTGAATCCTGGGGGCCAACTAGCCCACCAGGTACCTTCAGTAAGCACAACAGAGATGCGTTGCAGAAAGGTGAAAAAAGGTGCGTGGCCTCGGAACGCCTCTCTGCAACTCAGCTCTGTGGTCCTAACTGTAGGTACCTGGAGGGCTAGTTGGGCCCCAGGGACCCTCAGGATTCAAGGGCACTTAATCCCGCAACTTAAAACGCGCCACGGGGCGCGTTTGCACACATGTCACCTCAGGCCCCCCTTCCCTTCACCACTGTGCAAACCCGCACTGGCTCTGGTTAGTCAGAGTCAGTTACCACCAGTACCCGTCTGAAAAAGTTGTGGGCACAGGATGATTTTGCAACAAGGCCTCTTTCTGCTCCTCTGTTGGTTCTTTCTGCACATCTTTTGCTTCTTTCTGTGCGTTTTTTCTTCTTTCTTCACATGTCCTACCTCTGTTGGCATAGTTAGAAACTAGCATTTAAAAAACCTTTGAAATTCACTTAAAAAATCATAGGTTTCAGGCACGTTATAGTTAGAAATTAGCATTTAAAAAACCTCTGAAATTCACTGAAAAAACCATAGGTTTCAGGCACGTTATAGTTAGAAATTAGCATTTAAAAAACCTTTGAAATTCACTGAAAAAACCATAGGTTTCAGACACGTTATAGTTAGAAATTAGCATTTAAAAAACCTTTGAAATTCACTGAAAAAACCATAGGTTTTAGGGACAGTTATAGTTAGTTGGACATTGCACTCGTACAAAACCCGTGAAATTCCCCTGTTATAGTTAGTTCAGCTAACTATAACTCGCGCCCCACAATGCACTGCGGATGACGTCACATATTACATCACTCATGACATGGTCAGTGACATCACTGATGACATCACTGATGACATCTCAAATGACATCACTGATGACATCATCCATGTGATAATTTCATGCATCTTCTCACACCCTAATATAACTTTTGATACACCCACTCTAAATTACAGACTGCCATTCTCAAAACCATAGACACTCCAACACCAAAAACTACATACCCACTCACTGATTCTTAGGTCTACACACACATCCACTCACTCACCTGTACAGTCACTCATACTTACAGTCACTCAGTACAGGACTATCATATGCACTCATACACCTATATAAACACTCACACACCGCCACTCATCCATAGAGGTACTCACACACCTAGTCAGTCATGCAAAAAATTAATCACACACCCATTTACTCACCTATACAGTTATACACACACCAGCTCACTTACTCATACAAATACTAGCACATTCTTACGCTCTTATACAATAACTGATACAAGCACACACGCATCCATACAGCCACTCTCACAATAACACACTCTCACTTATAGCCATTTAAATACTCTAACACACATATATACTGCCTTTTACATATGTAGTTACTCGCACATGTACCACTGAGATATACATTCACTCACTAACACACCCATACACACACTCACCCACCCAAGCAGTCCATCACAGATGCACTCTTGAAATCATGCACCCAGTGAATCACCCACTCACACATCTATGTATAGAGTCAAACACACCCCACCCACACAAACACTCAGGCAGCCATACAGATACTCAGAGAACCAATCAATAACCCATATAGACACTCATGTAGCTATTCGCAAATCCATGCATCCACTTACACACCAACAAACAGACGGATACAGACATTCACACAGTTTAGTCACTAACCCATGCATTCAGTAAGATACGTTTAATCACTCACTTGTAGAGTCAGTCACTCACGTACTAAATCATCCATTCAGACACTTATACACCCACTCATTCTTCAATACGCCTTTCCCTATATATATTAAACATATTTAAACTTTACAGAAACACACAGTCACTGGATGATGTCATCAGTGATGTCATCAGTGATGTCATCAGTGATGTCACTGACCATGTCATGAGTGATGTAATATGTGACGTCATCAGCAGTGCATTGCGGGGCGCGAGTTATAGTTAGCTGAACTAACTATAACAGGGGAATTTCACGGGTTTTGTACGAGTGCAATGTCCAACTAACTATAACTGTCCCTAAAACCTATGGTTTTTTCAGTGAATATATATATATATATATATGAACCACCAATCCCGCTTCTGTTTCAAAAACGGGTCTGACACTTGCTTGAGTTGCTTTGCAGTAAGGTTTATTACCACCAATTTAGCGCAACAAAATAACGCGTTCTCCTCAATTGCAGCACCTGGCAGACGCGTTTCGGCGGTTGCCTTCCTCAATGCCAGTGTTGTGCTGGATCGTCCAAAAATTGAGTTTTCGCCGGGTGTTATTTAAATACCAAAGAACGGAGTCCCATTGGATCGTAGATGTCTCCATAGAGAGAGGACAGGGAAAGTTCCACAAGTAAGTACTTTCCTCTCTCCCTTTTCCTCAAGGCTCGCTTCATTCGGCCCCATGCACCGATCCACGCCAAGGACACAAAACAGTCCAAATTCGCGAGCTGAGTACAGTGACTCGCCCGTGCAACCAATAATGCCCTGACTTCGTCAGCCCTTTGTGCCGCTTGCACCTTTCTCCTGCGGGATCACTGGCGGGTTCCCTTGCAATGTGTGCTTTTACCTTAAACTGTATGTGTGTGTATATATATATATATATATATTATCTACTGGCGGTCGCCAGTAGATAGTTATAGTTACAACCTATTATCCATAGGAAATCCGCGACATTCTATTTGAAATAACTCTCTTGCCGGTTGACGTATCTTCGCAAAATTTTCAAACTTTGTGGCCCGCTCCGGTCCGCTCCTACCCTGAAAGTCTCGGGGGATTCGTCAAGCGGGGGCCGAGAAAAAGGGGGTCCCAAAACGCGTTTTCCACATGCAATTTTCCATAGGAAACTTTAGACACGGCTACAGCCCGAACTGCTGAACGGAATTACACCAAATTTGGCAAAGAGGTAGTTCTTGGTTCAGAAAGAACCCTTTTGTTAAATGGTGTAAATCCGTTCAGTAGTTGCTGAGAAAATCAAAAGAAAAAAAGATAGGTATATCTAGGGCCGCGGATCCTCCCGAGCACGAGCTTTATGTTAATTGGCTGTCAACACTCCAAATCAGGAAGTGTTGGCAGCCATTTTGTCCCTCGGTAGAACCGAGGGACAGAAACAAGTGCGCAAAGCGCACAAAGGGGGCAGGGTAGAAACACCCTGACCCCCTAGGTCTGCTCAGGGGGTCCCACAAGGACCCCCTGGGCAAAAAATTTTTTTTTTTTAAAAATCGGCAGGATGCGCTCAGGGAGCGCGAACCCTGCCGAAAAATAAAAATCGAAGCGCGGTCTCCGCGCTTCGATGTTAATGGCCCCCGGGTGGGCCAAGTCCCGGGGGCATGCTGGGGTGTTAATTTTATGTGTGGGGGCCTCTAAGGGCCCCCAAGCCCCGGGGACCACCACCCCCGGGGCTTTATGGATAATGGTGCGGGAGGCTCTGAGCCCTCCCGCAGCCCGGGACCACCACCTCCCGGGGCTTCTTTTTATATTTGAAAAACCTGTGTGGGGGGCTCCAGCCCCCACACGCCCGGGGACCACCACCTCCCGGGGCACTAAGAAAATGAAAATGGGGGTCCGTTTTGGACCCCCAAGCCCCGGGGACCACCACCTCCCGGGGCTTTCTCGATGTAGGGAGGGGGCCGCGCGGCCCCCCTCCTGGAGCCTGTGGTGGCCCTGGGGACCGCCACCCCCAGGGCCGGCTCCTGCAGTGTCCCGGGGTGCCTACCCCCAGGACACTGCTGTTTGCAATGACAGGACGGGAGCCTCGCGGCTCCCGTCCTGTCATTGCAAACTTGCTTTGGATATTGGAAGAGAGCAGGAAACCTGCTCTCTCTTCCAATATCCAAAGCTGATTGCTTTCCACATGGGGAGCAGCATGTTAGCTGCTCCCCATGTGTAAAGCAATGCCGGCTCCCGTAGGACACGGGGAGCCGGCGGGACTGTGGGGGCTTGGGGACCTCCCACAGTCCCCAACGAGAGGCCAGGCCCCGGGGATGGGGTCCCCGGGGCCATAAGAGGCCACGGAGGGGGCCACGCAGCCCCCCTCCCCAAAGTAACAAAAATGTGAAAAAAAAAAAGTGCAAGGCCAGCCCGGGGGATGGGGTCCCGGGGCCTTAAATGGCCTGAGGAGGGGGCCACGCAGCCCCCTCCAAATAAAAACAAAAAGAGGCCATGCCCCGGGGGATGGGGTCCCTGGGGCCAATACAGGCCCAGGGAAGGGGGCCACGCGGCACCCTTCCCGTTTTTTTTTATTTTAATTTAAAAAAAGGGGTAAGGCCCTGGGGGATGGGGTCCCCAGGGCCTAAAAATAGGAAAAAGGAAGGGGGCCACACGGCCCCTTCAGAGGAAAAAAAAAAACGATCGGGCCCGCAGGCCCCGCCCCTTCCTTCACCACTCTGCAAACGCGCCCCTGGCGCGTTTGCAGAGGGGAACAATTCCCCTTGAATACTGGGGGTCCCTGGGGGCCAACTAGCCCACCAGGAACCTCCAGTATGCGCCAGGGGCTGCCTTGCAGAGAGGTGTACAGAGGCCACGCCCCTTTTACACCTCTCTGCAACGCAGCTCTGTGGCGCTTTTGGAGGAACATGGTGGGCTAGTTGGACTCCAGGGACCCTCAGGATTCAAGGGAGTTAATCCCCCGACTTAAAACGTGCCACGGGGCGCGTTTGCACAGTGGTGAAGGGAGGGGCGGGGCTTCAGGTGACATGTGTGCAAACAGGCCCCGTGGCGCGTTTTAAGATGGGGAATTAAATCCTCTTCAATCCTGAGGGTCCCTGAGGGCCAACTAGCCCAACAGGTACGTCCAGAAAGCGCCACAGAGCTGCGTTGCAGAGAGGTGTAAAAGGGGTGTGGCCTCTGTACATGTCTCTGCAACGCAGCCCCTGGCGCATACTGGAGGTTCCTGGTGGGCTAGTTGGCCCGTAGGGACCCTCATGATTCAAGGGGACTTAATCCCCCAACTTAAAACGCGCCACGGGGCGCGTTTGCACAGATGTCACCTCAGGCCCCGCCCCTCCCTTCACCATTGTGCAAATATTCCTCTAAAATCAGCCGAAATACGAATTCCGATTTACTCACCTGTTATCAGGAGAGACCTCAGTGCTGCATCTTTCAGCCCAGTACTGATCCTCAAAAGTAATTTTAACCGTACTTACCGGTAACTTGAATTTCCTTCATAGGCTAACATTGACTGGTTTCACTTGGAAATTCTTCTAAGTGTGGAGTTTTGGAACTTTAAAATATTCCTCTAAAATCAGCCGAAATACGAATTCCGATTTACTCACCTGTTATCAGGAGAGACCTCAGTGCTGCATCTTTCAGCCCAGTACTGGTCCTGAAAAGTAATTTTAACCGTACTTACCAGTAACTTGAATTTCCTTCCATAGGCTAACATTGACTGGTTTCACTTGGAAATTCTTCTAAGTGTGGAGTTTTGGAACTTTAAAATATTCCTCTAAAATCAGCCGAAATACGAATTCCGATTTACTCACCTGTTATCAGGAGAGACCTCAGTGCTGCATCTTTCAGCCCAGTACTGATCCTCAAAAGTAATTTTAACCATACTTACCAGTAACTTGAATTTCCTTCCATAGGATATCATTGCCTGCTTTTTGCTGAAAAAGTTTCTAAGTGTTGATTTTTGAAACATACAAATATTCCTCTAAAATCAGCCGAAATCCGAATTCTGATTTACTCACCTGTTATCAGGAGAGACCTCAGTGCTGCATCTTTCAGCCCAGTACTGGTCCTGAAAAGTAATTTTAACCGTACTTACCGTTAACTTGAATTTCCTTCATAGGCTAACATTGACTGGTTTCACTTGGAAATTCTTCTAAGTGTGGAGTTTTGGAACTTTAAAATATTCCTCTAAAATCAGCCGAAATACGAATTCCGATTTACTCACCTGTTATCAGGAGAGACCTCAGTGCTGCATCTTTCAGCCCAGTACTGATCCTCAAAAGTAATTTTAACCGTACTTACCGGTAACTTGAATTTCCTTCATAGGCTAACATTGACTGGTTTCACTTGGAAATTCTTCTAAGTGTGGAGTTTTGGAACTTTAAAATATTCCTTTAAAATCAGCCGAAATACGAATTCCGATTTACTCACCTGTTATCAGGAGAGAACCCAGTGCTGCATCTTTTAGCCCAGTACTGATCCTCAAAAGTAATTTTAACCGTACTTACCAGTAACTTGAATTTCCTTCCATAGGATATCATTGCCTGCTTTTTGCTGAAAAAGTTTCTAAGTGTTGATTTTTGAAACATACAAATATTCCTCTAAAATCAGCCGAAATCCTAATTCTGATTTACTCACCTGTTATCAGGATAGACCTCAGTGCTGCATCTTTCAGCCCAGTACTGGTCCTGAAAAGTAATTTTAACCGTACTTACCAGTAACTTGAATTTCCTTCCATAGGCTAACATTGACTGGTTTCACTTGGAAATTCTTCTAAGTGTGGAGTTTTGGAACTTTAAAATAGTCCTCTAAAATCAGCCGAAATACGAATTCCGATTTACTCACCTGTTATCAGGAGAGACCTCAGTGCTGCATCTTTCAGCCCAGTACTGATCCTCAAAAGTAATTTTAACCGTACTTACCAGTAACTTGAATTTCCTTCCATAGGAATCCATTGTCTGGTTTTCAGCAGAAAAGTTTCAAAGTGTCGATTTTCACAAACTACAAATATTCCTAAAAAATCGCCTGTATGACTTAAACGCATTCTTTCAACTGTTTACAGGAGATGCACCAGTGCTGGATCCAGGATCCAACACTGAGTAAGAAAAAGTAACGATAACAGTTTTTAACTTCTAAGTGAATTTCCTTCCATAGGATAACATTGGTGATTCTATGAGAAAAAGTTTCTAAGTGTGAACTTTTAAAGTACAATAATATTCCTTAAAAATCACGACTGTAACCAAAACGCTTTTACTCAACTGTTTACAGGAGATGTCCCAGGACTGAATCTAGGATCCAGTAATGTGGTTAGAAAAGTAATCCATAAAGTAACTAATTGCATTTAACTAGAAATTCACATTGAGCTGAATGTTGCATTGTGTTTGAAAATGTGTTGCCCATTGCAACAACTGTAACTACTGTACTTAAAAGTCTATTGCCTATGTGCAAAGTAATTAAACTAAAGTAATTCATTCTGAGAAAGTATTTTTTGTAATGTAATGTATAATGTAATTACAATGTAATTTAAAAAATAAAATATGTAAAAAGAAATTGTTTCTAAAAAATTTGGAAATCAGTATGAAAAAAATTTATATAACAATTAATACATTTAAAAATTGTCATTTACAAAACCTTTGAAATTCACTGAAAAAACTGTAGGTTTCAGACATGTTATAGTTACAAATTAGCATTTAAAAAACCTTTGAAATTCACTGAAAAAACCATAGGTTTCAGGGACGTTATAGTTACAAATTAGCATTTAAAAAACCTTTGAAATTCACTGAAAAAACCATAGGTTTTAGGGACAGTTATAGTTAGTTGGACATTGCACTGGTACAAAACCCGTGAAATTCCCCCATTATAGTTAGTCCAGCTAACTATAACTCGCGCCCCCGCAATGCACTGCTGATGATGTCACATATTACATCACTCATGACATGGTCAGTGACATCACTGATGACATCACTGATGACATCTCAAATGACATCACTGATGACATCATCCACGTGATAATCTGATGCACCTCCTCACACTCTAATATAACCTTTGATACACCCACTCTAAATTACAGACTGCCATTCGCAAAACCATAGACACTCCAACACCAATAACTACATACCCACTCACTGATTCTTAGGTCTACGCACACATCCACTCACTCACCCGTACAGTCACTCATACTTACGGTCACTCAGTACAGGACTATCATATGCACTCATACTCCTATATAGACACTCAAACACCGCCACTCATCCATAGAGGTACTCACACACCTAGTCAGTCATGCAAATAATTAAACACACTACCATTTACTCACCTATACAGTTATACACACACCAGCTCACTTACTCATACAAATAGTAGCACATTCTTACGCTCTTATACAATCACTGATACAAGCACACACTCATCCATAAAGCCACTATCACAATCACTCACTCTCGCTTATAGCTATTTATATACTCCAACACACATATATACTGCCTTTCACATATGTAGTTACTCACACATGTACCACTGGGACATACATTCACTCACTAACACACTCTTACACACACTTACCCACCCATACAGTCTATCACAGTTGCACTCTTGAAACCATCCACCCAGTGAATCACCCACTCACACATCTATGCACAGAGTTGCACACACCCCTCCCACACAAACACTCAGGCACCCATACAGATACTCAGACAAGCATTCAATAACTCATATAGACACTCATGTAGCTATTCACAAACACATGCAGCCACTTACACAGCAACAGACAGACGGATACAGACATTCACCCAGTTTAGTCACTAACCCATGCATTCAGTAAGATACGTTAAATCACTCACTTATAGAGTCAGTCACGCACCTACTAAATCATCCATACAGACACTTACACACCCACTCATTCTTCAATACGTCTTTTCCTATATATATTAAAAATATTTAAACTTTACAGAAACACACAGTTACTGGATGATGTCATCAGTGATGTCATCAGTGATGTCATTTGAGATGTCATCAGTGATGTCATCAGTGATGTCACTGACCATGTCATGAGTGATGTAATATGTGACGTCATCAGCAGTGCATTGCGGGGCGCGAGTTATAGTTAGCTGGACTAACTATAACGGGGAATTTCACGGGTTTTGTACCAGTGCAATGTCCAACTAACTATAACTGTCCCTAAAACCTATGGTTTTTTCAGTGAATTTCAAAGGTTTTTTAAATGCTAATTTGTAACTATAACGTCCCTGAAACCTATGGTTTTTTCAGTGAATATATATATATATATATATATATATATATATATATATATATATATATATATATATTCACTGAAAAAAACCATAGGTTTCAGGCACGTTATAGTTAGAAATTTGCATTTAAAAAACCTTAGAAATTCACTGAAAAACCATAAGGTTTTAGGGACAGTTATAGTTAGTTGGACATTGCACTCGTACAAAACCCGTGAAATATCCCCGTTATAGTTAGTTCAGGTAACTATAACTCGCGCCCCGCAATGCACTGCTGATGACGTCACATATTACATCACTCATGACATGGTCAGTGACATCACTGATGACATCACTGATGACATCTCAAATGACATCACTGATGACATCACTGATGACATCATCCAGTGACTGTGTGTTTGTGTAAAGTTTAAATATGTTTAATATATATAGGGAAAGGCGTATTGAAGAATGAGTGGGTGTATAAGTGTCTGAATGGATGATTTAGTAGGTGCGTGACTGAGTCTATAAGTGAGTGATTAAACGTATCTTACTGGATGCATGGGTGAGTGACTAAACTGTGTGAATGTCTGTATCCGTCTGTCTGTTGTTGTGTAAGAAGCTGCATGGGTTTCTGACTAGCTAAATGAGTG
The DNA here is from genome assembly GCA_963921515.1 of Calotriton arnoldi. Classification (NCBI taxonomy): domain Eukaryota; kingdom Metazoa; phylum Chordata; class Amphibia; order Caudata; family Salamandridae; genus Calotriton; species Calotriton arnoldi. The sequence goes on along the minus strand of CAWUFW010000292.1, from coordinate 4,293,789 downwards.
TCTATATGGGTTATGGATTGGTTCTCTGAGTATCTGTATGGGTGCCTCAGTGTTTGTGTGGGTGGGGTGAGTGTGACTCTGTGCATAGATGTGTGAGTGGGTGATTCACTGGGTGCATGGTTTCAAGAGTGCGTCTGTGATGGACTGTATGGGTGGGTGAGTGTGCGTATGGGTGTGTTAGTGATTGAATGTATATCTCAGTGGTACATGTGTGAGTAACTACATATGTGAAAGGCAGTATATATGTGTGTTGGAGTATATAAATGGCTATAAGTGAGAGTGTGTGATTGTGAGAGTGGCTATATGGATGAGTGTGTGCTTGCATCAGTGATTGCATAGGAGCGTAAGAATGTGCTAGTATTTTTATGAGTAAGTGAGCTGGTGTGTATAACTGTATAGGTGAGTAAATTGGAGTGTGATTAATTATTTGCATGACTGACTAGGTGTGTGAGTACCTCTATGGATGAGTTGCGTTGTGTGAGTGTTTATATAGGTGTATGAGTGCATATGATAGTCCTGTACTGAGTGACTGTAAGTATGAGTGACTGTACGGGTGAGTGAGTAGATGTGTGTGTGTAGACCTAAGAATCAGTGAGTGGGTATGTACTTATTGGTATTGGAGTGTGTATGGTTTTGAGAATGGCATTCTGTAATTTAGAGTGGGTGTTTCAAAACTTATATTAGGGTGTGAGAAGATGCATTAAATTCTCACATGGATGATGTCATCAGTGATGTCATCAGTGATGTCATTTGAGATGTCATCAGTGATGTCATCAGTGATGTCACTGACCATGTCATGAGTGATGTAATATGTGACGTCATCAGCAGTGCATTGCGGAGCGCGAGTTATAGTTACCTGAACTAACTATAACGGGGGAATTTCACGGGTTTTGTACGAGTGCAATGTCAAACTAACTATAACTGTCCCTAAAACCTTATGGTTTTTCAGTGAATTTCTAAGGTTTTTTAAATGCAAATTTCTAACTATAACGTGCCTGAAACCTATGGTTTTTCAGTGAATTTCAAAGGTTTTTTAAATGCTAATTTCTAACTATAACGTGTCTGAAACCTATGGTTTTTTCAGTGAATGTCAAAGGTTTTTTAAATGCTAATTCCTAACTATAACATGTCTGAAACCTACGGTTTTTTCAGTGAATTTCAAAGGTTTTGTAAATGACAATTTTTAAATGTATTAATTGTTATATTTATTTTTTTCATACTGATTTACTACATTTTTAGAAACATTTTTTTACATATTTTATTTTTTAAATTACATTGTAATTACATTATACATTACAAAAAATACTTTCTCAGAATGAATTACTTTAGTTTAAATACTTTGCACATAGGCAATAGACTTTTAAGTACAGTAGTTACAGTTGTTGCAATGGGCAACACATTTTCAAACACAATGCAACATTCAGCTCAATGTGAATTTCTAGTTAAATGCAATTAGTTACTTTATGGATTACTTTTCTAACCACATTACTGGATCCTAGATTCAGTCCTGGGACATCTCCTGTAAACAGTTGAGTAAAAGCGTTTTGGTTACAGTCGTGATTTTTAAGGAATATTATTGTACTTTAAAAGTTCACACTTAGAAACTTTTTCTCATAGAATCACCAATGTTATCCTATGGAAGGAAATTCACTTAGAAGTTAAAAACTGTTATCGTTACTTTTTCTTACTCAGTGTTGGATCCTGGATCCAGCACTGGTGCATCTCCTGTAAACAGTTGAAAGAATGCGTTTAAGTCATACAGGCGATTTTTAAGGAATATTTGTAGTTTGTGAAAATCGACACTTTGAAACTTTTCAGCTGAAAACCAGACAATGGATTCCTATGGAAGAAAATATAAGTTACTGGTAAGTACGGTTAAAATTATTTTTCAGGGTCAGTGCTGGGCTAAAAGATGCAGCACTGAGGTATCTCCTGATAACAGGTGAGTAAATCGGAATTCGTATTTCGACTGATTTTAGAGGAATATTTTAAAGTTCCAAAACTCCACACTTAGAAGAATTTCCAAGTGAAACCAGTCAATGTTAGCCTATGGAAGGAAATTCAAGTTACTGGTAAGTACGGTTAAAATTACTTTTCAGGACCAGTACTGGGCTGAAAGATACAGCACTGAGGTCTCTCCTGATAACAGGTGAGTACATCGGAATTTGTATTTCGGCTGATTTTAGAGGAATATTTGTATGTTTCAAAAATCAACACTTAGAAACTTTTTCAGCAAAAAGCAGACAATGTTATCCTATGGAAGGAAATTCAAGTTACTGGTAAGTACGGTTAAAATTACTTTTGAGGATCAGTACTGGGCTGAAAGATGCAGCACTGAGGTCTCTCCTGATAACAGGTGAGTAAATCGGAATTCGTATTTCGGCTGATTTTAGAGGAATATTTTAAAGTTACAAAACTCCACACTTAGAAGAATTTCCAAGTGAAACCAGTCAATGTTAGCCTATGGAAGGAAATTCAAGTTACTGGTAAGTACGGTTAAAATTACTTTTCAGGACCAGTACTGGGCTGAAAGATACGGCACTGAGGTCTCTCCTGATAACAGGTGAGTAAATTGGAATTCGTATTTCGGCTGATTTTAGAGGAATACTTGTATGTTTCAAAAATCAACACTTAGAAACTTTTTCAGCAAAAAGCAGGCAATGATATCCTATGGAAGGAAATTCAAGTTACTGGTAAGTACGGTTAAAATTACTTTTCAGGATTAGTACTGGGCTGAAAGATGCAGCACTGAGGTCTCTCCTGATAACAGGTGAGTAAATCCGAATTCGTAGTTCGGCAGATTTTAGAGGAATATTTGCACAATGGTGAAGGTAGGGGCGGGGCCTGAGGTGACATCTGTGCAAACGCGCCCCGTGGCGCGTTTTAAGTTGGGGGATTAAGTCCCCTTGAATCATGAGGGTCCCTAGGGGCCAACTAGCCCACCAGGAACCTCCAGTATGCGCCAGGGGCTGCGTTGCAGAGACGTGTAGAGAGGCCACACCCCTTTTACACCTCTCTGCAACGCAGCTCTGTGGCGCTTTCTGGATGTACCTGTTGGGCTAGTTGGCCCCCAGGGACCCTCAGTATTGAAGGGGATTTAATTCCCCATCTTAAAACGCGCCCACGGGGCCTGTTTGCACACATGTCACCTGAAGCCCCGCCCCTCCCTTCACCACTGTGCAAACGCGCCCGTGGCGCGTTTTAAGTTGGGGGATTAAGTCCCTTGAATCCTGAGGGTTCCTGGGGGCCAACTAGCCCACAATGTACCTCCAAAGCGCCACAGAGCTGCGTTGCAGAGAGGTGTATAAAGGGCGTCGCCTCTGTACACCTCTCTGCAACGCAGCCCCTGGCGCATACTGGAGGTTCCTGGTGGGCTAGTTGGCCCCAGGACCCCAGTATTCAAGGGGAATTACTCCCCATCTGCAAACGCGCCAGGGCGCGTTTGCAGAGTGGTGAAGGAAGGGGCGGGGCCTGCGGGCCGATCGTTTTTTTTTACCTGAAGGGGGCTGTGTGGCCCCCTTCCTTTTTCTTATTTTTCGGCCCTGGGGACCCCATCCCCCAGGGCCTTACCCCTTTTTTTTTTTTAATTTAAAAAAAATTTATTTCTGGGGAGGGGGCCACGTGGCCCCCTCCCGAGCCACTACTTGCCCTGCGGACCCCATCCCCCGGGGCCTGGCCTCTGGTTGGGGACTGTGGGGGGTCCCCAATCCCCCACAGTCCCGCCGGCTCCCCGTGTCCTACGGGAGCCGGCATTGCTTTACACATGGGGAGCAGCTAACATGCTGCTCCCCGTGTGGAAAAGCAATTGTCTTTGGATATTGGAAGCGAGAGCAGGTTTCCCTGCTCTCTCTTCCAATATCCAAAGCAGTTTGCAATGACAGGACGGGAGCCGCGAGGCTCCCGTCCTGTCATTGCAAACAGCAGTGTCCCGAGGGTAGGCACCCCGGGACACTGCAGGAGCCGGCCCTGGGGGTGGCGGTCCCCAGGGCCACCACAGGCTCCAGGAGGGGGCCGCGCGGCCCCCCTCCCCACATCAGCAAAGCCCTGGGGAGGTGGTGGTCCCCGGGGCTTCGGAGGTCCAAAACGGACCCCCATTTTAATTTGTTAGTGCCCCGGGAGGTGGCGGTCCCGGGGCGTGTGGGGGGCTCGAGCCCCCCACACAGGAAAAACTAAAAAAAAGAAGCCCCGGGAGGTGGTGGTCCCCGGGGCTGCGGGAGGGCTCAGAGCCCTCCCGCACCATTTTAAAAGAAAGCCCCGGGGGTGGCGGTCCCCGGGGCTTGGGGGCCCTTTGAGGCCCCCATACATAAATTTAACCCCCACCATGCCCCCGGGACTTGGGCCACCCGGGGGCAAAATACAATCAAGCGCGGAGACCGCCCTTCGATTTTTTTTTTTCCGGCACGATTCGCGCTCCCTGAGCACATCCTGCCGATTTAAAAAAAAAAAAAAATCTTTTTTCTGCCCAGGGGGTCCTTGTGGGAACCCCTGAGCAGACCTAGGGGGTCAGGGTGTTTCTACCCTGCCCCCTTTGTGCGTTTTGCGCACTTTTTTTACTGCTTTCTTGTTCCTCGGTTCTACCGAGGAACAAGAAGGCTGCCAACACTTCCTGGTTTGGAGTGTTAACAGCCAATTAGCAGACAGCTCGTGATCGGGAGGGTGCGCGAATCCGACGCGGCCATAGATATATATGTACTTTTACTTTTGATTTTCTCAGCAACTACTGAACGGATTTACACCATTTAACAAAAGGGTTCTTTCTGAACCAAGAACTACCTCTTTGCCAAATTTGGTGTAATTCCGTTCAGCAGTTCGGGCTGTAGCCGTGTCTAAAGTTTCCTATGGGAAAATGAATGGGGAAAACACGTTTTGGGACCCCTCTTTTTTCTCGGCCCCCGCTTGACGAATCACCCTGAGACTTTCAGGGTAGGAGCGGAGCGGAGCGGGCCATAAAGTTTGAAAATTTCGCGAAGATTCGTCAACCGACGCAAGAGTTATTTCAAATAGAATGTCGCGGATTTCCTATGGAAAATAGGTCCTAACTATAACTATCTACTGGCGACCGCCAGTAGATAATATATATATATATATATGTATATATATATTCACTGAAAAAACCATAGGTTTTAGGGACAGTTATATTTAGTTGGACATTGCACTCGTACAAAACCCGTGAAATTCCCCGTTATAGTTAGTTCAGCTAACTATAACTCGCGCCCACAATGCACTGCTCATGACGTCACATATTACATCACTCATGACATGGTCAGTGACATCACTGATGACATCACTGATGACATCATCCAGTGACTGTGTGTTTCTGTAAAGTTGAAATATGTTTAATCTATATAGGGAAAGGCGTATTGAAGAATGAGTGGGTGTATAAATGTCTGAATGGATGATTTAGTAGGTGCGTGACTGACTCTATAAGTGAGTGATTAAACGTGTCTTACTGAATGCATGGGTTAGTGACTAAACTGTGTGAATGTCTGTATCCGTCTGTCTGTTGGTGTGTAAGCGGCTGCATGGGTTTGTGAATAGCTACATGAGTGTCTACATGGGTTATTGATTGGTTGTGTGAGTATCTGTATGGGTGCCTGAGTGTTTGTGTGGGTGGGGTGTGTGTGACTCTGTGCATAGATGTGTGAGTGGGTGATTCACTGGGTGCATGGTTTCAAGAGTGCATCTGTGATGGACTGTATGGGTGGGTGAGTGTGTGTATGGGTGTGTTAGTGAGTGAATGTATATCTCAGTGGTACAAGTGTGAGTAACTACATATGTGAAAGGCAGTATATATGTGTGTTGGAGTATATAAATGGCTATAAGTGAGAGTGTGTGATTGTGAGAGTGGCTGTATGGATGAGTGTGTTTTTGTATCAGTGATTGTATAAGAGCGTAAGAATGTGCTAGTATTTGTATGAGTAAGTGAGCTGGTGTGTGTATAACTGTATAGGTGAGTAAATGGCAGTGTGATTAATTATTTGCATGACTGACTAGGTGTGTGAGTACCTCTATGGATGAGTGGTGGTGTGTGAGTGTCTATATAGGTGTATGAGTGCATATGATAGTCCTGTACTGAGTGACCGTAAGTATGAGTGACTGTACGGGTGAGTGAGTGGATGTGTGTGTAGACCTAAGAATCAGTGAGTGTGTATGTAGTTATTGGTGTTGGAGTGTCTATGGTTTTGCGAATGGCAGTCTGTAATTTAGAGTGGGTGTATCAAAGGTTATATTAGGGTGTGAGGAGGTGCATCAGATTATCACGTGGATGATGTCATCAGTGATGTCATTTGAGATGTCATGAGTGATGTCATCAGTGATGTCACTGACCATGTCATGAGTGATGTAATATGTGACGTCATCAGCAGTGCATTGCGGGGCGCGAGTTATAGTTAGCTGAACTAACTATAGCGGGGAATTTCACGGGTTTTGTACGAGTGCAATGTCCAACTAACTATAACTGTCCCTAAAACCTATGGTTTTTTCAGTGAATTTGTAAGGTTTTTTAAATGCTAATTTCTAACTATAACGTGCCTGAAACCTATGGTTTTTTTCAGTGAATTTCAAAGGTTTTGTAAATGACAATTTTTAAATGTATTAATTGTTATATTTATTTTTTTGATACTGATTTACTACATTTTTTTAATCTATTTATTTTTAGATATTTTATTTTTTAAATTACATTGTAATTACATTATACATTACATTACAAAATATACTTTCTCAGAATGAATTACTTTAGTTTAAATACTTTGCAAATAGGCAATAGACTTTTAAGTACAGTAGTTACAGTTGTTGCAATGGGCAACACAATTTCAAACACAATGCAACATTGAGCTCAATGTGAATTTCTAGTTAAATGCAATTAGTTATTTATGGATTACTTTTCTAACCACAGGACTGGATCCTACATTCAGTCCTGCGACATCTCCTGTAAACAGTTGAGTAAAAGCGTTTTGGTTACAGTAGTGATTTTTAAGGAATATTATTGTATTTTAAAAGTTGACACAGAAACTTTTTCACATAGAATCTCCAATGTTATCCTATGGGAGGAAAATCACTTAGCAGGTAAGTAGTGTTATCGTTACTTTTTCTTACTCAGTGGTGGATCCTGGATCCAGCACTGGTGCATCTCCTGTAAACAGTTGAAAGAATGCGTTTAAGTCATACAGGCGATTTGTAAGGAATATTTGTAGTTTGTGAAAATCGACACTGAAACTTTTCTGCTGAAAACCAGACAATGGATTCCTATGGAAGGAAATACAAGTTACTGGTAAGTACGGTTAGAATTACTTTTCAGGGTCAGTGCTGGGCTAAAAGATGCAGCACTGGGTTCTCTCCTGATAACAGAAGAGTAAATCGGAATTCGTAGTTCGGCTGATTTTAGAGGAATATTATAAAGTTCCAAAACTCCACACTTTCCAAGTGAAACCAGTCAATGTTAGCCTATGGAAGGAAATTCAAGTTACTGGTAAGTACGGTTAAACTTACTTTTCAGGATCAGTACTGGGCTCAAAGATGCAGCACTGAGGTCTCTCCTGATAACAGGTGAGTAAATCGGAATTCGTAGTTCTGCTGATTTTAGAGGAATATTTGCACAATGGTGAAGGAAGGGGGTGGGGCCTGAGGTGACATGTCTGCAAACACGCCCTGTGGTGCGTTTTAAGTTGGAGAATTAATTCCTCCTCAATCCCGAGGGTCCCTAGGGGCCAACTAGCCCACCAGGTACCTCCAGTATGCGCCAGAGAGCTGCGTTGCAGAGAGGTGTTCAGAGGCCACGCCCCTTTTACAACACTCTGCAACGCAGCTACCTGGCGCTTACTGGAGGTACCTGGTGGGCTAGTTGGCCCCCAGGGACCCTCAGGATTGAAGAGGAATTAATTCCTCAACTTAAAACACGCCACGGGGCCTGTTTGCACACATGTCACCTGAAGCCCCGCCCCCTCCCTTCACCACTGTGCAAATGCGCCCCGTGGCACGTTTTAAGTTGGGGGATTAACTCCCCTTGAATCCTGAGGGTCCCTGGAGTCCAAGTAGCCCACCATGTACCTCCAAAAAGCGCCACAGAGCTGCGTTGCAGAGAGGTGTAAAAAGGGGCGTGGCATGGACCACCGCTCTGCAAGGCTCCCGTCCTGTCATAGCAAACTACAGTGTCCCGGGGGTAGGCACCCCGGGACACTGCAGGAGCCGGCCCTGGGGGGTGGCGGTCCCCAGGGCCGCCACAGGCTCCAGGAGGGGGGCCACGCGGCCCCCCTCCCAACATTGGCAAAGCCCCGGGGAGGTGGTGGTCCCCGGGGCTCGGGGGTCCGTAACGGACCCCCATATTTAAAGATTTGGTGCCCCGGGGAGGTGGCGGTCCCTGTGGTATGTGGGGGGGCTGGAGCCCCCCCACATAACTAATAATTTTTAAAAAAGGGCCGAGAGCCCTCCCGCACCATTTATTTTTAAAGCCCCGGGGGGTGGCGGTCCCCAGGGCTTGGGGGGCCTTAGAGGCTCCCCACATAAAATATAAACCCACCCCCCGCATGGCCCCGGGACTTGGGCCACCCGGGGGCAAAATAGCATCGAAGCGCGGGAGACCGCGCTTCGATTTTATCGGCGGGATCCGCGCACCCTAAGCGCATCCCGCCGATTTAAAAAGAAAAAAATGCTTGTTTCTGCCCAGGGGTCCTTGTGGGACCCCCTGAGCACACCTAGGGGGTCAGGGTGTTTCTACCCTGCCCCTTTTGTGCGTTTTGCTCACTTATTTCTGTGCCTTGGTTCTACCGAGGGACAAAATGGCTGCCAACACTTCCTGATTTGGAGTGTTGACAGCCATTTGACAGCCAATTAGCATGCAGCTCGTGATCGGGACTGTGCGCGCAGGGTGCGCTTAGGGTGCGCGGATCCGATGCGCCCATAAATATATATGTGATTTTACTTGTGATTTTCTCAGGAACTCCTGAACGGATTTACACCATTTAAGCAAAAGGCACGAGTCTGAACCAAGGGCTACCTCTTTGCCAAATTTGGTGTAATTCCGTTCAGCAGTTCGGGCTGTAGCCGCGATGAACGGTTCCTATGGAAAAATGAATGGGGAAAATACGTTTTGGGACCCCCCTTTTTTCTCGGCCCCCGCTTGACGAATCACCCCGAGAATTTCAGGATAGCAGCGGACCGGAGCGCCCCAACAAGTTGGAAAATTTCGCGAAGATTCGTCAACCCGGCACCAACGTTATTTCAAATAGAATGTTGCGGATTTCCTATGGAAAATAGGTCCTAACTATAACTATCTACTGGCGACCGCCAGTAGATAATACATATACATATATATATATATACATATATATATATACATTTATATATATATATATATATATATATATATATATATATATATATATATATATATAATTATGAACACTTAGGGGCCGATTCCGATCTCGGCCGGTAGTGCTCCGAATCGGATTCGGATTTACCGGATCCGATTCGGAGCCCTGTTTCCCGACCGAATCGTACGCGGGTCCGGCCGAGCGAGTACGATGCAAGCTCCCGCGAAATCGCCGACTGAGTCGTACGCGGCTTCAACACGCTCCGACCGACTCGCACGGACACGACTCGCACCGCGCTATGGAGACTTTTCCCGGCCGGGTAAGTACGATGCGCGCCGCGAGCAGTTCGACCGACTCGCGCCGTCCGGCTCGAAAGAGCTGTCGGAGCCCGACTTTGGGGGTCCGCGTCGGACCCCCCTGTACGCGTAGGCGCGCGAGTCGCACACAGGGGGGAACCATGG